>OY728134.1:835529474-836779474 GCA_963277665.1 Viscum album | reverse complement strand
GATTGTGGTTTTGTTTTTGTGCATAATAATTTCTCAATGAAATGTTTCGATGATGTATTTATGAGAAAATGATCTATTGGTTAACATGGATTCATGACCGGAGTTTTGGTTGTATTTTTATATTTCCATGTAAATATCAAGTAGATATATGTCTCTACTAGTCAAATGAAATTTTTTTCTTGATGGATAGCTTGTGTTGGAGCCTATAGGAAAGAATAACATGGGCACACAATTTTATTGGAATGTATATAATATACACATTAATAGAAAATAATAACATGGAAATTTTTATGGTTTTTTAGTTTTCCAATTTCCATGGGAGAAGGGAGACACTCTATTTCCTTCTCTCTAGATAATCATCAAAGGTTACACAACATTACAATTACATCATAATTGATTTCTATTTAATGTAGAGAAGAAAAAATTATAGTTAAATATTTATTAGATAATTAATCCTTTGTTGAAAAATATTTATTCAACATAGGTTATCAAATTTTCAATAAAATAAATCATGGTTAGAAACTAAACATTTAATATTACCCCAAAAATTCTCTCTCAAAATTAGAAGTGACCCCCACAAATCCTCCCTCACAACCAATTTTAGGGTAGAATATTGAAATTTATTCACCTTGAAAGATTATGGATTTTCTCTTGGAATAATCATTATCATCATATATACTCTATTTTCATTGGTATATATTTTTTCAATCATAAACATTTTTTTATATTAACACATTAAAAATGAAATGATATCAAAGGTTGATATTTTTGGATCTTGATTAGAATGTTTTTCTTAAAAAGATGATTGGAACTTTTAAAATCATTATATATAATATAATTCTACAATTTCTACATCATCTCCAATAGAAATTTCATTATCCATATGATCTCCTTATAACCTTTTCTGTTTTTGATATACTCTGATTCTATGGTTGATAGGAAAATTCACTTCTATAAATGTTATTTCCATGAGGCATCTAGATATTAATGTCTATTTTATTATTTCCCATTTCCCATTTTGAATATTTGATAAATATTGGCTCGCAAATCCAAAAACATGAGCTATAAATATTTTGATGCACACCATAACATACATTGGACTTATAACTATTGAATGATAAGGAAACTATTTCATGTCCACTTTATCCTATTTAGTTGGTTGAATCTGAATTATCATGTTTGAAGAATCATTCTCACATAGATTGTTAATAGGTTTAGCCTTATTCATGTTGAATATTTCAAGAACCTTATTGATATATTGTTCCTGTGATAACCAAATCCTCTAATTCTTACTATCATGGGTAATTTTCATTCAGTATGCTTTATTATGGTTCATATATTTTAAAGGTGTTATTAAACTATATATTTAACCAATTAATCTTGGTAATATATCTACCAATAACTAACATGAAAAAAAAATAAACTAATACAATAGTTAACTCTCTATCACAAAACCATTTGATAAATATGAAATGATATAAATTTGTTATTTTGTACTCATTTTTTCTAGGAATGAGTCAATTTTCATATAACACAATATTGGTGCCTACATGAAATTATATAAACTTTTTCTAAAGTTATAATATGATGTTTTATTTTCCATTCACCTGAAAATCATTAAGTCACTCCATGTATATCTCTACTTCAAGATCACCACGTAAGAATATTGTCTTCACATCATGTTATTATACCTCTGTATTGAGGATAGACACAAATCTAATAAATTTTTTGATAAAATGGTTTTTTAGCACAAGATAAAACACATTAAATTTAATGCCTTTATTTTTTCAAAATCCTTTCACAGCATTACTTGATTGTTATGGTGGTTGTAAGATACCACCTTCAATTTTGATTATGCACTCCCACTTGTTCTTGAATTCCATCATTCTTTATGGTAATTACAACAGGTATAATTTGTGTTTCTTATACAAATATCTCATATCCTCGTACATACATTTTCTCTATTCAATATTTTTATGAATTATAATTGCATCATAATAACTTTCTAGTTATCTTTATTAGTAATCATTTTATACTCATTTGGTGAGAATATATGACTCTATTTTCATCCTGTTGTGGATATCCACAATTTTTTTATTGTGTGATCTAATCTACAATATCATTCCATATATACATATCAGAATATGGACACATATTACCTAGTTTTGATACATCATCGGCCGTAAGAAACACTCCCCCATTATCTAAAACTAATAGTTGTAAGGATGATTCTATATTGACTGAAATTTCATTATATTACGACTCATCTTAATTTTAGAAATATTCAACTTATAATCTTCTTGAAATATTACATATATTATTCTAATGATCCTCCTATTTATCGAATCCCATTTTCTATACCTAAACTCTTCAAGAGTATATCCCATAAATATTCATTTCATTTACATTCAATCCATATTTTTCATCTCATTTTTTGGAATGTGTACAAATACCTTACTACCAAAAACCCTCATTAATTTTTATTATATTTATTTACTTATTCAAACCCTTTTGGGTATTTAACAGTTAAATGTAATATACAGATAAATTTTAATAAGATCTACTACATTTCTCATTTCCTCCCCATAAAAGGAGTATTATAACTTTTCATTTGAGAGAATAAACCTAACTCTCTCACATATACACAAATAAATTGTTTTCTTTCATATACTTAACCCTTCATATGAAACTACTTGAAAGAATCATTTACTTGGTATTTATTTTTTAACAAAAAAAGTGAAAAAAAAAATTATAATAAAGATTCATAAAAGTGATAAAATAAATTGAACTACCGAATGAATTGTAAATCATCATACACATATATGTGTGTGTGTGTGTGTGTGTCTAATATCTAACATATGTGATTGTTGATATGGAAAATAACTATGGAAAAATGATATTTATTGTTTCACATGATTTAATCAACACAAGTATATAAATTCATACCTTTTATTACTTGAAATAGACCATTCTAGAAATTATATTTGATTCCTTTTTCACTCATATCGAAAATTTTGTTTTGCCACACCTATACAGATTATTTATTTTGGGTTGTATTGATTTCACTACCACATGGTTTAGCCTTTTTACTTAGGTAGATGAATAGTTATTCCATTTTTAAATAATCAAGTTACCATTTATAATACTGTGTTTTCCATGACGAAAGGAATTTATGTAGCTACCATCATAATCAAGTACTCTAGTGGAAATTAGAATGAAGAAAATATTAGGAACATATATCACATATTCTAATAATTACCATAATATAGTACTATTATCAATAATAATATTACCAATTTCAATTATTTTGGATACACCATCATTTCTGTAACACCCTGATATTTTGTGAATGTTTTTCAAATTAATTTATCTTTTTGATATTTTTTATTTCACATGACACTGGAAGTATCTATTTATATATATTTATATATTAAAACACTATATCACACATTAATTTCACAAATAATAATAACTTGGCTTGTGATACATGTAATATCAACTTGTCTTGCACTACAAGTAACACCGACTTGGCGTACCATACACACAACATTGAGTTTCTATGAAACATATATATATATATATATATATAATTAATTAAATTATATATTTATAAATTTGAAATTAAACAATGTTATATGAATATTAATATTTTCTATAATTTCATAATATAAATATATCATATTTATAATGAAATATATGATTTTTGGTAAAGTACTTCTTTGTTTAAAAACATCATTTTCTTGAATAAACTTATTCTAATAATGAAATTAATTTTATACCCATTTATAAATTAAATTTTATAGAATAAACTTAATTTATTAATTTAAAATTTTGAAATAATCTTAGGGTGATGTTCTTTCATTTGTCTAAAAAAACTATTTTTGATGAATAGTGAAAAATACTACATAGTTGTTAAAAAAAACTTTTCATTTAAATAATTATCTTTACATTAAATTTATTTTAAAGTCACAATTGATAAATAATAAATATATTTACCTAATTTAAGTCATTTTAATCATTTTTTCAATAGAATTAGGAATAAAAAATTATTGAACTTTTGAACGTCTCTTTTACCTGTCTTTTAGCCAAATTTTCGGGATTAGCAGTAAATGAAATTTTACCACTTCTATGTATTGAATTTCAAAAAACAGACATAACTAGTTATAATAAGGATTAAAAATATCATATATTAGGATCAAAATATTTTTTGGTGAATAATAACATTTAAATTTTATTTACCACGATTAAAGTTAAATAGGGTAATTAAATTTAAAAATAATAATATAATAATATAAAATAACCCTAACACTTGTACTAATTTCATTGGATATATTTTTTTCAATAAAATCAATATTAGGTCAAAAATATTATCCTTTTTAAGCCACTTCTGTTAGATTAAGATATTTATTATATTTTATTTAAGGAAGAGTTAAAAGTGTCACATTAAAATTTTAATAACTAATAATTTTTAATATAGGGTAATATATAAGATATATTCTAATATAAATATAAATTATAAAGATAATAAATTTATCTACATCATGATATTTTATTTATAATTTTTTTACATTAAATAATTAAATTTAATTATGACACAGTGATGATGTAGTAATTTATTTATTAAAATAAAAATTAAATAAATGATATTAATAATATTAAAATAAATATTATTTGACTTAATAAATGATATCCAATATTTTTATAGATAACTTATTAACTTTAGTGACATATTTTAATTATTAGTTTAAATTTATCATATTTTATAGGTATTTTTACAAATTCAAATATTGAATAGTATTAAAATTGACATAAATGATACTAAAAAATAATAATATTTTATTAAATGATATAAAAGTCATAAAAACATAAGGGTAGTTAAAATGTCTTTTATTGTGTTCGATATGACATAAATTATATACTTGCAGATCGTTTTTCATTTTATAGTAACTATATTAACACTATTATGCAAAAATACATGAAGACATGGTAAGAGTTAAACTGTTAAACTAAGGGTTAAATCTAAAAGATAAGGTTAATTTTATGACCTAAACATGTCCAAAATTCATATATTAGTGGAATTCAGACTCATCCTCATATTATCCTCTAAATATATCAATTTTTATCTATTTTAAACGGAAAATATATTTATAATAAATTAATGTTTTTAAAATTGTCCTAAATTGCCCCTCACCTCTCTTATAAAAAACTTCTCCTTATATTTAATTAAAACATCCAAAGACCTTTTTCACTAAATAAACCTACCAATTTACACTAAACACCTCCCTCACTTTATCCTAGAGGTAATAATTTTGTTATAAATCCAACCTAAGGAGTCATTTTGATAAAATCAAAAGGAGACACTCGAAGAAGAGGTAATTGTTTTACAAATTCAATCTGATTTATTTTCTTCTTCTACATTATCTTTATATGTTGTTTCCATAAAAAAGTAATAAATCCAAAATATACAATATTATTATTTGTTTTTATGATTATGTGATAACCAATTTCTCCATTTACCCATCCTATGAAAAATAATATCATCATGTGTGTGTATGTACGGTTTACCACCTCCACATAGTGGGGTAAACTTTTTTTCATATATAATTTATTTCTATGTCTATGATGATGAATATAAAGTATTTAAAGAATAAATATTACATAATAATGTTTCTTTATAATTAATATTCAATGAAATTCCCTACACTTTTCAAATATGGAATGATATCATCGCTCGTGCATACTTATGACTTACCATCTTCTACAATGTGATGAGATTCATCTTCCATGTTCATCATTCAAAGATGATTATAAAAATATATATATTATTAATAAGTAAAAAATATATTATATAATAATTATAACTATATTCATATATGTAATTCACTTATTTTCATTCTATACGATAAGAAAATGGAAACAACATACATATATATGAATGACCTACTGTATCCATGAATGGTGTATTCCATTTCATATATATATCTATTATATAGATATATATTATGAATATATATTATATATAAATTATTTTAAATATTCTAGAAGTATGTAAATCATTATCAAAGTAATACGATCAAGAATAACAAGTCAAAACATGTACGATAAAGAAATAGATTATTACCAGAAAAGTTACTTTAACATGGATACTATTAATAAATGGCTAACATGAAGCCATAAACAAATCATATATTTTATCATAAATATTATTATGATTTTTTTAGATTTTAATAATATGTTTAAAACCATTATACAATAGTTTCAGGCACATATTGAGAGTATCTGACTTAAGGTAATTGAATTTTGTCTCACTTTTAATTTCTGTGAGATATAAACCATGTTCACCACGAGTTCCTTGTGTGTGGTGTATGTACTTCTCCTATTATATTTGATATCAGGAATATTTTTATCTTCATGGTATTTAAATATTCCATTTAAGATATTGGTAATATTATTTAAATTTACAAAGTGGTATGATTCTCTTGTAATGTTTAATTAATTATTCCTTTCTCCATTTCAATATTCTTGGTATTACCCTACATATTTATTTAGTATTATATAAATGATTTTATATAATATTTTATTACTATTTTTAATTACCTTTAAATGTTTTTAAAATGAATTTTTTTTATGGTTTTATGTAAGCGATTTTTTTTCTCACCTTTATTTCTGTGAGACACATGCCTCATACACTACATGATTCATCTACATGGTGTGTATACTACCCATAAATGTATGATATGAATATCATCTGGAAAATTTTTATATTTCCATATTATAATTATTTTCTTTCAAACATGGGTCATACTATTCTATTGATTATAATGTGATGAGTATTGATTTCACAATATCACTCGTGTTGGGGTATATTTCCTTTTAATTCTCTATTTGGGAGTATTTATCATCCATATCCATGTTTTCTAAAAAATATTTCATAAAATGTTTTTTTATTCTCATATTAATTTTTAAATTAATTGATACCTATTTTTTACTTTTTACTACATGGTTTGAAAGGAATATTTCATTCATTTTTCAAACGATTTACTTTTTTACTTTCTCTGAAAACGTACAAGAAGAATGTTTTTTAACTTATAAAAAATGAATAGATTTTTACGCATTCATGACACATTATTACCTTGAATATTCCCCTACAATCTTACATGGTTATTTTCAAAAAAAATGTTTTCTTTTAAAATTGCACCCCATTTTTAAAAAATAATACTATTTCAAAAAATAAATTATATTTTCATCAAGAACAATATTAAATGATTTTTAGGATTCCTTTATATGTTTTCAATTTGGTTTCCAAGAAAACAGTTTTGAAATTTTTTGTATTTTAAAAAGTTATTTTAAGAAAAATTCAAGTTCCAAGTGATCTTTCAAAATCCATCCCCACATATGATGAAATATATTGTTATAGATAAATAATATCATTCATATTATTTCTCATAATGGTTTATTTTTTAATTGAATTATGTTTAATAAACCCACTTCGTTTACTGTGTTATGATTTTTATGAAATGATTATGAAACATGTATATTTTCCATAGGTTATGATATTATTACATAGTTATGATTCCTATTTTATTTCTTGAGTTATGATATGATTTTTTAGGATCTTGGGAGCATATATGTATGATATACTTATGATATGGGTGAGACATATATCTCACCCCAATGCATTTAGTAAAGATTTATATCTCATGAGATAAACTAAGATGGTCTTCATAGTCAACCTGGACTACTATGATGTCCATGGGAGTGAACCATGATAATTAAGATGGTATTATGAGTGAACTCAGGCTACTAAGATTGCTATGGGAGTGAAACATTACTACTAAGATGGTATAGAGAGTGAAGCCATAATACTAATATGGCATTGGAAGCGATGCCTTGGATAATATGGAAATTATTATATGATTATATGTCTTCCACAATTCCATGTTTTATTCCTATGTTAGGATTTCTTGACCTATGTTCTTTTTTCCTTATGATTCATGTCTTATGGGGTGCCATTATTTATATCATGATTCATGTATATCATCATTTTTATGCAGGGTATGATCTTCTATTTTCATGATCATGTTCTCATAACATTATGATCATGATTATTCTTACATATCTCACTTGTCTAACCTTATTGAGCATTTGAGCTCACCCATTTCTTATGCTTCCTTTCCAAAGGATACAAAAAATGGTTTTTGGTAGAAGTACTAAGCTATAAATATTTATGGGAGATATTGAAGATCTGTCCGCAAGACAGAATATTATGTTTCCTTGTTTCCAAAGACACTACAATATTATTGTCCTCAGGCATGTAGTATTGTAATGAACTAAATATTCATCTAAAGAGATGTAATATCCATATATGTTAAGAATGGGTCACAATAATTGGTATCAAAGGAATGTTTTACTCAACCATTGAAACTAGTATGTGAAAATATTAGATAGACACTTATTGTTATTTTAAGTATATGTCTAGGGATGTCCCTACAGATAAGTCTAAGGATGATTTAATGTTTAGCAATAATTCTCTGAATTTTGTTGAATTATAGAGTAAGGGTTTTCTTAACATTACATCCCTATCTAGATACTATATATCGATGTGTCTCTAGAAAAAATGTACCTAGGAGTAAAAACTCTGACAAGATGTTCTGGGCCTAACTCGGGTTAATCTGGTACATGAAAATGGAACTTACTGCACATCTGGTTTGACACTCTCAGGGGACATTCTTTGAAAATTCACAAACTCTTCATGAACCATTATGAAGGATTATAATAGAGGTTTGCTATGAATTGCCTAGGGTTAGCCTAGGGTGTCATATATTAAAGAAGGTGTCATAAGTTAGACATCTTATAAGTGAATTTTTATTATTAGGTGGTTCCTTATTATTATAAATATTTATTACACTATGCTTTCAGGGTAGTCTTTTCCCTTCGCGAAGGCTATCCTCTTCCCGCAGCCCACCCACTTCACGAAGCACCTCTTTGTGTGACTGAATTCTTTACACACCCCTTTTTTGTGAGGCCCTCCAGGTTTGTATGATGTGATTTCAAGTTCCCTTGGGTGGATATTAACCTTGTGTTTCATATCCTTATGCTTCTTCACATAGGAATGCTAATGACTATTGCTTCTTCGCATAGCCAAGCTAACATGGGCCCCTTATTGGATCACTCCATGACACCCCTTCCCTAAAGCATCACTGGTTCCATTCCTTAACCAAGGGTTAAAGTGTGTCGTTTATGAAATTCCAAACGCTACGGAGTGAACTCGCTTATCCGAGCTACAAGACATTAAACATCCAAGCACCATCATCCAAAACACATGCTGTTAAACTATATACTCACCGCGTGCATCATATGTGTGGTGACCCATCTCAAACATTATCTACACCCACTTTTCTCCATGGTAGTGAGATCTTCCTCAATGAATTGAGATCCTCTCTACTGGAGTAGCACCTATCTGTGGAGAAGGGAAAACATCTTGGTTTATTCCCCTAGCCTTTCTTAAAGGAAGAAGCACCCCTAATCCTCTTTTCTTCTTCAGTTCCAATGATTAGAGGCGAGTGGGGCATAGGGAAAATTGTTACCCCATATTTATCCCTCTAGGCATTGAAGTCATCAGGCCTCTAACCCAGAGTATGTCCCAATGTCCATCTTTCTGGTTTGCTAACCAGCATAAGCCCATGTTTCATCTTTGGGCTGTTAACCACATGTAATCCCCACTACACTTCCCAAAGATGCACATTTCACAATGTTAATGTCTGGTCATCACTGTCTCTTGTTTCTCACACTGATCATGACTCACATGGGATTAGAGTAAGAACCAACCTTTACATCCTCTCTGGTCCGCCTTAGTGAGTGTTCCCCTAACCATTCCAAACTACATGGACTTTGATCCTTGTCTCATAGGCACGTTACGTAGGAATACTCCCAGAGGTCCATTCCCTACACCTACATGTTCTGACCCCTTCACGCAAGTTCATTTTCATACGACATGATGTTAAACTATATCAACCACATCAAACTACTTGGACGTTGATCCTTACCAAGGAAAGGTATGTTGTAAGTCTCCCATAGGTTCAATCCCAACACCCATCAGTCCCGACCACTTCACTTTAGTCCACCGTCATCATGTATGATGGTAAATTGTACATCCCCTTTTGTCCCACAAGACATTTAACTATACCCATTTGTTTCGAATCAATTTTGAAATTCCTAACAGTTCTGTATCTGAAGATGCGCGGACCTTCTTTCCAAAGTCAGGCATTCATTGGGCGATTTAGCCAGCGACACGTAAGAACTCACATTGGTTGAGAGGAAGGGAATTCAAGCTCATGGAACCCTTTTGGGGCGGAATTGTTGCATTTTTTGGGACTTTATTATAGATTTAACATGTATTCATATGTTCGCGAATCTTTGGTTTATACCTAAGCACAGTATCCACGGATTACTTCTGGTTGGAAATGGTTGGCTGGACGCAGGGGTTCGAAATCATTTATGCCTGAGGTTTACCATCCCTCATTGGATTAATAACCCTGAGGTGTCTGGACTCACTGAGACGGCACTGATTTAAAGCCTTGTAACCAGGCACAATGGAGTTTATTGTCATCCAGGGTGACAGATAACAACTTGAGAGTTTGGATCAAACTTGTGATACGAGCTTCCTACGTATCCCCATGAGAGGAATCAGAACCCTTGTAGTTCAGAAATACAGTTTAACGTCTTACGCGATGAAGGATGAACCGATGTGAAAGGGATTAGAACGGCTGATTGTTGAGCTTGAATCTCTTGGAGGCTTCCTACGTACCCTACCCAAGAGACAGGGATCAAAGTCCACATAGTTCTCATGGGGATGTCGGAGGACTGACATAAATGTGGACATGATGGGTCCGATGGTGATTGGGCTTGAACCTCTAGAAGGCTTCCTACATATCCTTGTGGTAGGGAATCAAACTCCACATAGTTCGCATGGGGAGGGGGCTTAGGCTCTGAGGCAGCCCATGGTAATGGATTGGGGCTTACACTCTGAGGAGGCCATAAGAGGATGTCATGGTCGATGCCTACTCTAAGCCCATGTGAGTCATTCTCGGTGTGAGAAACAAGAGTCAGTAGGGACCAGACGATCACGTCGTGAAAGTTTAATCCGTGGGAAGTGGATCGGGGCTTACGCATTGAGTAGCCCAGAAATTCAGGGCTTACTCCAAGATGGATTCCCATGGAGAGAAAGCGCAGCTGGAGAGGGAATTATCCCCAAAGAGGGATGGAGAAACACCCTTCCCCACTACACCCTTCTTTGGCCATGGTTGTAGGTAAGTACATAGGTTCATGGGGATTCCTTTTGATTTGTAGTCTGCCATGACCCAGAGAGGTGAGAAGTGCCCTAGTCCTAACAGATGGAGGGGTGGAAAGGGGTGTCTCATGCTCAGACTCCGCATTATCGTGGGAATGTGAACCCAGGAATGCTTCGGAAATATTCTCAAGGTCCGTAGAAACCCCTTCTCCCTCACTTACTGTGGGTATGTGAACTCAAAACGGTGCGTTGATGTGCCTGAGGGTGACATCACATGGGTCTAGTAGCTCCGGTGGAGGCCTCAGCTCCGTGCTGCTGAATGGGCCTATGAGGGGATTGTAGAGGATCAGGCCGGATTGGTAGTATTTTAGCTGGCTTGGGGGATGGGAACTCTGAAGGATCTCACATGACACACTGGTATATGAGTGGTATCGCCCTTCGCGTAGGGAGGTGCTATGTGTTGGATAGGTCTTCTGTGAATTAGGGTGGTCCGCGGACTGATGGGCACCCCGCGAACCAGGGTGGTTCGCGGATTGGTGGGCATCCGTGAACCAGGGTGGTTCACGGCTTCTGGTTCAGCCCGTGTACTAGGTTGGTATGCGGAAGGGTCCATGAGAGCAGCGGAGGTCAGGGGTAACGCCGGTCGAGGGTTCATCCGTCGGGGCCTTTCCCGCGTAGAAGGGTGCTACGCGGTGCGAGTGATCGGAAAAGGCACATAAACTCCCTGGTTTGCGGGGAGTGCATCCACAAAGGGGCCATGGTTCACGGTCATCTTTGCATTGTTATTTTAAATTCACGGTTCACCAAGTTGTTATATGTTTTTGTTTCCTTATTAGTTCTCTTCCAGTTCCATACCTATTCTGGTTCCCGACCTATAACTTCACTATTTGCGAAATCCCAAGCTCCTTCCTTCAAAATCCTTCCACCCGAATCTGATTGATCTCCCCAAAATCCACTTCCACCCCTTCCACCTCTGTCTCCTTTTATAGAGTGGGGAAAGAGATGTATCTATGGTCATGTAACACCTTTTGTCGAGGACCATTATCGGAAACCCAGTTTATGGATGACTTGGTAAATCCGCAACTCGTGGGGGCATTGAACACATCTTTCCCGTGAACCAAAGCAACTTGGGAAGTGCTTCGTAGTCACGCAGGGTTCCGCCTCCATTCTGCGAATGACTGCGGATGCGGCCCAGGCCAGTCGACGTGGTCCGTGGCTGGGGCGGTTCGTGATGGTGGACCGGTTCAACGCTCATCCTGCTTCACGTCCACGAAGGATCTCTGCCTCCATTTCACAAACAACAAGGGTCCGCGGAGGGGTTGCTTCACAGAACCGACCGCGACCTGTTATCATTGGACCGGTCCATAGACCGGTTCGACTTGTGCCATCCTTTGATTATTTCCCCACCTTTCCTAATTCTTTGGGAGGGAAATTGGGTGCAACCTCCCTTGGATTAAAGGGGATTCTCAATCTCCTTTGCGAATTTTTCAGGACCCTACAAATTCCCCCCATCAGAATAGGGTCTGATCGAAACAAAGTGGAGGCCATTCTAGTGAAGAGTTGTCCTAAAACATGGATAGTTTGTGGTAGAGGGGTGGACCCAGTGGGTAACCATGCCTATCAATACATGGGACCCTTCCTTTTTCTTTTACCGGATTCTTCACGAAACCAGGGCCCTCTTGCTTTTTTTCTTCTGTGTGCTCGTTCCTTCGCGAAACGCCTCGTTCGTGAACCAGCTTCCATTTCCGCGAACCATTCCTCCTTCACGGTCACCTTCATCCATGGACCAATCTCCCAACCATGAACGAACACTTTTAATTAATTAAAAATTATGTCACCCCTAGCCGCGTAGGAACTCGCTCCACGGTTTTGATGGTCTGCTATCTAAAACCTTCCAGACATTGAAAATTTCTAAGTCCTCATAATCTAATTATTTAAACCCAGGATTAAGATTTCTGCGGAGCAACTTGGTTCACAGTTTTCTGGCCAATGCTCCACGGGTCATAGTACCGTGGACCTCTTCCACGTAGGGATGGTTCATGGGATGCATTCATCACAAACCACATTTTAAGCCTTTCTTGCGGACCTCGTCATGAGGGATTCTTGAATCCTTCGCCATATGATTGGTATTTTCATCCAGAATTTATTATTACGTTCTAACCATTTTACTAGTTTTCATAATCTAGGGAGAAAATACGGTTCCCCCTCGTCCTTCACCCAGGACTGCTGCCGAGCTTCTCCCAATTGTTTCACGAAGACTTCTATCCATGATTGGCAGAGCGGAAAGCATCAAATAGGACTATAGTCGGTCCATCATTCCTGATGATGGTGTCTTGAAGGGCATGCTCTCTCCTCAGCTCCTAGGTTATCCACTATCAAATAAACTTCCATTTTACGGAATCCATCTTCAAGACGATTCCCCTATTCCCCCTACATTATCATGTCTTCTGTCACCTTGCTTGGAATCACCACCGATGTGCATTCAGGAGAACCTCCCCCAATCAGGGGAGGTAATCTCTGATCCTAATCTGAAAGACACATTCATTTTGAGAGGCTATGTCTGGTATCAAAGTGATCAGTACACACAAGACATCTCTCAGAAACTTATCCTCAAGAGTTACCCCTCCATAATCAAGCATGCTCAAGTGGACCCTGACGCGGGGTGGATTCCTATGTGGGATCTGTGGTCTGGTGGGATTTTCTCAAATGACTGGGCCTAGGCCTTCTGAGTCCATCATCATTGCTGGTAATCTCCCATGTCGCTGAAAGCAGTCAATTTGTACTCCTTAGTGTGGGCCTCCCAGTTTGCTGTTTACCCACCATCTTTGATCCTGCCCGACCTGCTCAGTCACTGGTGTTCAAGCACCAATACTTTCCACCTTGCCCATGGTGAAGTTGGCATTAGCTTGTGGGATGTCTACCAATTGGGGGGTCTTCTGATTATTAGTCAGATGTATAACGAGTTTCTGCCTACTCATGATGCATGGGACGACGTCAAACAAGTGCCTTCACTGGTGAGGGATCTGCGGGTTATGGCGGAGCGGTCACTGGGTCAGGCCTTGCGTACCTACTCCCTTATTTCCTACAGCACCTGGATATTGTTATTTCTGAACACTACTAGTCCTGTGCCGAAGATCAAGCACCCCAGTACTTATACTTCTCAACAGTCTTGAACCATCCCAGGTTACTACTGGGTGGTTCTGGAGGCAGGTGACTACCTTTCATGGGGTTACGAGGTGCACCCCGGTGTGCCTCCTATGCTCAGATTGGCTGGTCTGTTTGCTATGTTTTTGAGCGGGTGGCTATTCCCTTCTCGGGATATCAACCCAGGCATCAGGGATTTCACCTTGATAATGGCAGTTGAGTTGGCAAAGGGTCACCCAGCGAATTTGGTCATGCCCACTTTGGCTCGTATTTACAAACTACTGAGCCACATGCAGGAGGGAGGTCCACCCTACTGCTTGAGTGGGCTATTTCAATTCTTATACGGTGGGATATCAGATCATTGTCGTTGTTCTGAGTATTGTCATAACATAGTCGTCCCGCTTCCTACCCTTTTTCCTACCTTGCATGATATAGTCGGGGTTCTCTTGAAGTCCCTCAGTTATGAGGAAGTCATCAATCTTCTGAGTGACTTCTCTCAGTTTTCTTTCGCTACTTATCCCACCACTTCTGGCGTCATGGTTGAAAACTGCAGGGGGAGCCTGGAGGAGCGTTCTTACATGATTTTACTACGGGATGGGTTTCTGTTCACGCGGATTGACGGGGTTTCTTTCAGTGAGTTGTATGCCCCCCATCATCTTTCCTGCCAGTTTGGTTGTATTCAATTCCAAGTTTCCCTTCCCACTCCTCAGGCCTGAGGACTGCACCTGGCCACCCTCCGTCAATGGTGGTTGATCCTGATGCGGGAGGGATCTGACACAAACATTCCCTTTCCTGGTATAGTAGAAGCTTCCAGGCTATCCTTGGAGTATGCATGAATGTGGTTAAAACATTATTCCGATGGGATCCCGGGGAAGGTTGTCTGGGAAGTTACCAAATCAAGAGTCATTGTGGTTGTTGTGCCATCCGCACCTTCCTCATTGGCTCTGAGGGAGGAACGACTGATGGCTCGTCGATCAAAGCGACTCAGGGGATTTTATTCTCCCAGCCCCTCTGTGGCCGAGGTTCAAATGGACCCCACCCTCTTGGACATGGATGAGGATGACCATGTGGCTTCGGGTCCCAAGGAGATAATACCTGATGTTTTGTTGGCTGATACCGGAATTAGTAGCTGGATTCCCATGCTCGAACCGGGGTTAGAAGATTCATACCATTGTTGACGCTCCTTTTTGTCACATTGTCTAAAGGAATGGAAAGGGAAATGACTTAGCACAAATTGATTCATCCTTTGAAGAAAACATAAAAAATTGACAAAGGCATGAACAAGGCTTCAAATACACATGCATGGCGCAAGTTCCCTCACCGTCATGCAAGTATACTTGCGCACCGCCTAATAGTCATGGAAGTGACTTGCACGCCCTCTTTGAAAACCACCCGGGGTCCTCTCCAGTCTATAAATACCCCCGGTGGGCCCCCCATTTCATGAGGAATGTTTCCAGAATTCAGATACAGAGCTCTGAACTCCCAAGTCTCTTCTTCAAGTCTTCCGAACACTTCAAAGGTAATTCTTTACCTAGAATGGGAAGTCTAAACAATAGGAATACGGACTAAGTGTTAGAATTAACTAACACTTGCGTTCTTATGTGTTTTACCCTTAAGGGAAATGGACACACTTGCGTGCCTCCTTACCTATTCATTAAAACTTGCACGCCACTATTCTGGAAGTACCTCAGGATAATTCTAAAGGCTTTGATGGAGGATCACCCAAGTATTACCCTACTGGTTCACAGTCGCGCAAGTACCCATGTGCCATGCAGGTATACCTGCGCAACCAGGACTTGCGCACCCACACGGTACCTGCGCGCCTCCCAGGACTTGCGCACCCCTCGCTTTTTGGGTTCCTTTCCTGCCCATTTAACCCCTCTTATGTCATTCCACCTCTCCTATTCAAGATTCAGTCTTCAAGACACTATTCAAATCCATTTATGGCATGTTTTCTTGATTTACATCCTTATCTGGAAGGTGATTCGTGGAACATCTCTCAAAACATAGTTATTTTCACATCTTTATGTCACTAAAGTTAAAGAGTTCATTCATTCAACCTCATCCTCTAAGATGAGAGAATCCTTAACCTGGGCCTCCTTTTCAAGAGTAATCCCCAGTCCAAATCCTTATTAAAATGGGCATCCTACTTAGGAGTAAGCCCCAAGTAATCTTTAATATGGGCATCCTCTTTAGGAGTAAGACCCAAGTCCCCTAACCTGGGCCTTCTTTTTAGGAATAATCCATAGTCATAATTCCCCAAATTTGGGCATCCTCCTCAGGAGTAAGCCCCAAACCATAATTCCTTTAACCTAGGCCTCCTTTTAAAGAATAAGCCCCAGTCTCAAATATGGGAATCCTCTTTAGGAGTAAGCCCCAAGTCCCTTAATTTTGAAATCCCTTTAACATGGGCCTCCTCCTTCGGAATAATCCCCTGTCTTAATTTCTCTTAACCATTCATAATTCATTTTGATCTGGGCTTCCTTATCAGGAGTAAAACCCAATCATAAGTCCCCTCTTAACTTGGGCATCTTCATTAGGAGTCATCCCCAAGATTAGACTGTCCAAATCTCCATGAAGCACATATACCTTTATGGACCATGTTCAGGGAATTCTTCCCTGAAGTAAATCTTAATCCTCATCTATTTGGGCATTCATACATATATAAGCCCCATATCATTGCATCATTCATGGAACAATTGTATGGTTTCACCAAAACCTCTTGTTTCTCACACCGAGCATGACTCATGTGAGCTTAGAGTGTAAAAGTAATCATGACATCTTTCTTTGAGCCATCAATCATGCATAAACATCATACTCCCTTACTTGAACTATGTGGGTTCTGATTCATTTCCCAAAACAAAGGATGCGTATGTAACCCATCAATAGGTACGATCCCAACTCTGAAATAATCCATGTACTTCCGAATGACAATAAACTTCCAGTGCCCCCTTGAGTGGCTTTAAAACCAGTATGGTAATCATAATGACCAAGAGACTTTTATGTACTGAAGGATAGCATAGACTAATAATATCTAACAAATACAGATGATTCTCTATTAATGAAGAACCTAGAATACATATAAAATATTCTCTAAATTTCCTACATATCAATCATTGATTGTCAGATCTAAAGGAAAGCTCATTTTATACTGGTTAATATAATAAGGATTCATGAACATAACTTAAATCTATAAAGAGAGTCTCGGAGTAGACAATAATTTCCCTCAATTAGTTGTAATGAGTCTAACCTCCCATCCTCTCGACCAATGAAAATTCCTAAGCTTCATCACTCCATAACTAATGAGCACCTACCTTTGGAAAGTAGGTCCAAATGGATATGGATTCATTGGATGTTTCTGGTTCTACGAACAAACCCATTAGAAACCAATTGGAATGTTTGAACCTTTAATCAACAAGTTCATCCCCAATTCCAGAGGAAAAAAATGGTGAACCCGACGTGATTCCTTAACCAAGTTGAAATGATGCTTTGCTTATTTGTTAGGCCCCTGTTTAAACTCAATGACAGGGACAAAAAAGTAATCAATGACATATTTTCTCATCCAGAAGATGTAGTGGCCAGACTTATCTTGATTATGCCTATTATATCAAATAGACACTCTTTTTCTAAGATCTTCTGCATTTCCAGAATGGATTTTCTTATGTTCAGATCCATGAATACGTCTGCTGTGAAAACCTCTGCTGCAAATGCCACTGATGATACTCCTGCTTGATCATCGTCCGCTCTGAGGATGACATCACTTACTCAGCGTCTTCAACGATGGGTATCAAATGCGCTAGTTTAGGAGTACCGTCAAAACGGTACTATTCTGACTCTGGAGGCTGCCCTACAAGCCATCCAAGTGAATAATTCAACTTGGTCATCCAGAAAACGATGACAAGCGATCAAGAACCAGGCGGTGCTAACCACCGTCTCCTACCATTTCGGGTTGTTATCCCTGAAACGCAATCACCATTCACTCCCATATTCTGGGGAGGTGAATGAGTAGGTACCTCAGGGCCTTAATTCAAAGAAGCATGAGTCCTTCCCGAGGGCACCCATCAACAATCTCAACCAGACTCATGAGCAAGTGAACCCTCAACAAGATGAGGGTATCGACTCCAGTCATTCGGCTCAGGTTCCTTGAACTCGAGCATGCAAGATGAATCGCCAGAGGCCAAATCCGGTCAATAGTGAGCAGGTTCTCATCTCTTCCATCTCTACAGAATTACACCAACCTAACATGGTGGAAAGCAATGAGCGGGCGCATACACCCATCCGTTTTAATTCTGATGCCCAGCAGACTCGTCTGGCAGTATCACGCCAATCCCGCCATGCAATTCCATCAGATTACTATAGGAAGGAATATACAACTGTTTATATGTCACCAGCTAGTCAACAGCCTCGTCTGACTACATATGATGGATCTCTTCAACCACCTTCGGTGATGTAAAATCACCAGGCACATACACCTGCTAGTATTAATCAAGCCTACCAACAGTCTCTCTTGGTAGCACTCGGAGAAGTCATTCGGAAAGCTCCGATGACAAATAGGAGGCAGACTCAACTCTATGCCCCCATAATTGACTACTTTCCGGATTCACTAATAGGAAAAGGAGGACAAGAGAAGGAACACATACAAACTCAAAGCACGTAATGGACATATATCCCCGTTCTGGCAGCTGATGTCACCAAGCACATTCTGTAAATGGTGAAAAGGCAGAAGCAAATCCATACTCATATTCTGGATGCCTTCCAGGATATTATAACAGCTTGAGCAGCATCTCAAGAAAGACACATAAATCTATCCCTACCAGTAGAGTGACACATCAACAGTTCACTCCGAAACAGACATACACATCTTTTATAGTCTAAGAGGGTTATGGGGCATACTCTCTCATATCATACGGACAACCAAGTCAGGCATATACACCTGATTTGAGTAGAGACCGTCAGCCTAACCTGGCCATCTCTCCGGATCAGGCACATACACCTGCTTAGAGTTGCCACTTTCGTCAACAAGTGGTTTCCAAGGTTAGTAAGATGGTGACTAAGAAGAAGACACGCCTAGCACAGTCAAGAGATCAAGAGCCAATCTGTAACAAGACCTTTCTCTATGCTGGTGTTCTTGAAGTCCTCAGACAATTATCTGTTGGAATCCAAGATTTTACTCCCTCATTTCCCAATATTGGTAACATTAATTCAGAAGGTCTTCAACAGATACTTACTCATTAAGGCTTGCTTCATGATAATTCGGTCGATCTTGATGTTTCATCTTTAGATGAGAGCTACAATAACCCTCTGGGTGGCCAGAAGACCAAAGAGAAAGAGATCTCATCTTTTGCTATAACCTACCATGGTGGTCCTCCCCATGATGATGAATTTCGCTGCGAAATTCCTCTCTGCATTAGTGATGCACATTGCCCAGAAAATGCTCTAGTGGACAATGTAGTGCCGAGAAATCCCTCTTATCTTGAGGCACATGAAAATGTGAAACCAGTCATGTCTGATGCTTCATCACTAGCAGGTGAAATACTTTCTCAACAAGATGATGGCCCAGGGTGTAGGTCATTCTCCAAACCACCCCTAAGTCATGCATCTTCTAGTTTGATTAATGATTTCTATAACAATCTTTTTTAATCCAACGAAGCAACAAGGAAACACCAGATCTAGTTAAATCAGGTAGAATAATCTTCATTGAATAATAAAGAGGAAATGCTGACATGAGAAAACAACGGGCGATGGGTGAAGTCCCAGTCATGTTTTGGCCTCTGGATGACTCTCAGTATGACATTCCAGAGATGTTGATAGAAGATGGGATTCATGATATTCATCTCAACATAAGGAAAACTCTTTGTCAGTTGAAAATGAAAGTATTATCTTATGATGAATATGAAAATCATGTTAACATAATAGAAGGTTTACAACGTTAGATTGATTTAGCATCGCTATCAGTCTCTCGATATCCGAAGGCTGAAAAGCAGCAGATATCCTTTCAACGTTCATGCCTTGGCGCACTAAGAAGATTGTTCCAGTTAATTGCCAATGCCTTATCTGGTTTTCATGTCAGAGGAAGGGGTATTCAAGGAGTAATACATTTCACTGTACTCTCCAGTCAGCAAAGCCCACTGAAAATGGTCTCATGCAATATTATTTCCTGTGGCCGGCCACAATCATTGGGTTTTGTTTGTAATCAAAAGCTTGCCCAAGAATAGGCCGCAACTAGTTCTTCTCAAAATCAAGAATACAGAGAACAAGTTGTTGAATTACTCATGTATCAAGAAAATGAGAATATTGAACTGGCCTCTCGTATGGAGCAAGCACATCATCAAGTGACAGAAGTGTTTGAAATCATCCAACAGTCTTTTGAACTAGGTGATAAAAGTGGATGTCGATTGATGCATCCAGCTAATTTCCAGACTAAGGTCCGCAAGATTAGGAGAGAGTTTAAGAAAGTCTCATACATAGCATGTTAAGAGCCACCCCAGCTTGCCAGACTGGGGACTCTTTTAACCCAACCATCAGAATCAACAAATAGGATTCGAGGAGTGTAGCAAAGGAAGCAGGAATAGCCCCAGTCCACCGGACTGAGGAATTTTTCAAATCATCAATCCCCTCCTCAGAGAAAGTCGGTCTTCTCTCAATTGGGGAAGAAGCCATAAGATGAATGAAGAGCCAAGTTATCAGTACATTCTCTCCAAATTATGGTTCTCCAAGAAGCTCCTGAGAGATCAAATCAACAAAAGGTAATGTCTCATCAGGGGCATGGCAGAAGACAATATCACAGAAATTCTGATATAAGGGATATGATGTGTTATGAATCAATTAATGTCATTAATGTCATTGTTGCTGATCCTCTAGAACATGAGGCTCACTCAAGGGACTCGGATAAAGAAGTTCCTACTCCCGAAGTTGTACTCATAGACAAAAATGAAGAAGGTGTGTGTACACAAAATCAAAGTATTGCCCAGAATCTAGGTAATCCTTCATGTAACCCACTTCCCCCTCTCTAAAAGGGAGATAATAAGGGGAAAGGAGAGAATCAAGTTACATACCCTTCCTCTGGAGAAGGCCAATATCACTCACTAGAACAGAGATTTTCACAATAGGAGGAATAAATGAAGGAATTGAGGAGGATGAATGCAGAATTACTTCAAGGTAATCTTCCTTCTAAGCGTGTTGGAGTCAGTACACCCTCACAGGTCTAATCCTATGGGTCAAGTGCAACAACAATTGGTGGTGCTACCATCAGTTGTAGTACCAGTCACCACATCTGTACCATCTCCAGTCATTGCTCCTGCCCATGTCCAAGTTCATCCAGATGTTTCTCAAAAGTTAATAACTACCATAGAGTCATTAATATCTCGGTTAGAGACTATAGAAGGGAATTGTGCGCAGGTTTAACCAGAAAAGAGATCTTACCCTGAATTGTTAGATTCAATCCTTCCCCCATCAAGTTTTGGGAACCCTGTATTCCCTATTTTCAATGGATTAGGCGATCCTGAACAGAATTTGACGCATTATGTGTCTTATTGCGATCCTATGATGGGAACTCCGGAATAGCAAGAAGCAGTGAAACTCAGATGCTTCATGTGAACCATGCAATGACCAGCTTTTTTTGGTACACAAGCTTGAAATCTTGGTCAATTACCGGGTGGGAAGATCTTCTCCAAAAATTACTTCTTCAGTTCACCTCAACATTGCCAAAGACAACAGTTTTTGATCATACAAAATGTATGAAAAGGGAGAATGAAAGGGTCTCAGATTTCATTGCTTGCTGGAAGGGATTAACATATTCCCTAAACATAGAACTCCCTCAGGAAGAACTATTGCCAATCTGTGTGGCAATTCTGCGTGACAAATTACGCACACCGCTGATCCTTGTGAAATATTCATGAGAGTTTCGATACCATACTTCAATCGCTCAAAAGATTGAAGATTCTCTTATAAAGACTAAGGATAAAGCTCGTATAACTCCATAAGATCCAGGAAGGAGAATGGGTAATGTGGAGACTGCGACATTTATGTTTAAACAAGCACATATACCTGCTCTACTTCAAAACCTTCATCTTCTCGAAGTGATCCACCTCCTGAGTGCCAACAACAATGGTCGTTTTGTCAGAATGATCAAAGGGATCAAAGACAAAAACAATTTGAGGATCTGAAGAGAAAAACATAATCTTTCTGAAATGAACAAGTTCATGGTTACTTCATTTCAGCTCTGGAAAATAATTTGGTTTAGTTTCCAAGGCCCAAAAGGCCAAACAAGGAAGGAGATGAAGACCGTCCCAATTATTGCCCCTTTCATCAAATGTTGGGGCATCCCATCGAGGAGTGTTTCGTCTTCAAATACCTCCTGTAAAAGATGGTCGACTTGGGACAATTCAAATTAAAATGTTCTTCAGCTCAGGTAGCATGTGTTACTGCTATAGTTCCAGAGGAGAAAGGCGAATGGCAAGAAGTTAAAAGAAAAAATGATCAAAAATATGATGATTGGTTGTTTAGAAAGATGATCAATCAAACTCATGCTATTTTGCGAACGTAATTGAAGAAACTAATTGTGTCTTCTACCATGAATTCCTCAGAAAAGCCCTCTCATCAGAGGGAAGATCTTGAAAGAAACTGCATGATTCAAATAAATAAAAAGAATCATAAGAAGATGATTATGTGTCAAAGCCTAAGTTGTCTTTGACTCTGGCAGACTTCATGCCATCTACTTCATGGGCACCGCCCCACCAAACGGCACAACCTAAATAGGCTAATCAAGCATAGTCTTCATCGGATGAGGAGTTGATTTTTGGTTCTCTTAATAGGATCCAATTAACAGATCCATATGCCAGTCGCAGTTTTGATTTTGATAAGCCCGAATTCCCTATATCAAACTAAGGAATTAGAGGAAGTTACAGAGGCTCAGGATATAGGGGAAGACGTGGACCTTTCAGAGGCCACTATTTCAATTCTACCCCTGTTAGAGCTGTGTATGTGAAAGAAACTTGTGGTAGAGCCCTTCAATGAGCTCAACAAGAACAAGCAACTTCTTCCACACAAGGCAGACTCAGCCCTAGCACAATTATTCTAGAAGATCGGTTGATGGTCCCATCATCACCAGTCCAGCCAGGGAATGTTATAACAATGCTAGAGGTAAATGATGATGTCAATTCTCAATCCATCATCTCCTCTTTGTTACCCAAAATAGACCCTTCATCCTTAAGTGTGTCGGAAATGGAAGCTTCTTCTTCAAGATGTACAAATTTTGACATCTCTTCTGATCATGGAAATTCTACTTCATCATATACTATGAAAGAAGAAATAGAAGAAGTAACACATGTTGAAGAAGAAGAAGAAGATCTCAAAGATGCTCCTCCAATATATGAAGAGGGTATCTCTACCACCATGGATGAACTCAGATAAATAAATCTAGTTACAAAACAAGATACACGCCCCACTTTAATCAGTGCGGCCATGAATCTTGAAGAACCAGAGATTTATATTTCCTTTTTAAAGAAAAATTGAGACATGTTTTCTTGGAACTATACAGAGATGCCCGGGATTGATCCTGATGTTGCTACTCATCATTTGTGTTTACCAGAAGAACATCGGGGATTCAAAAAAGACACTAGAAGAACACACCCAACCACTGCTTCCAAAATTGAAGCTTAAGAGGATAAGATCATAAAAGATAATTTCATCAGAGAAGTTCAATATCCCATGTGGTTGGCTAATATTGTCCCAGTAAAAAAGAAGAATGGAAAAATTAGAGTATGCATTGATTTCAGAGATCTTAATCGGCATTGTCCTAAGGATGATTTTTCAGTTCCGATTACAGAACTCTTGATTGATACGATAGCTGATTATGAACCACTTTCTGTCATGGATGGATATTCTGGATATAATCAAATCTGAATGGCTCTAGAATATGGGGAATATACAGCCTCTAGAGCCCCTCACGGTGTGTTTTGATATCGGGTAATGCCCTTTGGCTAAAAGAATGTGGGCTCAACATATCAGCGTGCCTTTCATCATATCATCAAACCCTTTCTGGGAATGTTTGTTGAATGTTATGTGGAATATTTGGTGGTCAAATCCGAACAACATTCTAATCACTTGGATGATTTGGAATTCATATTCCACAAGCTTTGACAACATAATTTGAAAATGAACCCCTTAAAATGTGATTTTGGGGTAATCTCAGGAAAATTTCTCAGCATTGTTGTACGCCATCATCGTATTGAAGTCGATCCTGAGAATACAAATTAAATCCTTGGTATGTCACCTCCTCAAAATTTAAAATAATTTAGAGGATTTCAAGGACACCTAGCCTCTATTCGACGTTTCATCACCAATTTGGAAGGAAAAAGCTTACCCTTCACCAAATTGATGAAGAAGGCAGTCACTTACTAGTGGACTGAAGAATGTCAAGAAGCATTCGATATTCTAAAAATATATCTCTTGATTCCACCTGTACTTATGCCACCTGTTGAAGGAATACAATTTATCCGCTATGTGACAGCTCTTGAGCGATCATTGGGTGCCTTTCTTGCTTAGAAGAATGATGTTGGGAATGAAAAGAGCCTCTACTATCTTAGTCGGACTATGCTTGAAGCAGAAACCCGATACTCAAATATTGAGAAGTGCTTCCTAGAATTTATCTTTATAGTTCATAAATTGAGACACTACCTGCAACATCACGAGGTCCAATTGGTATCTCACAATAACCTATTCAAATTCATCCTTAGTCATCCAATGCTTACAGGACATCTGGAAAGGTGGACAGTTATTTTGCATCTTTTTGACATTCAGTACATGTCTCAAAAGGCAATAAAGGGCCAAGCTCTGGCAACTTTCCTTGCTGAACACCCCTCAGTGGAATACATATCTTCAAATATTTAACTCCCTGATGAAGAGGTCTTTTCTATTCATGAAAGTCTTCAAACATGGGAAATGTACATTGATGGTGCTTCCATAAGTCCAATAGAGAGGAAAATGGAAAGTCCAAAATTCATGAAAGTTGGATTAGGGATTGTACACATTTCTCCAGAAAAGGCAGTGTTCCCTTATTCCTTCTTATTGTGGGAAGGTGGTAAAAATAATGAAGTGGAATACCAAGCTCTCATTGCTGGATTGGAGTTGGCGCTTCAAGCACAAGTGAATTACATAAAATTGAAAGGTGATTCAGACCTGGTAATAAAAACAGTCAATGGGGATTATGCAATTATAAAAGAAGAACTAATCCCTTTGTATGATTACGTCAGAGAGTTAATGGCGGTGTTTCCTTCGGAACTAAAATTTTCTTATGTACCAAGATCCCAAAATGCCCAAGATGATGCACTGGCTAATATAGCCACAACTCCGGCAGATCCAAATCGGGACGAGATAACCATCAGTATTTCCCACAGTCGTACAATTTCACCTTATGTTCAAGCCAGAACAGAGGAAATCAATGAAATTAGTCCCATCTCTGAACCATATGGTTACACTAGGGGATAGATGTCACCTATCAGGGAATACCTTCAAAATGGAATACTTCCACCTGATAGAGCCAGGAAAGATCAAATCTGGTGATTTGTGGTCAACTTTAATCTTTATGATAGCCCAGATCACCTAGATAAAATTCTCTACAAGTGTGGTTTTGATAGAATTATCTTCAGATGCATTGATGGTGAAGAGACAATGGATGTCATGAAAGAAGTGCATGTAGGAGTCTGTGGTTCCCACTAGTCTGGACATAGACTGTCTGATCAGATTCGAAGGCTTCGATTCTCTTGGCCTTCAATGATACAAGATTGTGTTGATTTCACAAAGAAGTTTCATTCATGCCATGTACATGACAACTTCATTAATAAACCTCCATATATGATTCATACATCTAAAAACTCATGGCCATTTTCAACATGGGGAATGGATGTGGTGGGACCTTACCCTTTAGCTACGGACAAGCAGTTCAAGTATATTCTTACTACTGTTGACTTCTTTTCCAAATGGGAAGAGACAATACCTCTCAAAGAAGTTAGTTCAGAAAGTATTGTTAGCTTCATCAAGTCTAGCATCATTACTAGATTTGGTGTCCCTCATACCATATTGACGGACAATGTCACCAACTTCTGTTCATCTGAGGTGAAGAAGTTGTATCAAGAATACAACATCAAATCCAATCATTCATCTCGGTATCATGCAATGGCCAATGGCCAGATAGAATCCTTCAACAAGACTCTGTCAAATATACTGAAAATAATGGTGGATAAAGATATGAAGTCATGGCCGGATAAACTCTTTCATGCTTTATGGGCTTATAGGACCACCACTCGTTCTACAACGCAGTCAACTCCGTATTCACTAGTATATGGAATGGAAGCAGTCTTTCCCATAGAAGTTCAATTACATTCTCTCAGAGTATCCATTTGTGATCAATAATCTACATATGAACAATCTCAAAAGCAATTAGATGAATTGGAATGGTTAGATGAGAAAAGATTGTGCACTCTGGACCACTTGGAAGTCTATCAGAATCGAATAGCACGAGATTTCACCAAAAAAGTTCGTCTTCGTTCATTTTTTCAGGGAGAATTGGTATTAGTTCTCATAACTCCAATGATACCAGGAAAGAAACCTCCCAAGCATGAGCCAAAATGGGAAGGACCTTATTCAATACATAAGGTCTATTCCAATGGAGGTTATTCTTTAATCTCAATGGATGGATAACTCATCACTACTATAACCAATGCCAGATTTCTGAAGAAGTATTTTGTATAAACACAAAATAGATAAAGTACGGTCTATACATATGACCTTAAACTATTTGTATTACTTTCGTCCCACATGACGTTAAAATGTGATGTCCTAAATACATGACGCTAAACTGTACAGAATTCCATTACGTCCAATAAGACGTTAAACTACATAATCAACAGTCCATGCATATGACTCTAAACTATTTGCAAGTCCCTTACGTCTAGCAAGACGTTAAACTGCATCGTCAACAGTCCACACATATGACTCTAAACTATTTGCATTTTTTTGTCCCACACAATGTTAAACTGTGAAAAAGTTCCCTAATTTGTCCAACATGACATTAAACTGTGACTCCTTCATCGTCTTTGCTATATGACGTTAAACTATACAGCGATGTTCCATTCATATGACCTAAAACTATTTTCACTTTTGTCCAACAAGACATTAAAATATGAAAAAGTCCTTAATTCTTCTAGCATGATGTTAAAATGTGTTCTCTTTTGTCCTTACTGCATGACATTAAACTGCACAGTCCTCTTTTTGTCCAACATGACATTAAACTGTGTTGTCCCCATCATCCTAGCTACATGATGCTAAACTGTAAAAAAATCCATTAATATGTCCTAAATGACATTATACTGTACATTATCCCTGCTACATGACATTAAACTGTGCAGCACCAATAGTCCTAAATACAAGACTTTAAATTGCATAGTCCCTTCATATGTCATACATGACATTAAACTGTGCATCGTTAAGGTTATTGTTACCTATTGTTTCTCACACCGAGTATAACTCATGTGATCTTAGAGAAAATTTCAACCATAACACCCTCTCTGGGATGCTAACCAGGCATAAGTCCCGACATCATTTTTTAGGTCGTTGTCCCTAAGAACAACTTGATCATTAATACATTCTTTAATTGAACTATGCAGACTTTGATCCTTTCCTTCAAGGCTGAGTATATAGGCAACCTCCCAAGGTTCAATCCCAAAACCAATATCTTCACATCGGTTCACCTCCATCTCATACGATGTTGATTCATGAAATTGTCCCCAGAATCAATATCTTTACATTGGTTCACTTTCATCCTTGCTATATGACGTCAAACTGTACAACATTTTTTGTTTTGTATGACCATAAACTACAATATTCATTGATACCCTCACCTGAGAGGGAATCATTATTTATATTGATTTTTCAATCACGTTTCATTCCAAAGACTACGTACATACATGGAAATTCCCGAACCTTTTATCTTGGGTTATGCCATCATTGCACTAAAGTCCCCTTTCACCCTTCACATGTACGAACCAAATTTGTATAGAGGGTATTTCTAGAACTACGTGGGCTTGATTCCCATCCTTATGGGATACGTAGGAATGTTCAAGTGTCCCTTGAATCCAGCCCCAAGTCTTTTGGGTCTAACCCCAAATTCAACTTTCAGTCTGCTAGCTGAAATGTCCCCATGAAAACACACACTGTGTACTTCTTATAATGGTCCGAGCTCTATGAACCTAAACTAAGATCTCTCATACTTTCGTCCCACATGACGTTAAACTGTATTTCAAGAACTATGTATGGCTTGAATCCCATCCTTATGGGATACGTAGTGAAGTCGAGTATTTCAATTCCGGACCTAGCCACAACGTGATTATGGTTATCATTGATCTATGTATCTTTACATACATTTAACAATACCCATTTTTATGTGTAATAAATCTTAAACTTAAATATTTTCAGATCATAAAAACCCTTTTCTTGGTTTGTAGTCTCAAAATGTCCAATTTATTAGAGTTCTTTTGCCTGACAATGCAGCACGTGCCCTTAGGCAGCCTTACATAAACAGTCTCCATAACAGATTTGTCAGCCAAAAGATATTATTATTTGACTATGAAGCTAATTCCCTTAGGTGGCCTTGTATAATTCAACCCCCTAATGGGTTTTTCAGATACTGGTAACTTCATTATTGGGAGTAAAACCTCTTTTTTCCTTATTTTTTTTAATGACAATATGTAGGGATCTACAAAAAAATAGCCATCCTTAACATATTTTTCCTATATCCTTTTTCATGATCTGAAAGTATTCAAGTCTATGGTTTATATTTTCCTTCCCTACATTTGGGTCAAACCTTCGTTGGAGTGATATTCATCCATTTCTTCGATAATCTTTTTTGGAAATATCTTCTCCATATTCAAGTACCTCTTTCCATAATGCAAACTCTATACTTTGGAAAAGTTGAATCACCACAAACTTTCACTGGCTTCTTAGCAGTAGAAAATTAAATTTCTGAGAGTTCTTTTACCTGACTATATAGCATGTTCCCTTAGGTGGTCTTGAATAATTAGTCTATATAATGGACCTGTCAGCCAAAAGATGCTATTTATTTGACTATGCAGCCAATGCACATAGGTGGCCATACATAATTCAACCCCCTAATGGGTTTGTTAAATAATGGTAACTTCATTCTTGGGAACTACTTCTTCTAATGCCTTTTTATCTCTTTTTCATATCATTCCTCAGATTTAAATTTTCTTAAGTCATATTTAACATATTTTCCCTCATACTTGAGTATAGTAATATATTTTTAGATAAATTGTCAAAGAAATGAGTCAATTCTAATTCATTTGGTCAAAGCTATTTCGACTATAAACATTAGCCTCTTTATGTCTATTGTGCATGACTTTAAACTACCCACAAAAGACAAGGGAACTCTGAATAAAAGTCAAGTTTCAACTCACAAAACATTCATTTTGTATGATTTAGGTAATATTGAGAAATTAAAAGATTCAATGTTTGTAGGGTTATTTATAACAATCCAAGTAAAAATCAAACAATGCTTACTAGGCCCATTAGCTTAGGTAAAATTTAAAGCAGGTAGTAGGAAAATACGTATACAAGTGATTGAAGATGAAAGAATTCTTTCCATTTGATGCACAAGAATTAGAAGGACATCCACATATTGGAGTCTCTTATCTTTTCCAGGAATTACAAAAGGCTTTCAACATAACTCTTCATTTGATTTACGGAATCTCGAGCTTCATCAGTAGCCACCTGGAATGCATTCATTCAACTGGATACAATAAGAGATGTAGTGATACCAGCTCTTCTGGGAATAATTGTAAAAGGATGTTCTTTAGTGTGGTTTGAGAAAATTTTCTGGTGATGAAATGGTGTCTATGTTTCTGTCTAAGAGACTTGGAATATGGATACATGGATTTGAGAATGGATCATTGGAAGTAAAGAGCCATTTGGAGAGAGTAATCTTTTTAGATATTTCTATAATTTCATGATAGTCTTTTCTCAACCAACCAGAAGTGGAAAACATATCAGCCCATGGGTTTCCCATTTTCATATCTACAAAGAAATGTCATGGAGAATGAATTTGATATTTCACCCCATTGTTGCTACTCTTAATGCCCAGCATAACCGAAATAGATGAGTACTAGTGAGGCTGCATCTCGGACATATATTTCATTGCATATGGAATGTTGACTCCTTTAAGATGACCATATTCGTACAATGGCAGATAAGTGATTTGTGGGAAGTCAAATTGATATTTCTTCATATACTTAGCCAAATCCGGAAGAGTGCTAATTTTGACGGTATAATAATCATGGCCAATGATATCCATTATATCATCAAGATGTTTTCTTTCTAGTTCATCAGATATTCCAGTTCTAAGAGCCATTTATTCTGCACAAAAGTTGAATAAATTAACTCTTATGTAAGTTGATTTTTCATAAAATTTGTGAAGTAATTTCAGAAAAATGGAAAAGGCATTAAGGCATGCAATTCTAAACATGGCACACAAGTATGGATGTGTCGCGCATGTTTTAATGTGCCGTGCATGTTATCGGCGTGCAAGTATAACCGCGCAAGTCCAAATACCTTGATAGTAGTGTGACAGTGAAGAAATAGTGGAAAAAGTGCAACTTGCAGAGCGAAGGTGACCTGCGCGGTGAGAGCTCAAAAATCTGGAAATCAGATGCTATGCACGGAAAATGAGCGCATATTTATAGGCCAGGCTGCCCACTTGCGAACCTATAGCCAGTGCACTCCATCCTGTGCATTCCAGTCTTGCGCGATGACAGTTGTGCGGTGAACACCTGCGCGCCTATTTCCCTTTGGTTTCTCTTCTTTTCCTCAGAGTCACATCCTTATTTTTCCAAATCCAATTCTGAGGGGGAGACTTTTGTTGCCACTCCTTTTTGTCACATTGTATAAAGGAATAGAAAGGGAAATGACTTAGAACAAATTGATTCAACCTTTGAAGAAAGCATCAAAAATCGAAAAAGGCATGACCAAGGCTTCAAATGCACATGCACTGCGCAAGTTCTATCACCGTCGCGTAAGTATACCTATGTGTCACCTAATTGTCGTGTATGTGACTTGCGCTCCCTCTTTGAAAACCACCCAAGGTCCTCTCTAGCCTATAAATACCTCTCGTGGGCCCCCCATTTCATGAGGAATTTTTCAAGAATTCAGGTACACAGCTCTGAATGCCCAAGTCTCTTCATCAAGTCTTCCGAACACTTCTAAGATAATTCATTACCTAGAATGGGAAGTCTAAACAAGAGGAAAAATGACTAAGTGTTAGAATTCACTAACACTTGTGAGCCTATGTGGTTTACCCTTAATGGAAATGGACACACTTGCACTCCTCCTTACCTATTCATTAAAACTTGCGCGCCACTATTCTGGAAGTACCTCGGGATAATTCTAAACGCTTTGATGAAGGATCGCCCAAGTGTTACCCTACTGGGTCACAGTAACACATGTACCCATGTGCCGCACAGGTATACCTCTGCGACCAGGACTTGCGTGCCCACGCAGTACCTATACGCCTCCCAGGACTTGTGCACCCCTCTCTTTTTTGGGGCCCTTCCTTCCCATTTAACCCCTCTGATGCCATTCCACCTCTCTTATTCAAGATTCAGTCTACAAGACACTCTCCAAATCCATTTATGGCATGTTTTCTTGATTGACTTCATTATCTAAAAGGAGCTCCGTGGAATATCTCTCAAAACATAGTGATTTTTACATCTTTATGTCACTAAATTAAGAGATTTCATTCATTTAACTGCATCCTTTAAGATGATAGAATCCTTAACCTGGGCCTCCTTTTCAGGAGTAAGCCTCAGTCCAAATCCTCATTAATTTGGGCATCCTCCTTAAGAGTAAGCCCCAAGTCCTCTTTAATATGGGAATCATCTTTAGGAGTAAGCCCTAAGTCCCCTAACCTGGGCCTCCATTTTAGGAATAAACCCCTGTCATAATTCCCCAAATTTGGGCTTCCTCCTCAGGATTAATCCCCAGACCTTAATTCCTTTAACCTAGGCCTCCTTTTAAGGAATAATCCTTAGTCTCAAATATGGGCCTCCTCTTTATGAGTAAGCCCCAAGTCCCTTAATTTTAAAATCCTTTTTACCTGAGCCTCCTCCTTAGGAATAAGCCCCAGTCTTAATTTCTCTTAACCAGTCATAATTCCATTCGATATGGGCTTCCTTCTCAAGAGTAAAACCCAATCATAAGTCCCCATATAACTTGGGCATCTTCATTAGGAGTAATCCCCAAGATTAGAATATCCAAATCTCCATGAAGCACATATTCCTTTATGGACCCTATTCCTGGATTTCTTCCCTGAAGTAAATCTTAATCCTCATCTATTTGGGCAGTCATACATACATAATCCCCACATCATTGCATCATTCATGGCACAATTTTCTAGTTTCACCAATACCTCTTTCTTCTCACACCGAGCATGACCCACGTGAGCTTAGAGTGTAAAAGTAATCATGACATCTTACTTTGAGTCATCAATCATGCATAAACAGCATACTCCCTTACTCTAACTACGTGGGTTCTGATTCCTTTTCCCAAACAAAGGATACGTAGGTAGCCCATCAGAGGGTATGATCCCAACTCTGAAATAATCCATGTCCTTCTGAATGAAAATAAACTTCAAGTGCCCCACTGAGTGGCTTTAAAACCAGTATGGTCAACATAATGACCAAGAGATGTTTATGTACTGAAGGATACCGTTGACTAAGAATCTATAACAAATACAGATGATTCTCTATCAATGAAGAACCTCGAATACATATAAAAGATTCTCTAAATTTCCTACATATCAATTATTGATTGTCAGATCTAAATGAAATCCCATTTTATACTTGGAAATATAATAAGGATTCACGAACATAACTTAAATCTATAAAGAGAGTCCCGGGGTAGAAAATAATTCCCCTCAAAAAGGTGTGATGATTCCGACCACCCATCCTCTCGACCAATGCAAATTACTAATCATCATCATTCCACAACTAATGAGTGCATACCTTTGGAAAGTAGGTCCAAATGGATATGGAATCATTGGATGTTTCTGGTTCTATGAACAAACCCGTTAGAAACCGATTGGAATGTTTGAACCTTTAATCAATGAGGTCATCCCAAATTCTAGAGGAAAAACCCATCCAGCTTCAGAACCATCTTCTAGCATGCACATACCTGCACTGATCGTAATGCCAGACTTCGTTCCCATGCTATCTAGCGAGGATACCAAATATCCTCATGTCATGGTGGACCACCGAGCAGTGCGTAGGTGGGCCTGGCCCCGGATTTGTGATATTGCCTCTAAAACTCCTCTGGACGAGATGGAAACAAAAACTGAATCCCTCTGACAACTCTTTATGGATTTGGGGTCAGGTGTATTTGACTATCGGCAGTTTCATTCCCTCTCTTTTTAGGTTGTCATGGACCGCGAGGAAGTTTCCCCTAATGAACGCAAACTTTCTCACTTTGTTTCCTCTCACGGCGGGACCTGAGCCTTGTAGGAAGACATGATAAAGCTTCATCAGCTGATAGCACATGAAGCGAGCTCTCTAGATCAGGCAGCCGCCCTATCCACCGAGTTGAATGAATGTGAAGTAAGGGAAGCGATGTAGAGGGATCAGTTGTCAGCTGTGACTGGAAACCATGATGTCACCAGGAAAGGAATCAATGATCTCCAAACAATAGTAGAGAACACTCTTTCGGTGGACGAGGTTGAGTCCAGGGAGAGGGCCATGCTGGAGCAGACTTACAACACCCTCCATTTTACGGTTTCCAATCTGATGGAGAGAGAGAGGCAGGCTCATTTGTGACGATCAAATCCTTTCTTGTACACTCTGTTTTTCTTACCCCCCCCCCCTCTCACTATTTTTTGTTGTTACTGTGAGGGAGAGGCCCCAGCTTGTGGACATATTCCCTTTTGGTTTAAATTGAATTCAATCTTTTTCCATATTTACCTTCTGTAAAATCGACTGTTACTGGAGCAATCGTTGTGTAAATAACAACTCACTGAATCATAATTCAGGAAAATAGAAACAAACTCTAACTTTTTCCAAAATCATGGGATCCAGCAAGCATAGTTTGAATATTTCTAGGGTTTTGTAGAAAACCCCCACAAAATTTGTGTCTTTTCTTTTAATACATTAATTTTGACTGGGACCATTTGGTGTGGACCCAGTGGGTATGGCCCATCTTTTTCTTAGGTCAACCTTTTCGGGTTTTCAGCCTAACGGGCTTTGTGCCTCTTTTTGTGAGTGGTTTAAAGTCACACCGACAAGACTGTCATTATTGATGTTTTAGGTCAAACAACATTGACAAGATATGGTGTGGTGAGGGCCCCAATGAGGTTTGGTTGATTAAAATATTTCTTAATACCCTTCAGATGCGCATGGGGGGAGCATGATTAGATTTGAATGACATGCAGGGCATGTCTCAAGGTATGGGAGATGTATCGGGGTACAGAGGTGGGAATAGCATTGCCTAAGGAAATTTTTCCTTTGGTAGATGGCCCAGGGGTGATCAATATGATGATCCACTGAGGGCATGGTATGAACAGTCATGCAAAGGTGTACTTAATTCAATGACTCTCCATTTTTTATGGCCATAGGATTTTATGAAAGTCTGGCTTATCAAAACCACCATGGGGGACTTGGAGAATTATGAAAACCACCACAGGTGGATTGGAAAGGGTGTGTGACATCTCAAAGGGTTTGAGGAAATCTGTACTAACCCAGAGTGTTGACTCAAGGTCCCTGTCCTACACGTTTAGTTAGCGTTAAGGATGGTTGAAGCTTGGTGTAGTTTAAAGTCATGTAGTCGGGACGTTCTTCAAAGTGGAATGGCTTCTTATGGTTCTCGGTAATCTCATCAAACATGTTCCACTATATTTAGGAAGGGTTATGAAAGAGGATGGAAAACTGTATCTTAGAGGGTTACCAACTCCTGGGATGGACATAGGGGCTCAAAGGCCAAGAGCTATACAGAGAGAAGCATCGCCTAAGGAAATCTTGCCTTTGGTAGATGGGCCAGGGGCGATCAATATGCAGAGCCGCTGAGGGAATGGTATGTATAGTAATGCAAAGATGTCCTTAGGTCAATCATTGCACTCTCCCAATAGCTGAGAAACTTCAAGGAAGTTTGAGATTCGAGACCACCAGGGGTGGTTTACAAGGGTTAGACTTTTTTTGAGTATAGAGTATGGTTTATGAGGAGACTGTGTCTGGATACGGGAGAAACAACTAGGCTAAATTTCCTGAGAATGGGTGAAGTCATTCATTCTCATGCTGGTGTGAGACGGTGGTTTGTGTAGGTCTGACCCGTGTACTGAGGGATAGAGAAAACCCTTTGTTCCTTACTCAACCCATGACAGGTTTGACCATGCAGTTTAACGACATGTGGTAAGGACTAGGAGCATTATTCACGGATGTTGTGAAGTTTAACGTCATGTAGCAAGGATGGGGGGAATATTAAATTCCATGCAGTTTAACGTCATTTGGTAAATACTGGAAGCATTTTTTTGAAGATTTTGTGCAGTTTAATGTTATGAAGCAAGGATGTGGGAGCATTATTAAAACCGGTGAAAATTCTTATAGTTGGAGGCATTTCCCTAAATGCTTAATTCTTGGTCTTTGCAGCTTTATGCCTAGCGACCAAGATGTTCCTTTCAGTTTAACGGCATGTGGTAAGGACGTAGTTTCAAAGGCTACTCTTGATCATAATGTAACTGGGCTTGAATAGCTCGCCATTCCCAAGATGTGGAGAGGGGTTGATTGGTGTAAATCGTGGCTATGGGGCCTCTTGGATCTGGTGAAATGATATGGGGGATCTGATGCCGATAAGCGTATGGAGCTAGGAAGAGAATCGCCGGAGGACATCTTGCCTTTGGTAGATGAGCCAGGGGATATCAATATGTAGAGCTGTTGAGGGCATGGTATGCATAGTCATGAAAAGGTGTCCACAGGTCGATAAATTTCCACTTCTGATTTCCATGAGTGATTATGAGGATCCACGATTGACCAGGCCATGAAGTTTATCATTTGGTAATGAAATGTCTGGACATGTCAATGATATTCGTCCCTAGTTTCTGTTAAATCTTAGAGAACTCCCTGCGCTGATTTATCTTGTGCGCGGGGGTGTACCTTCACTTAATGTAGTTTAATGCTATGCGGTAAGGACGAAGTACTCCTAGTTTAGCGGTCATAGATATCAGACTAATAGGTTACTATTGTTGAATTCACTCAAAGGACAATTGAGTTAACATTCTCTGATATACTCTGAACGGGGTGAGGAATAAGTGTTGTAAACTGTAACTCTGAGGTTTCTTCGATCAGGAGATGTGGTGTGGGGGCTCTGAGTCTGGTATTTTTATAGAGCTAGGAAGTATATCGCCCGAGGAAATCTTGCCTTTGGTAGACGGGCCTGGGGTGATCAATATGTAAAGCCACTAACGGCATGGTATGCATAGTCATGTAAAGTTGTTCCCGAGTCGATGACTTTCCACTTCCGTTGGCCATGAATGATTATGAAAATATGAGATTTCTCACATCACAGAGTTCGGCATGAGGGGATAATGGTGTACGAGCATAGAAGAAACATATTCACTGCAATTGTCTATTGAGTCAAGGTAGCCTAGCCCTGGCTTGATGTTCAAAGATTTAGGTGATCATGAAAACCACAGGTGGATACATAGGCTAACCAGGTAGGGATACCCTGGCCACAATTGGATGTGAAAAGGGGGATGAACTTGTAAACCACTGTGCCATAAACTTCTGGATCGGGAGATATGATGTCGGGGCTCTAAGGATGATAAGCGTACAGAGTTAGGAAGAGTATTTCCTGAGGACATATTTTCATTGGTAGATAGGCTAGGGTAGATCAATATGAAGATCCGTTGAGGGCATGGTATGCATAGTCATGCAAAGGTGTCCACGGGTCGATAACTTTCCACTTCTGATGGTCGTGAATGGTTATGAAGATCCATAATTATGCAGGTCATTGAGCCTGATATATGGAGGGGATGCATCCAAATATGAAAGGAGTATTCACATCTCGTTTCTCCATATATCTTGGGTGAGTCACGATGAAGTCCATGCAGTTTAAACATCATGCAGTGAGGATGAAGTCCATGTAGTTTAACATCATGCGGTGAGGACAAAGTCCATGCAGTTTAACGTCGTGCGGTGAGGACGAAGTCCGTGCAGTTTAACATCATGCGGTGAGGACAAATAATACACCCCGTGCAGGGCTGGTCCATACACGAGGGAAGGGGACATTTTTTTCAATTTTTTCCATTTGGGAGGGCTGGGCCAGGATAGGGGTTCCAGACGTCTCTACGTATCCTGCGAGGGTAGGAATCAAGCCTCACGTGGTTCTCTTTGGAGTACACCCCGTGTAGGGCTGATCCGTACATGGGGGAAAGGGGAATTTTTAAATCTTCTCATCCGTGCAGTTTAACGTTGTGTGGTAAGGACGAGGAATACACCCCGTGCAGGGATGGTCTGTACACGAGGGGAAAGGGAATTTCTGACTTTCATTTGGGAACGACTGGGCTATGGTGAGGGACCCTGGAAACACTACGTATCCTGTGAGGGTAGGAATCAAGCCTCACGTAGTTATTTTAAGTATTTTCAGTTTAATGTCGTGCGGTGCGGATGAAGAATACAACCCGTGTAGGTCTATTCCATGCACGGGGGAAGAGAGAATTTTTTTTGAATGGCTGGGCCAGGATGGGGAACACTGGCGTCACTATGTATCCCGTGAGGGCTGGAATCAAGCCTTATAGAGTTTTCTAAAAGACAATACACCCCATGTAGGTCTGGTCCGTACATGGGGGAGAAGGGAAAAAATTGTCTGTATCCATGCAGTTTAAGATCGTATGGTATGGACGAGGAATACGCCCCTTGCAGTGTTGGTCCATACACTAGTGGGGGGAGATGGCATTTATAACTTTTATCTGGGGATGACTGGGCTAGGATAGGGGATCCCAGCATCGCTACGTATCCTGTGAGGGTAGGAATCAAGCCTCACGTAGTTCTCTGAAATAGGTACACCTCGTGCATGTCTTTCTCGTACACAGGGGGAAGGACATTTTTTTTCTTATCTTTGCAGTTTAAAATTGTGCGGTAAGGACGAGGGATACACCCCATGCAGGGCTGGTCCATACATGAGGGAAAGGGAAATTTTTAAATCTTCTTATCCGTGCAGTTTAACGTCATCCGGTAAGGACAAAGGGTACACCCCGTGTAGGGCTGGTCTGTACACCGGGGGAAGGGGAATTTTTAACTTTTATTTGGGGTTTGGCTAGGCCAGGGTGAGGGACCCTGGCGTCACTACATATCATGCAATGATAGGAATCAATCCATACATAGTTCCCTGAAATTTTTTCAGTTTAACATCATGCAGTGAGGAAAAACTTTTCTTAGTTTAAGGTCATAGAGTTTGGACCGTTGGTTTCTTGGAAATTTAACGTCCTGCAGCTCAGATTATAGGTGCTTGGTAGTTTAACATCCTACAGCTCGAATGATAACTCATTTTGGTTATGCAAAATACTTCTTTAGAAAACTCTCATTCGTAGGAACGGTAGTGAATTACCCATCCATGGAGATCAGGGAAAATGCTCTATTGGAGTGGACCTTGTGTATAACATATGGTCCCTCCCACTTGGGCTCCATCTTTGGAGGTTTATTTCTGGGTATCATTGGGTTCTGGAGGACCAACACCAATTCTCCTTACAATAAAGACTGATGACGAACATTTTTATTTAAGGCTCATGAGATTTGGTTCTGATATACTTACAGATGGTGAAAAGTGTGCAACTGCTTCTCATCAAGCTGTTCCAATTCACCAAACCGTTTTTCTTATTTCACATTATTGGATAACTGATCACGAATAAAAACACTAAGCGAGGTCAATTAGAGTTTAATGGCCAGGACCGCTTCTGTTCCGTATACTAATGAGTACCGAGTAGCCCGAGGAGCAGAGAAGATTGTGGTTCGATAAGCCCAGAAATCAAGAAGAAGTTAATCCGGCCCTGATTTCATGTATTTGTCAACCATTTTTTGGAAAATGTTGGACATGGTCTTCTTGAAAGCCTATATCTTCATGTTGTCCATTGCATGGTAGAGGGATGAGTGGTTAGCCTTAATACCATATTCTTGGTATCGTTTCTCCAATTCAGCAGAGCAGAAGTTGGTGCCGATATCCATCAGTATGGTATGAGGGATGCCAAATCTGGTGATGATATTGGATTTCACAAATATAACAATGTTTCTTGCCCTGGCTTCCTTGAGAGGTACAACTTCTACCCATTTGGAAAAGAAGTCAGTTTTCATGAGGATATACTTCAGTTGTTTGGTTTTGGCGGGAGGAAATGGTCCCACGATGTCCATTCCCCAGATGGAAAATGGCCAGGAGTACTTGGCTTGATGAAGTAACTTCGGGGGTTGGTGAATGAAGTTCGCATGAATTTGGAAGGAGTGGCATTTTGCGGTAAAGTGCTTGGAATCTCGTGCCACAGTGGGCCAATAGTACCCAAGCCTTCGGACCATATGGGAAAGCATGGACCCCTGCTGATGTTCCCTACATACTCTGGCATGTACTACAGTCATGACGGCATCAGATTCTTCTTCATCAATTCATCTGAGTAGGATTCCATTGAGGCCTCGTTTATAAAGGACCTCTTGCAGTCTTGTGCTGCCATATAGGACAAAGTCGATTTCCCTTATCCATATTTTCTCTCATTCAGCCCTGTCTGATGGAAGTTCTCCCCATTGAAGGTAGTTTGCAATGTGGGTCATCCAGCCTGTGGTAGGAGCATATGGATCGGGGACTGGACTGATTTCATTGATCTCATCCATCTTAGTCGGAACAAATGGTAGGACCATTCGACGATGAGAAATATCGATAACTGTTTCATCCTGGTCTGGGTCAGCTAGGGTTGTGGCCACATTGGCTAATGTGTTGTCCTGAGCATTTTGACACTAGGGAATATAGGTCAATGATGGTTCTGTGGAGAATTCCGCCATTAACCCTTGGACATGGTCAAATAGGGGAATCAGCTCCTCCTTTTTGATAGCATAGTCACTATTGACTGGCTTGATGACCAGTTCTGAGTCACATTTTACCTTAAGGTCTTATACTTGTGCCTGGAGTACGATCATTAGTCCTATAATGAGGGGTTGATATTCCACTTCATTGTTCATAAATCCTTCCGACAAGAGGAAGGAATATGGAAAAAATGCCTTTTCTGGGGAAATGAGTATTATCCCCAAGCCCACCTTATTAATTTTGGGATCTTACATCCGTTTCCCAGTTAGTCTTCAAGATGCACCATTGAAGTACATTTCCCTTGATGTGAATTCCTCTTGAACCAAGAAGATGTCTTCATTAGGTAGCTCAGTGTCTGGTGCGGTGGTCCTTGTTGAAGGGTGATCTGCCAGAATGTTTGCTAATGTCTAGCCTTTGATGGTCTTCTGAGGCACAAACCGGATGTCAAACTATTGCAGTACGACTGCCCATCGGTACAGGCACCCGGTCAGCATTGGGCGGCTAAGGATGTACTTGAGCGGGTTACTCTACGAGACCAAATGGACTTCATGATACTGCAGATAATGTCACAGTTTTTGAACTGCAAAGACCAAGTCCAAAAAACTCTTCTCGATGTTTGTGTATCGATTCTCAGCATCAATCATGGTTCAGCTGAGGTAATAGAGACGTTTTTCACTGCCGACATCGTTCTTTTGTGTGAGGAAATCTCCCAGTGACCACTCTAAGGCCATCACGTAGAGGATGAGAGATCTTCCTTGAACCAAGGGAATAAGCACCGGCGGGCTTAAGAAGTGCCTCTTTAGGCTATCGAATGCCTCCTAGAAATCATTTGTCCAATGGTAGGTAACCCCCTTCTTCATTAACCTGGTAAAGGGAAAACATTTTCTTGCTAGGTTGGCTATGAACTGCCTGATATAGGCCAGGTGTCCTTAGATTCCCCTCATCTTGGTGAGATTGCGGGGAGGTGGGAGGCCGAGGATAGCCTTTGTCTTTTTAGGGTCGACTTCTATGCCATGATTGCTTACGACAAAGAGAAGGAATTTCCCTAAGGTAACCCCGAAGGCGCATTCCAAGGGGTTCATCTTCATGAAATGCTGTCGAAGTTTGTTGAAGACAGTCTCAAGGTATGACATGTGATCTGAGAACTACCTGGACTTAACTACCAAGTCATCCACGTAGCATTCAACGCATCTCCCCAAGAACGGTTTAAAGATCTGATGCATGGTGCGCTGATATGTGGCGCCAACATTTTGAGACCAAAGAGAATAACCTTGTAACAATATATTCCTTGAGGGGACCTAAAGGCAGTGGATTTGTTGTCTTCTCGGGCCATCCTGATCTGATTATACGCAGAATAGCAATCCATTAAGGATAGAGCCTCATACCCAGCCGTTGCATCGATTAATAACTCAGTGACAGAGACTGGGAAATCATCTTTCAGACAATGCCAATTGAGATCTCTGAAATCAATTCAAATGCGGATTTGTCCATTCTTTTTCTTGATAGGTTTGCTGTTGGCCAACCAGATGGGGTATTGGGCCTCCCAAATGAAGTCCGCTTTGATGATATTATCCACTTCGGCCTCTATTTTGGTAGCATGTGAGGGGTGTGTCTTTATGGCGGCCTATTTACAGCCCTAGTGGTCTTCTGGCAGACCTAGGTGGTGCGTCGCCACTTCGGGATTGAGTCCCGGAATTTCCGTGTAATTCCAGGAAAAAACATCCTAGTGTTGCTTAAGGAAAGAGGAATATACATCAAGCTCCTCGGGGGACATGGCTGCACTAACAAGAGTGGGCCTTGGGTCGTCCTCGGTACGCAGGTTTATTTCCCTGATCTTGTCCACAGTGGTGGAGATAACTTCCTCAAATGCAGGAGGTGCATCTCTGAGATCTTCCTCATCTTCCTCTCCCAAATCCTCATCTTCTTGATTTGACGGGGGGAGAGCTCTTGACTTGGGATTCTGGGAGTCTTAAGGCGAGGCATTATGGGTTTCCTCGGTCAAGTATTCTCGCCCAAATTGAGGGCTAGTGGACGTTCCTGTATTGTCACGCTCGGCCGTTACGGCCGAAGTCATGAGGACAGCTGAGTGTGTGTCCGGATTTGAACCCCTGCTCTCAACATGGTTAATGGGCAGTACGTATTCTCTGCCGAGCTATCTGAGGGGGTCATCAGGAACTATTTCAAGACCATTTGGATCAGGGATCCAGTCGACACCATCATCCAAAGGCTTATTCTTATTTTTCTCATAGAACCCGACGTCAACGTATTGTGACTCGGAGAGCTCAAAAGGGGCCTTGTCGGCGTCCAATGTCTCGCTTTTCCTATTGATGCAGTACTTAATACACTGGTGGTAGGATGAAGGAACGACCATGTGCTTATGGATCCACGGCCTCCCATGCAGGGCATTGAATGATGTGTTCTTATGAACCACCAGGAATTCCGAATCATCCAAAAGGTTGCAAAAATGGGTCTTTAGCTTAATTTGTCCCATTGGCTTCTGCTCACTCTTGTCGTAACCTAGCAAAGTTGTGGCTGATGGTATTAAATCACACTCACTGTAGCCCAACTTATGGAGTGCCCATAGGGGAAGGAGGATAACTCTAGATCTGTTGTCAATAAAGACTTTTTGGATCTCAACGTCATCTAGTGTGTCGGACGCATACAATGGTTTGATGTGTCCTTGCATGATGGAATCTTCATCCAGATCGGTGAAGGAAATTACTATATCACATTCAGCTGAGCAGTCTCCATTCAGTAAATCTCGGCGGCAGCTAACTCATGTTAAAACTCTTGGGGGCTATGCAAGAATTCTATAAGTGCCTTCCAGAGGTCTGCTGACAAAATCAGGGCATCTAGGATCGACATCTTGGCTGGCACTAATGCCAGCTGCTTAAGGATGTCGTATTTCTGTTCTAGTGGCCAACGCTTCTCCGTTGGTGTGGGAGTCTTATCGGTCATCTTGGGAGTTGGAATATGGGATGAGGAGGGACCGGTCGTGGGGTTGGATGTCAATGGTTTCCCCACATTTTAAATATTTGGTTCGGCCGGTCTGTTTGTGCGCAATGGGCAGATAGGTTCTTGATCCTCCTTTGATGGGTATCGTAGAATGACAGAGGAAAAGTAATCTCTTATAGAGGTGGAGGGATATTCTTTCTCCTGCTGAGTCTGTTGAAGGGCTCTCCCACATGTTTCTATGATATTAACGGTTTGGGCCTGGGTAAAACGAGAGGGTTGGTTTCGGCCTCGACTACACTTCCTTGGTATCCCCTGCCTCTGTGATTCCTCATCTCGGTCCCTTGGATTGGGAACTTAGGTTCATAACCATACCCTTCGTTAGGGAATGATTCCATTATATGGATGATGTTGATGGAACCAAAAATTGGCTCCTCATCCTTTGATAGGTCAACCTGGTCAGTTGTCCCTGATGGTGCCGTTTTGTGGGTCGGTGCCTGTGGCGCCAAGTTTGAGGGCATAAAATTTGACAGTTTCTGGGCTAACTTTGTCCTTGTTGTGGACTTCTCCTCTTTCTCTTGTCTCATCCCTTTTCGATTATGCCTGGATGACTGGCTTGAGGAGGGTTGTGACGCCGATATTGTCAGTTGTTCGGCATTAGGGGTTGTTGGTGGCAACACCGGCTGCTGTAGTTGAGATCGGAGTATACCCTGGGCTCGATTGATAGTCTTCTAAGTCATCCATATATCAAATTTCTTCCCCTTCTTGCTGGTGACTTTCTTCCAACCCTCCCCTTTGTCAGAGTCAGTGGTAGAAATATATGTCACATGTGCTATGGGTGGTCCCAGCTCGACCTTTAGGGAGTCTACCATCCTTTGTAAAAGGTCTTTGAAGATGAAGCATTCTCGAATATTTTGCTCTAACATTTGATGGTTGGGACAGTAATCAGGTGTGTCATCACGACTGACTTCTTATAGTTTCCTTGGCTCCGGGAGGTGGAACAGGTTGTAATTCATGGTGGCGATGAAATAGCTGCGGACTTGGTCCTCTCGGAATGAGTATACTTTTTGTCTTTATTCCTCTAACAATTTCCGCTTCGATCCTCTCTGATCGTCCCGCTTGGGTGGAGGAGTCCATTGATATACAGGGGGGCCCTAGCGATTTGGTGGAGGTCTAGGCAATGGAGCAGGCGCAGGGGAAGGCTTGAGTGTGACAGAGGACGCTTCAGCTCTAACTATTCTCTTTGTGGGAGCCTGTGAGGTTATTCAGGACTTCATATTGGTCTGCTGTAGGGAGTCTTCAATTCTCTGGGCAATGGCCGAGAGATGGCGGAAGCCAGTGGTGCACTCCACTAGTATGAGCTGTGTTCGCAACACATCTTGATGATTATCAATGCATATGGAAAGCAACTCATCTTGAGGTATTAGCCTATTCACGGAGTAGGTCAGACCCTTCCATCTAGCAATGAAATATGAAACTCTCTCATTCTCCCTCTTCTTTCAGGTCATGAGGTCGTTGACTATTGTTTTGGGCAACGTCGAGATGAAGTGTAACAAGAACTACTGTCGAAGGACTTCCCATATTTTTATTGACTGGGCTGGCAGACTAGTATACTAGATGAAGGTGGATCCTTGCAAGGTCCGTACGAAGCATCTGAGTTTCACCGCTTCTTTTTGTTCTAGAGATCCCATCATAGGGTCGCAATAAGACGCATAGTGCATCAAATGCTGTTCTGGGCCGCGTGATCCATTGAATATAGGGAATACAGGGCTCCCAAAATTGGGTGGAGGTGGTGTGTTGCTCACCTAATCTGGGTAAGGTTTCCGTTCTGGATGTATCAGAGCACGTTGACCTTCCATTGCTTCCAATCGAGCTTTCAGTGCCTCGATGGTGCTGGTGAGTCCCTAGTTTACATCATGTTGGGACTGGTTCTTGGCAGGGGTAGCCCGAGGCATTTCTTGAGGATCCATCTCAGTTGGCACCAGTGGTGCATGTGCCATTTGTGACACCTTTTGAGGGTTTAGACGTATTCCTACTAGTTGCTTCCTATGTGGAGGGATGTCTTGGTATTCATCCAGATCCACATTTGGGCATGTGGATGGGTCGGGCACCTCATTGGGAATGATCCCTGACCATGCTTCATTTGCTAGGGCAAACCTTGGTCTTTGAGGTGCACTTACTGGGATTGCATGGTGTGGCTTCTCTTGGGACGTGCTTTCAATAAGACGGTTCCTCTGGAGTAGCTCGGTGTTAAGTTGCCTCAATTCTTTCATTTCCTCTTCCTATCGAGCGAACCTCTCTTTGAGCGTAAGTGGATCGTTTTTATTGAGAGAGGCGGTGGGTTAAGGGAAACTGGTCCCTTATTCTTATCCTTATTGGAAGCTCGCAGGGTTAGTAGAGGAAGGCTAACTGAAGGGTTGACCATATTTAGGGTGGACCTCTAGTTCCGGGTGTGCACACCTGGTGGTTCATTGTGAGTCACAGCAGGATCGGAACCATCGTCTCCTGATCCATCCAGATTTGCATCATCATAGGTGTTACATGTGGGTTTAAACTCTATGGCGTTGATGGATGCATATCACGGGGTGAAGAAGTCGTCATCTTCCAAATAGGAAGAGGATCTCCCATGTCTTTTATTGGTATTCCCTCTTATATCCCAGGATTGCTTTCGGACTCCTTGACGAAGGGTGCGCAGAGAGTCCTTTGACGCGACCTTATGGTACATCTCCCTCTTGAAGGGGGTAATGATTCAAAGGATGGGATCGGAAAGGAACCTCCTCTTTTAACTGTCCTCCCTAGATGAGAGAATACTGATTCTCCTGGGGTTTTTTGTGGTTCAGGAGGTAAAAATTCCCCCAACCCTGAGGGCTTGGGTTGGCTCCGTTACTTGGATGTTGAGTCTCTTCTCATTTTATTGGTCTTACGGGGGAATTTGTTATTAAAAATTCCCCCAACCCTGCATGCTAGGGTTGACCCTGGATTGCAGTTGTGGCTGCTTCTATCGCTACCTGCCAGATCTTTTGTGCCCCCATTCGGGGGTGAAACGGGTTTGGTGTCGAGTTCCTCTATGAATAAATCTCTTATGGGGAGGCAGTCAATGATCGCTGATTGGCCTCACTTAGGTTAGAGGCCTATTGTATGCTCCCAGTGGCCTGATTCAAAAGTTATTGAATGGCTCATTCCCATCGGGCCTGACGCTTCTAGGACTTACTCATGGCCTGACTCTGTTGGGTGAGTTTCCTTTCACGAACAGGGAGACCACTTGATTGTTGTTTGATGTGATGATGTTGTAAGACACTATGTCAAACAGGTTCTTCTGGGCGGGGAGTGGAGTGAAATGAAGAGCTCCATGTTCCCCCCATACCCTGATATGGACTCCCTTCGGAGCTTCACCGATGAGGTGATGCAACTGGTGCAGTGCACAGAGGCAGGCTATCTCCATGTTTCCTTTATGCCTCTCAGGTTGCTTTTGTCGCGCCGAAGGAAGAGCTTCCAGGTCGATGTGATGCCGGAGGTCTCCTATTGTCTTGGCATGGTCTACATACCCATCATAGGGTAGAATTATTGATTTTAGTCGGCATAGGGTTGTCCATATATTGTAGAGGATGTCATTCACGCATTCTTCTGACAACTTTATTGGTATGTCAAATTGAGAGGTGGTCGTGGGCCAAAACATAACTGGTATATAATCCCTGGCCAGTAGTTTCCTCAGGTACAACATGTTGATATACTCCTCCGCTAGTGATTCCTCTACCTGGTTAGCCCAACTGAGATGATCCCTAATAGCGTGGTCGGAGGAAATGGGATCGGTAGGTATTGAATTACCATATGGGCGATTCCGGGGTGGTTCAGAAGATGAATGTGGCCCCGAACCATCTTCTGATTGAAGAAGGGTGTCGTTGGAGACTAGATGGGAATCTGACATACTGGATTCCGTCCATCTGAGTGCCTCAGAATACGAGGGATTTTCTATGCTTTATTCGGCAGGGGGAGGACCTTTCTGTCGATATGATATGTCATTCCGGGGAGGACCTTCGCAATGGAGGTCACAATGGCGAGGACTACCATTACTGCTTGACGCCTCACTGCATAGAGGAATTTTTCAGTGCACACCTTGGGGAGGACATCCAAGGTGTGTCGTAGTAAGTGGAGGACCTTCTGGCTATGTAGCGTTGTTATGAGGAGGGCCTTCGCAACAACTGCCATCATGGTGAGGATGACCATCATGGTTTGACGTTTTATTTGTATCCTGGGGAGGACCTTCAAGACACACTGTGAAAAGGGAGGACCTTCTTCTTGCTTGGGGCCACTGTAGGGAGAACCTTTTCAATGGCGGTCGTGGTGGTGTGGACTACCATCACAGCTGCAGCAATAGTGAGGACTACCATTACAGCTGCCGCAGGGAGAATATCTGCTAGGTACACCCTTGGGAGGGCCTTCAAAATATACCGAAATGAGGGGAGGGCCTTCTCGTTGCTTGATGTATCTATGGGGAGGACCTCTGTTTTTAGGGTGGCAAGGACTACCACCATTATCTAATGCCTGACTGGGCAGAGTGTCATTGCAATGTAACCCTTGGGTAGGACCTATAGGGTAGGCCACAATAAAGGGAGGACCTTTTTGTCATGATGAGATGTCACTGTGGGGAGGGCCACCGCATTTGCGACTATGATAGTGACGACCAATATCATAGTATGTGGTCCCACTGCATGGAGAGTTCTTGAACTGTATACCTCGGGGAGGACCTTCAGGATGGACCAAAAAAAGTGGAGGTCCTTCTTCTTGCTCGATCTTCTGGTCACGTGGAAGCTTCTGCACCTCACCGCCAACACTGCCCCCAAGGGTTGGGCAAGGATCCACTACTCCCCACTCTGACTCATAACCATTTTGTGAGAATCTTACAATTATGCTTCTATGAAACCCTCCCCTATGCCAATGAGGTGAGGGATGTCTGGGTCAGCCGAGCTAGAATATCATTCTAGGGTCTCCCAGGGAGGGATCCCAATAGGCCGCATCAATGCTGCCACCCGACCTCACTAGCTAAGGAGCATGTAAGCTATACACCTGCACCACTGGCCTTGGCCTAGTTAACCTGACACCAGCATCGGGCATGGGCTGAAGATGATGCCCGCTGAGGGGTGTCAATGTTAATGACTTCTATGGAACGTTCCACTGCTAGTGCATACCATCATTCCCCTATTTATGATGAGAAGGGTAACTCATATGCCCAGATTGAATTGACGCCCAAACCACCCCATGGGAAGGATGGGTCAACTCTCCTGGTCACTGATGCAAGTAGTGCTCACCAAGGGTCAACCCATGGTAATGACACCTAGTATGGAGGCCCTCCTTGTACCGTCACCAATGAGAGTACAGGTCAGTCACACTCCCATGCTCAATGCGGAGGCCCTCCCCTTTCCCACTTCAATCTAGAAAAAGGTCCTCCCTGCTATATTGACACCCAGTATGGAAGCCTCCTCCACACCCATGACCTCAGGTTTGTAGTTGTTCCTCTAGTCACAGGTTGTCGGTGTGATGATGTTACATGTCCAGTCAACTGTCAATGTAGGGGTATTCCCCAAGCCCTTACAACAGCTGCTGAACGTCCTCCTTATCCCAGCAACCAGATAAGTGGAGCTTCGCCTCACTTCATGGGAATCCAACATGGAGGTCCTACCCATGTTTAGCTTGACCAGTATGAGGACACTCCTCACACGGAAACTGCCAAAGGAAATAATCATGGATGCCCTACCCATGATCCTACCAGCTTTAGCAGAGGTCATACCTTCTCTAGCAATTACCACAGTGATTCCCTCTACACAACATCTAGTGGACATGGAGGTCCTCCTTGTGTTCCCTTTGACATCTTTCCAGGTGATCCTCGCACCCCAGCTCACCCATAAGGATGTCCACACTACCCTCGCATCAATTCGGCCGAAGGTCCACCCCGAGAAAAAAATCTACCATGTCCCAAAGATCTATCCTAGGGGAAAAGGGTGGGTTTCTAGTTCCATAAAAAGTGTGCCGAGAAGATTCATACTGCAATTAATCTTTTTTTCTTATTTGATTCGGAGGTGGAATGTGATTCAATAATGGATCCCTCACCTCAATCCTTTGTGTCAAGGGTCGGGCCAGGAATGAGTCATATCAGTCTCATCCTTCTAGAATGTGAGGTCTGTCAAATTCACAAATCCCTCTATAGTTACATCCAGGAAGAGGAATATTTGACCCCTTCCTAGGGCCTAGCCATGAAATCCTCACTATCATCCACTAGTTCATTCTCTACTTCAACCAGATACCACAAAGAGATATTTTGGGGATCGGTGGAGGATAAACAGTAGCCTGACCCACCTTCATTAACTGAAATCCATGTGTTGGAAACTATTGTTGCCAGCATGTCCTACCAAGATATGGTAGCTCATTCATCACATTCACCGTAGGACAGCCCAAGATGCCATGGCTTGTCTACTAATTCTTCATACTCTCCACCAATCGGCCTACCATCTCAGCAGTCTTCTTTAGTTCCTCTATCTGTTCCCTAGCCACCCCCAGTTGATGAGTAGGGAAACCATGTGCCAGATCCTATGTCTAAGATGTTGAGCTTTTGGAATATCCTCGTAGTGGATCATTTCCTAGAAATGATCTGGCCAATTGCGGCTGCAAACATCAGTGCGCCAGAATCGCTTACTTGGGATGAAGTCACATGTTTTTCTCCCAACCCTATAGATGACGCACTTTCTTCTCCATTATCAATGAGTTTATTAGCCCAAGATTAATTCACACTTTGAGGAAGTTGTCCAGCAATTCCATATGGCCAACTTGGCTACAATCCCTCTGGCTGAACACCCCGAGTTTCCTGGTCAACACTAGACCGTCCTGCAATGATGCGTTCAGAGCTTTAAATTGCTTCACAGAATAATAAAGGAGGATTCCCCCCATGGTTAGGTTCGTCATTGGGGAAGGTATGATGCCCTCCATTTCAGTCCTATATGGTGAAAGCAAAACTTTCTAGAAGATATAGAGGATATTCCTCAAGGTAGAGTTGCGATTAATATGCTTGATCTATCAGAGTAAGAGATAGTGATAAACCTCTTTGGAGAAAAATTAACCCATGGGAGAGCGCCACAACTATTGGATACATTGAGAAGGGTTAATTACTGGTATAGAAATCGACTAGGTCTTCTTGTTCCCACTAAGGTATTAATCCTCATCTAGAATCCCAATAATGGAAAAGGACACCTCAAAGCCATCAAACCCTCTGACCCATCTGGCTAAGTATAGAAGATGGAAGATGAACCCGAAAAGGCAGTGTTGCATCAATAGCTTGTGAAGAACCAGATTATGGATGATGACATCCAACTGAATTTTCCATAGAGCAGTGGATAGACTACGGTGAGCCTTGTCCAGGGTAGCAGGGTAGGCATAACATTCACCCGGCGAGCTTCCCCTAGTGGCCCTCACTACCCTTCCCACAGAGACAAGATAGTGGTTGGAGCTTATGGAAAGAGGGGATAGTATGTGTCACCAAATCCACCTAAGTAGAGTGATAATCACTGGGACCTAGCTCACATTCACCCAGCTGCTCCGCAGGTCATCTCACTAGCCGCTCAACGAGCTGCTGGGCCATACTATCGTGTTAAAGAACCCTCCAATGCACTAGTGGTCAGGAATCCTCCTCACAATAGGAATCCAAACACAAATGATCCAATGGAAGCACACATTGCTCGACTTGAGGCTTTGGAAACTCAACATGTGGCAATCATGCCTAATGGAAATCCATATTCAGTGTGAGTCGATGATATGCCACCACCCCTGGGTTTTGGAAATCCCACCTTCTCCCCCCATTAATGGGATCAGAAATCCGTTGCAGTATCTTCCCCACTTCATGTTGAGGTGCGGACCCATGCTACAAACACCAACACAATAGATAGCCGCCAATCTCCGATGTTTCTTATAGGCACTGTAAGGGCATACATTTTTCGTGTACATCCAACTACCCATCGGGTCGTTCACTGGCTAGGAAGATCTCCATAGGAAGTTTCTCTACCAGTTCTACTCTACCTCACGGAAGATGAGTATTATAGATCACTTCAAGTGTAATAAGTGGCCTAATGAGCACGTCGTGGACTTCACCACCTGGTATAAAGGCCATACCTATTCCCTGGATATGCCACTGACATAGGAAAAGATGCTAACAATATTTGTGGGGAATGTCAAGAGCAAACTGGTCCCCTCTCTTATAACCTAGAATTACCCCATGGGATTCTAAGACTTCTCTGATAAGGCTCAGCTCCTTGAGAAACCCTTGCAGCAGGAAAAGTATGTGTGACTGTTGCCTCTTACAATTTCTACTGGAAGAGCCGCTAAGGCTGAGCCCACCGCGGTGGACCAAATATAGGCCCCCAGGTAGCTGGAGTTATTACAAATATAGCCACCTCCACATCCCTGCAGGGGACATCCACCTCAGGTGCATCCTACAACACAACAATTCCCACCTCAGTATCAATAGGCTCCCCACGTAATGGGGTTCCACCACCCATGTGTGATAACCATGTCCCACCACCTTGATAGGCTCCTACATCCCCTCTTTAGGGACAGGCTCCTAGAGTCCCCTTCACAGATAGGATAAATAGGACCAACTCAGTTAATGAGGCTCAGGTCCCTGGTTATTTTTGAGGTGCATTGGAATACAAAATTGTACGATTACCAGAGTGTTGATGGAGAGAAGAGGCGGATCTCACAGATATCCCCAATTACTTTCCCAACCATCAGATCATGGGGAACACCCTTAGACAATTCTATGTGTTTAAAGACAGGCTTCAATACTAGGTTGATAACAACATATTCAGGTTAGGCATAGCTCTGGAATAGGTGGCATGTGTGTTCATAAAGCCTGATAGCAGTAGTGACAGCATTGGTGAGTGGCATCAGGTTTCTGACCATGGATCCTAGAAGTATGATGACTGGAAGGCTCATAAGATAGTCGCTCATGCCCATGGTATTATCTATGCATGTCTGAATCTACCTGATCCTTCATAGGATGTCATGTCACCTACAACCAATACCTCTATGTAAATGGCTCACCTTCCTCTTCCCAGAAGAGTAGGCATCAACGATGAAAGTGAAAACAAAATCCCCTACCAACATCATCGTAATTTTTTCTCTCGACGACTTCATTCCCTAGGAGATGGAAATTCTCCCATAATTCATCCAGTAGTGGAAGATTTTTTAGGTGACGATCAAGGTTATGCCTTGGTTAAAAATGTGGAGTTGTTAAACCCCTGCATGAATTTTGATAATAAGGATCACACGGTGGATCCTCCCAACGTCCCTAGATGTTGTCAGCGTAATCAAATCCATGGCTATATGGGTCGTTAGAGTGCCTCAGTCAACACTTCTAACCAGGCTATGCGAGAAATTGAAACCAGATAGCAGACCTAGTGTAGATATCAGAATGTGAAGCCTTCTCATCTGGTGTCATCAGGTCCGTCTTCACCTCCGTTTATGTTACATGATTAGGAGGAGCCACCATGACTATACCATGATCTGCCAACCTCTATTACAGACTGACCTTAGTCATTTGAGCCACATATGGTAGCCACTCCATGAGTTTTGACAAGCGAGAAAAAGGACATTCCCAGCACTAGTCAACTATCGGTTCATCCAGAAGGGACAGTCATTCCCCCTGTCGAAGATCGACCTCCTTTAAGCAAAATTTCGTGGTTGGAATGGAAGAAAGATATCCTTAAGCATCTCTCCAGCATTCATTCAAGGCTCTATATCCTTGAGGCACTTTTCCTTTTGGTGGATAAGCTTGATGCCCTCACCGATGCTTTAACAATCTCCCTCCAGCTTGAGACGGAGGTAGCAGCTATGGAAGCCTTCCATGTTGAGGCAGTCGAGAGTGAAAAATGTCAGGACATTATCTCTTTATTTGGAAAATATCAAGGATATCTCATATAGGGGAAAATTATCCCATTGTATATTACTGTCCACTTCAATGGCATGAATAATCATCATTGTCTTGTCTACACGGGCTCTGGGATCAACTTGATCCCAACCCATACCTTCCGAATAATGGGGTTATCCAAGGATGACATAAGTCCCTCTAACCTGAAAATATAAGGCAATGATAGGACAAAACTGACACTGGTGGTCATGATCTGCCTAAAAACCCAGTTCAGTGGCCTGGTAGCTAGCACAGAGATCATGGTTTTTTCACAAGACACTACATACAACATATTGATGGGCATGACATGACTCCACCTGCATGTGGCAGTCCCTTTATTATATCAATGGTGCCTTAAGTACTCCCATAATGTTCGAGTGGGCATAATCCATGGTGACGCATCTCCCTTTTCCTCTTTTGAAGCCCGCTATTTTCATAATAGCTATTAAAATATCAAGGAAAATCAAATTCCATCTAACAATGTCAAACACGCTATGGTTGCAACCGACCCATGGAAAGACGTAGATAATTCCTACATCTTTCTAATCCATTGATTGAAGGATATGACCCCAAATATGGGACAATGATTTTTTTATGTAATGTGGTGGAAGCACATTTCCATGTCCATGCAACATTGGAATATCACCTCTTATTACTAAAAAAATTAGGCTTGGGTGATCCCAGATCCCCCTACCCCCATAAGGTATCGGGATGTCCACACCATGGAAATAAAAAATACATCATAATTTCTTGTTCTGATGGGATGGGATAAACCGGATCCAGCTAACACGCTATTATTGCTTCAATATCATCACGTGTGGCCCCCTGGGCTGAATACTATATGGGATCAGATCGACAGCTTTCATCACAATGGTTTCAACAGCACAGGAGTCCCCCGATGCAGTGTCGACCACTGCTCAAGATGGCTCTATATTCACATTGAGATATGTTGAATCAGAGGAAAATCTTCCCACCTAGGACCTCTCGTCCATATGTAAAGAAGAATATTTAGAGGATGCTTCTCATACATTCAATGAGTGTGTATCTACTAAGGTTTATGATTTGGTACAGGTAAACCTTAGTATCAAGATGGATCAGAATCCCACATTGATTAGTGCCCCTATGCTTATCGAAGAGCAAAAAGAGTATGTGGACTTCCTGAAGTAACATCGTAATGTATTTTCCTAGAGTTGTAATGAAATGCTGGGACTAGATCCCTAGGTAGCCATCCACTGCCTCGGCCTCCCAGTAAATCATTGTAGGTTTAAGATGCCTCCCACAAAGATACACCCTTCTCACGGTGCCATGGTAGAGGCCGAAGTTGATAATCCCATCAGAGCCAACTTCTTCAAAGAGGTCTAGTACCCCATATGGCTAGAGAACATTGTGCTTGTTAAGAAGAATAATGGACAAATTAGAGTCTTCATCGAATTTGAGGATCTCAACCATCATTATCCAAAGGATGATTTTCCCATTCTCATGATAGAGTTTTTGATTGATTCCACCATTGGGTATCTTGTCATATCCATCATGGATGGGTATTCTGGGTATAACTATATCTTAATAGCTATTGAGGATGAGGATTCTACAGCCTTTAGGGAACTACATAGTACTTTCTTCTACTAGGTAATTCCCTTCGGCCTAAAGAATGCATGTGCCACCTATCAATGTGTCTGGCATCTCATTTTTTAAGACAATCCTAGGGACATTGGTTGAATGTAACACGGATTATATGGTGTTTAAATCATTTCTGCATGAGGACCATCTCAAATTTCTTGAGAAAGTCTTCATCTTCCTTCGTTCATTCCATATTAAGATGAAACCATTGAAGTGAGCCATTGGGGTTACCTCTGGAAAGTTTGTTGGGTTCATTTTCAGATAGAGTGGCATCGAGATTGACCTAGGGAAGATCAAGGATATCATCTAGTTGTCTCTATTGAGCAACATTTGGGAGCTTCAAGGCTTTCAATGTGATTTTTCCTACATATGTTGTTTCATCACAAATTTTTCTGGAAATTGTACGCCCTTTTCTATTCTCATTAAGAGAGGAACTGTCTATTAGTGTTATGAGGAATGTCAGACTTCTTTCAAGGAAATCAAGAAGTATCTGCTTCAACCTCCGGTCCTAATGCCACCCATTTCTAGAATTCCACTGGTCCTTTATGTGTCCACCCTATAATGATCTCTTGGAACCCTTCCCACCTAGAATAATATTAAGGGAACATAGAACAATCTCTACTATCTTAGCTGCATTCTATCGATACAGAGACCAGATACTTTCCTATCAAGAAAAGCTACCTTGTGCTGGTATTCACAATATAGAAATTGTGACATTACTTGCAGCACCATGAGGTACAACTGGTGTCCCTAGTGGGTCCACTGAAGTACATTCTAAACCACCTCATGTTGATAGGTCTTCTAGTTTAGTGGGAAGTGATCCTACTTTAGTTCGACATTAGGTTTGTACCTCATATGGATATCAAGGGGAAAGCATTGGAAGACTCCCTTTCCACCCATACTGCTCTTGCGGACAAGTCCCTAGACCATGATTTTCCCTATGAGGCAATTCTCTTGGTAGACCAATCCATTTCGTGTTGGAAAAAGGCACTTTTATGGCACATCTCGGAGCCCTGCTGACAGAAGGCTCAATGACCCTAGACTCAATAGAGTACCCTAGGTATCATCTTCATTATGCCATCATAGGCTGTTATTACTTATTCATTCCTACTGTTAGAAGGTTGAACCAACATCATCACTAGCCTTGATCTGGCCCTCGAGATTGAGGTTCCCCACTTGCATCAAAAAGGGGAATATGAACTAGTCATTAATCAGATCAATAGTGACTTTGTTTTCAGAAATCCAAAGCTTATACCACTGTTATAACACACCATTCAGTTGATGGCCTAGTTCCCATCTCATCGAGAGGTTACTCATATCCATCAATCCTAGAACAGTCAAGCTAAAACCTTAGCAAGGCTAGCAGCATCTCTTGAAGATCCTGATCAGGAAGATACAATTATCCACATAGCACACCGGAGAGTCATCGCCCCCATCAGTCCAGACAACAATGATATCCCACAAGTAAGACACCTTACAATTGGAACCTCTACGTCAGGAACCCCATGTCCCCCTGATGTAGTTCTAGAAGTGACTCTCAACTGGGGGACCCACTTTGTCAAGTACCTCCAAAAGGGCAGCCTCCCAGCAGTTCAAGTTGAGCGCGAGTGAATCTGATGCTGGGCGTTGTAGTTTACCCTCTAGAGCGGTCTTGATCTTGAGAAAATCCTCTAAAAGTGCTGGTTTTAGGGGGTTCTCCTCCATTTCATTCTAGGAATTGAGATTTCTCAAGCCATGTAGGATGTTCATGTTGCTTCCTATGGGGCTCATCAGACCGGGCTGAATCTGTCTCACCAGATCTAGAGGTTGGGTTATTTTTGGCCTTCCATGATCCATGACTATATGGATTTTTCTAATAGGTTCCATACATTCCAAATTCCTTCCATCTTTGTACATTCGTCTCTAGAGCCTCTCCACACTACCAAGTACTTTCGACCCTTTTTTGGATTGGGGACTTGATGTCATGGGGCCATATCCACTGACGACAACTCACCAATGCAGATTCATCATGAATGCTAAAGATTTATTTTCCAAGTGCGAAGAGGTAATTATTCTCAAGGAGGTCAAGCCACATTCAATAATTGAATTCGTGATCTCCAATATCATTTACCAATTTAAAGTCCCTCTATCCAATCTCATCGATAATGAAACCAACTTTGGGGTGACCAAGATGATAAAATTGTACACCATGTACAACATTAGTTCTAACCGTACCTATATCTATCCTACTCAAGAAGGTGGGAAGATCGAGGCGTTCAACAAAATCCTCTCTAACATCTTATAGAAAATGGTTGGTCAGAATAAGAATAGTTGGCTAGACAAAATCTTCAATGCCCTCTGGCCGAATCGGACGACGACTCACAATTCCAAATAGGTGACCCCTTATTCCTCGGTGTATGGAACAGTGGTCATCCCACCCTCAAGATTCAATTTACTTCATTACACACAACATTCTATGATCAGAAAGCATCAGCTAAGGTTGTTGAAATCTATTTGGTAGAATTGGAAGTGCTCGACGAGAATATGCTTCATGCCCTGCACAATCTAGAAAGGAATCATAACAAGATATCCAAATCTTTCATCAAGAATGTTCACCACCACTATTTTTTGTAATGTGACTTGGTGTTGGCCTTGAGAACCCTAATGATACCTGGTAGGAAAACACCCATGGTGAATCCCAAATAAGAAAGACCTTACATCATTCACAAGGTTTATCCCAATGGCACATACTCCCTGGTTACCATGGATAGAGAGTTTATAACTCCTCTAACAAATGAAAAATTCCTCAAGCAATACTTTTCACTATTGGAAAGGCTATCTTTACCAAAAATTTTATACCAAAGGGTCAAAATAACCATTGGTATAGGTTTCCTTTACAAATGGTTTATTAAAACTGTTGTTTAAGGTGTGGTTATAGAAGGATTTCCCAACAGTTTGAAGAAACCATTGGGAAATCCATGCTTTTCCCAACGTTTTGTAATAAGTGTTGGGAAATCCATGCTTTTCCCAACAGTTTTTAATAACCTTTGGGAAAATCCCCACCCCCCAATTCACTAAAACAGAACCACATTCACTCGACTCCTAGAAGCTCCCCATTTTCAGAAGCACATTCCCCCGACTCCCAGAAGCACCCACCCAGGTGAACCTCTTTGATCTGATCAACTACAACTCCCCCCTTCAGGTTAGACTCCTTCACCATTTTCTTGTATTAGCTAAGGAAATCATTCTATTCTCAATATTTCTCCATTTATTTCACTATTTGGAAATATCATGTAGTTTTTCCCAATTTCTAGGGATTTTGGAAAATTTTATGATTCACTACTCCCTTCACAAATCGTGTACTCAAATCACTACATAAATGTACACATTGTCCAATTAATGTTTTAATTACACATATATGTTTATAATGGCATGGTCTCCTTCTTGTGTTCTAATTATAAAGTTTTGTAGTTCTATTTTTAATCCCAATGCTCCAAATATTATAGCTTCATGTATATGAACTCATAAGAAATTGTTTGTAATATTTATTCATAGTTTTTCATGAAAATCACTCCTTTCATTAAGATAATGTCAAACATGAAGATCGTATTTATCTTCATTTTTGTTCACTATGTGTGTTACATAACAGGTAGGTATCATGTTTCTATCAAAATCAATATATATATAAAATGACACACTGTTCCCTTATACTTTGCACAATAGAATATATGTAGTATCTTATTCAACTTTTAAAAATAGTATGTGCTCCATAATTATTTTTCAAGGAAGAAATAAGAAATACTCAACCGTTCAATCCAATGTTCTTTGTGAATAAAATATATACAAAGGGAACTCTCGGTGGGACCTCTATTTCTACCATGTAGTACTTCTTCCTTCTTCATGAAACTAATTCACGGAAAACAATTTTAGATTTTTTCTCCAAAACCATAGAAAACCCTTTTAGATTTGTTAGTTGTCTCTTTAATTTATCATATCATTATATTAAAATGTTATATAAATAGACTGTATAGTTAGAGACCTCTCGGTGGTCACCTACATGAATTGTATCTCACACACTATTCGATATGCCATTGGGTACCCAGATATACTACAAGATTATATTTTTAGATAAGGAGAATCACCATTTTACAGATGCATGACTACTCACCTGACATAGGATGGATCATATAGCAGATGATTGGGTTGTAGCTCAAGAAGCTATGTCAAATTTTAAAATTTATTGAGCCTCTTGTATAGTATTACTTCCTACTAGTTGTAACAAATTTTATCTTCTTGATACATGACATACATTACCATAATTCGATTTATGATTCTATTATTATTTGGTATTACTGATTTGGTTATTTTCAACCATTTCCAATATTTTCCCATTGTTATCTTTCTTCCACTTTTTAACTGATAATATTAAAATTGTGAAACTTAGGTAATGAAGGAACAGTCTCCCCCAGACACACCAAAGGCTCTCACTATTAGTAAATAACGTTTGGAATTTTGGTAGATGTGTTTGAGGCCATGTGGCCATCTGGGTTCGGGTCACTAATGAGTGGCATCCTGGTTTGGGACTTCACAATTCCTAGATATCCTATTTATAGGTGTTTCTAATAAAATCCATACCTATAACTATTGAAGGTCCCTCTCCAAAATCAGTTGGGACATGATTCAATAAATAAACCCTACCAACCTCTGATCTATGGCCCCAAACCTATGATTCTTTAATCCATGATTAATTTGAAACTTGATGTGTCCATAACTACTTTTGATGTGATCCTCAGACTACTCCTCATCCTGATCTCCCTAAAGAAGTAACAGTATAAAACTCATGTACTCCCAACAAGACCCTTAAGGATTATTTATTCCTTGACCCACTTCAAATATCTTACTAATAAATCCTAGAATATAGGAATTAGAAATTATGTATCTTATTTGCTTATATACACTATATTATGTTGTGTATCTTAATATGATTCTCATATAGAGTAATGTTTCAGTTATAATTTTATATAATGTAAATAATTGTCATTAACCAAGATATTTTTTTGATTGAACTTAAATATTATTGAATTTAATTGAAATGACTTATAGAAATTTTTTTACAGAATGGATAGAAGTTGAATGTATCAAACTGATTGGATTTCAGATAATTTTCAAAATAATTTAAACAGATTTTTATATTTTTCATTTGACAAGGCTTCAGATAGTGGTCGCATACACTGCCCATATTCTAATTGTGTTGGGAGACCTTGGTTGAGTTGTGAAGCAGTTAGCTATCATATAACCAAATATGGGTTCCAAACAAACTATTATGTGTGGTAACACAATGCAGAAAAAATGGAATCTCAAAATTTTGATGATCTAAATGATAGGACTGAATTAGAGAGTTTGATATATGATAGGTTTTCATTTATTCAAAATCATGATAAGAAAAAGATGTCTGGACAACAATATTTAGATTCAAGAACACATGATGTGTCCAATGAAAATGATGATGTTGATAGGGTGAAAAAATTGAATGATGCTGCGACGACTCTAGTATTTCAGCATTGAGGTAAAATAAAAAAGTTGGAATTTTTAATCTGATTTCTTCATGGGAAAACTATGTATGGGATTTCAAATACTACAATCAATTACATTCTTACCTTCTTAAAGGACTTACTTCTAGATTATGAATATATTACCTCAAACCACTATATGACATGGAAGTTGGTTGATGAACTTGGATTCTCAAAAATAAAATCATTCTTTCCCGAATGATTACAACTTATTAGGGAGGAAACTACTGAAAGAAATGATTGTATCAAATGTGGAACCTCTAGATGGAAGCCAAAAGATGATGGAACACCATATCATGTTCCACAAAAATTAATGTGGCACTTTCCATTGATCCCAAAATTACAGAAACTTTTCATTTCTGATGAAATATCTGTAAAAATGTGATGGCATGACACCAAGAGAAAAAAAGAATAATGAAGAGTTGTTTCACCCTACATATGGATCTTAATGGTAGACATTTGATGCTCAATATCCTGAATTTGCATCTAATGTGTGTAATGTGAGACTGGGTCTTTCAGGTGACGGTTTTAATCCATTTGGGCAGATTCTTACATCGCACAACACATGGCCTATTTTCATACACATTTATACCCTTCCCCCATGGCTGTGTATGAAAAATCCTTACACTTTCTTGAGTATACTGATATCTGGCCCTTATTATCCTAGAAATGATATAGATTTATACATGAAAACATTAAAAAAAGAGTTTAAACTTCTTTGGGATGTGGGTGTGACCACATACGATGCATCTTTGAAATACATATTTCGAATGTGTGCTGGGCTTATGTGGATGATCAATGATTTTCCTGCATATGCAATGATGTCTTGATAGAGCAAAAAAGGAAAATTTTCATGTTATGTTTGTATGAATAATACTCGATGAAGAAGACTAAAATATCATCATAGTTTTAGTTTTATTGGGCTTCGAAGATTCTTTCCAATGAACCATCCATATAGAAACAATCATCGAAGATTTGACAGTACCATAGAGACTGATGATCCTCCTCAGTGTATGTCTGTAACTGATGTGCTTAATGAATTGAAAGATTTCATTTATTCATTTGGGAAGGGTGTAATGAAATATAGAAAGAATAAAAAATTTTCCAATGATACCTATTATAATTGGAAGATGATGAGTATATTCTTTGAGTTGTCGTGTTGGTCAACCAACTTATTATGTCATTTCTTAGACATAATACACATTGAAAATAATATATGTGAAATGTTGATTTCGATTCATCTAAATGTCAAGGGGAAGAAAAAAGAAGATTTATGATCTTAGCTTGACTTGGAAGATTAGGGGATCAGACCAGAATTGCATCCTGTATATATCAGTGAAAAAAATGGCATGTTCCATGTGCTTCTTATGTGATGACACCTGCTGAAAAAAAATTACTGGAAGTGCTAGAGACTATTAATATTCATGATGGTTATTCAAGAAATATATCAAAATGGGTCAATAGAAAAGAGTAGAAGCTTAAATATTTGAAGTGTCATGGTTATCATGTCCTTTTGAATGAGTTGATTCCAATAGTAATCTGTCATCTCTTGACAAATAATGTAAGAGTTTCAGTTATTCAGTTGTGCTATTTGTTTAGAGATCTTCGTGCTAAGAAGTTTTCCAAATCCTTCTTGCAAAAATTGTTGGCAGAGACACCATTAATTTTTTGTGAGTTAGATAAAATATTCCCTCCATCATTTTCTACATGCATCTTGCATCTGGTTGTCCATATTCCGACCGAAATACTTCTTAGAGGACTCATTTCTTTCCGTTGGATGTATCCAACTAAAAGAAACATGTACACATTGAAATCATATGTTCAGAATATGATTTATCCAGAAGGTTCTATTGTGAACGGTTAGTTGAGTAAAGAATGTATGGATTTTTGCTCAATGTATTTTTTTGATCTTACTATGAGAATAAATATACCAATGAAAAATGAAGAATAACAATATGAGAAAATTGAACCGAGTTTCCCATCACTTCCTCAGACATGAGGAATTCCAGGATCATATACATTGACAACATTAAGACTTGAACAATGAGATATGGCACATCTCACAGTGTTGTTCAATTTCGATTTGTTCGTTGGGTATATCAAGTAAGTAAATTGTATATGTATATCTTATCTTATCTCTTGTAATATTAAATATTTGTTAAAATATTATTATTTTTATCTACAGGGAATATAAATAATTGATATATAGAAAGAATTGTTCTTTATCATTGAGAAGGAAAGAGACTTTCTATATCAAAGGGTTTTATGCTTGGTTGAAATTTAAGGTAAGAATATTTCTGTAATAACTAAATAAAAATAATATTTATTTACGTTTACTATATGTTTATATTTCTAGTATCGAGTTTTCCCGCAAACTCTGTTTCTGAGGAAATAAGATCTTTGGATATTTGTCTTAATACCATTGCCCATGCTTGTAAATCACTTGTGATAAATGGATACAAATTTATTATCATTGAAAGATCGGGGAATATGAGAACACGACATGATAGAGTTATGCTAACTACCAAAACAGACTGTTATGCTAATTCATCAGATAATAGACCTCATTCTAAAAATGTAGCTTATTATGGAGTTGTGGAGAAAATAATAATTATGGATTACTACTTTCATGGTTGAGTTAGGATGATGAAATGTCAATGGTTTGATTCAATGACGAGGAAATGAACCTTTATTGATGATTGTGGATTTCAAGATATTGGCATGACTCGTACTCTTGCCACCGATGAACCATATGTATTGGCATCAATGGTGAAACAAATTTTTTATTTCAAAGATCCTCGCCATCCTAAACTTGGTGTAATTATTGATGTAAATCCCAGACATGTTTTTGATGATGGTGATGATGAAGTTGATACCACCCCTACTGCAATTGGAAGCAATCCGTTTATTACATATGATGACTCCAATAGCTCAATTATCAGATTTTATTGTGAACCCGAAGTTGTGGTGGGAAATATATTGAATTGTGCAGTCATTTTCTCACCTACATCATTCACCTACATCATTCAGAGTGTGTATCCTTGTGTTTACCTTCAAACCACCATAAATCTTCTATTTATTTTTGTTTTTTATCAGAATTATTTTTCTATATTTTGTTTTTTGGGTTACACATTATTTATATGTTTTTAATTACTTCCATATTTGTTTTCAATGTAGGAAATCAAACCCATTAAACAGATGCAGCAAAAAAAGATGATAGAAAATAATCATCGCATGACACAGATGGGCGTTCTTCCACTCATCAATGTTGTGAGAATTTTATCTAAAATATATATATTTCAATAACTTATAATATCAAGTGTTTACTTTTGTTTTAAACTTTTTTTCAGGATCCACCCCCTAGATGAGAGATATTCTATGAGAAGCCTAATATTGCTTACAGTACAGTGATTTGTGGTAGGAGGGGGGTGGTGTCGGAGTTAGACGAACATCTGGTGGTCCTGGTACTGAGGTCTGTGGTACGAGGGATCGTGGTGCGAGAGTTAGACGATCTACTAGTCGTACCCGATGGGACTATTCCCCTACCACAGACGTATCTTCTACGCCCCATTTTTATCATGTTGTGTATTTAGGGACACACAGGATATGTAGGCCTCCGATGTTTACACTACCAGTTGGCCAGACATCTATGCCATCAACTTTTTCTTCTGGTTCATTATCTCAGAGATATTATATTCCACCTTCTTCGACTCCTGCTCCGACACAGTATGTGGTTGAGGAGTGTACACTAAGGGACACTCCACCTGTATAGGATATTTCTTTAGCTTCTGCACATCCAATGATGCCCATCTATCTGACTACCATAGGTATATTTATATAACACTAACAAATTTTGAAACAAAAATTTCTTTTTAATATAACTTGTATTGATATTGTTTTTCCTTAATAACAGATTCATTGACTGATAGGAGGTGGGTGAGGGGGAGTACTTTCTTGTGTGCTATATGGAAGCACTAGACATAGTTTATGGTTGAATACAATGATGATGGACAAATGATTGATAAACCTAGGAAGAAATTTCACGGTTTTTTGGCGATGCTAGACAAATACTCCAACATCATTCTGTTCAGCCCTTTCTCTTGGAGACATCGGCCACGTAAAGTCAAGGATAATGTGTGGGCACAAATATGGGTAAAAAATCTAATGGATTTAATGTATTTTTTTTATTTATATGAATTAATCTATTGGGTTTTAGCTTTGGTTTAACTTCCCTGATGGTGAGGGTGCACGACCAGCACATTTAAAGGAGCCAGGAGAGATTTGGAGAGCTTATAAGCCTGAGTTGTATATTGGATGGTGTGATAGAGTGGGAATGGAGTTGGAGACAGTATCTATCAGGGATTACATGCTGATAGAGAAATATCTCCAAATGATTTCCCATTGGGAGACTGCAAAATTTAAGTTATTAATCCCATTTGATGTATTTAAATGAATGTTTTCATATTTTTCAATAATATTATCTTATTTATTAGTAAACATTATTTAGAAATATTTTGAAAAAAACAAAAAAAACATTGATTCAAAGCAATACCTACACACTTTGGGGTGCACTAATATGTCAGATCATGAGAGGCAGCTGGTATGATATAGTTGTTTATAATTTTTCTTTAGGACTTTCCCTTTTTATTGTTTCCTACATAAATTATGTGATTTATTGAATATTGATTATATGATTATACTTGCACTTTATATTGTTTCAATGTCATTATAGAAGCACAAATTGAATATTGAAGGATGTCTCCCTTGAGAAAAATTGTTTTGCTCGAGTATAAGGAAAAAAGACGGAACTGCAGTCAATGAACTGACATAAGAAAATATTGAAAGTTTTAATATGTTTATTTAGAATTTTAATATATATTCTGAAAATTAATAATCTATTATTATTTTTAACAGGCTGATTTATATGCCCTTGATTACTAAGATCCTGACAATTTTACGCCACAAGATCATTTATATCAGGTTTTGCGAGATGAGCACTCTGGTCGAGTATGTTGCCGACCTGGTAAGAATATAGTCCCGATGAGGTATTGGTCCTCTCCAGGTATCCATTCTAGTACCACCGAGTTGGAACAGGTCATGAAGCATGCAAGACAGTATGATAAAAGCATCACAGAGTTGGAAGAAAAAGTTCAAACGAGGGAGAAATAATTTATGAAATTGATCAAAGCTTTATCTTCATCACTTCCACCAGAGGCCAGCGCAGCTTGTAAAACATATATGTCATCGATGGGTGCATTATCCAATGCACCAGGTGGAAGTTCTAGTGGCTATTAGGATGATGAAATTCCTAGTGATGATGAGGATTCCGAAGAGGAAGATGTTGGGGATGATGATGATGATGTTGAGATCGAGGGAGAGGATGAAGGTGAGGGCGAGGGCGAGGATGAGGATGAGGACAAGGGTGAGGTTGGGGTTGAGGATGAGCATGGGGATGATGATGAGGATGAAGATGGGGATAGAGATGGCGGTGACGATGAGGCTGATGATGATAGTGGTGATACAGATGGTGATTAGGGGCAGATTGATCCCTTACAATTTTGACTGATTTTTATGACATTTGATTTTTTATTTAATATGGATGTGTCGTTCTACTTAAAATCCTATCACACCTTTCATACACCCATCACAACCCCCACCCTCCTCCATGGACCCCAGACAACCCCCCAAACAGCCCCCTGGACAGCCCCCCAGAGAGCTCCCCAGACAACACCCCCACCTTCCGCCCTGGACCCCAGACAACCCCCATACATCTCCCAGACCCTCTACCCTAGACCACAGATAGCCCCCACTCTCTTCCCTGGACCCTAGACATCCCCATAGATATCCCCTCAAACAGCCCCTCATACAGCTTCCCCACCCTCCTTCCTGTACCCCGAACAACCCCCAGGATAGCCCCCCACCCTCCTCCCTGGACCCCGGACGGCCCCCCCAGACATCCCCCTGGACCCCCCCCCCCCCCCAACAGCCCCCCTGGACCCCGGACAACCCCCTGGACAGAATTGTTCTCAAATAAATTTTTACCACCCATTGAAGGTGAACTTCAAGATGAGTTCCTTTAAAAGGGAAGACCATAAGAAATTGGTTTTTCACTCAAGTATGGATATTTTTTAATTCAGTATAAATCATTATTTTTTACCAAATTTGGATGCTTAATGATGTTATATTGGTTTATGGGGCTCTAGGGCTTGTTCGGAGCACAGAACCACAGTCGGCGTAGAAATACACCATGCCTCACAGTTAGTAAAAAATTTAAGTCCATCCCAAAAATAATCAACCAACTATATAGGGCTATATATTAGAAGAAATGTGCATGATTTTCCCTAACCATGCACTAGGGGATGCACATCATGCACAATGTCTATAGTTTTAAGATATGATATTATCACTGTTGTTGTAGGATTTTCCTAACTGGCATACGAAAAACTGACCAAAATAATTTTCATTGTGTTGATACTTTATAAAAACGATCCTTGAGTTATATGTGACGTGTATGAGTCAACCCTACCTCAATATGAGGCACGGTGTGGCCAGTATCACTCAAAGTGTCTCTCTTTTGTCTAAAATGGACACCCTTTTATGTAAAAACAATTGGCATATGGAAAACTGACCAAACATATTTGTATTATGTTGATACATTTAGGAAAACAATTCATGGGTCATATGTGATGTGTAAAACTCAACCCCGCCTCAATCTGAGGCACAGTGTTCCCAGTACCACTCAAAGTGTCTCCCTTTTATTTGAAATGGACAACATTTTATGTGAAAATAACCACTGACATATGGAAAATAGACCAAATGTATTCTTATTCTATTGATAATTTAACGTAGTGATACAAGAGTAATTTTTAATGTGTAGATGTCAACCCCGCATCAATCTGAGGCATGGTGTGGTCGTTACCGCTCAAAGTTTCTCACCTTTAATTTAAATGATCAACTTTTTAAGTGAAAACAACAACTAGCATACGGAAAACCAACCAAACACTTTTGTATTGTGTTAATACTTTAGGAAAATTTTCCATGGGACATTTGTGACGTGTATGAGTCAACCCCGCATTAATTAGAGGCATATTGTGGATGGTACCACTCTAAGTGTCTCTCTTTTGTATAAAATGGGTATTTTGTAATAAAAATCAAATGGGATATAGAAGGCCGACCAAACGTATTAGGATTGTATTGATACTTTAGAAAAATGATTCATGGGACATTTTGTATGCATAAGAGTCAACCCCGCATCAATCTGAGGCATGGTGTAGCCGGTACCACTCTAAATGTCTCTCTTTTGTTTAAAATGGACATCATTTTAAGTGAAAACAATAACTAGAATATGAAAAACCAACCAAACACATTCAGATTGTGTTGATACTTTAGGATAATGATCCATGGAAAATTTGTGAAGAGTACGATTCAACCATGCATCAATCTGAGGAACGGTGTGGCTGGTGCCACTGAAAATGTCTCTCTTTTGTTTAAATTGGAAATCATTTTAAGTGAAAACAATAACTCAAATACGTAAAACCAACCAAACACATTCAGATTGTGTTTATACTTTAGGAAAACGATCCATGAGTTATATTTTATGTGTATGATTCAACCCCACCTCAATCCGAGGCACAGTGTGGCTGGTATCACTCAAAGTGTCTCTCTTTTGTTTAAAATGGACACTGTTTTAAGTAAAAACAATTGGCATACAGAATCCAAACATATTATGATTGTATTGATACTATTGGAAAATTATCCATTGGTCATATGTGACATGTATGACTCAACCCTGCATCAATCCGAGGTGTGGTGTGGTTGGTACCACTCAAAGTGTCTCACTTTTATTTGAAATCGACAACATTTTAAGTGAAAACAACAACTGGAATATGTAAAACCGAACAAACACATTTGGATTGTGTTGATACTTTATAAAAATTATCCATGGGACATTTTTGATGTGTAAGAGTAAACTCTGCATCAATTCGAGGCACGGTGTGGCCGATATGATTCTAAATGTCTCTCTTTTCTTTAAAATAGACAACATTTTAAGTGAAAATAACAACTCACAAACGGAAAACGGACCAAACATATTAGGATTATGTTGATAATTTAATAAAACAATCCATGAGTAATTTTTGATGTGTAAGAGTCAAACCCACTTCAATTCAAGGCATGGTGTGGTCGATACCACTCAAAGTGTCTCACCTTTATTTGAAATGATCAATATTTGAAATGAAAACAACAACTGGCATAAAAAATAATGACCAAACGTATTCGGATTGTCTTGATAAATTAGGAAAAATATCCATTGGAAATTTGTGACATCTATGAGTCAACCCCTCCTCAATCAAAAGCACGGTTTCGCTAGTAGCACTCTAAGTGTCTCTCTTTTGTTTAAATTGGACTCTGTTTTAAGTAAAAATAATTGACATATGGAAAACCGACCAAACATATTTATATTGTGTTGATACATTAGAACAACAATCTATGGTTCATTTATGACATGTAAGAGTCAACTGAACCTCAATATAAGGCCTAGTGTGTCCGGTACCACTCAAAGTGTCTCACTTTTATTTGAAATGGACAACATTTTAAGTGAAAACAACAACTGGCATATAGAAAACCAACCAAACGCATTCAGATTGTATTGATACTTTAGGAAAACGATCCATGGGTAATATTTGACATGTAAGAGTCCACCCCAACTCAATCCGAGGCATGGTGTGGCTGGTATAACTCTAACTATCTCTCTTTTGTTTTAAATGACCATAATTTTATGTAAAAACAACTGGCATATGGAAAACTGACCAAACATATTCAGATTGTGTTGATACATTAGCACAATGATCCCTGGTCCAGCCTCACACAATCCACTTCTCATGTCAGGAAATATTACCCCTATTCTAAAACACATGACATTTAATATGCCAAGGAAAACTATATTCCCTAGGTCACACAAGCTCATTGATACACACCCATTATCATCATCACTAAGTTCAAAGACACCCACCCCAAACCATGGGACATTATATTTGTCTTTGGATGAATTCGTTTATTCATTTCCTTATTTTGGGTTATTAGCTTCTAATTTCTGAATTCAATCTTGTATGTGTTATAAAAAATGCAATTTTGTATGTATTCTTAATTCTGTATCACATATAATTATGTATTCATTTTTTAATGTATTTTATTGATAATTGATTATTAAATTATGTATCCTTCTAATTATCAGTTTTTAATTATGTATAATTATTATGTATTGTATTGTATTCTGCATTTACTACTGTAAAATTCAGACAGCAGCACACAGAGTAGGCTGCTGTGTGAATTGGACAACAAAGCCTATACCAACTGTATTAAACTTTTGGTATAGGTTTTGTATGAATTTGTTTTTACCAATGGTTCTGAACCATTGGTAAAAAACATTTACCAACGGTTTAAAATGATTGTATAGGGGTGAATGGAAGACTTTTGATGGTTTTGAAACTGTTGGCATATGTGTTGTTTAAAAACTCTATACCAACGGTTTACATAAAATCGTTGGTATATAGTAGATTTATTCACATATACCAACAGTTTATCTCAAACCGTTGGTATATGTCTATTTTCATGGCATACTGAGCTACGGTTTCTAAAACTATTGGTAAAATTTATACCAACAGTTCTCTACCCTATACCAATTGTTTTCAACCGTTGGTATACCTTTCATTTCCAGTAGTGCTTCATGACCATTTTTCAGGGTCCCATATGACCTTAAACAATTATGTCCCATAATTAATTTAACTCTATGTCGTCTTGTAGGACATTAAACTATATTTGGTCCTACGTTCTATTAAAATGTTATGTCCTATAAGACATTAAACTACTTTTTCGCTCCACATGATGATAAATTATAAAATAATCCAAGATCTATGACTATAAACTATGATCTGTATGGTCCCACATGACCATATACTATTCAGTATTTTCCACATGATACTAAAATGTGTGGTTTGTATAGATTGAAAGATGTAAATATCCTCAGCATTCTTCTTCACAATATGATGTTAAACTGCACTATATTTTCAAGAAAAATGTATTACATGACTTTCATCCTCATGGGATACATAGGAACGCTCAGACGCCTCGTCTTCAGTCTACTCCCCGGAATCATCTCTTGGACTATTCCCCTAGGTATAGTATTCTTGGAGGATTCTGAATGGTTTAGTATAGGCTTATTTCACCCCCCCCTCATGTTTGGATTATGATGATCACACCATGTTCCCCTTCTCATTCTTCTATTCTCCAACATCCTCACTGTACAATGGTAAACTACATTGCCCCTTTCAGAACTACGTATGGATTGATTCCCATTCTTATTGGATATATAAGAATGCTCAGACATTTTGTCTATTGGCCCAACCCGAAACTTCAGGATCTCTCATTTTCCCGAAGTACATGGTGTAGTGCAAGATTTTTCCCTCATTCACGTCAATTTCATCATGACCGCACCTTGTATCCCTCCCCCTAAAGATCTCCACCTCTTTCCTCATCCCGTATGACATAAAACTGAACGGGCACAGTCATGATTCACACACTCCCTTTACATGGGTCTTCATCATCTCTAGCATCCAAAAGGGCCCCCAAATGGAAAATATGTTTGGCCTAAGGGCTCTCCTACTATTTCAGGCCAATGGCCTCGAGGACCTTGAGTGGAAAATTGATACATGTCTCATGTTATGAACAAGGTCAGCTATTGACACTCATTTTTTTCTCCCATTCTAGGTCACACAATGTTGATGTTGCATTTCAAACACGGTCAACAGTCATCCTTAATCATTCCCAACAACCCCGTATATCCCAAGTATTGGGCATAATGATTAATTTGTCAGGTTATCCCTTCAAACACCAGTCTTCCTTGGGAAGGAGTGTTAGTCTGGATGTCGAACCCTTATATTTTGGGGAGATCTAGATCTCATTCCTTGTTTCCCACACTAATCATTACTCGTGTGTGATTAGGGGTTTTGGTAAGGCAATACTCGCATAAAGGGTCATGGGTCTACGTTCTAAGATCTAAAACCTTAATCTAAGATCACCTTCGTCCTCCATACAAGATGTTAAGACTGAATATTTTCCAGGACATCCCATCTTATGTCCCTCAGCCGTTTTGGTCCCTTTTCACAATTTCTAACCTCAGATTGTGTAGTGTGGTCTGGAATCTTTGTCCTAGTTCACATCACGCTACTTTTTCCATGCCGCACACATCCCTCTGAGACACCCCTCCCTATTTGTCCTTCCTGTAAGATGTAAAACTACCCTGGTCCAACCATTCATCATGTAACCCATCATTTGGGTTTCCGCCATCATTCATATCTAAAAGGACCTCTTGATGGTATGGATGTTTGGACTAAGGGCTCTCCTAACATTTAAGTTCTATGTCCTCGAGGATCTCGATTGAAAAATTGCTACAAGTCTCGTGTTGAAAATATGATCAATGGTAGATGCTCAATTCTTTTCCTGCATCCCTAGACGCACAATACGTGTACTGTGTTGTGATCATATTTATTAGTTATCCTCAATCATTGATTTCTTATTGTGTCCTTCCACATAATAGGCATGGTGATTCATCCTTTCTACCCATTTTTCCCACAGCCTTGACATGAAAATGGGGATTTATGGTCTGAGATCTATGACCTTAAACTAAGATCATCATTATTGTCACTGCAAGATGTTAAACTACAAAATGGTTGTGTCTTTCCGTTGATCGCCCAGACATAGGTCCCTCGTCCTTTTCAGGACCCTATCCCAAGTTCTCACTTAGGGTTGAATAGGTTGGTATGGGATTATGTCCTAACTCACATCAGGTTACACATCGTACAATACACATCCCTTGTTGATATACCTTTCCCATATATCCATCCTTTCTGCGTGATGTAAAACTTCACAGTATCCTCCATAACTATGTTTGGATTGATCCCCAACTTTATGTGATATGTAGGACCACCCAAAAATCTAGCCTTTAGTTCAGACCCCATTTTATAGAATCATCCTTACCTTCCTACCCCCCTGGCCTGAGTTCTCCATAGAGAGTAGCATGTGGTGTGGTATGGGACTATGTCTTCCTTCACATCGAATCTGTAACAACCACACCACGTACCTCCCTCTCTCCTAAGATCTCTTCATCCCCTTATTCTGCACTCATCTTTTCAAGTCAGTTTCTCTTAAGTTGGGCCTATCGACCCTCCTTGGCTGTTAACCAATGTGCCCAGGAGCACTCTGGCTCAGCACCTAGAGTGTTGAATCCATTATGGGCATGTTATTACCCATCCTCAGGCTCCATGATCCCCTTAATTTTGGTTTCCATCATATTTCACATCCAAAATCCCCCCCAAATGGTATGGATACTTAGCCCAAAGTCTCTCCTATCAGTTTGGGCCAATTCCCTTGAGGATCTCGAATTCCAAATATATACATGTCATATGTTGCAAATATGGTTGGCGATCGACACTCATTCATTATTCCCATATCAGGTCACACGATATGAATACTACATTTTGAAAACGGTCAACAATTATCCTCCATCTTTACACCACCTTCATCAATACCTAAATATTGGTTGCATGATTCACATCCTTTTCCACCCCATCATGTCCAAGTGGACTTTTGACACTCTTGGTGTTATCCCTCCATTCACGTTTTCATGTTAGGAGAGAAAAGCCATGGAAAGGCATCATTTGGGGCCCCACACTGATTTCTCCTTTTCATGGATTCTAAATGTTTCAAATACATTCTCCGCCCATGTTCCCTACACTGAGCGTAGCTCATGTGGGATTAAGGATTTTTTCAAGGTTTGATCCCATTTGGATAAGTCTCATTTATCAGTGGCCCAATCTCTAAGACTTTAAACTATGATCTCTCTATATCCTTTTCTCAAGACATAAAATTGCACGACAATCATAGAACTATGTACAAATTGATTTTAATCCTTATGGGATATGTAGGAATGACTAGGCATCTCGTCTTGGGGTCCAGCTCAGTTTATAGTAGTTACATCTTCTGTTCGGCCTTTTGGCCCTAACATTCACAGGATTGTGTGGTGTGAAATGTATGGGCTTATGTCCTCACACATGTCAGGTATGCAATAGTTGCACCACATACTCCTCTTCTAAGATCTTGTCTCTCCTGCCTCTTGTCAAGCATGACGTTAAACTACACTTCTAAAACTACGTGTTTCTTGATTATCATCCTCATGGGATAGGTAGGAACACCTAGACGTTTTGTCTCTAGGTCTAGACCAATATTCCATGAACTTCTCTATCCCCTCAGCCCGAGGTTCCTTCCCTATAATCATGAGTTGTGTGGTGTTGACCTCATCCTCATTCATGTCTGGTATGCTTTATCACACTATTTTCATTGCCCCATAAAACATAGTTTCTTCAATATGTGTCAAATCTATATGACATTAAAATGTGCTTCCTAGTCCTACATGACATTAAACCATTATGTATTTATTTAATGAAATTAAAATTAATTGATAGATCCTGTCATACAGCCCCAAACTATGACATTATCATCCTGGATGCGCGATGAAAAATTGAACTACATTGTGATATCCTCACTCAAGGGAACATCATGTTGGGTATTGATCATCCTCCATACCATTTTTCAATTCCTAAATTTGGACCTATTTCTATAGTGAGACATGGATTCTCCATACTAGTTTTATCGCTTAAAAAACACATCCACCCTAAGGAACAAACAAGATCTATCAAATGTCGCCTATTTTGGTGCATAGGCTAGACCCGCATGACAGCATTGTCCATGGAACCGATACCCTACCACGCCACTTCTATAACTACATATGGATTAATCCCCATCATAATGGGGTATGTAGGAATGCTCGGGAACTTTGACTCGATCCCATCCCAACTTTCATTTTTAGTCCCTCGACCTAAAACCTCCCTAGGGAGCATGTGGTGCAGTACGGGCTTATGTCATCATTCATATCGGGTTTGGTAATCACCATACCATGTGTCTCACTCCCTCCATTCTATCTATGGTCTGAGATCTAATTCCTTTAAACTAATATCCCACCATCCTTCTCACAGGACACTGAACTACACTCTAAGAAATACTTTTGGCTTGATTCCCATCTTCACGAGATATGTTGGAACACCCAAACATTCCATCTGCAAGCCCAGTCTGAGGAATCATAAATCCTGCCCCTTTTTGGGCCCCATGGCCCGAACTCCTTTTGAAGTATGTGGTGTGAAAAGAACCTCTTGGGTTCCCATTCGAATCACATTTTGGGACGACTGCACCATGTTTCTTCCTCATCTCTCCCAAACATGGTCCGAGTTCTATAACCCTATACTAAGACCTCCCTATGGGAGTTACTTATTACGTTCGACTAATTCTCCACCCTGCGAGCATTTCATTAAATAAGGTCCCCAATTAATTGTCCACATTCTAGTCTTAAGTTAGGAGTGTGTGACCCTAGGACCCTTGTCATGGGAAAGTGATTCGACTCCCTCTATTTGGTGCACCTTATTGTCACTCTCAAGTGCATTGTGACATGGAGACAAAAGTGTGGAATTTTAACATGGACATTCTATTGTATCCTATATAAGCTTATTTAGACCTTTATATGGATCCCCATACTCTTCCATGTCTGATGGGATCCCCTTTACATCATGGTCTCATGACACACTGGCTCACCTACTATCTAGGGACAATTCCCCAAAAGACCTCTAATAACATTTGTGATAGGTCTCATGTTTTGAACATGGTAAGATGTTAAACCTCATTTGTTTGTCCCCATTCAAGGCTAATGTGAAGTGGATACTGTGTTTCGTATATGGTCAGTAGTTATCCTCTATCGTCACACTATTACCATCATCATCCATATCTTAGGCATCATGATTCTCATCTTTTCACCCCCCCACCCCACACACACATGTTCAAGAGGAATCCCAACCCAACTAGTTCTATTTCTCCCATGCATTTAAGTGTGTTATGTAGGTAGATCATAATAGTGGTATGTCACTCACCTAGTGGCCCATTTCCCCTAATGTGTGCCTTCCTCTACTAGGAAAATCTCATTGCTACTCTTTTTTCCCAAATAGAGCATGACTCATGTTGGCTTAGTGGTGTTGGTGGCGCGTGTACTAGTGCAGCTATGGCACATGGGACCTTCATCTTCCATGACGTTAAAATGTGATTCCATAACTCCGTCTGTCCTAACTCCCATCTTAATGGGGTATGTAAGAAAGTATTGTCACATCACCCTGGGCCCATCCAAACCTTCAATTTTGGTCCCTTGAACTAAAAAACATCCCTCAAGGATATGTGGTGTGGTGCGGACTCCTTATGTCCTCATTCACATTAGGTTTATAGCTACCTCATTACATACACCACTTCTAAGATCTAACCCTTCACTGCATGTCCTATCATATGGCGTTAAACTGCATGAGTCCATATGTACTCAACGCATTACACTAATCTGCAGTCCAACCTTAGACAAGTTCAAGATGCCCCATGTTAGTCATGGGATGTGTAATCTTCCTTTCCAGAGAGGATTTCCCCAACCAATGTTATTATATAACTATATTGTACTTTAGAATTATATATATATCTTGATTCACATTCATATGAGATACGTAGCGATGTCTGGGCCTCTCACCTTAGGCCCAGACCTAGGGTCATTAACCCTTTTAGCCCATCAGTCTCGATTGTGGTATAGTCTCTAAGACCTTAATCTAATAGCCTACAGTCCACACAGCATGACTTTAAACTGCCATCCTTAGTCACACATGACATTAAACTATACCATTCATACTATACAATGTTTAAACTACATCTCTACCATCCTCATTTGTATGATAGAAAAAAAACTATAGAGCATTGCAAGTCCTTATCTGAAAGGTCATGTTTGAAAGTAGGTATGGTCCCTGATCATATAGATGTGCCTGTCTAATGTGTCATCTCCACAGTGATATAATTTCAACATTTTTGGAATCCATTAGAACAACCCATCCCCCAACCTCTATGCTTTTCATGCTCATTATTTGTACCCTCTTCCTTTATCATGTCTAAAGGAACTCCCTAACAGCACATATTCTCGGCCTATGGCTCACCTACTATTCTGGGCCAACGTTCTGGGATACTAATGGATAACATTTTGATTCTTGCCCCATGTTTCAATCATGGATAGAAGTAGGCCTTCATTTTTTATCCCAATTTAAGGAAAAAACAATAGGGTTACTGTGTTTCAAACACGGTCAACAATTATCTTTCATTGTCATGCCACCTCACAGTGTCCCGAGTATTGGAAATCGTAATTTACACATTCCACTCCCCTATGTTCAGACTATTACTAACGCCCCTAGAATTACCCCACTTGTGCACTGGAGAACATTGGGAAGAGGGAAATTCAAATTCCTTGAGAACTTAATTCTTAAGTCATGCCTCTTTTTTTTAAGAAAACCAGATTGGTCATTTATATTCGGAATTCATATAGATTGGTTGTTACTCCCACATTCAAAAGAGGTAACGATACAACTGTTCCATGTCTCTCACATTGATCATGACCAACTCGAGCTTAGGGGTTGATCATTGGATATTTCGTGGATGTGATAAAGATGTGAAAATAAAAATGGACAATGAATTCATGCACACATTCAAAATTTTTAAGAAAACATGAAGGATCATTTATAAAGCACACACCAATCACATCGCCCAGAGGTCAGCCCCTCCCTTAGATGGGATGACCTCTTCAATGATGTGTTTCAACTTAGCCTCTCACTGACTCGTGGCATCCAGAACCTATTGTTTCCAGTTTAGCTCATTCTCTTCCTTGACGGAGAGAAGGTTTTGTTTTACAACCTCGATATGAACCCGGTCCTCATCAGCTCGGATGAGGACCATATCTTCAAAGGATCGCCTCATTTGTTCGTTGGCCTCTACCAACCGGACCTTCAAGTGAAATATGACCCTCGATTATGCCTCAAGGAAGGAAGACGTATCATTTTACCATGACCTCAAACACTGGATCTCATGATCATCTTCCTGTAACCTTTGAATATTGATGGCCCTTCTCAACTTTTAGCTAACACTGAGACTTCTCACATCTTCTGACACCTTCTAGGAAAATTATTCCCAAATAATCACATGTGGGAATTGAAAATTTTCTCCTCCAATGCATAGCTCACACAGTTTTGTACAAACCCTCCCCATCTGATCTATCCATTGTGTGTGTGAGGTATCCCTAATAAAGTGCTTGATCAGCTTCCTTGATTGTCGATGAATGGATTTTATTTCCTCTTTGATGGAAGAGATTTCATCCTAATATCATGGATTGATAGGTTCATATGTGGGAAACTCCTCCAAGAGATCAGTATCAGGGTCTTCCTTGGGTTGGTCTTCATTGCTGGATTCCACTTCAATGACACTAGCCTAGTTATTGTTAAATCTTATCTCACCTGTAATATCACCCGCTACCATCATCCATTCATAGGAAACTATGGCTTGTTAAGATAGGGTGCTCAACGCAATAGGTAGAGGCACCTTGACTCAAAGTAGAGCCTCAGAGGTCTCCCAACCTTTTTATTTTTTAGCATATGCACCATCCTGGAATCTGTGTATACAAAGGTCGTGTTAGCCGGTTCGACCAACAGGGTAATAGGTTCGGTTCAAGAGTAGAAGGATTACTCTACTCTACCTCTTGGTTCCACCTCAGGTCTATCATCACTAGTATGGTAGGGCACGACCCCCCATATATGGTCATGGGTTCTGAGGGTTTTGAGAAGGCTACCCATGCTCCTACAGCATCGCTAGACTCTACCACCATTATCCCCCCGGTTGTGGGGATCGGGGTTGGTTCCTCTACGACTACCATGCTTTCATCCTCATTGGTGGGAGTGTTCAACTGATGGTTCCCATGTATAGGTAAGTGTTAGATGAGAAAGCAGGAAAAGGTAAGGATGACATTAGAGCACTGAAAGGGAGCAAAAATCTACTTCCAGAGTTGCGGAAAATTCACCCAAGGAGATTCCCCCGGAGGCTGGTATCTCACCATCTTCAGGAGAGACTCCCCTTGATGTTCCCTTTGTTGCATGATGAGTGTCTCCAAAGATTAATTCATCCTTCCATGATTCTTCTTTATGTCTGATAAAGGGGAAACACTCCCCCAGTTGAGCTGTTGTCGGTTCTGCGGGAGTATTCATACTCAGTAGCACCCTTGCTCGGTGCGACATCAGCCTCATATCTCCCCAAAAATGTATTACCTCTTCTAGATCCATAAACAATTTTATTCTTTCAGTAGGAGTGGCATTTATGACGCCTTTTTCAAAGTCGATCTCCCTTAGTGACATCCCATGTATGTTCAGGTTCATCTACAAACCGTTAATGTTAAGGTATTTTTTCTCTTTTCCCAGCCTTTCCATGCCTCTGGGAAGACAGAATATGAGGGGATCAATACCAGATGTAGTAGCTTCCTTGGAGCTTGAGGGGAGATCTTGCGAAATCCCCTAGATGATTCACCTCTCTCTTTGGACCTCTTAGATGGAGCCACCATGCCTGGCACCACCCCCTCACCCGCTTCTTGTTCGGTCAACATCGGTCAGGCATTTGTTGTGTCATGGCCTACCACCCCTAATTTTACATCTTTGTCACCCTGGAAATTGTTAGCATTAACTTCCTGACCCCCCCCATTACCACTATCGGGCATCGTGGAGTTGGAACGACCTTTCTGGATCAGATGGTCACTTGATTCAGCATTTCACTAGAGTAGGTAGCCTCCAAACATTGTGCATACTCATGGACCAATTCGGATGCAGCATCAGGTGGGGGCATCTCATTTAGCATCTTCACTTCCTCTCATTTAAACATAATCTAGATTTGTCGCATCACACATGGGTGATTCTCGTGGAACACGTTCATGTATACCTAGGGAGTTAGCCTCTATAGACAATGGAATTTTCGAGCGAACCAGTGCATAGTGTAAGGCTCAAATATGGGTTCTCAATCTACTCGTGCCACTAGCACACCACCGAAAAAGGACAGAAGATAAGACCATTTCTATATCGTATTTGTTTCTTTATCAGAATAATACCTAGTTGGCAAGGGGAATGAATGAAATATGAACTATTCTACTCGCCCCATTTTACCCAGCATGGTCATAGCATCCACCTTCAATGTAGTTCTCCCCACAAAGTTCAAAATATATGGGCAAGAATTTGACCTCAGTGGATAAATGGTGTTAAGGTATTCATATCCCCCCATCTGCATTGTGATCTAACTGTATAGAAAGTGGAACGGCCCGCACAATCGCAGTGGCCTTTTCCCTTCACTAACATACCGGAGAAAGCGGTAAAATTTTTCCAGCACGTGTATGCCCAGATTGATTCGATCCCAACCAGCGAGTTGATCCACCATGATAAATGTGCTTGGTCTCACCCTAATGTGGGAATCTCTTATCAGTAATATCCATCCATAGATTAGCACTGAGACAAATTTTGAAAGCCTAACTATCGGTCACTGCTCAGTCTAGATACTATATCCCCAAATCTTCCACTGGCTATCTTTAGGATTTTCCATTACAAACACCCTTTACCCCGTTGATCTCCTTGTAGGAAAATAGGGGGCTTCTCCAGTAATGTTCCCTCCTCTAGGGGAAATTCATGAAGTAACCAAAACACTTCTTGAAGTGGATGCCTTGGGTACTCTATTTCTCCTCATCCGTGTTGGGCGCAATCCTTAACAATTCCATCACCAAAGGTGGAATTTTCTCACTATCACCCCAGGAATTCGTGGTAGGGATTAACTCGTCATTCATCCCTCCCAGTATTGGGATGCTAGAAATTTTATGGAGGTCCCATTGGTTGATTCCATCCTCCACATGATGTATGTGAAAAGTGTTGGTATTTGGAGAATATCAGTTCAACAAATCTGGTATGAATTCCTTTGGTTGAGAGACGCTAAATTGGGTATCCCATGCCACCTCATAGTGGCTATCCCTCATCACAACAATCTCAAACTCTTCACAGGATGCACATGCATAGTAGGCCCAAGCCCAGTCGTCTGTGAAGTTACAACCATAGCCCATGTCCTAGCTTATGATCCACCCCTTTTTTAGATTTATGAGCCCAGCCTTGATGATCGTCTTATATAGTGGTGGGAATTCCTCCCATTCTATAACCTTTTTGTCGATGCTATTGAAATTATTATATAGAAATTACACTATGAACGGGGTATGATATTTCCTAATGCTCCCATCTACGTCCCTATTCTATTGATATTTCTTGGGGGTACCCCTGAACCAGGAAGCTGGCTCAGATATTCTAGTATCATGAATGAATACTTTATACTGCAAGAAGATTCTATATAATTGAATGCTATTTCATGGTGTATATTACCTCTTCACCTCTGTCAGCCGCTCTGTTAGTGATTTCTGATCAGAAGTGCTCTGAATGTACTCACCTACTTTTATGTTGTTGACCATGGCCTCCCTCTGAGAAGCAGCTGCACGAACCTATTGCAGAGCCTCCCGAGTGGCCATTGAGTCCAAGGACTTTGAGGAAATTGAGTCTGAGATATGAGAGCTGAGCAAGAACCTTTCACAAATCCCCTTCGTGAAGACCCTTCACAGAGATGATCACACCTCCCCTTTGTGCTGCAAAGAAGACGGGGCTTCAGCCTGCGTCGCAAAGAAAGTAGTAGATCGTGATGCTTTGGTTTGCTGAAAAGAGTTCTCGAAAGCACCGAACCAAAGAATCTAGTTTTCAAATGCGTTCATGGAGAGGATAATTCTCTAAGAGAGCATGACCACTATCATTTGCAAAGATCCAGGTGCGGAAAAAACACCTCTAAGACATTGTATATAGGCGCCAAATGCATTGGATTTATGATGATCCACATGCTCTTTGTGGCACCCCTGGCTTCGCGGGGAGCCTCATGCTCTTTGCGGCACCCCTAGCTTCACGGCGAGCCCCATGCTCTTCGTGGTGTCCCAGGGCTTCGCGGTGCACTCTGCAATTAACATGCCACCCCCAATTTCATTGCACCACCCTTCACCCCGAGAACTGAAGCCACTTCTTGAAAAATCCATCATGAGAAGGGTAAGGTGCCTCCCTTAGAGAACTAGCTTTGCCCTAACCTTTTTGATGTACCGTGAGTTCGATAATTCCATTTTCTTCGGCATCTTGCCGTCATAATTCGACCCACTTCATCTGTCAGCTCCAATTTTGAGGAGGCATTTGTTTGTGTCGAAAAAAAATGCATCTAAACCATTCCAAATATTCGACTCTACAATCGAAGGATTCCTCCTCACTAGTAGGTCAAAATGTATCCTTCGATCCCTTTTAAAAGGGTCCTATGTGAAGCACTCCACATGGAAAGTGCATTGCTGGATGGACGCCCCTGCGAACAAATCCATAGCGTCCTTGATTCACCAGAGCATGACACTGACAGAGGCCTGTCTGTAGCGTCACACCCCCTCTATGAAGTGCTCTATGGTGGTCGTGTCGATGAAACTCTATGCGGCGTCACATACCTCCGCATGGACAATGGGGGACAATGGAATAATGCTTTTCTGTGGCGTTTCCTGCCTCCGTGGTGATTTTCATGCCCCTCCGAACGGGTTTTCCTATAAATAGAAGGTCCCCCCTCTTCTTAAACCATTGTTACTCTGACTTTTCAACTTCCCAGCTCCCGTTTCATAAAGACCTCCAAGAAATACCCTAATCGATTGTCAATGTTGCTTCCCATTTTTGAATCATCCCCCTTTGTTTGCTTTTCATCCTTCGCCTATAGTGGAGATTCCCTTCACAAAGTCATATTCCCTTCATAAGTGATGGGGCCCCTTAACGGTGCCTGAGGATTCGTGAATCATTGAGCCTTCATGAAATTCTATCAAGGTTTCGTGAATCTTAGAGCCTTCATAAAATCCTCCCAAAACAAAGAGGAGTTATCTAAGGTGAAGCCCCACTCCCATAAGGGAGGCTCTTCACAAAGCCTTTTCCTTTCACAAAGACCACCATCTTCGCGAAGTCTTGTCCTTTTTCAAATAACCCCCTCTTCAAGATGCCCTTTTCCTTCATGAATCCCATCTTCTCTAGGTTGTCTTTTCCCTTTGAAAAGTATGTCCCCTTAGTGAAGGGCATCCTCTTCGTAAATCTCATCCTATTCTCGAAGAACCTCTTTGTGAGACTGAATTCCTTATACACCCCATTTTCAGGTAGCCCTCCATGTTTGTACGAAGTGATTTCAAGGCCCCTTTGGTAGTTCTTTACGTTGTGTTTCTTATACTTATTATTTCTATCATAGGCATGCTAAATTATATTATTTCTTCGCATAGCCACACTAATGTGGGTCCCTTAGTAGATCACTCCATGACACCCCTTCACTATAGAATTTTCATTGCCTTCCCTTCACCAAGGGTTAAATCATGCCAGTCATGTAAGTCCTATGGGTGCAGAGTGAACACACCTCATCCGAGATGGAGGACATTAAACTAAAAACCACCATCCTCCATAGCACATGAAGTTAAATTGTGGCCTCACCCCGTGAATCATACATGGGGTTCCCCATCTCATACATTCTCTACGCCCTCCTGTCTCTACGGTAGTGAAAAATTCGTCACTTGGAAATAGATCCTCTCTACTGGAGCGGTTCCTATCCATGGGTAAGGTCAACCATCTTGGTGTAAACCTATATTTGAAGTATCCATTTTTGAGAAACCATTTCTGAGGATTCTTAATGTCTTCAACATGCTATTCTCATCGTTGATTGTTCTTAAGCACTGAGAGGAGATGTGACTAACTTTTCCACAACAAAAGTAAGATAGAGGTAACTTCCCTTTGAATTTCCCTTTTTTGCTTCAAGAACTTATTTGCAATTAGAGAAAGAATTTCTTTTTCCTCATCGTCTTCATCACTACTATCTTTTGAGATTTTTAGTTTCTCAATGTATTTGAACAGCATTTCCTTCCTCACTCGAGTCGTAGCATCTTCTAGTTTGACTCTCATTTCATATGCCACTAGGCTGCTTAGAATATCATTCAGAGAAAGTTTGGAAAGATATATTTCTTCAAGGGATGACACCTTTACATTGTACAAGGGTGGAATTATTCTCAATATTTTCTTCACAATGTGAACGTCTTTGATTTCTTCTCCAAGACCCCGAATAGTTCCAACCACTTCAGTAATTCGAATGAAGAATGAGTCTGCATTCTCATCCGGATGCATCTTCAAATCATCAAACCTATTGTGTAGGACATGTAGTTTTGCCTCCTTAACTTTTATATCTCCATCATAAATATTTTCAAGTTTATCCCACATGGATTTTTCGGAGGTGCAACTCATCACCTTTAGATAGATCTGATCAGAAAGAGCCACATTTAGAGCATTTTGTGCTTTAGCATCTACATCAAGAATTTTCTTGTCTGCGTCAGTCATAGCTAGACTTGTTAGGTCAGTGACTTGTATTCCCTGAACAGTTGAAAAAATGACTTCCATTCCAAGAGATCATAGATGATATCTTATTACGTTCTTCCAGATCTAGAAATTACTTCGATCGAAGAGAGGGACTCCCCTAACATTGGCTGAATTGTCCATTACAGAATATGACATATCAAACACCAAGTAACCTCCCTCTCATACCATTTGAAGGACCCCAGAACACCCTGAGAGGGTAGGGGTGAATCAGGGTGTCAACTTTTACTTTTTAATGTTATGGATCGTGTTCCCACGATGGTAAGAACTTGTAAAACCTATCAAACAAAAAAATCAGGATGTTGACACATCACTTTTAGTTGGTTCACCAAAAAGGGCTACATCCAAGGAGCATACGCCGACAGGTTGTCGGTCGTACCTAAATCCAATAGACATCACTATTTGTAGATTACAAAGTTCAGGTACAATCACTTTGTCCCAGGCACACTACCTTTAAAAAATTTCAGGGATAGCTCACTATGTCCCTCTTGTCACTCTCGTTGACTCCCCTTGGCTCACTGCGTTTGGTGAAGTCCTAATCAGTTTATAGACGTGAAGGTCTATTCAATAGATTTGTATTGAAGTAATTAGATATGATTAACATAAGAATCTGCTTGCATAGATGTCTGGAAATGATGCACTTGAATGCACATAACCACTAAACCGGATAATCATAAACACGAAAACATTTTATACTGAAGATTTCACGCAACTCCCACCCATTTGGCGAAATAACTAACTTTGGCACAAAATACTTGATTTTTGCATGAAAAAATATTTCGCACAACAACCTCCTTTATGGACAGCTTTACACGCCACACCTTTTTCATGCCACTTGTCCTTTTTCGCACAGTTCAGAGTTTTTCACGCAACCTCAAATTTTTCGCGCAAAGTCTGTGTTTTCGTGCAGCAGAACCCTTTTCGCGCAACTAGAACTTTTTCACACAACACCCTTTATGCGAACCTTTTACACACATCAGACCTCAGATCTTCTCAATGTCTTCAACTGTATGGAATGAAGGGGGCACCTCTTATTTATAGGCATCTCAGACCTCCGCGCGCAAAACCCCTTGTGGCGTGAAAAACACTAATTTGGTGTGTAATATTTCGCACATGTATCTTTTTTCGCACACATATCCAGATTTCTTGCACAACCCATTCCTTTTCCATTTTTCGACATTATGATTCCAAAACACCTCTTGCGTGAAAAAACCTCACTCCACAATTTTTCACACCATTCTGTTTTTTGCGCAAACCCGTTGTTTTTCGCGCAAACCCACAGTTTATTGGGTAGCCCTTGATTTTTCATGCACACCTCCTGATATATCACAACCCACATCCTCTTTGCATGCATCTCCTTTTGAAAACAACCTGTAACTTCATTTTCTTATATTGAGGCCCAAAAAATTTGGTAAACACTGGGAAACAGCGCCACCTTCAATACTCTTGTCTGCTCAAACTGTATGATCATTTTAATGGCACACATTCTGAACGTCCACTAAGGAGTAACAAAAAACACAAACCATACTCCAATTCATTCATAGAATGGCCATGGTTCCAAAAGATAGATAAATGGGCATGGTATTCACTAAATGATTATTTTGGCATGGAAAATCGTGGTGCAATTTTGGTAGCATAACGACATCTTATGAGGATTCATAAAATAGGATAATGAGAGAGAGATACAGGTATCTCATCATTTAGAAATAAAATCAGTAGTAAGGGTATCATGGATCATAATTAAATAATATAGGAAAATAAATTTTAGATGCATAATATAAGAGAAATTCTTGAATCAAAATGAAGAGAGAGAAATCCCTTACCAAATTTCAGCATGGTAATAGGTGTACAAGGGAGGGATTGATGAGAGTAAAAGGGGAATATCATCATTGAAAAATAATAAGGAAAATATTTGGAAGGTTCTAAAACATACACCATAATATTTTATTGAAAAATAAAAGGTTATAACTATATAAGGAAACTTGGACAAAAATGAGAAAGGAAGGAAACCTTTTACTTGAGTGTGTGGCTTCAAAATCTTGAAGTGGGGCTTATTGATAGCTATGGTAACCTTTGAGGGATTATGGAGAGGGGAGGACATATTAAGAACGTGATCTAAGTATTTTTGGTGAAGATAAGAGGGAGCTTGGGAGGGTATATATTCGAATTGAGAGGGGGATTCTTCAATACTTCACAAACATAGGTTTTGGAATCAATATAATTAAATATTCAATACCACAAAACATATCAGGGTTTTTCCAATGGTTTTTTCCAAATAGGAGTGGAAAAATTATTTTATAATGCAAAGGGATGAAGATATTAAATTTTTTCCCTTACTTATGAGAAGGTGAGCCACACACTCAAGGAAATGAATTTAAAATCATCAAATATATTTTACATTTTGGAGGATTGACTAAGACATTATAAAATTACACAAATAAATCTAAAATCACATAATTTTTAATATAAAACATATATTTTGTCTAATATACCTTTTATGGTATTTATTTCATAACTATTGGGTCATTATGATTTCGTAAAACACACTGTATATTTATATATTATTTAATTTTTACCAAAAAAATCGATTGTCTCAGAAAATATTGAAACACCCACAATTGGATAATTCCCACGTTAGGATTCCAAAAATGATACTCATTTTATCTTAATAATTTTCTAAATATTTTAATTTTTAATTTTAAAATGTGAATCGACATTTATTAAAAATTGATGAGTTTTGACAAAAATAGTTTTTTATCGTTAATAAAAATTACACATGACTTCATAAAAATTATATTTTAATTTATTATTAATAAATGTAATTTTATAATAATATTTTATTACAATATTCATAATTTAAAAAAATTCATTAACACCTTAATATAAATTCTTTAAAAATACACATTTTTTATTGTATAGAAATATAACTCTTATCAAATTGGTTACCAAATATGTAACATATATAATCATCATTTATAAGAATTGTTTTTATAATATTATTAATAAAAACTATTGTTTAATATAATAATGTATATATTTTTCAAAATTACCATTTTTACCCAAACAATAAATTTATCAAATTCATTATTTTTTGAAGAAAGAATATTCTCATAAAGGAACTGATGGAATGAAACTTTTAATTATTAACGGGATGAGTAACTAATACCTTCATACATAATCCCTTGTAACACATGTATAATACCCAAGGCCAATGTGTAAAATGGTGACAGACTCTTAGGGAATCTCAAATATCATCACCTGGGTGGTAATCTCTATTAACTTGAACTTCTCCCATAAGCGATTCCATTCAAGCTTAATGTGTTGAAGCTCATCTTGGGCTTGTTCAAGAGTGGAGACTAGTGACACTACCTCTTTTCCGGGATCTGAAAAATGAGCTTTATATGGCCCGAGACTACGAGATGAGGACATTATTACATTTTTCTGTGTCGAAATTATTTTTTTAATCTATATATTTCTATTAGTTGTGAGATCACTGTCCAAAGGATATATTATCAATGCTAATGATACTTAATAGTAATTTAAACCCAATAATAATAATAAATTAATGTTCATTTTATTTATAAATCCATAAGAAATTAAAGGAAATTTAATTTTATTAATAAATGATCAGGTCATTAGACATAAAATATAGAAACAACATTACATATAGGAACATTTCCATTGTAGATAATTTTAATAAAAATCATCATCCATAATTTAATGGATCTTATAACCTTGTGATTACAGAAGGATGGGTTAAAGGCATGAAAAAGATATTTTAAGCCACAGGTATTCCAAGCATCAAAATATAACTCTATCTATCTATAATTTTAAAGGCCAACTTGATTAGTGGTGTTCAATGGTTAATAATAACAGATTAATATAAGATATTAATTACTTTGAATGGGATTATTTTAAGAAATTTTCCTTACAAAATATTTTTCAAAGGAGGCTAGAATTGGGATGTAAAATAAATTCTTCGAATTAAGGTATAAGGAGGATGATTCAGTTGTTTTTTAAGAAAAATTCACCGATTTGGAATGGTATACACCAAATTATATTAGTGATATTGATAGTAAAATTAATTGGTTTTACTTTGGGTTAAATCCGAGATATCAAAGGGAATTGGATTCTCTTGAATTTAGATGTTATGGGAAATCTTTTTGATGCACTGAGATGGTAGAAATGTAGTTTTTAGATAATCATGTGTCCTATTAAAATAAGGAAAAAGCACTAAAGGTGTTAGGAAATTGGGAAGCGTCCATCCATTAAATCTATAGGTAATAAAATAAAGTTTCAATATTGTCATAAGTGTGGTAAAAGATCCTAAGAGATTGTATTATAAAATCTGGGAAGTGTTTATAATATGGAATGTTTTGAATTTTGGATCATGAATATAATGAAAAGGATCAAAATAATGATTATAAAAATAATGAGAAGTCAGAAGTAAGATGATTTAATTTTAATGAAATGGATCATTATGTGAGTTATTATCTAAAGATTGGATTAAAGAATAAATTCATCAAGATCACAAGAAGAATGGTGTGGCTAAAACCTCTGTGACAACTTAGGTAGATGTCTAAGAATTTAGAAATGGGGATTTATGTACATTATTTTTTTATTCAGATTATGAAAATTTATTTTCTATTTATGGGTCTATACATTCTTTCATTTCTGATTTTTTTTTATAAATTGTAAATTTCATCCTAAGAAATGAAGCCATAAATTTTGGAATTAATGACTATGGCAATGTTAAGGGAAAAATAATTTATAAGAATATACCTATTTTATTATAAAGCCATTAATTGAAAACCATTTTGTATTTCTCCTAATATAATTTTATGTTTTTATGGGTATAGATTAACTCTCCATTTATCATGCTATGAGAGTTTATTTAGATAAAGAATGTGTTTTCCAAAATTATTTTCAGTTTTTATAAAATAAAGAATTCTTACCTATGATAAAATATCAATAATATAAAAAATTGATTAAATATAGAAATTAAAGGTATCTTTCACGTATTTTTTATAATAAGGAGACTACTCAAATTGGTGATGTTCCTATATTAAATGAATATTTGAATTTATTTCCTAATTAATTCCCCAGTAGCATACATGATTAGTAAATTTAATTTTTTATTAAATTAGTACATGACTCTAATCTAATATCAAAACCTCCTTATAGAATGGCTCAAGTAGAACTTTTGGAATTGAAAAATTAATTACAATTGTTTCTTGATAAAGGATCTATTCCTACTAGTACTTCACCATGGGGTGATCATTTCTCTGTTAAAATAAATGATAGTTACATGTAGATTTGCATTTATTATAGAGTATTGAATAACATCATTATTAGGAATAATTATATATTTCCTAATATAGATGAATTTTTTTATTAGCTTGAGGGAGCTCCTTATTTTTCAATGGTTGATCTCAGGTCTAGGTACCATTAGGTAAAGGTAAAGGAGGATGACATTATTAAGTTGTAATTTTGGACAAGGGATGGGAATTATGAAGTTTTGGTTATTCCCTTTGGGTTGAAAATGATCTAGATATATTTATTGACCATATGAATATATATTCTATGAACTGTTAAATAAATTTTTGGTTGTGTTTATTATTAATTTCCTACTATATTCTAAAATTTATGATGATCATGAGAATCATTTGATGGTCGTGCTACAATCCTTGAATGAAAATATGTTATATGGATAGATTAGTATATATGAATTAATTTTTTTTTAAAAATTTCATTCCTTTGACAAATTATAAATAATAATTGTATCATTATAAATCCAAATAAAATTAAAGTGGTTAAAGAGTGTACATATCCTAAAAATTTCATAGTGATTTATTATCTTCTTTTATTAGTGGGTGACTATCGACGGTTTGTTGAAACCATTTCTTAGTTATCTTTCCCACTGACTAAGTTCATTTGAAAATGAGTTAAATTCATCATGATGAAAGAATACGATGAATTTTTCTAGGAATTGGAAAGAAGATTAGAAAATGATCTAGTTTTGTCCATGCTATCAAGAAAAAATGATTTTTTATCAATAGTGATTCTTATTTAAAGATACTTGGTTATGTTGTAATGTAGAATGATCAGGTAATTTCTCGTTCTTCATATAAAATGAAACCACATGACCTAACTTATCATATACATGACCTTTAAATATAAATTGTAGTGTTTTCATTAAACATTTAGAGACATCATTTATATATAGTAAAGTATTGAATATATAATGATTATAAAAATTTTAAGTATACATCCACTAAGAAAGATTTGAACATCAGATAGGGAATATAGTTTGAACTAATTATGTACTATGAATTCATGATTTATTAACATATAAGAAAATAAAAAAAGTAGGTAATGAATGAAGTAAGAAAGAGAATGAATCATTAACTTCTCCATGTTTATAACATGATACTTTGATAAATGATTTAATGAATTTTGGTCTAGAAATTATTCAACCAGAAACTTATTCAATTTTGTTTCAAGTGTCATTTTAGTCATCGTTGTCAGAAAGAACAAATCAATATCGATAGTAAGATCATTGTTTGAATGAAATTATAGAATCTTTCAAGAAGGGTATGCTTCATGAGTTTAATATTTATAAATAATGTGTCATTAGATTTGAAGGAGTTTGTGTGTAACTTTTGATTCCCATATGAGGATATAGTTATTGAGTGAACCTCATAGCTATCCATTTATTTTATCCTAGTATCACTATGATATATTTAGACCTATGAGGACATTTCTGGTGGGATAAAATGAAAATATATTTCGTATACTTTTCCATGATATTTTTTATGTGCCAATAGGTTAATGAAAAAAATGATTATGAAATAAGATTTATAATCATTTTTTATTGCCATAGTGTAAATGAGGGAATATATCCATGGGTTTCATAGTGGGATTTACAAACAAATCTTTAGGTAATAATTAAATTTGGATTGTTTTTACCAATAAATTAAATCAACACATTTTCTTCCAATTCTAAGTCCCTTGAATTTATATCAAATATTTGTCACAGAGGAAGTTAGGTTATATTGAATTAATCTCTTCATTATATCCCACTAGGATATATAATTAACTTCTACTTTTTGAAAATGCCTTTGGAAATCATTGGGTACTGAATTAAATTTCATGGAATTTTTTCATCCTCAATCAAATAGAATGACAGAGAGAATGATTTAAACATTGGAATTAATGATTCCAACATCTTTAATATATTATTATAAATTTTGGATAAACATTTTTCATTACATTAATTTTCATATAATATTACTATTTATTCTATTATACATGTGACACCTTTTGAGGAATTATATGGAAATCAGTGTCTAACTGTAACTTTTATGTTGGGATGAAGTATGTGAAAGAATATTATTGGGGCCATAATTGGTAGAAGAGATGGTTTAAATGGTGAAGATTATTCAACATCATATGTGGGTGGATTAGATCAAGGATAAAAGATATATAGATAACATAAAGAAAAATATTTCATTTTAGGTAGGTGAACATGTTTTTCTTAAAGTGTCATCATGGAATTTTTTTTAAAATTTTTGTAAAAAGGGAAAGTTAATTACATGAATAATTATACCATATTAAATCCGAGATATTTTTGTATTAGTTTCTTTACAATTTTTCTTCTTTCTTAGTATATCCTAGGTATGTGATTTGTTTCATGTTTTTTTTGTTAAAGAAGTATGTTCCAATTGAAACTCATGTTTTGAGCCCTTAAGTAATACAGTTTGGAAGAGAATTTGTTATATAAGGAACAACTAGTCCAAAATTAATGACTATAGAGAGATGGTATTATAGAATAATGTGATTTACATGGTTATAATGTTGTGGAAAATCCATATTGTTGAATATTAAACACGGGAATCAAAAAATCTTTCAAGGAAAAAAAATATCCCCACTAGTTTAAGTAATGAATAAAATTGTGAGGATGAAATTTGAAAAAGTATTGAAGAATATAACAACACATATAATGTTAATAATAGATCAATTTAATGCATTATTAATTTTATATGAAATATATTTTATATAATTATTATTAATTATATGAATATTAAGTAATTTTCAATAAAAAATAAATAGTTTTATTCTTACAAAATTTGTTTACAAGTTTTATATGGTTTTATTAAAAAGATTAATTTAAAATTTTAAAATTTTAATTTTAATAAATAAGCTTCATTTTTTATATCATCAACTAAAATTTATCTTATAGTAATTCTTTAGTGATTTTATAATAAAATTGATATTTGGTTGAATAGTGGAAAATACCAATATTTTACGAAAAATTTATTTTGCTTTCATGTATTTAAAAAATAAAATTCCATTTTGGATTGGTTTTAAAATTAAATAATAATTTTTAATTAATTATAATCCAATTAAATTCATTTTTATCAATATTATAATTTAATTTTTTATGAGAACATTTTTATACTTAAGAAGATAATTCTGTTTAAAACTGTTTTCAGTCACCTTTTATAGGTTTGTTTTTCAATTAATTTATAAAAATTATAAAAATGAAATTTTCTAAAATGGAAAAAATATTTTGAATCATCATGTATAAATTTTTTGAAAAGTATAATTTCTTGTTTTTTCATTATGGATAGTAACATTGGTAAAAAAAATCGGTAACCATAGTAAGAGTTAAAATATGTTAAAAAGGTTAAATATAAAAAGATAAGTGATACAATGAGATAAAAACATTTCTAAATATGATTTTTTACATCATATTTTTACATTATATTATATATTATTGAAATATGATTTTTATCCATTTATATTGATTAATACATTAAAATATAATAATCCTTTGAAATGTTCCAACTATTTCATCTCCCTCACTAATAAAAGAGAACCCCCTCTACTCTATTCTCCACACTTAAAGATAATATTAGCTCAGAAAATACCTACCCAAATACCTTCATAAAATCCCTAACAATATCCTATAGTTTTTTATCACAATACAATCCATGGAAGTATTTATGTATAAAACTAATGAGGTTGTCTGAAGAAGAGGTGTAGTTCTTAACCGAGCACTTTCATTTTATTTCTTCTTCTACCTCCTTCAAATATTATTAAAAACTTATTAAATAATTAAATTAGTATTTTTCATATTATTTTATTTCATTATGTTTATTATATAACCCTTTTTCATCTTTCAACCCATCAAATGAAAAATAAAAACATTTTTTGTTCGTAGATGAAGACTATTGCCTCATGTGACGATGTATTTCATTTTTCATTTCCGAATATTATTGATGGTAATAATAATGGATAAAAATGAAATAATATGACTTATATGATAAAAATTTCTTTCTTTACTCCTAAATAAATAGTATAATTCTTTCGTTATCATCCAAAGTAAATTAAAAACATCTCTCATGTGTACGTGCTGACTATCGCCTCACGATCCAATATATTTTATTTTCCATAACCACCTCCAATGGAATGTATATATAGGTGTATTTAAATAAATAATATTATATTTATGATATAATTAAAATTATGTAAATATAAAATAAAACACACCTTATTTCAATCAATATTGATGAAAAATGGAAATGTTACTCATGTATATGTGCAGCCTACTATCAACATGATTGTAAAATAATTAATTTTCCTTAACAATGTTACATAATTTGTTCTAAAATTACCAATAATGTTTAAAAATTAAAATTATAAAATGAATAAAATTATAGAAATTATATAATTACGAATAATTTGACTAAATTTGACTTACTGAAGCCATTTTGGACTTATGAACCAAACAACCTCAATATTTCCAAAGTAATCTTATTTAATTAAATTATTATGTATTAAAAAAATTTATTACATGTGAATTATTATTTTAGATAATTTTTTATTATATAAAATGAAAACTCTCTTATATGATCTCATGGTTTTTTAAATAGATTAAAAAGTTTATTTTCCTCTTTGTATGTGTCCATTATGGTGATTTTTGTTCTCATACCATGTTTTCAAATATTTATTACAATGTTTAAGGATGAGTAAGAACAATAATGAAGTTATGTTAAAAATCATAAATATTCTTCATGAATAGAAAACGTTTTTTATATCAAATTTATTATATTGTGACAAAAATAAACACTAAGTTGAATAACGTACTCTAAATGTATCAGTTTGTTATGTATGCATTACAACCGAATTTTATAAAACCGTAAACCTAATAAGGTATTTTGGAATAAAATAAAATGAATTTCATTAAAAATAAATTAAATTAAAATTTGAAGAAGGATGTGGCCCTTATATAATTGGTACCTGTGGAAAAAAATAAATATCATTTGTAAAATAAATTGATTAATATTTATTGAAATTATATTTAATATATAATTTCCACTGGACTGTTATCTTGGTTCATCATCCTTAGTATTTATCAAACAGGGAATGATGAATCTTTATTTCAATAAATAAATTTCACTACATTATTAATTAAATATATAAATAAATATTATTTTCCCTGAACTAGATAATAAATATTTATTATATATTTAAATCATATATTTATACTCTTAAATAATTGGTGACTGAATATTTTTTGTCAACATAACCCAAATAAATATTAATTTCAAAACTGGTGAAAAATATTCTTCTCTAATATTAAATTAATTTAAAATTTTACTGAGTTTTTGGAAACCCTTCATGTTTCACCTTCTAAGTCCCTTTCTTGATGGAATTAGGCTGAACTTGTCTAAAGTCTAAGATTTGTGTCCAGGGTCACATCAAGACACCCAAAGGGAAAGGTGTTAATTTCACAATAATTATAACCTCATATGAATTCTTACTATGTAATATAATATATTTGTCTATATATCTCATCAAGCTAGTTTCATCACATGTGTTATCAACCTTTATGTTCTATATATTTTTCTTTGACTTTTGGGAAATGAGTAAACCAATTATAAACTTCTATATCCAAGGACATAATCTTGTTTTCCCGTTTTCATCAAATGGATTGAGATATCTAATTCCATTAATTTGAAATAAATAAATCCTTTATTTAATTATTAATTAATATCATATTACTTTTGACACACCCAATGTGTACTACTTCACCATGATGATATGTTTCCTTATTTTCAATGATACATAAAAATATATGACTCATGGTATAAATTTATAATATTATCAAGTACAAGGACCAATGCCCACATTCACAAATAAGAGCATTAAGTGACACATATGATATTTGAATTCCCTACTAGAACGTATATCCTCACAACCTCCCCTCTTGGATATTTCTAAAGGAAAATATCAGAATATGTATTTATTTGTCTTATAAGCCCCTTAGATCTGATAGCTTGTATCATCTATGCCTTTTCAAACTATTATATATAGATATACAACATGTATTTGTAATAATATCATAAAACTTCAAGTTTCTCATCATATAGGGTAACAACTATGATTTTTCAATATGAAATGTATCCTTGGGAAATTATCACATACAAGTTCAAGAAGAAGAATAATCAGGTTGTGATAAAAACATAATTAACATTAGAAAAATTAAATAAATGGGTAGTCAGAAATAAAAATTAATTGGTTTTAGGGAACCACTCCAACACCCAAATCATACATTTAATGAGTGATTTATAACATATATTATAATAACAATTGTAAAAACAATATGAAAATTACATTCTAGAACATTGAAAAAAATAGGCCTAAAAATATTATTTTTTCATTACTGATGTTGTGTTGATACAAAGTTTAAGGTAGCGTAATGAGTGTGTATGATTTTTTGTGTAATTATAACACGCAAACAGAAACATAAAAAAATAACATTGAAATTTTACATGGTTTGACGACGTGCCTTTCTCCAGGGGAAAATGGATCCACTATATTTGTTTCTCTCTAAATAATAATCTGAGGATACAAAACATTGTAATTAAATAAAAATTGAACTCTATTTAAAGGGGAGTAAAAAAGATTATTGTCAAGGTTTTATTTTTTTATTATTACCCATTTGTAATGTATTAATTTTATGTTAGTTACAGAACATTGAAGACAATAATTCAAGGTTATAAATTGAATATTAGATATTCCTCTTATAATTCCATCCCAAAATTAAGATTGGAACCCATATAACCATGGTATTTTTCTAAGTTGGAGGTGATAGGATTGATCAAGGAAAATTTTATAAAAATTTTATGTACTGATGTAAATCGTAGTGAGTGAACCAAAGTTTATGGAGATTTGTTACTTAATCATTGGTCTTGTTTTGGATGAGGACTAAACTAAGTCTAGTAGGAAGCAAGTGGAGTTTATGGGGATCTATAGTATCTTTAGGAGAGCTTTTTTTTGAGGAAAAATATTAAATAGATAAAAAAATATAATTAAATGTTATAATTGAAGGTGTCTTTTCATTAAAATATATAATAACTAAAAAATTATGGGTGGAGTTAAGTAATTCATCAGTGGCTGGGAGTTAAAATATTGACCTGGGTGTTATATTCAAAAAAATATGGGAAATAAAATAAGGTAGTGGATTTAATTAATATCTTATAAAAAACATCGGTTGTAGGTTTTAAGTCATTAGATTTAGATAATATAAAAATAAAACCAACAAATTTAAAATGTAATATCTTATATACTTACAAACTAACTAAATTTGAAGGAAAGATGAAAATTCTCAAAATAAAATTAGATGGAGATTCCTGAAAGATAAAAATTAATGAAAAAAGATAGAAAATATATATCCTCTTGACATAGAAGAATAAATTAGTATCCATTATTATTTTTATTCTATATTTTCATTATGTGTTGGTTTTTTTATCTTCCTGAGATTCTAAAAATATTTGTGGCTAAAACATTTATGGTATGAATATTATTTCAATTGTATAATACATTTTTGTTGTTGTTTTTTTAATGTCTAAAATTTTTCCCTCTTGGATTTTCAATTTACAAATTTTGTCTTAGAGTTATTTTATGTATTAATAAATGATAAAATAATATCATGAATTTTTTTCAAAAAAATACATTTTATCCACTATAAAAGATCAAAAAATTGAGTAGAAGAAACAAGAAGAGTGATCATTCATGAATGAGAAATAGTTTATTTTTTTTAATGACTCTTTGATCAATTTTATCTTTTGTATTCAAAAAAATCTCTTCATGATAAAGATTTTGTTTTTGTGTAGTGATAGTCATAATTTTCAACAAATACCCAAAATAAAGTTTTTGATCAAGTTTTCAAGTTTTGTTTAAATCATTTTCAAGAAAAATATTCTTTTCAATAATTTAAATCAATTTTATTTCCCATAGAACATATTTTACTTTATCGACTACTCTTTTTCAATCATTTTTAATTTTTTTAGCGTTTTTCTCATTAACTTTTAGCCTTTAATTCTTTTTTATCATTAAACTTTGTACTTTATTAAACTTTTCATTATCCCTTTTTTCAGGCTTCCATTTTTTCTTAGTGTTTATAAAATGATATAAATATTATCTATCTATCTATGTGGGATCGACCCTAATAGATATGACCCAACCAACTACTACCACTATTGGGTGGAAGTAAACGAAGAGTGTCACCCCCAGCTCACCTCAAATAGGCCCGGGGATAGTAACCAACACTAAGTAGAAAAATACCTCATAATGGGTGAACTTATCCTAATGCACCTCTTGATAATGTACAATTACATAGAGAACATATTAAAGTTTCATAATAAAATAAAATAATAGAAATATATAAATATAATCTTTTTTTTGATAACCACAAGGTCTCATGCACAAATAACAAATGAAAAATAAATGGTTGATGGGAGAAAATCATGCCCAACAAAAAAAAAGAGAAACAATTTTCTAAATAATAGTATTAAATATTTACATGAAACTCCAAGTGCCTAGAACAAATTAAAACTATAATAATAAAATCTAGTAACAACTAATATCCAAAAAACCATATCCACCCAGATCATAACTGAATTGAATTTTGTTGATATAATACATGATGTGGTTGGTAATTATGCCCATTCATGAGTAAGAATATATAAACCCAGTTAAATTCCCTGAAGCCACAATGTAAAGGATAGAGGAAATTATATTCAAAACCACAGAGGTAATAAAGGAAGAATAATTCTTTAAATCTAAATATGCTTTAAGGAATATAAACCCACAAATTGGATGAATTTATATAATTCATATCTTATCAGTAGGATAATTAGCACTTAACCATCAGAATTTAATTTCATAACTAAAATCCGAGTCACCTCGCCAGATTCATGAAGATAACTCATTCCTTGTCAAATATCACACAATGTATGAGGGTGGAAAACAAAAATCATGTATAACACAAAGTCGATGAGTAGAAAATGTCATATGAGAGAAATTTATTAGCCATATAAAAGTTTTTACCATCATCTCTGAACCTTTTTATCATCCTTAAGGAGAAAATTCCAAAGTTTTCCAATTACTCCTCCCAAATTCCATCTGGTTTTTGAATATACTACACCATTGAGATCTATATAAAAAGTGAATAGGATAGGTTACTTATTTTCCAAAAATTTACATTTGATAAAGTAAATACAAAAACATCATAATGGCATAGGGTGGCCCCTGATCGTGCCACATGTCACACCACATAACCCACGAGCATGGAGCGTATACTCACTTGGGTCAGACAGACCTAACACAATGTTTTTTATTAGCACGCTTGACCAATGGGTAGGGGTCTCTCCTCACTAGTCTCACCCACTTGAAATGTGGAAATAAATATAACACATAATACATATGGGTATCAAATATTTGGGGGTTAGGGGTGGTGATCAACCCCCCCCCCCTCCTCTTCATCCCAAGTCACGCACAAAACACAATAGATACTACCACCATAGTTTCCACCTTTCTACAATCTCTATATATATTCATGGTTTCCCACTACTAAGATTCCCACATTAACCCACTATTATTTTTTCATTGGAACCTCTCACTACCTCCTCTCTTCATCAACCACATTGCCACCTCATTTTCACCTTTCATAGAGCCTCCAAACCATGCTCATACTACAGTTGAAAAATGGTAAGGCCAACATAATAGTACCATGTTTTAAAGGAGAGTAAAATAGGGGTTGTGATGGGTGAGAAGAGTGAGTATAGTGTAGAGGAGATATGGAGGGATTATCCTACTATTTTTTATCATTTTTATTTCATTTTCACACAAATAATAAAAGGTTATTGATTTAATTCAATAAAGGATACATGAATAATATAATTCATCAATTTTAGTTTCTTATAAATGAGAGAAATTTTTTTTTAAAATAATTCAAAATTATAGATTCTCTATAAAGATTTAATTAAGGTTTTAATATTTTTATCAAATTTTAGATCATGAGTGTCAAAGGATGTTTGGAATAATATTCAAATCAATGCCTCAAAAATGAATAAGAAAGATAATAAAGGAATCATGGAAATAATGATCCCTAACATATGAAAACATTTCATATTATTTATGATTTTTATCACATATACCATGTTTTTGGTCTGATGATATGTTTTCCAATGCCTCTCAGAAAATCTCTACTGATAGTGCTCCCCCAAATCATAAGGTATATGTGGAAAACCATAGGTGTTAGAGATAAGTAGGATTTTGTAAACACGGTACATTATTTTGAGCTTAAATAAACTATTAATGTATAATTATTTATTATTAATGTGTTTCCCATTTTAAAATATATTTTTATTGTATCAATGCAAACCAACTCCAATGGTCCCTGATGTTAATGGAAATCATACCCCGCTAATCATAAAACCCATGTTTCAAACTAAACCATGGTGTTAGACCCAAAATGGTGAGAATATTAGATCCATGTCTAAACTTCTCAATCCAATGAGATCTCTTAAAGGTTCTCAGGTTATCAAATAACATGTAACAATGGAATGGCTAACCCAAGAATGGTCCTCTCTTATTGATCCTCAATCACTAGTGGGTACATTGAGAAGGTAGCATCACCCTCAAAGTACAACTTGCCCCATTGAATGAAATACAACAAATCATGCATGTATCTTCTTAGTTGTAGCACATGGAATATGTTGTGAACCTAGTCTAATTATGGTCAAAACTCTTTGTAGTAAGAAAATCACCCACCAAATATAGGATCCATAATAGATCAATAATTTTTTTGGATAGCATAACACCCAATCCAAATTTCCCAAAAACCACACTAAGGAGAGACCATCATTAATATATGATCATATTACTTGAAATCTAAAGACCTATATCATCTGTATATATAGTACTTCTAATGGTTTTGAGTGGTTTGCATCCAATTTAGATCACTTGATACTTATCCTTGATTAACCACATCAACATTATCCCCATCATTGATGGATCACCTACCTTTATCTAGTACATGGGTGACATAAAAGGTCTCCTATAAAGGGTTGCAAAAGGATCCACACCAATAATAGAGTGGTAGATAGTGTTGTAATAAAACTCTAACAAAATTAAAGTGATTCTTCTAGATATATATGAAATCAAGCTTGTACACACTCATTATATCCAAAGGAACCTAAATTCCATACCCATTCTATGCATGTTTCTAGTGATGAAACATTGTATTCTTATGTAATGGGGTTTCAAAAGCCTCATAGAAGACTCTGCACAATTGGTACATGAATTGAACATCACAGTAAGAAACAATCATAGAGGGTATCCCATGTAGTTGGGTGATCTCCTCTCCATAAAATAATCCCAATCTCTCTACTAAACATTTCCCTGACTAACTGAAAATTGAAAATTTTACTTAGAAGAAATGAAAATAGAATAAACAAACAGAAAAGGAAAAAAGTCACAAAGTCCTAAGGTGGTGGAGTCTGAGGTAATCCCCTTATAAAACTAAGGTATAAGAAATAAGAAGATATCCATGAGTAGAGAACACCTTAATATTGTCTTCCTGATTACCATAAGAAGCTAACAAATTAGTCAAAATATTCCCCTCCCTCAATGTATGAACAACATTCAACTTCGAATAGAATAAAGACATGTAGTTCTAGATATGATAAATGATATTCCAAGGTCACTCTGATTTTCCTTTAAAATAATTAACCATGATGTCAAAATGTATCTTGAATTTAGATAATTATATTGAGTGTAACTTGCAAAGCTTTTTCCCTTGAAATAAAGATAAAGACTTCGCTATAATGGAAAATCCCTCACCCAAAACTGATGAGAATACATGAATGATCAATCTACAAGATTCACGAACAACTACTCCGCCTTGCATAATTACATGAAAAAAATAACTGTCAATGTTCAAGTTATGCTCATTAGTAGACAACTTCCAACTAACCCACACATCGGTGCTCCTCTTCCCATAAAAATCAACACTTGTAAATCATCTATTTGAGATTAATGATTATAGTGCTAGAGGCAAGGAGACTTCTTTACAATGTATAGTGAATGGGGAAATAATATCCAAAAATTTATGCCTCATGTATATGAGATAAGGTCAAAAACCATGATGGATAACACCATTCTTGATGTCCCATGTGGTCTAGAAAATGATGATTATGCATAGCATCCATTCCTTGGCCTAGTCATGATCTAGGACAAATGCATCCCATCTTTCTTGAAAAAAATTATCTACATCACACTCCCTTCCAGAAGAGAAACAAATACCTACAATATGGAACCAAAGGTAATCATTCTAGTCATTGTGGACGAATAAGAGGGAAACAAATTCCAAATTATAATTAAAGAAATATTTTCACTTCTAATCCAAAGGAATACTTAAACGTTGAATATTATCATAAGTAGAAATGTAATTGTTGTGAATCCTCCATAGAAGAAATCTATATTTGGGAGAAATTTCATTAAACCAAATATTAAAACCTAAGGATTCATTGTTAGAAATGGGGAGGACCATACTACAAAAAAACTGAGTAGGTGAGTTTCCCAGAAAGAGAAGATGAGTTAAAGCACTTATCTGGGTCCTCAGAAAGAGAAATATACCACATCACTTCTTTTTCATTCTCATTTATCATTTTATTAATGAACTGATGTTGGGAACAAGCCTAATGAAAGATAATGTCTGGGACTCGACGACCTGGGTAGAAAAGAGTGGATCCAACCTAGTTGTGTTTCCAAAAAAATGGAATCATTCCAAACAATGCACTGGGAATTCTACGTAACAAGAGGAATAAATCTCTTCATGGAAGCCTAGATATGAGATCCTTTAATACTATTGATATAATCAGAGGGGAACTCCCAATACTTTCTTTTTATAAAAGAAAACCAAAGAGAATACTATGATATGACCTCCCAAAACAACATTTCTTAAAAACTCCACATATTATCATCAATTCTATTTCAAATTAATACCCTCATCTTGAAAGGGTTTAGTAACATATTTCCATAAATCCCATTGGTGACTCCCTTCTCAATGAGAGTCCCAAATGAATATATTTAGATGACCTTCATTTTTTTATCAGTACCTTTGGGTGATTACACATTGATAAAGCGTTCATGCGAATTGAATAAATGACACTATTAACTAGAATGATCATTCCCCAAATGAAATAAAGTGACTTTTCCAACTCATGACTCTGCATAAATCATGCAATAATGGGATCATAATGTTGGATTATTACCCTCCCTTTAGAAAGAGGAGCACAAAAATATTCCACAGTAAATATCCGAGATGAAAATACACTCCTCCCTTGAATTATCCTAGATCTCTGGGAATGGAATTTTTTAGAAATTAAAACACCACTTTTTTACATTGAATCATTGTTCATATTTATTGCAATAATCATAGAGATTCAACTTGATGATTCTAAATTAATTTTCACTTCCATTGATCAATCGATGATCACCTATATAACATCATAACCTCTCACTAAACAAGGGAGTATTATAATGAAATCTACCAATTTCACATCCCACTTCCACTCTAGAAACTCAAGTGGTTAAGAAAAACCTTTTAGAAACTAGTTACCTATGACCAATTTTTTTTGTTGAGGCATCAAGAAATAAACTGAGTACCACTTTTCTTCATCCAATACAACAAAAACTAGCATCAAAGGTATGGGAAAATCTTCAAAATTCTTGGATGTACTGCTAAGGTAGAAGTATGGAGCTCTCATAGAACCACCTCATTCAATATGACTGGTACAAACATATATAATTGGAAGTGGATATTGTGGTCCCCACCATAAAAATATCAATCAGGTTCTTCTCTTATAAATATTTAATCATACCTAATCTCATAAATAATGTATCCTAGATTAGAATCCCCTATGTATTGAAGAATCAATGAGGCTACAACAATAAATTAAATATAGGATACTCATTCCTCATACACCAAGGAAAATTTTAATAAGGTCAACTACATTAATCCCTTATTTGGTAACTAAGAATAGGGCTTCTGGTTAAGGGAATAATCCACCACATTACCCTTCCACAAAGTATAGATTATCTCAAAGTGATAATAATTTTGGAACTCCAATAAATACCTTTACCTAGATTATAAATATATCAATTTAATGATATACCTAGTACTCTAATGGAATAAATAGACTATGGGATTCTCCCCAACCAGTTATTGCCTCCAAGTATTCTAGGCAAACACTATCATTTCTATTTCCAAGTTATGGGTTGTATAATTCTTCTCATAGGGTCTCAATTTCTTGGATTAATAGGTAATAATCAACTACCTCTACATCATCACACAACCAAGCCTCATCCTAGAGTAATCATACAACACAAAATACTCAAATTGATTTTTTTATCAACCATAGGTTATGATAATTGGGAAAACTCTACTTTTTCTCTTCAAAGGATCTTGGTAACTTCTCATATCAGACAAATAGTTTCCCATTTTTGGTAACGGTGTTCATGGGGACTATAATCCAAGATAAATCTATCATGAATCTCTAATAAAACCCTGCAAATCCAAGGAAACGTTTCACCTTGAACATGCTCTTGGGTGATTCCTAAAATAAAACTATCTCTAACTTGGTTGTTTCCATCACCACTCTTCCCTTTGAGATAAAATGACCTAGATAGTAGACCTATCTAATCTAGAACTTATACTTCAATATCATTTCTTATAAATGGTGCTCCAGAAGTATGTTTAGGTTAATACTCATATACTCAGTATGCTCGACCTATGTTACTTGATAGATGATAATTTCTTCAATGAATAGAACCATGAACTAGTCTAACCAAGTATAAAAAATATGGTTCATAAAACCAATGAATACAATTTAGTTTTTCATGAAACTAAAAGGCGTCATTGTAAAACAATAGTGGCTATATTGACATCAAGATTTCATCATTGGGATGTCCTCCTCATGAAACCCAATATGGAGAAAGTTGAACCTGATATTGATCTTCAAAAACCACTTCCCTCTATTAAATTATTTTACGAAATATTCATTACTCAATAAGATATTTTTTTAATTTTCACCTAGTTCAATAATATATATTAAATAAAATGTCGAAATAACTGGTCTGAATTTTTTGAAAATAACAACTGAACTCCCATTGGGACACATAGGATTTAAATATTCATTTCATAATAAGGTATCCCATCTATAACCTCTAGTCACTGAGCTTTTTTGAGGCCACATGACATGTTTTATAAGATATCAAAGTGGTCTTGAGGTAAATTTTAATGCAAAAATCAACCTCCTGACGTAACATCCCAGGTAAATAAAGAATACAACAATATCATATTTATTAATATTTTTCAATTAAATATTAATATTACATTAAATGGGATGCTATGTTTAATGGTGTACGCAACATACTATAATGGGTTTCTTCGAAATCTTGTGTAGCACGCAAGGCTGAGTCATAGTGAACAAATAATAACAATATAATGTTATTATTTTAAATAGTAGTTAATGCTCAACCATAGTATTGGTATGAATGAAAAAAACTAACAATATCATGATTATGCATATTTGTTAAATGTTTTTACATTTATCCATTAAAATTTAGAAGCTTAAAATGAGAGTGAATCCAATTTTAAGCATAAATACTCAAATATTTTTAAAAGGTAGTTTTACAACATTTTAATGGAGATCCCTTTTTAAATTATGTTTCTATCACATTTATATGTTTAATTGGAAAAAATAGACTTATTATTTAGAATCGGGACATCAAATTTTACTTTGGGAAAATTTTTAGTATTTTTTTGATAAAGTTTATTTTTAATAAATAGTGAAAAATAGTGCATTTTAATTCAAAACTGCATTTTCATCTAATTTATTTATATATTTAAATTTTCCTTTTAATTCGTTTTAAAATTTAATTATATTATTATTTTATTATTTAATCCAATTTTGGTCATTGGGGGTAATTTAATTTTGAAATTGGACATAAACACATGTCAATATTTTGGTAGTTATTATTTCTTTAAAACAAGATTTTTGGTTCTGACAACAAGAATTAATTTTAAATTAATTTCTATAATTTCTGCAATTCATATATGGAAGAAAATTATATATTTGGAATCAGGAGGTCCAAATTTCATAAATAGGTATATTTAATTTTTATACACTATGAAGAGTAACGTTAGTAAATATTTAATTTATCATGGTTAAAGGGTAAATTTGGTAAATAAGGGTAATAAATAATATAACAATAATATTAAACTACCATAACACATGTCATAACCCAATTTTTTGAAATATTACTTACTATGTGAATCCTTGGGTATATTTTAAGTTCTCATGGATACACATTTGTGTGAAAATGACATTTAATTACTTTTAATTTAATGTTAAGGAAAATATAACCTTAACATGTATATTTTACTCAAACAATTTTTATATGGGTTTATATAAGTGATATCTTCTACTATAAATATTCATTAGAAATATAAAAATATTTACTACATCATTTTATTTTATTTATAAATTTTAGACATCAAATAAATAAATATATTTATGACCCATTGATGATGTAGTGATTACCTTATTAATGAATGATTTAAATAAACATGATTATAAATATTAAAATAAATTTATTTTTACCTTTTTGTGACATAAAATAATTTTATGGAATATTTTGACTTGTTATATTTTAATTAATTAATTTTTTTTTGAAATAATCAAGTTGTTATGGATTTTTAGAAAGTCAGAATATGTATAATATAAAAATTGACAAAAATGAGTTTTTTAAAAAAACTAATTTTTTATTAAAATATATAATAGTCCTAAAAAATATATTATTTGGAAAAAATGAATTATATAATGTTTAAAATGTCATTAAGGAACCACTTTTGGTTATATTTTCTTTTTATAGTAACTATATTAACAATATAGTGTGAATATACAAGAAGACATGGTAAGTATTAAATTAGTTAACTAATGGTTAAAGCTAATAGATAAGGTCAAATTTTTTATCTAGACTTTTATAAAACCTATTGAATGAGAGGTTTTCGACCCAAAATATTCTTATCTCTAAAATAAATGACATTGGGTCCTTTTGAAATTGAAAATCATTTTATAATAAAATAATACTTTTAAACATTCCTAAAGTTCCCCTCCTCCCTCTTATAAAAGGGAATCACCCAAACCCATTTAATAACACATCACAAGCCCCGTGTCTCAACCATACCCTACACAAATAATCTCCCAATATCTCTATGTTCCTCTTAGAATCCATAGCTTTTGAATAAGTAAATTCCATATAGCCTTTTGGCTCAAATCAAAGGGAGTTAAATCTTTTAAGAAGTTACATTTTCTCTCAAGTTCCTTTATTTTATTTTACTTCTTCACTCCCTATTCTATTTTTATTCCTTGATTACATAACAAAAATAGTATAATAAATATACTAGGATCTTTTTATGAGAAGGATTCTAACTACACTTACACACACCTCTATTTAATGGATATGATGATATTGTTTCTATGTACGGTGAACTGTTGCCTCACGAAATGATGATTGTTCGATTATTCCCTACAACTTATCATGATGGTAAATATGATGGAACTATATTTATATGTGATATATGTTATATTTATATTTTCTCTATTATTTTTTATTCATCATTTGTAGAATACCTTTATGGTTTCCATAATGGTTAAATATCATAATTTCATTTGAGAAAGTGTGAACTACCACCCCCTCAAAGTGATATGACACATTTATTCCATACATGGAACATATAAATGGTGGAATTAATAAAATTATGTAACATATATAAAATATGATATTATAATGGAATTATAATATACTTATTTATCATTTTGTTTTCATTCCATTAAATATAAAAAATAAATGAAGGAAATGCTCATGTGCACATACGACATACCATCTCCATGAACGGTGCATTCCATTTCTTATCTCTAAATTTTAAGTACTATTATAAATATAAATATATATTGGATATATATGATATATATGATATCTAAATGATGAATATCGTTTTTTTTATAATGTATTGTTGACCACATAGACAATTTGTAATTCTAAGAGGTTGGTTTTTTTCTACGGTAACAAATATCGACGAAATGACATATATTAACATAAATGGTTATGTAATGTTTATAATGTAGTAATAAGAGATATAAAAGGAATAATATACTTGAAATATGTTCTTAATAAGGTAGAAGTTAACTTAATTTTATTATTCAAAATGAACAAGGAACATATGTGACAAGTCGGATTCCAGGTAATGGACTTTGTCTCAGTCTTATTTCATTGAGGCACATTTTGATTTATACACGACTTTATTTTATACGGTGTATAAACCCCCTTTGACTTTTAATTTCATTTGAATGGAATATTTTTTCTACAAATATTTTTACGAAATGAAAAGAAAAAGAATACTTCTTTTTAATGTATGTGGTGACGATGAACTTTTCGCTGCTGCGAGCATTATTCGATATTTGGCTTCCCTAAAAAGATATAATGTTTTTAAAAGGAAAATAAGTACCATATACTTTTCTTAAGTATTTTTTTATTGAAAATGGTTTTGATAAAGCATTTATTATTTCAATATCTTTAAATTATATATTGATATTTCAATGTGTAAATGTTATCTTTTTTTATGCTTGTTTTATGTGTTATGAATATGTTATGGCTCTTGGGAATTGTTTATGTATACAGGTGGTTCCATTAAAAACCTATGGTGGGTGATCCTAAGATAGATCTCCAATTAATTGGGTAATGTGATGGAGGTAAACATTAACATTTCTCCTAAGATATTTGTGGAAGATACGATGATGGATATTCCAAACGTAACTCCCTATGTAGCTGTGAAAGCTACAATGTAAGTATTTTATAGATGCCACAAGTTACCTTTATGATATATGATTTCAATGTTTTTTTCATAAATATTATGATTTCATGAGGTATGGTAAAGATATTATGTTATATGAGTGAAAAGTGTGATTTCATTTATTTTCATGTATTGATGGACTAATGTTTTCTTTCATTATTTTATAACTTTTTCTGATCTTTTATGCTCATCCAAAAAAAATTAATTGTTTTTCACAGGGTATAAGGAAGGGTACGGGAAATAAATAATTCAAAAATATTTATTTCATGAAAATAATTATTGTTTTATTTAATTAGTTTTATTGTTGTGAAAAAATTAGTTAGAGTATAAGTGTCTACTTTGTAATATTTGAGATATAATGTAATAGGTATGTACTTATTCTCTAAAACTCTAAACCTGGAAAGATCCTCAATGTGAAATATTGATTTAACTCATGATTAAGTAATGTTTTAAAGATGGGGCCTTATAGATGGTATCAAAGGTCAGTTTAGAAAACTTTAGGAGTTAGAATATTGTTAAATTAAAATCCATAAATTAATTTATTTAAATATTTATATGATATAGAATTTTAATATTACCATGATGCTTTTCATAAAATATTTATCTGTTCAGAATGGTTTTCTATATAAGAAACATCGCAGCTATGATGGGACGACATCAAGAGGAAAAAAACCCTCCAAATCACCAACCAGAGATGGTCAAAATCAGAACTAAATAGTTTTTTACAGTGATGGAATATTTGAATCAAGATATAAATGGTAGTGGTATCCATGTATGAGATCATCTAGATCATCCAAAAAAGAACATGTCGGTAGTAGAGCATTTCATGAGGCAACATCCCTCGTCATTCAGAAGGTCATATGACCTGATGCTATATAAAGGGTTTATTAATTCACTAGAAAAGATTTATGATGTCATGGGGTGTTAGAAACATTAAAATTATAGTCATTCCATTTACCATTTTGAAGGTGAAGTAATTCAGTGTTGGTCGTTGGTTAAAAATATCAGGGATATTGAGGAGATTGATGCTCTTGATTGGTTTGAATTCAAAGGTATGTTTCATGAGAAATATTTTCCTATGTAAGTTTGACTTAGGATGGAAAAACAATTCTTGTAGTTGATCCAAAAGGATTACTTAGTGGATTCTTATAAAGAAAACTTCACTTGACTGGCAATGTATTCTCAAAATTTAATATAGGCTATTGATAGTAAAATCAATTATTTTTACTCAGGATTAAAGCCATCGTATCTATGGGAATTAGATTCTCATGAGTTCAAAAGATATAAAAAAACTTGTTCGATGTGCAGAGAAGGTAAAAATAGATTTTTTTTTTTGATTAGGTGTTCTTTAAAAAATAATATAATAAGAGATCGAGGTGGTAGACAAAAGGGAAAAACTCTTCCAAAAAGGTTGATGGTAAGAAACTTAAGTTAACAGTTTGTGAAAATTGTGGTAAAATTCACACAGGGTAATGCCTTTTGAATTTTGTTATGTGCTTCTGATTTGGTAAAATCGGGCATAAGGCTCATAATTTCACTAAAAAATATCAGGGTAATGGTAAGAAAAAATATGATTTATAGTCAGAAAAATGTTTTAATTGCAATAAAATTGGTCATTATGCAAATAAGTGTCCCACGAATAACTCAAATGAGGGTAAGAAATCAAACTACTGGCATAAAGGGGTGGTTAAATCCTTTAAAACTACTTCAGAAGATGTTGAGCCATCACATGAAGTAGTATCCGGTATACTACTTGTTTATTTATATTATGCCAATGTGTTGCTTCATTCAGGGTCAACACATTCATTCATTTCTGAGAGACATTCTAGTAAATTGGGAATTTTATCTCAAGATATGAATCCTGAACTTATCGTAAAAACATTGGGGGAAAATTTTGAGACAAAATGAAACATTAAGAACCTTCATGTCCTTATGTGATGAAAGAATCTACCTGCAAACCTTATTTTTTTGTCTCTAGTAGAGTTTGATGTTATTTTGGGTATGAATTGGATTTTCGTTTATCATGATAAGATTGACTACATAGCTAAAGAGGTTTATTTTCAAAAATAATTTCATTTTGAGAACAAGAATGAACCCCTAATTTTGATAACTTATTAGGAAGCTGAGAAACTAGTAAAGGATGGAAATTAATATTACCTTGCACATATTGTTGAAAAAAAGGAACAGATCAGATTAATGATGTAGCAATGGTAAATGATTATCTTGATGTTTTTTCTGATGAGTTTCCTTGTATAATACCTAATCAGGAAGTTGAATTTCCTGTTGACTTAGTTCTTAATGCTAATACAATTTCAAAACCCCTATATCTAATGGATCAAATTTAAATTTTAGAGTTAAAGAAGCAATTGTTGGAGGTATTAGATAAATAATTCATTTGACCTATCACATTACCATGGGGTGCTTCTATCTTGTTTGTTAAAAAGAAATATGGTTAAATGAGACTTTTCATTGATTATAGAGCCTTGAATTCTTTAACTATTAAGAAAAAATATCCTCTACCTCATATCGATTATTTGTTCGATCAGCTTCAGGGAGCTCAGAATTTTTCAAAGATTTACTTGAGGTCGGGGTACCATCAGTTGAAAGTAAAGGAAGTATAAATTCCGAAGACCACATTTGATATTATATATGTACATTATGAATTTTTAGTTATGCCTTTTGGGTTAACCAATTCACCTTCTGTATTCTTGGATCTTATGAATAGAATTTTTTGTGAGTTCTTGGATAAGTTTGTGGTTGTGTTTATTGATGATATTTTTGTATATTCTAAAAGTAAAGAGGAGCATGAAAGTCATTTAACATTTTTCTTACAAATAATAAAATAAATTAAATTGTATGTAACATTCATCATGTGTGAGTTTTGGTTATAAAAAATTTCATTCCTTGGTCACATTGTTTCTAAATATGGCATAACTATTGATCCTGCTAAAACCAAAATTGTTAAAGAATGGCCAAGACACCCAAATATAACTGATATTCATAGTTTTCTTGGTTTAGCAGGTTATTATTGGAGTTTTGTCGAAAATTATTCACATTTTTCTAGCCCACTGACTAAGTTAACTCAAAAAGGTGTTAAGTTCATCTGGACAACAAAATGTGATGAATGTTTTCAGGAATTGGAAAGAATATTTGTGAAAACTCCAGTTTTGGAATTGCCTTATAGAAATTGCGAATCTATTATATATATTGATTATTCATTGAATGGAGTTGTTTTTATCCTTATTCATAATGATCAGGTAATCATTTATGCTTCACATCAGTTGAAACCTCATGAGTTAATGTACCCTACACATGATTAGTAATTGGAAGTAGTTGTTTTTTCATTAAAAATTTGGAAGTGTCATTTGTATAGAGTAATGTGTGAAATATATATTTATCAACAAAGTTTGAAGTATATATTAACTCAGAAATAATTAAACATGAGACAGAGGATATAGATATAATTAATCAAGGATTATGATTTCACAATCCATTACCATCCAAGAAAGGAAAATAATGTGGCTGATGCTTTGAGTTGAACAATTAATGCTATATTAACCATTTTATGTTTGGAATAAGATTATTTGGTTTTTTATTTGATGAATTTTGGATTAGATGTTTTTGGTGCAAGGAATTCCTCTATTTTGTTTTAGGTAGCTGTGAAATTAGCTCTATCAGAAAGAATTAAGAAAGCGCTGAAAGAAGAATGTGAGTTTCATAATATGGTAGATTTTGTTTAGAAGGGTAATTTACCTAAATTTTACATTGATAAAGACATAGTTTTGATGGTTGGAAAGAGATTATGCATGCCATGAAATTCCCAATTGAATAAAGAGTTATTATATAGAGCTCATAGTTCTCTATTTTCAGTTTATCCTATATGTAATAAGATGTATAGAGATCTTTGGAAGTATTACTGGTGGGATGGAATAAAAAGAGATATTGTTGACTTTACTATGAAGTGTTTAATTAGTCAATAGGTTAATGCAGAACAGTAGTTACTGAAAGGGATGCTTCAGCCTTTCCCAATTCTAGAGTCGAAATGGAAAAATGTTTCAATGGATTTCGTAGTGGAATTGCCAAAGACATCTCGAGGTAATAATGTAATTTGGGTTATTATTGATCAATTGACTGAATATGCTCATTTTATTCCTATTCAAGATACTCTTTCTCTAGATAAACTTTCTCAATTGTATGTTAAAGAGATAGTCAAGTTACATGGAGCTCCCCTCTCCATCGTATCTTATCATGATCTTAGATTCACTTATAACTTTTGGAAGGGCCTTCAGATATCATTGGAAACTGAATTAAATTCTAGTATATCTTTTCATCCACAATCATATGGACAGTCAAAATGAACAATTCTGACCTTGGAAGATATGTTACATGCTTATTCAATGGATTACCAGGGATGTTGGGACCAACATCTCTCTTTTGTTGAGTTTTATTATAATAAAATTTTAATTGTAGTATACAGATGGCACCATTTGAGGAATTATATGTAAATCAATGTCGAACTCTAGCTTTTTGGGATAAAGTAGGTGAAATAAATTTGATGGGACCATAATTGGTAGAGGATATGGCAGAAAAAATTCAGTTGATTCAGAAGCACATGAGAACATCTCAGAGTAGGTGAAAAGTTATGTGGATAATCTGAGGAAGGATCATTATTTCGAGGTAGGTGATCATGGTTTTCTCAATGTTTCTCCATGGAAAAGTGTGACGTGTTTTGGTAAGATGGGAAATCTGAGCTCGAGGTTCATTTGACCATATTAAATCTTGTACAATGTAGGATCAGTTTCCTATAAAGTATATTTACCTCCAAGTTTATCTCATTTACACAATATTTTTCATGTTTCAATTCTTAGAAATTATATTTCAGATCCATATCATGTTTTGAGTCCAGATGTAGTTTAGTTGGAAGAGAATATTTCTTAGGAGGAACAACCAGTCCAGATTCTTGACCACAGAGGGCAAGCATTTCAGAATTTGGTAATCCATCAGTTAATGGTTTTGTGAAAAAACCATATTGTTGAAGAGGTGACAAGGGAATCTGAAAATTTTATGAGGGATAAATACCCCCCACTTATATGATAATTGAATAAAATTGCGTGGACGCAATTTCTAGAAGGGGGAAGGATATAACATCCCACAAAAAGAAGGAATAATAAATTTTCATATTTATTAATATTTTAGAATTAAATATTAATTTTACTTTAAATATGATTCTATGTATGATGGCATACGTGACACGCAAAAATGGGTTTCTTCGAAATCTTATATTGCACACAAGCCAATGTTATACTGAAAATAATAATAATAATAATATATTATTATTTTAAATGGTAGTGAACATCAAGATTTTTTATTAGAATGAATAAATTTAACTAACCATATTATTATTAAACATGTTTGTTAAATGTTTTTCCATTTATCCAATAAAATTTAGAGGCTTAAAATGAGAATAAATCCAATGTTAATCATAAATACTCTAATATCTTTATAAGGTAGTATTACTGCCTTTTCATGGTGAAACATTTTTAAATCTAGTTTTAGCACTTTTTTACATTACATTGAAAAAAATAAACTTCTTCTTTAGAAGCAGGACATCAAAATTTTCTTTGGATAAATTTTTAGTATTTTTCTGATAATGTTAATTTTTAATGAATAGTAAAAAATACTGCATTTTAATTCAAAACAGTCTTTTCATATAATTTATTTATATAGTTATATTATCCTTTTAATTAGTTTTAATGTATAATTGGATTACTATTTTATACTTTAATACAATTTTGGTCATTAGAAGTAATCTCACTTTTAAATTGGACATAAACACATTTCATTCTTTTGGTAGTTCTTACTTCTTAAAAACACATTTTTTGGTTTTGACAACATGAATTAATTCAAATTAATTTCTGAAATTTTTGTGTTTTAAAATTGGCTAAATGGATTCCATATTTTTAATCACTAATTCCAATTTTTTTAAATAGTTACCTTTTATTTTTGGACTTTATGAATAGTAACTTTAGTAAATATTTTATTTACCATGGTTAAAGGGTAAATCTGTTACATAATGGTAAACAATAATATTATAATAATATTAAATTATCCTAACACATGTCATAACACAATTTTATGTGATATTTCTGACCATGGACATCATTTGGTCAATTTTAGGACATTATGGAGTCACTTGGGTGTAAAAATGACATGTAATTACTTTTAATTTAAAGTTAAGAAAAATATAACCTAAACATGTATCTTTTACTAAAATATCATTTATAAGAGATTATATAAGTGATATATTCAACTATAAATAGACATTATATAGATACTAATATTTCAAACATTATGTAATTTTATTTATAATTTTTAGATATCAGAGAAATAAATATATTTATGAAACAATGATGATGTAGTGATTACCTTATTAATGAATGATATAAATAAATGGGATTATAAATATTACAATTAATTTATTTTGTAACTTTTTATGGCATAAAAGAATTTTATGGATGATTATGGCTTGTTATATTTTAATTAATGAATTTTTTTTGAAATAATAAAGTTATGGATTTTTAAAAACTCATGATATGAATAATATAAAAATTGGCATAAATGAATTTTTGAAACAATACTATTTTATAAAATTATATAATAGTCATAAAATATAAAATATTTGGCCAAATGATTTATATAATGTTTAAAATTTCATTAATGAACCATTTTATATTTTATTGTCATTTTATAGTAACTATATTAACTATATAGTGTTAATATACAAGAAGACAATGTAAGTGTTCAATTAGTTAACCAAGGGTTAAAGCTAAAAGATAAGTTTATATTTTTAACATAGACTTGTCTAAAACCTATTGGTTTATAGTTTTTCGATGAAAAAGTATCTTATCTCTGAAATAAATTACTTTGGGCCCTTTTAGAACCAAGAATCATTTTATAACACATTAAGACATTCAAACATTCCTAAAGTTCCCCTCCTCCCTCTTATAAAAGGGCATCACCCCTACCCCTTTAATAACACCTATCAAGCCCCTCAGATAATCCAACCTATTCCCAAATAATATCGCAATACCCCCATATTCCTCCAAGAATCATTAACATGGGAATAAGACAATTAAATAATTCCTTTTGGTTCAAATCAAAGAGAGTTACAGGTTTTAAAAGGTACTGTCTTCTCTCAAGTTCCATTCCATTATTTTACTTCTTCACTCCCTAATCTTTTATTATTATTTGATTACATAACAAAACAATATCCAAAATATACTATGTTTTTTATGAGATTATTCTAACTACACATACACACACCTTTATCTAATGAATAGAAACATATTGTTTCTCCGTACTGTGAACTACTGCCTCACGAAATGATGACTGTTCAATTTTTCCCTACCACCTCTCTTGGTGGCCATTATAATGGAACTATATTGATAAGTGATATATATTATATTTATATTGTCTTTATGATTCTTTATTTTTCATTTATAGAATACCATTATGGTTTCCACAATTGGTAAATAAGATAATTTCATTTGAGGAAGTACGGACTACCGCCCCCTAAAAGTGATATGACTCGTTTATTCCATACATTGAACGTATAAAGGATGGAATTAATAAACATATGTAATGTATATAAAATATGATATTATAATGTAATTATAATATACCTATGTATCATTTAGTTTTCACTCCTTTATATATGAAAAATAAATGAAATTAGCGTTCATCCGTACATACGACTTACCGTCACCATGAATAGTTCATTTCATTTCTTATCTCCAAATGTTTTGTACTATTATAAATGATTATATATACTAGATATATATGATATATATGATATCTAAATCATAAATATAATTCTTGAGATAATGGATTTGGTACCACATAGACAGTTTGTAATTCTAACATGTTCATTTTTGACTCTTTTACTCAATGTCAACGAAATGACTGATATTAACTTAAAAAATTATGTAATGTTTATAACCTTGTAATAAGTTATATAAAAGGAATAATAATATTGAAAAATGTTCTGAATAAATTATAAATTAACTTATGTTTATTATTCAGGAAGAACAAGGAACATACGTGATGAGTTGGATTCATGGTAAGGGACTTCGTCTCAATCTCTTTTCATTGAGGAATATTTTTAGTTATACATGACTTTATTTTATACAATGTTTAAAAATGTTTGACAATTTATTTCATTCAAATTGAATCTTTTTTCTACGAAGCATTTTACTAAATGACAAAAATAATGTTTCTTTTTAATGTATGCAGTGAGAATGACCTTTCTGTAGCTACAATCATTATTTGATATTTTGGATTCCTTAAGAAGATGAAATGTTTTTAAATGAAAAATAAATACCATATACCTTTTTTACATAATTTTGTATTGAAAATAATTTTGATGAAGAATTTATTATTTAAATATCTTGAAATGATATATTAATATTGTAATGTGGAAATTTTATCTATCCTTTATGCTTGTTTTATGTGTTATGAATCTATTATGGTTCTTGGGAATTGTTTACGTATACGGGTGGTTCCGTGATAAACCTAGGGTAGGTGATCCTGAGATAGATCTAAAATTTACTGGGTAACACGAAGGACATAAATGTTAACATTTCTTCTATGAGATTTAGGGAATATACTATAATGGGTATTCCAAACGTAACTCCTTTTGTAGTTGTGATATCTATAATGTAAGTATGTTATAAATTCCACAAGTTACCTTGATGATTTTTTATTTATATATGTTTTTCATAAATCATATGGTTTCATGAGTTATATTAAAGGGATTATGATATATGAGTGAAAATTATGATTTCATTTATTTTCAGCTATTGATGGACTAATGTTTTCTTTCATTATTTTATAACCCTTACTTGGCTTTTTGTGCTCATCCCATGTTTTTGAAATGTTTTTCACAGGGTATAAGTATGGTTAAGAGAAAGTATGAATTCAAGAATATTTATATCAAGAAAAGAATTCTTGTTTTATTAAATGAGTTTTATTGTTGTGAAAATAATTGGTAATAATATAAGTGTCTAATTTGTAATATTTGAGATGTAATGTAATAGTTATGGCCTAATTCTCTAAAACTCTTAACTGAAAAGATCCTAAATGTTAAATCATGATTTAACACATGATTATGTAATGTTTTAAGGCTAGGGCCTTATACTTGATGATGGGTAAATCCAATAAAATATTTTAACTATGTTTTATTAATTTTAATATCGGTAATTAACTAATCATGATATAATAAATGTTAAAAATAATAGTTTCAATGTTGATTTTTTTATAAATTATGTCATAACATGAATTAAGAAAAATTAGGTGATATTACAAGGTTAGTTTTAAAAATAATTCATCATTAAAAGATTTTTTATGTTTCAGTTTTATGTTATAACTATAATTTAAGTCTTTAAAAAATATTTTTTTATATTTCCACATAATTTTTACCATACAAATAATGTGTAATGATCAAAAAAATATTTTCATATTTCTACATCAGTTAAATTAAAAACTGATATTGAATGTGTCTATCAACATTGGTTTTTGGTAAGAATCAATGAAACCTAGTCACTTTTAGATTCTATACCAGTTTAAAAAACCATCATGGAATGTTCAATTTTTTTTAAAAAGAAATAAACTCATTCCCCAATAACCTATAAAAAAATAAATTTAAAAAATGTCAAGAAAACAATATAAATCCAATTTTTTCTTAAATACTTATTTTTAAACTATAATAAAATGTTATATAAATGATACTCAATATATAAATTTAACATAACAAAAAACTATAATGAAAAAATTAAATGTGGGTCATGTATTAATCCACATACAACACAAAATCATTGAAAACCTATAATGCCCTGGCCTTAAAGCTTACTTAATATTGAATTAAATGAATAATTCACATTGAGGATTTTTTTAGGTTTAGAGTTTTAGAGAATTAGGACATAACTATTACATCTCAAAATATTACAAAGTAGAAACTTTTACTAAGTTTCCATAAAATAAAAACTCTTAAAAAGAAACATGTACAGCTCCATGTTTTAGGTTGCATGACTTTCCCTTGATCCCATCCTTGACCCTATTCCACATTACATCCTATGAAAAACATTTCAAAAACATGGGATGAGCATAAAATGCTTAGTAAGGGATACACAAAGAATGAAAACTGTTAGTTTTTCAAAACAACAAGTAAACCATGTATACTTTTTCAAAGTAATACTTTTCACCTTTTTGAAGTAGTAAAATATATTTATTGAATAAAAGTTCATTACATACCCTTCTGTAACCAAAATATTACTGTAAAACCCATATAAGATCACATAACATATAAATGTAACTTGTGACATAAACATACTTAAGTGGAATAACCATAAGGTCGACTTCCATACATATCACTTAATGGAATAGCCATTCGGACAACTTCCATAAATACTTAATGGAATAGCCATACGGCCAACTTCCATAACCAATGCATTGGAGGTTACAACGTAACCACCCGTCCTGGTATTCACGGCACCACCCGTCATATGGTTTATCACGTAACCACCCGTAATATGTCCAAGTACCATTATAAAATTATAAAACATAAAACCAATATAAAGGAATGATAACATTTCCACATTTCAATCACAATATATCATTTAAATATATTGACATAATAGAATCATTTATCAAAAACATTTTCAATACCAAAATACATAAAAGAGTATATGGTATTTATTTTATTTTTAAAAACATTAAGGCTTGTTGAGGAAGCCAAAGATCAAATAATACTCACGGTGGCGGAAAAGGTCGTTGTCACCGCGTACGTTAAAACAAACATTCCTTTTTGTCGTTTAGTATAATGCTTCGTAGAAAAAGATTCCTTTTGTATAAAAGTAAAAGTCAAAGGGGTTTATACACCATATAAAATATATTTGTGTATAAAACGAAATATGCCTCAATGAAAGGAGATTGAGATGAAGTCCCTTACAAAGAAGGTATCATTGGTTTAAGGATAAGTCAATTACATAATTATGTGTGACAAACGAATACACCCAATATAGGTGGATATTAAGTGTAAAACAATCAGAGTTTATTCACACATATTCATAGAATGACATATTCAAGGAGTGAAAGATTATCCCAAAGAATCAAATTTGGGTTAAGAAGTTCCCTTGCAAAATTATGACAGCCTAACGGCGTCACTACACAATTCAGAAAATGAGTTGATGAGAGATAAAAAGGGTATCTCATCAATTGGACATAAAATTTACGTCGATTATGTTATATGATAACATATCCCAACATAACAATATGTAAATTAAAATACCCAACAAAATAAATCTTTTAAAAAGAGGAGGGTGAAAGGTTCCCTTACAGACATGGGTATCTTTCGAGACATGCACCCCGTGAAAGAATGACAATACAACATTGATGTAAATAATCATAAATGAACGTATTATACACAATGAGTAAAGTAATAGGTAGTTCATACACCACTCAAAGGAAATTCTGGCAAATGTAGCATAAATCTCACGGGAATAAGAGTGAGATCAAAAATCCCTTACGAAAACTCGGCAGCCTAACGGCGCCACAAAAATGGATTGATGAGATCAAATAGGGTCTCTCATCATATTAACATAAATTTTACAGATATAGGAATATAATAGAACATCCCCCAACATAACAAAGAGGAGCTTAAAAGAAGTGACATAAAGGAGAGTACTTAAAAAGAAAGAGAGAGGTTAGATCTCTTACGAAAATTCAGCAGCCTAACGGCGCCGCTCAAAACATCCAAAATGGATTGATGAGAGAGAATAGGTTCTCTCATCATATGAACATAAAAATTAAAGTAACATTAATATAAAATAACATCCTAATCAAAATAAAGATGATCTGAAAAGGAATGGCATAAAATAGTGTACTTAAAAAGAAAGAGAGGAGTAGGATCCCTTACCTCAAGTCCAACTTGTCTTGTTTGTCTCTTTATATTCCTGAATAATAAACTTGAGTTAATTTCTACTTCCTTAAGAACCTTTTTCAAGTTCATTATTCCTTTTAAATCACTTATTACTATCTCATAAACATTATTTAATCATTTAAGTTAATAATGTTTGTTTTGTCGATATTTGGTTCTTAAGTCGAAAGTGGACTTCTTACAATTACATGTTGTTCATGTGGTCAAAAGTTCATTATATCCAGAATTTTATTCATGATTTATATATCATATATATCATATATATCCATTATATTCATGCATTTATAATATTACATAACATTTAGAGTTAAGAAAAGAAATGCACTGTTCATGGAGACGGTAAGCCGTACGTACGCATGAATGCTACTTCGATTTCTATTTCATAATTAATGGAATTAAAACATAATGATACATAATAGTATTTTAATTCTAGTATGGTATCATATATAATATCATTAAATATATCCTTTATACGTACCACATATGGTATTAACGAATCAAATCACTTTGAGGCGGCAGTAGTCCGCACTCCCTTAAATGAAGATATCGCGTTTACCCATAATGGAAACCATAAAGGTATGCCATAAATGAAAAATACAGAAGCTTAAGTAAAACATAAATATGTTATAAATCATATATAAATATAGTGTCATCTTAATGGCCACCTTTGATGGTGTTAGAATAATGTTGAACAATCATCGTTTCGGGAGGCAGAAATTTGCCATCCATGGAAACAATATGTTCTTTAACCATTAGATGTAGGTGTGTGTAAGTGTATCTTGAATCCTTCTTATAAAAACATACTAGTATATTGAAGATACTGGATTTTTTACAAAATAAATGAATAAAAATAGTTTAGGGGGTTGGAGAAGCAAAATAAAACAAAAGGACTCATGCAAAGACATTACCTTAAAATCGGGTAACTTTCTTTGATTTGAGCTCAAAGGCTTCCTTGGAAAGGATTATGCCAAAAGTGAGGCTTCAAGGAGTTAGAGAGGGATGTTTAGAGACAAAATGGGCAGGGGTTGGTCGAGCCAAAGGCTTTGGAAGAGTTGGTATGGAGGTAGAGGTGGGGGCCTTTTATAAGAGGAGAGGAGGGGCACTCTTGGAAAGTAATGAAATGTAACATTATTTTAAAATGAGTATCGGATTTAAAAGGTCCAACATTGATATAATTCGAGGATAAGGTTATAAGGGTTCGCAATATACCCATAAAATAGGTTTTGGACCTGTGTAGGTCATAGATTTTACATTATCTTCTCATTTTATTTAAATCCTTTATTAATGAGGTAATCGATGCCTCATCATGATGTCATACATAAATTAATTTATTTAAAGTCTAAAAATAATAAAAAAAATACTATCATGTATTAAAGCTTTTTATATTTCCATTTATTATTTATAGTCAAAAATCTGACTTGTATAACCCCATGTAAAAATTGTTTTAGTAAAACATATCATGTTTGTGTCATTTTTACATTAATATTAAATAAAACGATATTTATGTCATTTTCCAACCAAAGTGGCTCTATGGGGTCCCCAAGTTGACCCATGGATTGTATTGGTCGTCCATAACACATCCAATTAGAGTAGGACATGTGTCTAGGTCATTTCATTTTATTAAAACATTATTCTTACCTTAAACTACACTAATTACCTCTAATCGCGATTAAAAACTTAATAAGTTACAATTCACCAAAAAAAATTATTTTAATCCCATTGAACCACATTTACTTCTTAATGACAACCATATATGTCATATTTTTAAAATTCGAAACACAATGATGGAAAAATTTCATTTAAACGGAAAATCAGTTTTTATAAGTACCACTTAGTGGTTTCACTATTCATCAAAAATTGAAGTTTTTTAGAAAATTACCAAAAGTTCACCCTAAGATATATTTGATATTTAGAATTCAAAAATGATGTCTATTTTACAAAATTCAGATCATATAAGTTGCATTAATTAATTTAATAATTAATTTCCACTGTCAAAACAAATAGCGTGTTTATATGAAACAAAATGTATCAAAAGATTGACACTAGTTTAAGTCTGATTTCAAAGTGAAATTAATTCCAACGACCAATATTGGATTAAATGGTAAAAATATATTCTAATTTCACTATAAAAACAATTCAAAAGATAATCTAATCATATAGATAAATTATATTAAAAGAGGTTTTGAATTAAAATACAACATTTTCACTATTCATTAAAAATTGAACTTTTTCAGAAAAATACCAAAAATTTACAGAAAGTAAATTTTGATGTCTGGATTCTAAAGAAGAATTATATTTTGTCAAAGATAACACATAAAATTTTCAAAAAGTGGATTTAAAAGAGGTTCGCCATCAAAATGCAGTTAATCAACCTTTTAAATAATATTAGAATGTTTACGCTTAAAATTGAATTCATTTGCATTTTTAATCCTCTAAAATTTATTGTAAAAAGTAAAAAAATTTGACAAAAATATATAATCATTTTGTAGTTAGTTCTGTTCATTCCCGCCATTACAACAGCTAGGCGTTAACTAGTATTTAAAATAATATTATTTTATTATTAGAGTGCAATGTAAGATTCCAAAGAAACTCGTTGTTGCGTGTTGGGTACGCCATCGAGCATAGCGTCCTCTTTAAAGTAATATTAATATTTTATTCACAAATATGGATAAATGTGAAAATGTCATACTCTTTATTTACCTGGGGTGTTACATCCTCCCCCCATTTTGGGAATTGCATCCTTGCAATTTTAAAATTGGGCTCAGAAACATCCTTGAAAGTCCCACATCGGAACAAGAGTCGGTAAAACAATCACTTTAAGATAAAGAAAGATAAGTACAAAGGTCACCCGAGTTAACCCATACTAGGATTCCAAGTATGAAAACATGGACACGGAGGAGAAAACATAGTGTCATGTTCTGATGGAGAGTGATAGAAAACATGTTTAGGAGAAAGTTTAACACAAGAAAATCGCAAACCTGTGATGGGTTAAACGGTATTCGATTCCCCAGTAGGAAAAGTTAATAGACAACATTTTTGTTTTAAGTTAATTTTATTGAGGAATTTATTCATAAGGAAACATAATCACTTATCATGTTGACTTTCAACTTTTATTAGATTCCTTACACAAACTAATATTTTCTCCAAAAGATGAGTATTTAGGAAGACTTGTTCACATTAAGAGTACTATAATCAACTTCTAGAGAATCACCTAATCCAAAAAAAGAGAACTATATACTTCCCATGTCTTTAGACTTCAACCAAAACCAAAACCCAAATGGTTAATACAAGATCATATAATCCAGAAAAGGATAACCCTTTATAAAAAGAAAATCTATTCTTAATCTCCAAAATTTGTCCAACAAAACCCAAATTTCAACGAGGACCATTCGATAAACAATTTGTCCATAAAATTATTCAATGTAAACCAAACTAATATTGAAACCCAAATATTTGAAGGATTTAGTCACATAGTCTTCCAAGTTAAATCGTAACATTTATCTCCAAACAACATCAGTTGCTCTTAATGTCTCGTATTGAAATGTAATTAACCCAATCACATATCCTCCATGATAGGTTAATAAATATCCATAGATAAACCAAAATAAACTTACTCTTAATTCATAAAATCATCTAACTAAAAAGAATCATTCAAAATAACCAGGGACTCCATGTAGTCCAGTGGTAGGCGATAAATACCAGTTGCACTTTGGTTGTGGGTTCGATTCCCACAGCTTTGTCTGACACGACGGGTTGTCACACGGTCTACGTGTTGTCCTTTTTCCAAAACTACATAAATAACCCTACATGTTTTACCATCAATAGTTTCCTTATACCTCTCATTTTCATCCAAATTCGTTATGATCTCAACATCTTAATTATTGAAGTCTTATTTCACCAAAATAAAACGATTCCCAAAATGAATAACATTATACCTTGATCATGGCGTCCACTCAGTTTCATCGTCATCTTGTTCACGTAGGTAGAAGTCTCATGCATTATAAAAATGATTTAGAGATCCTTCAAAATCATTTTCTTCCTCCATCCAAATACACCATGTACAACATGGGTCATATGGGTGTTCACAGAAAAACAGTTTTGGAAAATAATCATATATGACATATAATTCCAAAACATATGATAAAACATGATTTCTATAAAATTTTCAGACCAAAATTGAGTTGAAACATACTATTATTGGTCCTTTTAAAATACCATAAGTATGTGCTGTGAGAATATTTTTTAAAAGCAAATATAAATAGGTTGCTCAAAGGTCTCCTTCCTCAGCACCATCTTTAAAATCCTAATATGCTTCAAATTCTTATGATAAGGAAAATATTTGAAAATACCTTGATAATATTTACCTTTCTTGAAAATATGAGAATATTGTGAAAATAATATTTGTCTAAAAACAACCCATGATCCACGATGATAATGAGGTATAGAAGAGGTGTTTTATATCTTAAACAACTTCTTTCAAGTGAGTTGTATGCTAGAAAAATTTTCACAATCATCCGAACATGACTTTGAAATAATTATTGAAAGCATGTCATCAGGAAGAGATAAGAATGTCATTTGAGATCCTTCTCCTTCCATTCATAATATACATTACTTTTCCTGAAAAAAATGTTATAATATAAGGATTTAACTGAAATAATAGATATAGGGACTAACCATGTGTCTAACAAAAACTCATAATCCCTAAAGTTGTCTAAATCGACCTTTGATACCAACTATAAGGCCCCGGCCTTAAACCTTACTTAATATTGAATTAAATGAATAATTCACATTGAGGATCATTTCAGGTTTAGAGTTTAAGAGAATTAGGACATAACTATTACATCTCAAAATATTACAAAGTAGAAACTTTTACTATGTTTCCATAAAATAAAAACTCTTAAAAAGAAACATGTCCAGTTCCATGTTTTAGGTTGCATGACTTTCCTTTGATCCCATCCTTGACCCTATTCCACATTAAGTCCTGTGAAAAACATTTCAAAAACTTGGGATGAGCATAAAAATCTCAGTAAGGGATACACAAAGAATTAAAACTATTAGTTTTTCAAAACAACAAGTAAACCATGTATACTTTATCAAAGTAATACTTTTCACCTTTTCGAAGTAGTAAAAACTCTTCACAGAATAAAAGTTCATTACTTACCCTTTTGTAACCAAAAGATTACCATATAACCCACATAAGATCACATAACATATAAAGGTAACTTTGGACATAAACATACTTAAGTGGAATAACCATAAGGTCGACTTCCACACATATCACTTAATGGAATAGCCATTCGGCCAACTTCCATACATACTTAATGGAATAGCCATACGACCGACTTCCATACCCAATGCATTAGAGGATATAACGTAACCCTCCGTCCTGTATTCACGGCACCACCCATCATATGGTTTATCACGTAACCACCCGTAATATGTCCAAGTACCATTATAAAATTATAACACATAAAACCAATATAATTTAATGATAACATTTCCACATTTATCAAAACCACTTTCAATACCAAAATACATAAAAGAGTATATGGTATTTATTTTATTTTTAAAAACATTACGGCTTGTTGAGGAAGAAAAAGATCAAATAATACTCGCGGCGGCGGAAAAGGTCGTTGTCACCGCATACGTTAAAAGAAACGTTCCTTTTTTTGTTTAGTAAAACGCTTCGTAGAAAAAGATTCCATTTGTATAAAAGTAAAATTCAAATGGGTTTATACACCGTATAAAATATAGTTGTGTATAAAACGAAATATGCCTCAATTGAAGGAGATTGAGACAAAGTCCCTTACAAAGACGGTATCCTTTGTTTAAGGATAAGTCAATTGCATAATTATGTGTGACAAAAAAATACTCCCAATATAAGTTGATATTAAGTGTAAAACAATCAGATGTTATTCACACATATTAATAGAATGACATATTCCAGGAGTACAAGATTATCCCAAAGAATCAAATTTGCGTTAAGAAGTTCCCTTGCAAAAATATGACAGCCTAACGACGTCACTAAAAAATTCAGAAAATGAGTTGATGAGAGATAAAAAGGGTATCTCATCAATTGGACACAAAATTTACATCAATAAGGTTATATGAGAACGTATCCCAACATAACAATATGTAAATTAAAAGACCCAACAAAAGAAGTCTTTTAAAAAGAGGAGGGTGAAAGGTTCCCTTATCGACATGGGTATCTTTCGAGACATGCACCCCGTGAAAAAAGGACAATACAACATTGATGTAAATACTAATAAATGAATTTATTATAAACAATGAGTAAATTAATGGGTAGTACATACACCACTCAAAGGAAATTGTGTCAAATGTAGCATAAATCTCACGGGAATAAGAGTGAGATGAAAAATCCCTTACAAAAACTCGGCAGCCTAACGACGCCACAAAAATGGATTGATGAGATCAAATAGGGTATCTCATCATATTAACATAAAGTTTACAGAAATAGGAATATAAAATAACATCCCCCAACATAAAAAATAATAGCTTAAAATAAGTGACATAAATGAGAGTACTTAAAAAGAAAGAGAGAGGTTAGATCTCTTACGAAAATTCAGCAGCCTAACGGCGCCACTCAAAACTTCCAAAATGGATTGATGAGAGAGAATAGGGTCTCTCATCATATGAACATAAAAATTACAGTAAGATTAATATAAAATAATATCCTAATCACAAGAAAGATGAGCTTAAATGTAATGGCATAAAAGAGTGTACATAAAAAGAAAGAGAGGAGTAGGATCTCTTACCTCAAGTCCAACTTGTCTTGTTCGTTTCATTATATTCCTGAATAATAAACTTGAGTTAATTTCTACATCCTTAAGAACCTTTTTCGAGTTCATTATTCCTTTTACATCACTTATTACCATGTCATAAACATTATTTAATCATTTAAGTTAATAATGTTTGTTTTGTCGATATTTGGTTCTTAAGTCAAAAGTGGACTTCTTACAATTACATGTTGTTCATGTGGTCAATGGTTCATTATATCCAGAATTTTATTCATGATGTATATATCATATATATCATATATATTTAGTATATTCATGCATTTATAATATTACATAGCATTTAGAGTTAAGAAAAGAAATGCACCGTTCATGGAGATGGTAAGTCATACGTATGCATGAACGCTACTTCCATTTCTATTTCATATTTAATAGAATTAAAACATAATGATACATAATAGTATTTTAATTCTAGTATGGTATCATATATAATATCATTAAATATATCCTTTATACGTACCACATATGGTAATAACGAATCAAATCACATTGACGGGCGGTAGTCCGCACTTCCTTAAATGAAGATATCGCGTTTACCCATAATGGAAACCATAAAGGTATGCCATAAATGAAAAATGCATAAGCTTAAGTAAAACATAAATATATTAGATATCATATATAAATATATTTTCATCTTAATGGCCACCTTTGAAGGTGTTAGAAGAATGTTGAACAATCATCGTTTCGGGAGGCAGAAATTCACCATCCACAGAAACAGTATGTTTTTTGACCATTAGATATAGGTGTGTGTAAGTGTAGCTCTAATACTTCTTGTAACAACATCCTAGTATATTGAAGATACTGGATATTTTACAAAATAAATGAATAAAAAGAGTTTAGGGGGTTGGAGAAGAAAAATAAAACAAAAGGACTCAAGCGAAGACATTACCTTAAAATCGGGTAACTTCCTTTGATTCTAGCTCAAAGGATTCCTTGGAAAGGATTCTGCCCAAAGTGAGGCTTCAAGGAGTTAGAGAGGGATGTGGAGAGACAAAATGGGCAGGGTTTGGCCGATCCAAAGGCTTTGGAAGTGTGGGTAAGGAGGTAGAGGTGTGCGCCTTTTATAAGAGGAGAGGAGGGGCACTCTTGGAAAGTAATGAAATGTAACTTTATTTTAAAATGCATTTCGGATTTAAAAGGTCCCACATTGATATAATTCGAGGATACGATTATAAGGGTTCACTATATTCCCATAAAATAGGTTTTGGACATGTTTAGGTCATAGATTTTACATTATTTTCTCATTTTATTTAAATCCTTTATTAATGAGGTAATCGTTGCCTCATCATGATGTCATACATAAATTAATTTATTTAAAGTCTAAAAATTCTAAAAAAATACTATCATGTAGGAATGATTTATATCTTTCCATTGATTAGTTAAATTTAAAAATATGACTTGTATAACCCCATGTAAAAATTGTTTTAGTAAAACATCTCATGTTTGTGTCATTTTTACATTAATATTAAATAAAACGATATTTATGTCATTTTCCAACCAAAGTGGCTCCATGGGGTCCCCAAGTTGACCCATGGATTGTCTTGGTCGTCCATAACACATCCAATGAGGGTAGGACATGTGTCTAGGTCATTTCATTTTATTAAAACATTATTCTTACCTTAAACTGCACTAATTACCTCTAATCGCGATTAAAAACTTAATAAGTTACTATTCACCAAAAAATTATTTTAATCCCATTGAACCACATTTTACTTCTTAATGACAACCATGTATGTCAGATTTTTTAAATTAAAAACACAATTATGGAAAATTTTCATTTAAACGGAAAATCAGTTTTTATAAGTACCACTTAGTGGTTTCACTATTCATCAAAAATTGAAGTTTTTCAGAAAATTACCAACAGTTCACCCTATGCTATATTTGATATTTCGAATTCAAAAATGATGTCTATTTTAAAAAATTCAGAACATATAAGTTGCATTAATTAATTCAATAATTAATTTATGCTGTCAAAACAAATAGCGTGTTTTTATGAAACAAAATGTATCAAAAGATTGACACTAGTTTAAGTCTGATTTCAAAGTGAAATTAATTCCAACGACCACTATTGGATTAAATGGTAAAAATATATTCTAATTTCACTTTAAAACCAATTAAAAAGATAATCTAATCATATAAATAAATTTGATTAAAAGAGGTTTTGAAATAAAATACAACATTTTTCACTATTCATTAAAAATTGAACTTTTTCGAAAAAATACCAAAAATTTACAAAAAGTAAATTTTGATGTCCCGATTCTAAATATGAATTTTATTTTGTCAAAGTTACACATAAAATTGTCAAAAATTGTATTTAAAAGAGGTTCTCCATCAAAAGGCGGTTAATCGACCTTTTAAATAATATTAGAATGTTTACGCATAAAATTGGATTCATTTGCATTTTTAATCCTCTAACATTTATTGTAAAAAGTAAAAATATTTGACAAACATATATAATAATTTTGTAGTTAGTTCTTTTCATTCCCGCCATTACAACAGCTAGGCGTTAACTACTATTTAAAATAATATTATTTTATTATTAGAGTGCAATGTAAGATTCCCAAGAAACTCGTTGTTGCGTGTTGGGTACGCCATCAAGAATAGCGTCCCCTTTAAAGAAATATTAATATTTTATTCACAAATATGGATAAATGTGAAAATTTCATACTCTTTATTTACCTGGGGTGTTACATCCTCCCCCCCCCCCTTGGGAATTGCGTACTCGCAATTTTAAAATTGGGCTCGGAATCATCCTTGAAAGTCCCACATCAGAACAAGAGTCGGTAAAACAATCACTTTAAGATAAAGAAAGATAAGTACAAAGGTCACCCGAGTTAACCCATACTAGGATTCCAAGTATGAATACATGGACATGGAGGAGAAAACATAGGGTCATGTTCTGATGGAGAGTTATAGAAAACATGTTTAGGAGAAAGTTAACCACAAGAAAATCACAAACCTGTGATGGGTTAAATGATATTCGATTCCCCAGTAGGAAAAATTAATAGACAACATTTTTGTTTTAAGTTAATTTTTATTGAGGAATTTATTCATAAGGAAACATAATCACTTATCATGTTGACTTTCAACTTTTATTAGATTCCTTACATAAACTCATATTTTCTCCAAAAGACGAGTATTTAGGAAGACTTGTTCACATTAAGAGTACTATAATCAACTTCTAGAGAATCACCTAATCCAAAAAAAGAGAACTATATACTTTCCGTGTCTTTAGACTTTAACCAAAACCAAAACCCAAATGGTTAGTACAAGAAAAGATAATCCAAAAAAGGATAACCCGTTATAAAAAGAAAATCTATTCTTAATCTCCAAAATTTGTCCAACAAAACCCAAATTTCAACGAGGACCATTTGATAAACAATTTTTCCATAAAATTCTTCAAAGTAAAACGAACTAAGATTGAAACCCAAATATTTTAAGGATTTAGTCACATATTCTTCCAAGTTAAATCGTAACATTTATCTCCAAACAACATCAGTTGTTCTTAATGTCTCGTATTGAAATGTAATTAACCTAATCACATATCCTCCATGATAGGTTAATAAATATCCATAGATAACCCAAAATCAACTTCCTCTTAATTCATAAAATCATCTAACTAAAAAGAATTAGTCAAACTAACCAGGGATTTCACGTAGTCTAGTGGTAGGTAATAAATACCAGTTGCACATTGGTTTTGGGTTCAATTCCCACAGCTTTGTCCGACGCGACGGGTTGTCACACGGTCTACGTGCTGTCCTTTTTCCAAAACTACATAAATAACCCTACATGTTTTACCATCAATAGTTTCCTTATACCTCTCATTTTCATCCAAATTCATTACGATCTCAACATCTTAATTATTGAAGTCTTATTTCACCAAAATAAAACAATTCCCAAAATGAATAACATCATACCTTGATCATGGTGTCCACTCGGTTTCATCGTCATCTTGTTCACGTAGGTAGAAGTCCCATGCATTACAACAATGATTTAGAGATCCTTAAAAATCATTTGCTTCCTCCATCCAAATACACCTTGTACAACATGGGTCATATGGGTGCTCACAGAAAAACAGTTTTGGAAAATAATCATGTATGACATATAATTCCAAAACTTCTGATAAAACATGATTTCTATAAAATTGTCAGACCGAAATTGAGTTGAAACTTTCTATTATTGGTCCTTTTAAAATATCATAAGTATGTGCTGTGAGAATATTTTTTAAAAGCAAATATAAATAGGTTGTGCAAAGGTCTCCTTCCTCAGAACCATATTTAAAATCATAATATGCTACAAATTCTTGTGATAAGGTAAAATATTTGAAAATACCTTGATAATATTTACCTTTCTTGAAAATATGAGAATATTGTGAAAATAATATTTGTCTAAAAACAACCCATGATCCACGATGATAACGAGGTATAGAGGAGGTGTTTGATATCTCAAACAACTTCTTGCAAGTGATTTTTATGCTAGAAAAAGTTTCACAATCATCCAAACATGACTTTGAAATAATTATTGCAAGCATGTCATCAGGAAGAGATAGGAATGTCATTTGAGATCCTTCTCCTTCCATTCGTAACAGACTTTACTTTTCCTGAAAAAAAATGTTATAATATAAGGATTTTACTAAAATAATAGATATTGGGACTAACCATGTGTCTAACAAAAACTCCTAATCCTTAAAGATGTCTAAACCTACATTTGATACCAACTATAAGGCCTCGGCCTTAAACCTTACATAACATTGAATTAAATGAATAATTCACATTCAAGATATTTTCAGGTTTAGAGTTTTAGAGAATTAGGAAATAACTATTACATCCCAAAAGATTACAAAGTAGAAACTTTTACTAAGTTTCCATAAAATAAAAACTCTTAAAAAGAAACGTGTCCAGTTCCATGTTTTAGGTTGCATGACTTTCCCTTGATCCCATCCTTGACCCTATTCCACATTAAGTCATGTGCAAAACATTTCAAAAACTTGGGATGAGCATAAAAAGATCAGTAAGGGATACACAAAGAATGAAAAATGTTAGTTTTTCAAAACAACAAGTAAACCATGTATACTTTATCAAAGTAATACTTTTCACCTTTTCGACGTAGTAAAAACTCTTCACGGAATAAAATTTCATTACTTACGCTTCTGTAATCAAAAGATTACCATAAAACCCATATAAGATCACATAACATATAAAGGTAACTTGGGACATAAACATACTTAAGTGTAATAACCATAAGGTCGACTTTCACACATATCACTTAATGGAATAGCCGTTCGGCCAACTTCCATACATACTTAATGGAATAGCCACACGGCCGACTTCCATACCCAATGCATTGGAGGTTATAACGTAACCACCCGTCCTGGTATTCACGACACCACCCATCATATGGTTTATCAAGTAACCACCCGTAATATGTCCAAGTACCATTGTAAAATTATAATACATAAAACCAATATAATGGAATGATAACATTTCCACATTTCAATCATAATATATCATTTAAATATATTGACATAATAGAATCATTTATCAAAACCATTTTCAATACCAAAATACATAAAATAGTATATTGTATTTATTTTATTTTTAAAAACATTACGGCTTGTTGAGGAAGAAAAAGATCAAATAATACTTGTGGCGGCGGAAAAGGTCGTTGTCACCACGTACGTTAAAAGAAACATTCCTTTTTTTTGTTTAGTAAAAGGATTCATAGAAAAAGATTCCTTTTGTATAAAACTAAAATTCAAAGGGGTTTATACACCGTATAAAATATAGTTGTGTATAAAATGAAATATGCCTCAATGAAAGGAGATTGAGACGAAGTCCCTTACAAAGACGACATCCTTGGTTTAAGGATAAGTCAATTACATAATTATGTGTGACAAATGAATACACCCAATATAAGTGGATATTAAGTGTAAAACAATTAGAGGTTATTCACACATATTCATAGAATTACATATTCTAGGAGTACAAGATTATCCCAAAGAATCAAATTTGTGTTATGACAGCCTAACGGTGTCACTACAAAATTCAGAAAATGAGTTGATGAGAGATAAAAAGGATCTCTCATCAGTTGGACATAAAATTTACATCAATAAGGTTATATGATAACGTATCCCAACATAACAATATGTAAATTAAAAGACCCAACAAAATAAGTCTTTTAAAAAGAGGAGGGTGAAAGGTTCCCTTACCAACATGGGTATCTTTCGAGACATGCACCCCGTGAAAGAAGGACAATACAACATTGATGTAAATACTCATAAATGAATGTATTATACACAATGAGTAATGAAATGGGCAATAAATACACCACTCAGAGGAAATTGTGGCAAATGTAGCATAAATCTCACGGGAATAAGAGTAAGATGAAAAATCCCTTACGAAAACTCAACAGCCTAACGGCGCCACAAAAATGGATTGATGAGATCAAATAGGGTCTCTCATCATATTAACATAATGTTTATAGAAAGTGGAATATAAAATAACATCCCCCAACATAACAAATAGGATCTTAAAAGAAGTGACATAAAGGAGAGTACATAAAAAAGAAAGAGAGAGGTTAGATCTCTTGTGAAAATTCAGCAGCCTAATGGCGCCACTCAAAATGTCCAAAATGGATTGATGAGAGAGAATAGGGTCTCTCATCATATGAACATAAAAATTATAGTAAGAGTAATATAAAATAACATCCCAATCACAAGAAAGGTGAGCTTAAAAGGAATGGCATAAAGAGTGTACTTAAAAAGAAAGAGAGGAGTAGGATCCCTTACCTCAAGTCCAACTTGTCTTGTTCGTTTCTTTATATTCCTGAATAATAAACTTGAGTTAATTTCTACTTACTTAATAACCTTTTTCAAGTTAATTATTCCTTTTACATAACTTATTAAAATTTCATAAACATTATTTAATCCTTTAAGTTAATAATGTTTTTTTGTCGATATTTGGTTCTTAAGTCGAAAGTGGACTTTTTACAATTACATGTTGTTCATGTGGTCAAAGGTTCATTATATCCAGAATTGTATTCATGATTTATATATCATATATATCATATATATATCCAGTATATTCATGCATTTATAATATTAAATAACATTTAGAGTTAAGAAAAGAAATGCACCGTTCATGGAGATGGTAAGCCGTACGTACACATGAACACTACTTCCATTTCTATTTCGTATTTAATGGAATTAAAACATAATGATACATAATAGTATTTTAATTCCAGTATGGTATCTTATATAATATCATTAAATATATCCTTTATACATACCACATATGGTATTAACGAATCAAATCACTTTGAGGGGACGGTAGTCCGCACTTACTTAAATGAAGATATCGCGTTTACCCATAATGGAAACCATAAAAGAATGCCATAAATAAAAAATACAGAAGCTTAAGTAAAACATAAATATATTAGATATCATATATAAATATAGTGTCATCTTAATGGCCACCTTTGAAGGATTTAGAATAATGTTTAACAATCATCGTTTCGGGAGGCAGAAATTCGCCATCCATAGAAACAGTATGTTCTTTAACCATTAGATGTTGGTGTGTGTATGTATAGCTCGAATACATCTTATAAAAACATCCTAGTATATTGAAGATACTGGATTAATTACTAAATAAATTAATTTAAATATTTTAGGGGGTTGGATAAGCAAAATAAAACAAAAGGACTCAAGCGAAGACATTACCTTAAAATCGGGTAACTTCATTTAATTTGAGATCAAAGGATTCCTTGGAAAGGATTATTCCCAACGTGAGGCTTCAAGGAGTTATAGAGGGATGTGGAGAGACAAAATGGGCAGTTTTTGGCTGAGAAAAAGGCTTTGGATGTGTGGGTAAGGAGGTAGATGTGGGGGCCTTTTATAACAGGAGAGGAGGGGCACTCTTGGAAAGTAATGAAATGTAACTTTATTTTAAAATGAGTTTCGGATTTAAAAGGTACCACTTTGATATAATTCGAGGATAAGGTTATATGGGTTTTAAATACACCCATAAAATAGGTTTTGGACATGTTTAGTTCATAGAATTTACATTATCTTCTCATTTTATTTAAATCCTTTATTAATGAGGTAATCGCTGCATCATCATGATGTCATAAATAAATTAATTTATTTAAAGTCTAAAAATTATAAAAAAAATACTATCATGTAGGAAATATTTTTATCTTTCCATTTGTTATTTATATTCATAAATCGGACTTATATAACCCCATGTAAAAATTGTTTTAGTAAAACATCTCATGTTTGTGTCATTTTTACTTTAACATTAAATAAAAAGATATTTATGTAATTTTCCAAGAAAAGTGGCTTCATTGGATCCCCAAGTTGACCCATGGATTTATTGGTCGGCCATGACACATCCAATGAGGGTAGGACATGTGTCTAGGTCATTTCATTTTATTAAAACATTATTCTTACCTTAAACTACACTAATTACCTCTAATCGCGATTAAAAACTTAATAAGTTACTATTCACCAAAAAATTATTTTAATCCCATTGAACCACATTTTACTTCTTAATAACAAACATGTATATCAGATTTTTTAAATTCAAAACACAATGATGGAAAAATTTCATGTAAATGGAAAATCAGTTTTTATAAGTACCACTTAGTGGTTTCACTATTCATCAAAAATTGAAGTTTTTCAGAAAATTACCAAAAGTTCACCCTAAGCTATATTTGATATTCAGAATTCAAAAATTATGTCTATTTTAAAAAATTCAGAAAATATATGTTTCATTAGTTAATTTAATAATTAATTCCCACTGTCAAAACAAATAGCATGTTTTTATGAAACAAAATGTATCAAAAGATTGACACTAGTTTAAGTCCGATTTCAAAGTGAAATTAATTCCAACAACCTCTATTGGATTAAATGGTAAAAATATATTCTAATTTCACTTTAAACCCAATTCAAAATATAATCTAATCATATAAATAAATTAGATTAAAAGAGCTTTTGAATTAAAATACAACATTTTTCACTATTCATTAAAAATTGAACTTTTTCGGAAAAATACCAAAAATTTACACAAAGTAAATTTTGATGTCCCGATTCTAAAGAAGAATTTTATTTTGTCAATGATAACACATAAAATTTTCAAAAAGTGGATTTAAAAGAGATTCTCTATCAAAAAGCGGTTAATCGACCTTTTAAATAATATTAGAATGTTTACGCTTAAAATTGGATTCATTTGCATTTTTAATCCTCAAACATTTATTGTAAAAAGTAAAAATATTTTACAAACATATATAATCTTTTTGTAGTTAGTTTTGTTCATTCCCGCCATTACAACAGCTAGGCGTTATCTACTATTTAAAATAATATTATTTTATTATTAGAGTGCAACGTAAGATTCCCAAGAAACTCGTTGTTGCGTGTTGGGTACACCATCGAGCATAACATCCCCTTTAATGTAATATTAATATTTTATTCACAAATGTGGATAAATGTGAAAATTTCATACTCTTTATTTTCCTCGGTTGTTACAAAACCTATAATAACAATGAGTTTTATAAGATTAAGAAAAATATTATTTTTTAATATAAAACATAAAATAAATAACATAACTAACCTTATTAAATTCATTCATCATCTTTATTATGAAGATCTAAAACATGAATATTTAAATACAATAACCACATTCATAATTTCCTCTTTTATGATGACATTGTACTTATGAAAAATTAACATGAAAATAAAAACCGACATATATATATATATAAATAAATAAATATTATCTAGTATAAAATTTATTTACCTGTATTTTCAAGTATTTAACTTTATTTAGCTTCTATATCGACATGTAATCATCATTAAAATTTTCCCAACACTGGTATTTTTTTATATCAACTAACCAGACATGTATAATAAGAATAATTAATATTAAAGAAATTATTAAATATTATAAATCCTATTTTTTTAACAATTTTCCAAATGTTTTATAAACTCAACCTAATAAATATAAAAAACAAATTTATGTATTCATGTGTGAATAATATGCTTAATATACAATGAATAGTAAAAAATAAAAAGTTAAAAATTAATGACATTATATGTAATATCTGTTCATAATTATATTAGTCTTCTTACCTATCAAGGAATGGAAAAAATAAATACCCAATATCTAAATTTTTTAATATTTTGCATATATAAATAACTCTGGAAACATCATTGAGATATTGCATAGATATCAAAATGTATTATGCATCTATAACATAATAAATGGTAGTTCTCCCATTTTGAATGGAAATAATATTGATATTCCTAAATAAAATGTATTAAATTAATTCACTTCAAGTTGTATTTATTTAAAGAATGATAAGACGAAAATTTAATTTACTTACATGGAAATAACTACAATGCATGTATACTGATATGAAAAAAACAAGATCGTGGATATCCTTTTTAATATTCCAAAAGAAATATACATTTCCACATATATTAGACCGTATAAAAATATTAAAAAGGCTCTAAGAAAGAAAATATATTGAGTAATTTTTTTATCCCATCATAAATAATAGAAGTATCCAATGTTTTTGGTACATGATCCTTTTCCATTATGTACTAATTGTTTTTATTTTAGGTTCTCCTATATAAATAAAATGTAAGAAAAGTTATAATTAATTTAAAATAAAATGTAAATAATATTTAAAAACAATGAAAACCATGTATATTAGTTAACAGGAATGTCTTTTAAGATAGAGTAAAAAATTACCCATAGAACATCCAACTCCATTGACTTGTTGTATAAGAAATGGAACCAGATCATTTAGATCGATAATATCATGTATCATTACTATTACCTGACACAACACCATAGGATGGTGGTGTATAGAATCCCCCTAAAATATATACTAATTTTTATGCTAAAATATGTACATGGGGGTCCCTAGTATACAACTCATAGCATAAGGTTGAGTTCAAATGAGGAGGTTGAGTATCTTAGTAGGAAATCTATATAGTTAGTGAATGTCTCGTCATTTTTTTCAAATATAGCTTGCACAACTGATTTTAGTTGATCAATCATAAACTTTTTTAGGTCTTCTACCTCGAATTTTAAGGAATGTATTTTTTTGTACATTGATTTATCACTTACATGAATAGAAAAAATTACTAATACTAACACCTAACTCATATTCTCTTACACAATTAGGGTGTTTTGAATTTCCTAAAGTAGTATCTAAAATTTTCTTCCAACCCTCAGGGATAAATTTACCCAGAGTCTTCTTTCTCCCAAAGGTCATTCTTAAATGATATATTATAATTTTATATTAGTGATAATAACTTAAAAATAGAAAAATTTAAGAAAATTAAAAAATAAATTCTTATAATTATGTCAGTTACTTATTTGGATAGATCTATAAAAAATGTGTTATTTTTTCTAATTTTTCCCTTTCCCATCTTTTATGGCCAGTGGGGGGATATGGATGATCAAATTAGACCTCATATAAGACTCTAATATACATAGATCTTAATGAATAAAACCTTTCTTCAGTCATTTTCTCCTATATTAAATGAAATCTTCTATTCGATAAATTATGAGTCTTTACATTCTATAATAGGATCTCTTGGTGAGATCTCTTAGAGACCTGCTACATAAAAATAACTGAATATATAATCATGTAATATATATGAAAAACAATATAAAATAATTATTATATAATAAATGATTTTTCTTGTAGGTTGGTGAAAACTTTAGTTCATCTCTCTACATCTAAAAATTCATACTTGAGGTTTGGGTTTTTATTCTGTAACTTCCCAAAAAAATAATTTTCCTCTCTTTTTGTTTTAAAATCTCTCTATCGAACCACCCCAAAAGAAGGACACCTTCTCATGAGTTATTTTATTTATTAAAATTAAAATAGTTATATATAATTAAATAAATTAAATATTATCTATATAAAATGTATAATATTTGAAAAATATGATAAAAAATAAATTTATATGGTTTACCATTAAGGACTCCCACAGCTTCCCTTTCATCATATTTTTGACAGAATTCCAATTTGGATATAAAATGTTAATCCTAAAATGAATTTTTATAAATATATAACTCGTAAACTATATTGCATTTGGTCATGTTGGGTTATTATTAATATAAAATTTAATATATATATATATATATATATATATTTCTCCCCATGAGTATGTGAAAATTTTGTTAAACATGTAATATCTTGTCTACCAAATATTGGAATCATGTTCTCTGGAGAAGATAATTAAGAAGACTCTACTATAGGAGGCTCATTAGTAGTTCTATATATAATTTTTTATAAATTAATATTTTTATTTCATTAAATTATTTAATTTTTGATTAATCAATAATATTGGAAAAATGTATATATACATAGGATAATGTTAATCCTCCTCTATGTCTATCATTTAAATAGACGAATATAATGATATTCTATTTATCTCTATATTACTATAAAAGTGAATATCTAAAAAACGAGTAAACCAATATCCAAGTAAAAAAATACTATCAATACATGTGGAAGTCACACTAAAAACTAATTATTTCATGGTTATTAAGTAAAAAAATATGTAAAATAAACTAATAAATATAAAAAATAATTTAAAAATGATATAAATGATCAACATTTATAAATATTAATATCACAGTGATAAAAAAGGGTTTTTTTATACATAAATCTAACCAAAACATTATGATTTTATGATGGGTTTCTCAGTTAATTTTTTTTTAATTAGAACTATTGAATATAACATTTTATTCCAAAATCATATAAATTTTCAATATATATTTATATATTTAAACATCCAAATTAAAAAGAATATAATTTTTACATTTTTTAATTTCCATAAAAATGTAATAAAATATAAATATTTTCCGAAAACATTAGAAGTATAAGTTAGTGATATTCCATATCCCTTCAACATGATCATTTTATACCGTATGGACTATACCAATATTATATTCATTTTTATAATATGGAAATCATGTAATATATAATGAAAACTCACATTAATGTATAACATCATCATCAAACTCATCACCTAAATGAATTATTTTCCCTGTAAAACAACAAACAATTGACCATTTAATGGGTTAGTAACATAAAATATCTTATCCACATGTGCCTCCATGAAAAATAATTATTCTTTGCAGGTAAATATTTTCAAATAAATGTGTGTAAATATATAACCATCAATTTTCATTACATTCTTACTATTAACCCAGTAACACCTAAACACAATTACTCAAAATTTATTAAAATCAATTTCTCATATATCCTCAAAAACTCCAAAAAAATTCTTTGATGTAGAAATTGGTTTTTATCTTTTTCCCTTGAAAACATGGTGATTTAGTAAGGAGTATTAACTCACTATTTTGGATGTTACACTGATCATACTGATTTCTTGTATAAAATGTGTGACCACTAATATAAAAATGAGACCATGTGATCACATTAACCATTTCAATGTTTTCTATGTAGATAAATATGTGTTGAATTTATCTTTAAACCATGAAAAAATGTATTTTTATTCTCATTCATCTACCACTTTTCATGTCTTTTCAGATATCATACCTTCAATCTTGTATCATGCGATGATATGTATGGTTAAACCACATTTCTGTTCAAAATGTATAAATGTTCTTTCATATCTTCATCAAGTGCAATTAAATTTTCTATTATGCAACAAATCCATATACCTTCGTAATCAACTATCAAATGTTGATATATAGGGAGACCAATGTGATCCACTTCATATAAATAATAAGTATGGACCTTAATCACCTCTTCCAATATATATTTTTAAACAATAGTTACTTCGGGTAAATAAGTATTTTTAACATATCCATTCAAAAAATATGTATCTTTAAAAAGGATACATCCAAAATAAATAACCAAGTATACAGATTCTTATCCCTCGCACTAAATAAATAAATAGATGAACCATTATATCAAATAATATGATGGAAAATACATTTCTAGATGAAAAATTATAACGTAAACTTCATTCACCAGCATATCTAACAAATTTGGATAAAAAATTAATACCAATGGATTTGAAAATATCACATAACGTGGTGATGTAATTTCAAATAGGAATCAACAAGATAACTTGTCATGCAATTGGTAGTTGGTGTTCCATCAATACATGACAATCATGATATTTTATCCCTATTAATTTAAAATACATCAGTGAATCCAAATTATTTGCATTTGAAGAATATTTAGTGGGTACATTAATACCATGTTGACATTCAAAAAACTTCTTATTTTCACTCTATCTTAATGTGCGATAATCTTGGGGTAAATATGTCGTGTTTCCTCTCATAGTGGGAGCTAACTCCGTACATATTACCATGGATATTAAGTTCAATCTAGCATGTAATCCATCATTTTTACTGCCTTTTATGTCTAACAATGTTCTAATTAAACTATCAAATATATTTTTCTCAATAATCGTAACATCAATGTTATGTTTTATCGCTAAAAATATCCAATAAGGTAGGTTGAATAAGATAGAATATTTCTTCAATGTATTTTGACAATCAGAACATCCATTATTTAAAAATGGGATTTCATTATTCTTCACCTTGTCATAATATTCTTCAACTAATAGTGGTTTTGGGGGAGATTATACTCTTTTAAATAAATAAAATTCTTTTTCAATATTTTCTAAACATGTTCCATTCACATAAATATTTTTTGTTCAGTGATCATTTTTTTCTTCCGTTCTGTAATTGATAATATGAATTCTCTTCTCCACAAATTGAAGAATATTTATATACCTTAATATTCAATCCAAAAAAGTTTCCATATATAAGAAATTCATTTATATTGAACAGTATCATTACACACAAAACAAAATATTATTTCTTGTATGCATAAAAAATTATAACACATGTATTCAATAGAAAATTAAAAACATCAATTGGTGGTGATAGATACACATAAATATTATTTTATAGGTGTTTTGGTCTAAAAAACAATCAATTTAAACATAAAATATTTTGTTCATACATATCTATGGGTGAAATTGGGAAACTACCTACATAACAGGCCATATAACTCCCCATAATGTTAAATGGATAAAAGGATAAATGTTATTAACCAAGTTAATAAGGTGCACCTTTTTTTTAGGATCCTACCTGATTAGAACTCCATAGTTAACCATGCTTGTCTTGGATTAGTGATCAGGATTGGTGGCCATATGGTAAATTTCTATGGTTTTGTATGAGTGAGGAAACTATAAACTGAAAGAACATGTGTTGGTCTGTGGGGAGAATCTTTAGTCTAAGAACTCATTCGAGCACATGGGTGGGCACCATGTTGGGAAACTTTTGTGCTTCCTAGTAGGATAGGATTACATGACAATGTTAAGGTGAGATGTATGTCATATTAGTGGGGCTCACATGATACATTAGGAACATAGGGGGAGCCCAATCAGAATTGTGATGGAACTACCTAGGATGAGATATAAGTTCCACAACGATGATGTTATGATATAAATGGGGTGACTATAACACCTCAATAAGTTAAAGGATTAAAAGGTAAAACTTTACTACCCATGTAAATATGGTGCACCTTTGTTTTTGGGAGTCTACCTGACTAAAAATCCATGGTTAAGCATGCTTGGACTTTTAATCTAAATGTGGGGTGAATGTAACACCTCAAGGTTTCTTTGTTGTTAGCAAGGTTTAGTTGTTACATTGGTATCAAAGGAGAAACATAGTTGAAAGTGTGGTGGAACAACCTACATTGAGATATAGTGTATACATTGATGAATTCTTTCTATAAAGTGGGGGTGAATGTAACACCCTGGGATGTTAAAGGGTTAAAAGGAAAACTTTTACTACCCATGTAAATAATTTAAACCATTAGTAATGGGATTAAACCTAATTAGAACTCCATAGTTAAGAATTCATGGAATTTTAATGTAAATGGGGTGAATGTAACACATTCGGATGTTAAATTTTGGAGAGGAAAAAAATTTATAGCCATGCCAACAAGGGGCGCCTTTTTTAGGAGTCTATTGGATTAGAAATCCACAGTTAAGAATTCTTATCCTGGAGTAGTGATTATTATGGGAAAACTTCTAGTAAGTGTGGTGGAACTTCCTAGGTTGAGATATAGGGTCCAAAATGAGGACATTGAGCTCTAAAATTGGGTTCAATGTAACACCCCTGGATTTTAAAGGGTTAAAATGCCAAATGTTACTACCCATGTCAACAAGGCGCAACTTTCTTTTCAAGATCCTTCCTAATTAAAACTCTGTAGTTAAGCATTATTGGCCTGTTAATTTAAAGGGGGTTAAATGTAACACCCTGGGATGCTAAAGGGTAAAAAAGGAAAAAATTGAAAACTCATTTCAACAAGTTGCACCGTTCATTTCAGAAGTCAACATGATTATAACTCAACGGTTAAGAAAGCGTGGAATATAATAGTGATTGGGATGGGTAACTTTCTGGGATGTTTACTAGGGTGTGTGTCAGTGAGGAAAAGGCACCCTAAAATAAAATATATTGGTTTTTCGGGATATTCATTAGTCTGATGAATTGTTTGAGAAGTTGTTGGGCCCTAGGTAGGGGACCATGTGTCTGTGGGGAAACTGGTGGTGCTTGGAAGGTCAGGACCTAAAAACAATGTTATGAATGGGTGTATAGGTTTTCAGTGGGTTCCATTTGTTATAAGTCATAAACTATGTTGGATATTGAGGCCATGATATGCATATATTTCATCTATTCCTAGTTAAATTCTAATATTTCTAACTACACATCCAAAATTAAGAAATTATACATCAAATATCATCCATTGCGATGAATCATCTAGGAAACAAAAGTTTCAATCAGAGATATAAACATATGTATGTTATCTAAACCTCTTTGTGTCATTTTAATTTGAAAATAGATACTTCAAATAAGGAATTATTAGAAGATACAAAATTTATTTAGAGGGAGGTTTGGTTTGTCTAGTTCAGAATGAATCATTATTGAAATTTCCGTCCATATTAAATCATGATGTCTTAAATTTAGGATATTATGACAAAGATTCATATTCCATTCTACTAAACACATAGTTATTAGGGGAAATAATTTATATATTTTTTACCCTAATACCACTGGTCATTGTATTTTCTTTACATCATAATTGGAATATATAAGTTCGTTGTCTTCTAGAAGTAGACCATTTAAAAGATCCACCAATTTCGAAAAACATTTATCAATCCACCCATTTCTTCCTTTCATGTTTAATTGTATCAGGAACATTGATAGCACTGTAAGTTTATTGAAAGCACATAATAGTGTTTTATCAACATCTACATACAATAGTTTGATAGTTTTAGTTTTTAAATGGTTTCAACACCTACATCATGAATTAATTATTCAATATAATACCCTGTCTCATACTGAATATCTTTGTCAATATTAGATATTATATTTTTAGTTATTTTACCATTCTGGATCTAACATGTAGAATTATTATTAAAAGCTCATAAAACCATATGGTCTATAATTTACCTAGAATCTAAATTTATAATATTAAAATAATTCACATTTGGATAGTTAATTAGATAATTTTAAAAATATTTCATTTAGAAAATTCCAATAAATCGTCAATTTTTTTCATATTTTTAGTGATTATTTATACATTTATCCAGTTTAGATCCATTACTTACCTATGATCTAAATATAAAAGTTTAATATCTTAAAACCTATAAAAAATTGAAACAACGTGAGATATGAGTTGGAAAAACTACTCATAGCCCCAAATATTTATTAAAAATAAATGTGTACAGATTAATGCATGAGGTGAAACATGTTTGCACCAACATGGAATATAGTGAGAATAAACAATGAATATAACAAAACATTTTTAAAAGATGGTCAAAATAGTCTGTTAGAAATTAAAATATAATCTTTGAAAAACATCGTCTATATTGATATAAGTAACACCATTTAGATTCCCTACTCCATATAATATTGAATCATCATGCCTTAAATCATTATAAAAATTGTAAATGATGAGGTGAAATAATTCCCCCATCTAAGCCTTCATGCAACCAAGATATCATCCCACATCACATAACATATGAATCATCTATGAAATAATGGCCCCATTAAATATTATGTGTCCACAACTATAAGAAATTATATTCAAAATTATTAGTCCAAATACTATAAAAAATAAGAGTGTAAAAACTCAATTAATGGAAGAATAAATCATTTTAATATTTGTTATTATTTTTGAAATATGTAGTTATATTCTTATAATATTTTATTTAAAAATTTAATTTTCAAATTATAGAACATTAATTTAATAAAAGTAAATTAATATTTAAATTTATCATTTTTAAATAATCTTTTTATTAAATTTTTATAATTCTTCGAAAATATTTATTTTTCAGTGATTAGTTAAAAATATCGATTTTTTAAACTATATTTTATTTAAAAATATTTACAAGGTGAAATTATATTATGAATTAGTTTTAATTTTTTCTAGATTTTAATTATAATAACCTATTTATGGGTTTTTAATTATATTTCATACTTTAATTGAGTTTAAAAATATATTATACTTAAAAATGTCATTTTTCAAAAAAAATATTTTTTTGCATTTTATTAGTTAATTTTAAACTAAATTATTTAACATGAGTGATTTGAGTTATTAAAAATATATTCGATGTTTTTAATCGTTGGTTCTAGTTTAGTAAATTTGTTCCTTTTTATATTGGACAATCTGAATAGTAATCATGGAAAAAAAAATTACCATAGTAAAGGATAAATTGGGTAATTAATGGTAAAAATAATTTGTTATGTATTATAAAATGTACCTAAAACTTTACCAATTCTATTGGATGAGTCATTTTCAACTATAATCATCCATGGGTCAAATTTATGACCTTACAGATCAACTTAGTTGACATTAAAACCCTTATAGTATTTTATTTAATGAAAATTCAAAGATATCACGCAATTGTTTTTAATAAGTATAAATTTTTTAATATGTAGTAATATATAATATATTTTATACCATAAAATTTATTTAAAAATAAATATTTTTTATCTTCATCATGGTGATTTGTTTTTAATTTTTAGTTAATAAATAATCACCTTAAATGCTTAAACCACTACTATGAATGCATTATTAAATTAATGAAAAAAATCAATTAAATGTTATTAAAATATTAAAATAAATATAATTTTAGATACATAATGTGTTTAAATAATTATATATACTACAATTTAATGATTATCATATAATAAAATAGTTTGTTTAAATTTTTTAATTTTTTAATTTTTTAAGTCGAAGTAATAAATAGTATCAAATTTGACAATATTGATGTTTTATGAAGTTAATATTTTATTAAATTTTTTAATATCATAAAAATAATAAATAATAACAATGGGGATAATATATGGTCCAAAATTCCATCCTATATTTATTTATAGGCCATTTTCATGTATTTTTCTCTAGAATATTTGTATTATATTTTAATATTTGACGAAATTCCAAGAGTGTCCCTCCCCTCTCTTATAAAATGGTATCAGTTCTTCCCATTTCATCACACTTTAGAACCCAATTGGTTCAAAAAAATATCGATTGAAATAATTTCTTAGAATCTCCTCCCAAATTATAGAGGTTTAGGTTTAGGGAAAATATCATCTTCAGTAGTCCTAAGGTGATATGAAAATGGGTATATCCAAATAAGATGTACAATTTTTATTTGCATATCTCAGTTTTATTTCTGCTTCCATATTCCTCAAACCTTATTAAACAATGAGAAAATAATAAATATACTATCCTACATATAGTGAGATGTTGTTATTTCAATTTCATGACCTATATATATCTCCAATTTCATTAAATAGTAAAATAATTAATTTTTCTTGTGTATAGAGAACTACCACCTCGTAAATGGATGTAATTCATCTTCCATAATCATCTCTCAAAAATTGTCATAATTAAGGAATTAATTTATATATATGAAATTAATGACATATTTATAATTATTGAAGGATAATATATTGTTAAATAACTTAAATTTACATGCATAGAAAACTGATATTGTCGTTCGTGCGTACGTATGGACTACCACCTCCACATAGCGATGTGCTTTATTTTTCTTCACCACATCACATGGATGATATATATGTATAATAATATTTAAATAATAAATATTATATATATATATATATATATATATTATTATTATCATTCTACAAATACAAAACAATACCTACCTTCTTTCCATAATCATCATTGAAAAATGAAAACATTACACATGCATAAGTACGACCTATCATCTCTATGATTGTAACATAGTTCATTTTTCATAACCATATTTAATGGCTGTATTTAAAAGAATAATATATTTCAAAAAAGATCATTAATTAATTATTATTATTCTGTAGATTGTGTAATAATGTCTTCTTTGACCATAGTCCACATACCTAAGTCATTTAGGACATACGAACCAAATATCATCAAAATGTCTGACCAGAAAATAAATAATTAAATATTTTTGATAACATGTAAATAATTGATATAAAATTAATAATAAAATTGAAAAAAAATCTAAATTTATTAAATATTTAATGTATGTGTATTATTTTAGAATATAAAGGACATACATGACAAATCGAACTTGAGCTAAGGGAATTCTTAACTCAATTTCTTTTAATTGAGTTATTCTTCTACTTTATCTTTTATTTCATGATAAGATTATGTGTTAAATTATTATCTATTATATTAGGTTTTTTCACTTATTTTATGTGTATATACATAAGATACACATAATCTATTCTTTTTATTAATGTTCACATCAATGATATAATATTTGTAAGGGTATTTCTCCAAAAATCATCATTTAATGATTATTTTTAAAAACATCTTAATGGAATATTTTCTTAAATTGTATTACAAGAGAATAATTTTCCACATTAATTATTCCTTAATTTTTTTGAATCTTACTTTATAATATTACATGGTTATCTTCAAAGAAAACTTTTTCCATTTATATATGTGCAATGTCCTTTTAAAATAAGTGATTCTTCACAAGGAATGTTTGTATGATGTAATAATTCTTGTTTTATGATTAAGTTATGGTTCATAGAAATTATTTATGATATATGTTGGTTATATTATAAACCAAAGATGGTTGGGTCCCTGATATCCCTCCAATGAATTTGGTATTTTGTAATTTGGATATTATGGTTATTCTAAGTGTAACAAAAATGGTTACATCCATGTATAATAGTGAGGGTTATTTTGTGGTAGCCATGATGGTTACATCATATAGTATTATTGAGGGTTACAACATAAATCAATATGATAATAAAATTATTCCTCGATTTACATATATGATTTATTTATGAATTATATGTTTTTATATAGATCTCATGTTTTCACAAGGTAAGTTATTAGGTTTATGTACAAATGAAGGTATATATTTCCTCTTAAGGGTGACAAGTAATAATTTGTGAAACAAAATTCATGAGTTTTTTATATTTACCAACAAAACTATTTGTATTTTATTTTTTCCTTTAAGGTTTATTATGAATTGTTTTATGGAAACTTTTTCATAGGTAACGTGACTTCTTGAGTAATAAAATATTTATTATGAGCCTGAAATTTATTTTAAAAAAATAAATTTTTATATGTATCCTAGACTAATAGTTTGTTTATTTTTTTGTCCCTTACTGAGACTTTTGTTCTCATATCATGTTTTAAAAAAAATCACAAGGTTTAAGGATGTGTAAGGGAAATTAGGAGGTCAAGATGAAATTTTTGAAAAAAATCAAGAAAATAAAGTATGTTTGGTTTTAAAAATTTTATATACAAGAAAAAATAGATACCGTTCAAAAGAAACCATCTTGTGTTATATGGTTTTTTATGTATTATTTATGACTTAATTATCTAAAACTATAAACCTAAAAAGATCCTAAAATTTATGAAATTTAATTCTTAACATGAAATCAATATTATGTAATGTTCATGGATGAATCCTTACAATTAATATCAGAGGATGGTTTATATAACTTTAGAGGTTAGGATAATTCAAGTAGCATACCCTTGAAAGATTTAACCTTATAGTTAAGTTTAAATGATATATCATTTGAATATTTCCATTTTACTTCGTATAAACTATGATTTTTTAAAATGGTTTTCTATAGAGAAAGTAGGGATGATGTGGTGGGAAGGAATTGAGAGGGAAATATCCTTCCAATCAGTATCCTAAGATGATTGGAATCGAAACAGAGTGTTTTTTTTATAATGGATCAGTTTAAACAATTCATAAATGGTGTTGGTATCTATGTTATAGAGAATCCAGATCTACCGGAAATAAAATTGATTATAGTGAAATATTTTATGAGGAAACACCCTCCAACATTTAGTGGATCTTTTGACTTGGTGGTAGGTTAGGAGTTCATTAAATACCTAGAAAAAATTTTGATGTAATGGAGTGTTTATATCATCAAAAGGTTGGTCTTAAAATTTATCATTAAAAAGGTGAAGTTGAAAATTGTTGGTCAATGCTCAATAATATCAGGGAAAGGGAAGAGATTTATTCATTGGAATGATATAAATTTAAGAATATTTTTCTTGGGATATATTTTCCATAGGAAGTTTAAGTCGGGACGAAGAATAAATTCCTTGAATTATATGAAAGGTTGAAAGATTTGGTTTTCATTTACAAAGAAAAATTCACTCATTAGGAAAGTTAAACACCAAAATTTATCCAGGATATTTATATTGAAAAATCATTTCTACTTAGGATTTAAGAAAAGATATATAATGGAATTGGATTCATATGAATTCAAATGTTATAAGAAACTTGTTCAATGTGTTTGGAGAGTATAAACATAGGTTATCAATGCTTATGTTCTTTATGAAAAAAAATCATAAGAAAAGGTGCATATAGAAGGTAATGGGTAAGAACCAATAAAATAAATCATAAGGAAATAAAATCTAATTTCTAGTTTATGTAAGGAGTGGTCAAAAGCATCAGGGGGGGAGCCTTGTAAAATATGTGGAGTTCTTATGATGTGGTAACTCTAAAAATATGGCCCATTATTTAAATAAATAATATCTTAGTAGTGATAATTTCAATTCAAATAATCCGGTATTAAAATGTTTTATATGTTTTGAGATAGGGAATTATGCACATACATTTTGGAAGAAGTACTAGAATGATATAAAGTAGTTGCACTATAAATATAAAGGTATGGTGAAATCATTTGAAACCTCATTAGTAGTTGTTGGGTCATTAAATGAAGTGGTATGAGGTATATTGTTTATTTATTCAGATTCTAAAAATGTATTGTTTTATTCAGGGTTTAAATTTTCTTTCATATCTAAGAAGTTTTTTTGGTAATTTAAAAATTACACCTACTAAAATGGAACTATAACTTCTGGTAAAAATAAATGGAGGGAGTATTTATTGAAAAAATAAATTATAAAAATCACCATTTTTTATGGAATGACTTTACAGGAAAAACTTGTTATATTTCCCCTGGTGGAGTTTGATATTATTTTGGTTATAGATTAGAATTTTGTTTAACATGCTAAGATAGATTTTAGAGATAAAGAATTTTTCTTTCATAAAGAGTTTCATTTTGTATACAATAATGAACCCATAACATTGATTATATATTATAAAGACAATAATATTTTAAAATATGAAAATTAAAGTTATCTTGCACAAATTTCTCAAAACAAGGGAACTATTCAGATTAATGATGTGTAGGTGGTAAATGAATACAAGGATGTTTTTCTTGATTATTTATCTAGTTTTATTTATGATTAGGAGGTTGAATTTATTATTAACTTTGTCCCTGGTGCTAAAACTATTTCGAAACCCACATATTGAATGCCTCAAGTAAAAAACATTTAAGTGAAAAAAGTAATTGATGGAGTTTCGAGATAATGGTTCCTGTCAATTGAGTGTGTCACCTTGGGGTGACCCAATTTTTTTAGTTGAAAAGACAGATGGTAATTTGAGGTTTTTAATTGATTATAAATCATTTAATAACGTTATTATCAAGAAAAATTATCCTTTAACTCATATCAATGATTTTTTTGATCAGATTTAAGGAGAAAAATACTTTTCCAAGATTGATCTCTAGTCGGGGTACAATAAACTGAATTTTAAGGATGATTACATTAAATAAATATCATTCTGGATTAGATATGTTCATTATGTGTTTTTAGTTATGCCCTTTGGTTTGAAAAATTCTCATGGTATAGTTATTGAACCTATGAATGGAGTCTTTTGTGAATATTTAGGTAAATTTGTGGTAGTTTTTATTGATGATATTCTGGTTTATTCAAAAATTTATCAGGATCGTGAAAAATAATTAATTATTGTTCTATAAACCATTAATGAAAATAAGTAATATAAAAAAATTATCTAATGTTATTTTTGGTTACAATATATTTATTAATTTGGTAACATTTTTTATACATATGGAATTTTAGTTGATCCATCAAAAACCGAAGTGGTGGATGAATTTCAAAGACCTATATATGTTATTGATATTCAATTTTTTCTTCGATTAGTAGGATAGTACTTATGGTTTTCTGAAAACATTGCATGGTTATCTGGACCACTAACTATGTTAACATGAAAATTGGTTAAATTTATCTAGATAAAAGAATGTGATGATTGTTTTCAAGAATTAAAAATAATATTGGTGAATACTCCAGTTTTGGAACCACCCTTAAGAAAAGATGATTTTTTCATCTATAGTGATCTTTACTTGAAGGTACTTGGTTAAATTCTATTGAAAAATGATCAGTTGATTGCTATTTCATTATGAAAAATAAAGAATATTGAGTTAAATTATCTTACCCATGATTTGGAATTACAGCTATGGTTTTTTCTTTAAAAATTTGGAGACATAATTTGTACGAAAAAAAGTGTGAAATATATATTGATCATAAAAGTTTTAATAATATATTCACTCAAAAGGAATTGTACATTAGGTATATAAGATGGATGAATCTCGTAAATAAATATGATTATAAAATAAATTACCATCCTATAAAAGAAAAAAAATTGGTAGATTACTTTAGTTGAAAAAATCATGCATCAATAACCATGTTACATATGGAACATAACACTTTTATTAATGATTTGATAATTTTTTCCCTAGAATTTTTGGGTGTGGAAAATTACTTTAGTTTATTTTAGGTGTTAGTGAAATCATCCTTGTCCAACAAAATCCAACAAGCTCATATGGAATACTATGAGGTATAAGAAAATGTATAAATTGTTAAGAATGGTATGTTTTATAAATTAAATGTTGATAAATAATGTGTTTTGATATTTTAAAATTTATTATGTGTGTCATGTGATTCCTAACTGAAGATGGAATTTTTATGTGAAGATCACAGTTATCTATTTTCTATTCATCCTATGATTAATAAGATGTATAGATATCATAGAGAGTATTAATGCAGTAATAGAATGAAAAGATATATTTCTGACTTCACCATGAAATGTTTTACTTGTCAATAAGTTAAAAAATGAAAATTATCATAGGGGATGCTTTAGTATTTACAAGTTCTGGAGTGGAAATGGGAAACTATATCCACAAATTTCTTGGTGGGGATACCAAAGACTTATCAATGTAATAATTTAATTTGGGTCACACAAAAAATTTATATTTTCTTCCTAACTACGTTACCATGTATTTAGATCAACTTTCTCAACCGTACCTTAATTATATTTTTAGGTAACATGGAGTTCCTCTCTCAATTCTATCAAACTGTGATCCTAGGTTCACTTCTAATTTTTGGGAAGGCATTTAGAATTCATTGGGTACTAAATTAAATTTTAGTATATATTTAATCTTTAATCACATGGATAGTTAGAATATATAATTTAGACCCTCAAATATATGATTAGTGCTTGTTCAATGGATTATCAAGGATGTTGGTATCAATATATTTCTTTGGTTGTGTTTTCTTATAATAACAGTTTTCATTATAGTATACAGATTTTACCTTTTGAGTCATTATATGGAAATCAGTGTTGATCTCAATAATTTTGGGATGAAAAACCTTAAAGGAAGTTTATGAGACCATAATTAGTAGAGGAAGTGGACGAGAAAGTACTGATGATCCAGTGACATATGAGGACATCTCATATTAGGAAAAAAATTCATGTAGATAATAGGAGGAAAGAACATTCATCTAAGGTTTGTTATAATGTGTTTATTAAAGTATATCCATGTAAGTGGCCTTACCTAAACTTTTATCTTAGTTACATAATGTATTTCATGTTTTTTTGATAAGGAAATATGTATCAGATTGATCTATTGTTTGGAGACATGAATTAGATTAGTTGTAAGAGAAACATTTTTATAAGGAGAATCATATTCATATTAATGTTTTTAAAGATAAATTATTATGGAACAAGGTAATTCATTAGGGTAAGGATTTGTGGAGAATCCACATGGTTGAAGAAGGAAAACGAGAATCTAAAAATTATATTAGAGAAAGGTATCTACACTTTTTTAATAACGAAATAAAAATTTTAGGATGGAACTTCTAAAATGGGGGAGAATTTAAAAGCCCATGTAATGATATAATATATCATTTTAATATTTATTAGTATTCTTGAACTATGTAGTTATATTCTAATAAGATTTTAATTAAAAGTTTAATTTTAAAAATATATAATTTTAATTTTTTAAAATTAATTTGAACATTAAATTTATAATTTCAAATTAATCCTAGAATAAATTTTTTTGATTTTTCTAAAAAATGTCATTTTTTGTGAATAATTAAAAAACTACTTTTCCAAATTTATATTATTTTAAAATATTTACAAGGTAAAATTAAATGTTTTATTATTTTTCAATTTATATTAGCTCAATTATAATTATAATAATACAATTATAGTTTTTGAAATATATTTTAGACATTAATTTAGTAAAAAATATTTTATATTTAAGAATAGCATTTTTTTAGAAAAAAACTATTTTTCATTACATTTTTAAGGTTTAATTTTAAATTAAATTCTTAAATATCTATGTTTGTAATTTTGATAAATAGATTATATATTGGGAAATTTTGGGCCTAAATTGATTAAATATTGTCCTTTTAATTTTGTATAATATAAATAAACATCTTGGTAATTTTTATTATCGTGGTTAAGGGTAAATCAGGTAATTAAGGGTAACAATAATATATTAAGGATTATAAAATTTCCCTAAAACATTACCAATTCTATAGGATGATTAATTTTTTACCATAATCATAGATTGGTCTAATTTTTTGCCCTTTGGATTCACTTGGTTAACATTAAGACCCTTATAGTATTTTATTTGAGGAAGTGTAAAAGATGTCCCACTATTGTTTTTAATATGTATAACATTTGTGATATGAATTTATATAAAATAAAATTTTAAAAATAAATATTATTTTTAAATATAATTTATTTATCTTCGTCATGGTAATTCATATTTCATTTTTAGGGAATAAATAGTTACATTAATTTCTTACAAAATGATGATGAAATAATTATTAAACTAATGGAAATATCAAATAAATGATATTAAAAATATTAAAATAAATATAATTCAAGATGATTAAGGTGATCCATGAAATATTTATATGACCATGACATTTTTAGGATATAATAAAATATTTTTTAGGAATTTTTATCTTTTTGATGTTTTTAAAGCCCATGTAATGAATTGTTTCAAATTTGAAAATAATTATATTTTATGCGATTATTAAATTATTAAATTATTTAAAAACATAAAACATATTAAATAAAAATAATTAGATAATATATGGTCAAAAACTTCATCAAATATAAATTTATATTAAATTTTGAAGTCATTGGATCTAGAATGTTCTTTTTATAGTTTAATATTTTAAGAAATTCCAAGAGTGTCCCTTCCCTCTCTTATAAAAGGGAACCCCTTATTCCCATTTACTCACACCTAAAACCCATTTTTTCAGACAAATCCAACAAATTCCTTTATTATAATCCCTCCACACATCCTTTAGTTATTTTTGGTCATAATATCATACTAATTTGTCTTAATGTGTTAAGAAGAGTTGGATTTCTAAAAAAGAGATATAGTTTTTATTTGGATGTATTTGTTTTTTTTCTCCTTCAAAATCCCTAAAACCCTATTAAACAATTGCAATGTAATAACTATAATATTGTAAATTTACATATATTTTGTAATATTAGTGTAATGGCCTATTTTCATCTCCACTTCCATTAAATGGGAAAATAATTAATCATTCGCGTGTACGGCTGACTATGGCCTCACAAACTGATGAAATTAATTTTCCATCACCATATCTAAATACTAGTTATAATGAAGTATTTAATGATTATATATTCTATTAATGAATTATTTATCAAATTTAAAATATAATATATCATTTACATACTTACCTTTCCATGTATGAAAAAATTATAACATCGTTCTTGCGTACGTTTGGACGACCACCTCCATGAAGTGATGTGATTTATTTAACATCACCACATCACATTAAATATATATATATATATATGATAATTTAAATAATTTCTATTATAAATAAAATATTATAATCATTATGTAAAGACAAAATTACCCTAACATTCTTTCCATAATGAACATTTAAAAATGAAAATGTTACGCTTGCATATGTACGACATAAGGTCTCCAAGATTGTAACATAGTTCATTTTCCATTAAAATATTTAATGAATGGATTTGAAAGTATAATTTTCATATAATAATGGAAATTATTTAATGTTTATTATTGCGGAGATGGTGGAATAATGACCACTTTGACCTTATTCCACATACCTAAGTCATTTTTGACATATGAACCTAATATTGTCAAAATGTATGATGTGAACATAAACAATTAGGTAATTATTATAACATGGTCATAAGTTATATGAATGGACAAATAAACTTGAAAAAATTTCTCAATGAATAAAATAATTGAAATAAGTTTATTTTTTCGGAAGATAAATCACATATGTGAAAAATCATAATTTAGGTAAGTTAATTATTTACTTTGTTTCCTTTATTTGATTTAATCTTCTACTTAATTAATTATGTCGTGATAAGATTTTGTGTGAAGTAAATGTTTATTATATTATATTGTATTGTCACCTTTTTATGTGTATTTATATCTGACACAAATAATCAAATCTTTTTATTAACGCCCACTTCAATGATATGATATTTGTAAGGGACAATTTAAAAAAATATATTTTAATGTTTCTTTTAGTAAAAGTCAAATTGAATTTTCTTTAAACTTATATATAATGAGAGGATTTCCCTTCCTTCAATATTCTTTAATTTTATTAATCTTACTTTATAATATTACACTATTATCTTTAAAGAAATTTTTTTCCTTTGTATGTGTGTATTATTCTTTTTACAAAAGTTCTTTTTCACAAGGGTTATTTTTACGATGCATTAATTCATCTTTTCTATTATATTACAATTATTTGGAATTTCTTACAATGATGGGTTGTTTTATTATAAACAAAAAAAATTTGGGTACATAATATCCCTCCAATATTTTAGGTATCTTTGAAGTTTAGTGTGATGGTTATTCTAAGTGTAACTATGATGGTTACATACTGGAATAACTGTGACAGTTATTTTATGGTAACTGTGAGGGTTACATCATATAGTAATCCTGAGGGTTAAAACATAAGTATGTATGATAATAAAATAATTACCCAAGTTACTTATATTATTCATTTATTCTTTCTATGTTTTTACATTAATCGAATGTCTTCACAAGGTAATTTATTGGGTTTTTGTACAAAGGAAAGTATATTCTACCACTGTGAAAAGTATAAATTTGTGAAAATATTTCCATGGTTTTTTCATGTTTCTAAAGGAACCTATATTAATTTATTATTCCAATAATATTTTATATAAAAAATTTTATTGATACTTTTTGGTAGAAAAGTTTATTTCATGAGTAATAAAATATTTATTATAATCCCAAAGTTTATTTTGAAAAAGAAATATTTTTATAAGTATCATAAACTAATGGTTACATTATTTATTTTTATCTCCCTTAATGAGTTCCTAAAACTCATATCATGTTTCAAAACAATCATAGAGTTTAAGGATGGTTAAGTTAAATTATGTGTTCACAATGAATTTTGAGAATATTTTTCAAGAGAAGAAATTAGGTTTTGTTTCAAAAGTTTTATATGGAAAAAAACTAAGTACTGGTTGGAGGCATACATCTTTTATTATATAGTTTTTATGTATGAATTATGATTTAATTATTTAAAAATATAAATATGAAATGATCCTACAATTTATGAAAATTAATTCTCTACTAATAACTCAAGATTATATAATTTTTAAGGATGGTTCCTTACACTATGACCAAATGTAGACCTGGCATGATAAGTATGGAAAATAAGTATTGAAAGAAATCCCCTACTAATTGAGTATTTCATATGAAACAGAAACTCATCTCACACATTTTTAAGTATCATGAGATTCTATGAAGACCACATATATATTTTATCATTAAATTCCAGTATGTAAAATAAATTACATGTAACAAAATAATCCACATTTTTTTAAAAATTATTTAAACTCCAAGTAACTATGGGAATGTCATTAAAAAAATAGAGTTGAAAAAAATCATAAATCAATTTATTAACCTCTATTGAAGATCTTCGAGAATGAAATGATAACCAGAATGAGGCTCATGCATCTCAATATTTATAAATATCATAGGACAAACATCTTTTTTTTAAAAAAAATCATGTTTAATAAGTAAATAAATATGAAAAATAAAAAACATATAATCAAAACAATCAATTGAAAATTTATTAATAACTATTTAACAAAAATAAATAATTACATATAATAATATGAAATTTTTTATAAAACTAACTTAGATGACATTATGAAATTAAAATGAATAATATTAATTCATCTTTGTTTTCAAAATGATCTACTAATATTTAATATCAAAATAAATAAGTTAATCTAAATATATCTATTCTTTATTATATTAATATCACCTATAAATATAATTTACCTATACATAATATCAAAACATCCAACTCAATCTTAAAATATATATCCTTCTTTAATAGCTAGTGTGTTATGGGTGATATGAAGATAAAAGAATTGATATAAAAGGGAGAAATAGATTTTTGAAGTTTGGTGAAGTTATGTTTAGTGGGGGAAAATGAAAAGTGGAGAAATTAAGAGAGATGTATTTCTATCCTGCTATTGTTTTTAGATCAACCAAAAAATTTGATAATTTAAAAGGAAATGTTGTTGTATGGTTATTAATATTTTAAATTCATAATTTTATACCTTTTTTCCCCATGTATCATAAAATAATTTAATTTCTTTTCATTTCATTTAAAAATATTCACTAAACAATATGAAGATAAATACAAATCATTTATTTTATTTTACTAAGTTATTGATCGAAACACAAATAGAGAAATCACATTCATATATTTTACTATATAGTCTTTTATACACTATCAAATAATTTATTTTATTTTTATAAAATCTCATAAAACACAATGTAATTAATTATCATTAACATTGACTATAAAAATTAATAATATTATAAATAAAAATAATTCCAATTTCAAAAATATTATGTCATAACAACAACAAAAAGTATAATCATGTGGACATTTAAACATGGAAACTAATTATAACCACAATAAATTAGAATTGGGAAATATGTATATATAAATAAATGAATAAATAAATAAAATTTAAAAATAAAAAATAAAAAATAATTATTCTCAAAATAAAAAATAAAAAATATACTATCAAAATATTAATATTCAGGATTAAAATCTATGATAAAGACATCCCAAATAGTTATTGATAAATTCATATTGGAGGTAATGAAATAATACAGCTTAAAAAGGATGAAAGACGACAATGGTGAAACTCAAATAAAATAAATAGAACATGTATTAGTGGTATGAATGAAGAGAAGAAAGAGGAGGTAGGATTCATTGTAGAATAAAAATAATGAAAACCAACTACAAAATAGATAATAGGGGGAATATTGGGGAAGAAGAAGTGGGGTCAACAGTCATGAGTCACATCAATGAGGGTTTCTGAAAAAAGATCAATGAGTGAATAAGGGAAAACCCATCACAAATATTTTTTATATGAATTTTATGTTTCTATTTATAAAAATTATTTTTTAAATTGTTTAAAAAATGTTTAGATGTCAATTTTTATAATAAATGTTCTTAGAAGTTCAAAAAAAATTTGTTGTTGGTTTTCTAAAAAACTGACCCCAAATGTTAATTTATAAATCCTTTTACATTGGTTTTTATAAAACCACACATGAATGGTATATCACAATGTTTTTTAATGTCAGTTATTGATAAAACAATGTTTAAATTTATATGTGGAATCCTATTTTTCTACTAATGAAATCATCCATATATTCCTCCACCACATATTGAAACTTTTCGTGTGAGTTTTATATCACACAAAGAGAATCATTGTCATACTGATGGGTGATCAACTTAAAATTCCTATAAAAATTCCATTCTCATCTCACATGAAATTACATCTTGATCATGAAGGATAATCTAAATCAATTAGCTCAGAATCCCTAAAAACTCTAATAGTGGAAGTCTATTTGGGAATAAACTAAAGATAAAAATTTTATACTAATTTTGACATCATATCCCTTCAATACAGCTACTATAAACTTTCATAAAAACCTGTTTATAGTAAGTGCAAGCTTAAACTACATGAAGATGTAAGTGATCATTGGATAACTCCTAGTAAGAGTCTCCAACCACATGGTTCAAACTAGGGCCTCCACCAGAATCTCTATATCTAAAATAAGGGATGTTGAAATGAAATAATTTCTCATTCTGGTATCAATGAGTATTTTGGGAAAATTATAAAATGTAAAGATCATACCTAGGATCATGTCGGGAACTACCTAGGAATATCCCTCTATAACATGAAACTAGACTCTTCCATGACCACCAAATCTTCGAGCCTAGAATGGACCACATGGGGGTGGTGGTGTGGAAATATAATATAGTTTTATCCTCCTCTAGAACATTTCTCAGGTGCACCAAAATCTAATCTTCCAAAACCACCTCCTTGAAGAATACTACAACCACATCTATTATTCCCCTGATCGAATTATTATCTCTGATGTACAGTTCCATCAATAGCATGACTACCCCCCTCTACTCGAAGGGCCAATTTTCCATGCACCAAATTGATACCTCCACTATAGGCATATAAAATCTTATCCTCTGGATATCTATATCCACTTTATAAACCTTGTTATACCAAATTTATTTAACAATAACTCGATTGGGGGTGCATTGTGTTCTTTTGATTGTTACCAAATGAAAACACCCAAGTTAAAATATTGTTGAATCTTTTCATATCCATTAAAATGATTATGTAGTGGAAATAATTAAAATAAAAATATAATGACATAAATAAATTTTTATAGTGGTACAGGGAAATAGGAACTATCTACAGTCCATTCTACCAATGCTCAATGCTAGTTGTGTGATTTTATATCAGTTTTTTGGGATTCTACAACTGAGTACAACAATATTCTCCTTGGTAAAAAGGTGTGATGATATTTTATTGGTCTCTCCTTTTCTAATAATGATCTATTTACTAACTCTCTCACTCATTATAAAAATAATGTACTTAAAATATAAAATAAAATATGTATTAAGGAAGAAAACTTTTGTGCATAACTGTAAGAAACAAATAAAAAAGATGAAGATACTTTCAGATAGATGATTATACCTCAAATGTGTAACTCTAGAATGATTATGGGACTACATTAGACGTTCTCATAGCTTAGTTATAGAAATCTATTTTTCTCTTACAGACACAAATAAAAATCTATAAAATTAGAGTATATAGTACTTGAAATATATGAGAAGATCTTTTATTTTTATTTCTTTAATAGTTTATCTGAAATTTAATTTATCATGTATTCATACTTATCAATCATTAATTAATTTTTTGAGTAAATAAATTAGACCCAAAATATTAAAATTTACCATTAATATGAGATCTTTTTCTTTGAAAATAGTAAAAAAGTTATAGTCATTAAGAGTGATCTACTACCAGAAGTCTTGTAATTAGTTGCTTCCTTGTAATTAGTATCTTTCCTTATCTTAGTCTATCCTTATTCAGACATACATAACATCAATAATATTAGTATAGTCTTGGAATTCCCTCATAAATCATTAATAGTAAGATGCTCCTCGAAAATTTGTTTTTCTAAATATCAATCTTCATAAGACTTTAGCTTCATATGAATTGTATAGTTCTATCTTGTTAGACTTTAGATTCTATATGAATTTATTGATTCGGTATTCCTTTAACAATTTTATATGACTTATTTATATACGTAACACTTTTATTAGGATTTTTCAATACTTATATCTTAGTGAAAGACTTTGTCCTTATGTGACTTTATATATCATATGACTTTTCTAATGTATATCATATAACTTTTGAATATTTTAATACATTCTATTATATGAATATTACTTTACTTATTTTATATGAATTTATAATTTCATAAGATTTATCGTAAGACATTTATTCTAGTGTATGACTTCCAAAACTGAAATTTAATAAGACTTCATATATTTAACATAATAATTTATCATCACATAATATGACTTTATACTTAACATATGAATTATAACATAAAATATTTCTCTATAACCATAGTATAAATAGATAATATAATAAAACTTATAACATTGTAAATGTTTTTCAAACTTCAATAGGAATCATTAATGAAACAATTAAGGGTTTTGTGATAATAAAAAATTATGATTAAATAGGATATATTGGAATAACATTAGTGTGTCCAACAATCTCCCCAATTTTTATGATAACAAAACCTATAAAATTTAAACAAAAATTTTAACATATTTAAAAAGATTTAGATATATATTTAAAAAATAATAGAAATACTAATAATCAAAAATCAAGAATAAAATTTTTTGTTTAACGATTTTCTTCTCCCCATTCTTTGATATCAAATAGAATGTTAAATCATTTGATAAAACACATTCAATAGAGCACTCTAAAATAATAAATTGTGAGAAAATAATTACTGAAATGAATTGGAATTTTAGCACTGACTTGTATTAATGGATTAACAGTGGAAATAAAGAAAATAATTCAAAATAAAGTATTCTAATAAAGATAATAGTGATAAGAATAACAACACTAACATTGATTAAATATGGTATAAAATAATTAAAAACATTATCAAAACTTTTATCAACAATGTTGATAATATCCATAAAAACATATAAATATCAATCTTTTAGATATGGGTGCGGTTTGGCTAAACGATCATATTTTTCATACATTTGGTGGTGGAAGTAGGAGGAGGAGATGAAGTAGGGAGAGCATGTCCATGGATAAATATGAATGAGAGAGGAATATTTAGATTTGATTCATCACCAATAGCTCCTAAACTAGTATTATCATTCTCATACTACCATTTAACTAAAACGATCTACTCTAAAAGGTTTTTTTCTAGTTCTTTGTCGACATTTTTAGTAGAATTTAAAGGGATGTTATTCAAAGGTATAGAAGAATAAGTATACCTAATTATATTTTCTCTTGGAATATAATAATCTTCTACCTTGGTATCATGATAGTCACCTAGAGGACCAAATGTGTCTTCTAATAACCTTTTAAAAGAAAAACATTGATCTAGTGGAATATCTACAAGAATTGCTCCTCCTCTAAGCTCAAATAAGGCCTGACCACACATATATAATCTCTTGAAAATTTCAACATTTAAAATGATCAAACAGATTTTAAAAACTATAACTAAGATTATGATAATAGGACTTCTAGATATTGAAAATTTCTGGTCTATTATGGCTATAGTACTTCAACACTGCTTCATCGAAACCAGAAATATCTTGAAAGATATAATCCATCTCATCAAGAAATATCTTGAAAACCTGAAAATTTCCCTATGAATTAATTTTTTTTATTAGTAACAATAGGTATTGATACAGAGGGTTATTGCATATAAAATATATCTATTTTCATTTACCAAATTCCCTTCCATATTTTACCTCATTAGATCTATATTTTTAATAGTATAACATATGAATAGTTTTCAAAATATTATTCAGTTGGGCATGGAAAATATTGAAATTTCTATTGAAGGTATTTTATCAATATGCAAACTGCTTCAAAAGTTACCTATAAGCTTAAATAGATTCATTGATCCTTTATTTAATAGAAATGAAACTATCTTAAATAATGGAAATGAGATCAAACAAAGGTCTATCAAGACCAAGAATTAATTTCTTAATATCTTCCATGATATCTTTAATCTTATAACATGCATCCCTTATAAAATATTATAAGGTATTTATTAATACCCTATAACATGGAATGGATATAATATTTTTATTCTACGAGTTTTTAGTTTTTACGAAATTGATTTCAATTATTCTATAAGAAATTTATTTTATTTAAAAAAAATAGATGTGTGTAAATTAACAGATTGAAAATCATGAAACTTCTTGAGGAACACAAACCATAAAGTCGTCATTTTCTTTAATAAATTAAAATCATCAATTAATTAATTTCTAATACCTTCAGTTTTCTCTAAAATGAAAGATGATATATCTAATTATACAAGGGGAATATTCCTAATCATTTCATACTGACTTTTCATCATTTCATTCAACTAATAAAAATAAGATTTATATAATTAAATTTCCTTCCAATTTCTCAATTATTATTTAGTCCATTAATAAAAAATTTTGACACCATATGGGTTATCTTGTTCTTAGAATAAAATTAAAAATTTGAATACTATTTTATGAATTTCAACTCCATATTATTTTTTTCAACTCAGACATTATATCAAAAACATCTCCTTTCATGTTTTTAATGTCATTAAATACCTTAGTCAAAAAATTAAATATTCACTTAAAATTAGAATGATCATCATTCGTGTCAACTGAATTCACTTATCCTTCCCTTTTATCAATAGTTGAATGGATTTCCCCATATGATACCTTTATATTCTTTATTATCAAAGGAAGATCATTGTCATACTTTATAAACAATAAAAATGTTATCTAATATACTTAGGAGAATCCTCCCAAGTATTATATTGAGAATACTCAGCTCTAACTTCCTCAATATCCAACATCTTATAATCAACAGGTCTAGCATCTACACTTTAAAAGTTGTATCAACTATATTACCATTATCTTAAAATTCAACTATATATTTGAAAACCTTAACCAAGATATTTAATATAGTATAATTATCACCTTTAATTTTCTTACCCTTAAAAACTAAGGCTCAATAAGCCTCAATGTCAGTAGAAATGGAAGGTTACTACTTCTCAACTTAATCATCAATGACTTATAATGAGAAAACATTAGGTATTTCACATTCATCACTCTAAAACTGAGTGAAAAATTCCATTGGATAATACCCCTCAAAACAGTCCTAATTCTCTCCACCACCTTCTTAAAAACTTCAATCTCTTTTTCACTTTTATTTTTCACCAAAATTTTATTAATAGAAGCATTCGAGGATAGTTCCATGCTTTATAGAATTTGAATTGATAAAGTATTGGTGCCTTGGAACATAGCAACATCTACATCATTCAAATCTACCTCTATATTCAGGAAAATTAAGGAAAGTATCCTTGTATAGGGATAAAGAGTGATATTATGTTTTCTATAAAAAAATATTCTTGTATTGCATCATATATCTCCACATTTGAACCTTTTTCTCATTCAAAAAAGATACATCATATATACGTCTTGTAATATTAATTTCTCAAATTATCTATCACTTATGACTATTTTAATCTTAATAAACTTAGATATAATATTTTGATCAAGTTATAGATCATTTTTAAACTTCTTTAAAAAAAACTAAACTTCCAAATAGAAAAGTTGTTATATTTGAAGGCCTAATATAATCATCACTAATTAATGAATTACTAAGTACATACCTTCCTAATGGAAGTAGATAAATTTTTTTATTTCTATATAATAAATGGTAATGTCCTTTCAATTAACTTTCAACATCATAATATCATCACTTTGAGAAAATATAAATATGTTAGTTCCATAAAACATAGAAACCCCTTTCACATACATAACTCTATATTCTTCTCATAAAAAATGAATTCTCAACCTTGAAAACATAATAATTTCTTCAAGACAAGGTTTACATGATTCAACAACACAAAGACAATGCTTAACAAACTAAAACAAAATGCTACAAACTATCAAACCTTTCTTCCTTCAAACTTTTGGAAGTTCTAGCATCTAAACTCTTTGAATTTACCAATATAGTAGTGGGTTAAATGTTTGATATTTAATGGATTGGGTTTAAAGGATTTGAAATTGATTGAGGGGGTATTTGGAGTTTCATATAGAATATGTTCAATATAAATATAAATAAAATTTCTTAAAATAAAAAGTATATAAGACTTCCAGTTTTGTGGAAAATTTCTAAATAAATTTATTAATAAATAGAACTTTTTCAACTTTGAAAATAGCTTAACCTGCACATATATAAATTGAAATAGAATATAGTTGAAATTAAATATATTTAGTAAAAATAAAATTTATTTAGTAAAAATAAAATTTATTTAGTAAAAATAAAATATATTTATTTAAATAAAACCATCCAAATTAACTCTTAATAATTTTAAAATTTTCATTAGGTATGGGACTGGTAAATATTTCTACTAATTTATTTTAAGTATTAATAAATTCAAGAGAAATATCACTTTTGCGAGTGTGATCTCTCAAGAATTGGTTCCTTAAATCAACATGCTTCATTATTTAATAACTTATTGAATTATTAAAAATATTTAAAGCACTAAAGTTGTCATTTTTGATAGGTACATGATTAAAATTGAATATAAAATTCCTAAAAATGTGTTTCATCCACAACACATGTTCACAACAATTACTAGCTCCTATGTATTCAGTTTTGGATGTTGATAATGTAATTGAATTTTTCTTTTTAATAGACCATGAAATTAGTTACATTCATAATAAGTATCAGAATCCTAGAGTTTTTTTCTATATAATATAGACATTCCAAATTCAACATCAGAATATGAGATTAAATCAAATCCATAAGTTTCTATAAGGAGTGAATAAAGTGAACCAGATCCTTTTAAATACATTAAATTTATTTTAGTAACTTTTAAATGATATTATTTGTGATTTGATTCAAATATAGTAAAAGTACATACTAAAAAAATATATGGTCAGCTATTGGGTAGATATTGAAAACTTCTAATTATTAATCTAGATAACTTGATGACTACTGGTTTCTGAGCTTCATTCAAGTCATGTTTTATATTAAAACTCATAGGAGATGCATAAATATTACTTTCTTCAAGTACAAATATTTTAATTAAGTCATATTTTAATTTTATTTGATTTAAAACATTGCCAAAATCAAATTTTATAAATTTTAAAACCAAGGAAAAAGTTTAAATTAACTATCATTCCAATCTAAAATTCTTTTTACAAAAGTTTTGAAAATTCAATATAATAATTCAGGTTTGTTGAACCAAAAAAAATTATAAACATAGATTAAAAAAGTAAAATATCAAACTATGACGTTTTCTTAAATAAATTTGGGTCATAAACCCATATAAAAACTATCTAAAAAATAAATAAACTAAGTCTTTCATACTAATCTCTCAATGCTTGTTTAAGACCATAAATAGATTTAGTAAATTTAAAAATAGACTTTGGAAAATGAGGGTTTTTGAAACATAGAGGTTTCTCAACATAAACTTTGACTAGTAAAAATATAATTATGAAGGTAGAATTTAAATCCATAGGGTAAAATTGTTAAATCCATATAAGATACATTGGATAAAATAATCCTAATAGATTATAACCTAAAAAATAGTTAAAAGTTTTCCTCATATTTAATCCCCACTTCCAATTTATAAACTTTTTCAACTAAACTAGAATTATTTTTAACATTCACAGCATGATCATCCTATTTATTCTGAAAACCCTATTTATTTCATATAACAGGATAGCCTAAGGACCTATTAACTAAATATCAATCTCGGTTCTTTGTGAACTGGTTTGATTACTCTTATATTGATAATACCCAACTCTTATCACTCAAGGATCCCTGTATAAATTTAGATTCAATCTATGTTAATAAAGAGGAAAACACAAGAAGGATTCCAATACATAACATGTCTCCTAGTCCTAACTCATTTATCTTATCTTCCTATAAAACTATATAAGGGATGGTTTTAAAAGGTTCTACATTTCCTAGGAAACACACTTATAGGTTAACTTGTTTTCATCATTTGAAGAATTTATTATTATTGATTACATTCCAAGTCATCTGAAATTTCATTTTAAAATGTTTTATAAAGTCTCAAGTTATCTAAACAATTTGTAACATCATCAATTTGGGTTTTCTTATGCTCAAGGGGGTCACTTTCACCAAATTTAAAATTATTAGATTATTTAATTATCCTTGACATTTTTTTAAAAACTCTTTAATATTTAAAATTGGTATAACATCTAATAAATATTCCTTCATCATTATTTGGAATGAAATTATCAAGATTACCCTTAGTGTACAAGACAGAATAATTCATCTATAAACTTTGAATTATCCAAACATTGGTACTATATTTTTGCATAAATCATAGGGTGTTTTCTTAAAAATAAGACTTATTAAAACTCTTTTTGATACATAGCTTGTTTTGTTAGAAGGTATTGTAAAAAAATGAGTAGTCATATTATATTCACATAACATAGTTTTAGAAATTTCAAGTAAAGTCTAATTAATTATTTCAATAACACCATTATCTTGAGATTTTTTAGGTGAAAATTGGTTTTTAATACCATATTTTGAAGAAAATAAACTGAATTCATGATTCATAAAATCTTTTATATGGTCACTTCTCAAAGAAATAAATTTTTCATCTTTTTTATTTTAAAAATTCTTGTAAAAAATAATAAAATGAAAAGAATATTCACACTTAAGAATTAAAAAATAAACTCATATAAATCTACAACAGTAATTGTCCATCACATAGACAAATGAATTCCCACCAAGTATTTTTTTTACTAGATGGTCAAAACAAGTCCATATGGATAAGTTCTAAAGTTATAAAAGTGACAATAACTTTGATTGGCTTAAGATAATACTTGTGTTTTTTTCCTATTTATCATGCATCACATGGATTCTTTTTATATAAATTATCTTAGGGAAAATCAAAAATCAATTTTTCTTAGATAATTATCTCAATTAATAAGCATTACAATGTCTAATACATCTATTCAAAATCCAATATTCTTTGATTTAATAATTCAAATAGTTTAAAATTTCTTTACATAATTAATGGATATCTAAGGTGTAAAAAAATTTATATCTTAGTGATCTAAATTTAAGCATTATATTTTTAAAAACATAACATGCATTGTTAGAAAAATCAACTGAATAAACATCATCATAGTGTTTATAAATACTTATCAAGTTGTGTATCAAGCCATCAAGATAAAAACCATATTGATAAGTACTAAAATGTATCCCTAACTAAACTAACTCCAACAATATTCCCTTTATCATTATCACCAAAAAACAACATATCCTCTATCAATCTGTCATAGTGGGTGTAAATTTTAAAATTCGCTAATCATGTGCCTAAAATAACAACTTTCTATATACCATTTTTTATTGTAATTATTATAGATATTCACCATTAAAAAATATCAAAAAAATAAATTTTTTATACCCAAATACTATTATGTCAATAGAGTTTTCATGTAATGACATGGGAAACAAGATTGGTATAGAATTTTCAGAACATACAGTATAAAGTTCATATAGTTTTTTTAGAAATATTTTATTTTTTAACTCTACATAGCTATGGATATTTAGTATATAAAACTATAGTACAGTGACCATTTATTCTGTAGTGATTAAAAGAAACTTTAGACATGTTTTTATTTTGAGAACTGACCACAAAATAATATATATACAACTTACCTTTCAATCTATTACTAACATTTCAAACTTTTCCTTTATTATATTTATTTTTTCCAAATATTTGATTTAAGTAATCATAACAACTAGAAAATACACCTTTTTCCATTTTATGGGAGTAAAACTAAAGTTAATAATTCATTTATTTGATTATCATGAAGTGTATAAGTGTAAATATATTTAGATAATTTAGATTTTAATTCAAGAATATGTTTTTATAGATGAAATTTTTCAATTATCAAGGAAACATATAATTTTTGTAGAATCATAATATTTTTCTTTAGGGAATAATATTTATCCACCAGAATGCATCATTGTTAATTTAATTCATCAAAACACATTTTTTACAATCAATTTTAGAACCATAAGAATAAAATGATTATTCCTCATTGAAGTTCCCAGTCAAAATCCAAGTATCACTGAGAGGGGGAGGGGTGAATTAGTGATATTTTTTTCTTTTTATGTTTCCTTATAATTGAAACAACTTTCTCCTACTGTTAAAGATTTTATTCTCTAATGAACAAACATAACCATAGGAACAAAATATTTACAAGGTTCACTACTCAACAAGAGTAGCTACATCCTTGGTATGGTACGAAAATAATCCAGTACCACACAATCCACTAGAAAACAATCCTTTGATGTGGAATACAATGAGTAGGATATACCCTGACACTCGTGTAAAACTTGTAAAACAATATTCAAGTGTGTGTTCACCCTCTTATCACAAATAGGGAATTTCAGTATTTCAGTGCCTCTTTACAATTGAAATTTTGTATTCTCTGAAGTACGAATATTCACTTTCCTACCCAGAAGCTCGTAAGAACTCCCATACTCCCAACTAAATATGTGTAAAGACCCAAAGTTTTTCACATATCCTTTAGGGATTCATGTGTACAATTCAAATGGATTATGTGTAAAAATTTCATTTTGGCATGAAAAACCTTTTTCATGCAACTTCTTTTTTCTGCGCAACTTTCCAATTTTCGTGTAGCTTCCCACTTTTTTGCACACCCTTCTTCTTTTCATGCAAACCTATTTCTTTTCACATAACTCACTTATCTTAAGATTTTATGCACACAAGAGCTGGGGATTTATTCTATGTTTTGATCATTATCAAATGAGAGGGGTTCACCTCATATTTATAGGTCTTTTTAACCCTGCACGAAAAACAGTAATCCACACATAAAACCCTCTTCATGCACATAAAAACTCTTTCACACAACATCATATTTCACGCAATGCTCCAATTTTTTATGAACCTCATGCCTTTGACAATTTTTTGAGCTTCTGATCTTGATACACCTCTTACACAAAAAACTTCATTCCTCTATTTCACATACCACTTTATTTTTCAGACATCCCACTAAAATTTCGCGCATCGCACTAATATTTCACGCAACATGTGGATATTTCACACATCTCGTTAATATTTCATGAAACTCGGGGATATTTTGTGCATACCACTCATTTTTCTCAAAACCTATATTTTTTCGCACACCACACAAATATTTCACTCACCACATTCATTTTTCACGCACCTCCCTTTGCCAAAAACACATCTCTTTATTTTCAAATTTTTAGGCCCAAAAATTTGGCAAACATTGGAAATGGTTCCACCTTCAACTGTTCTTTTGTGCCGCCTCTATATTTTCTATTCATTTTTCATTTTTCTCTTCACTTTTTCCCATAACTATTTTTCATCTTTCATCATGAACTCCACAATTGTGATATATATCCTTTGATAGATCAAATTTACCCTTGTTATAGTGACAATGGGAAGTACTGAAACTTCCCTATCTTCAGTTTACATCATTCCTTTCAATCAAAATTGTATATGACTGACATCATCATTTCTCCCCCTTTCCTTCATAAGGATTGCATCACAAGTTCTCCTAACTTATGATATATGTGAAATACATAGTCGTAAATCATCGCATGGTTTAAATTTTCTTTACAAAGTGAATTGATTTAGCTTCTTTGACAACAAAAAACAACACCCTATAACAACAAACTCTTCTTACTTCCTTATCAGTCCAACTTGTTCCCAAAACTCATCATTTTAGTCTATAAATAACAAATTTGATTCTTGAAAAAAAATCATTATCTTCTTAATCAAAATAAGATTTATCATTGGATTCATCATAAGCACACCATTTTGATTTCATATCATACTTTTTTTTCTATTGAAATCATGTTTCCTTGGTAATTTTTTGTTATATTTACAATTCTATTTAAGATATAGATAATAAATGTGTCCAAGATTTTTTCATTCATATCATCCCACTTCCTTTTTATTTCCTTCAAAATTATGGAACTTATTAAAGGATTTTTTTAATCCACAATTCCTATTATAAAACTTTTTAAAATTCTTTTATAACTGAGAAATTTATTTATAAAAATTAAAATTGATAGAATATAATACATAAAATGAGTCAAATAAAATTATTTATTGGATTTATTTTCATCTTTTTAAGTAGAAATATTGAGAGTAATATTATCCCTTTAGAACATCATGTAATAATTATATTTAGCCTATATTTTTTCCTCATACATCACAAGATTCATAATGAGAGATTTCATTTTTAGATTTTTCAGAGGTGTAAACTTATTGATGGAAGGTGATTTCTCCTTCCATTTTAAAGGATAGACCCTAAGAAATTTTAGATCATGATCTAGTTTAAGAATATTAGTTCTTAAATGAGAAAATTTATTTAAAATAATTGTGATACTTTTATTCATTTTAGTGATTATTTCACCATAAATAATCCTCAAGGTGTCAAAATTGAGTTTTTAGTGCTATAGACAAGCTACCTAGCATTATTTATTACATCATAAACAAAAAATATGGTCTATCACAAACCATGCATTGAAGCGCTGTGGGTAACATTATTAAATTCATTAAATCCTAGGAAATAGATGATAGAATTCATAGATTTAGAGTTTAAATCCCAATCAGATTCATGATCTAAACACCATTACTTTGGTTCTCTAATAGAAACCGTATATTAATTAAAAACCTTTAAATAGGATCTTAGACCAAGACTGTTTAGGTAGATAACAATTCTAGATTCCCATCATCCATAATTATATCTTATAAAGAAAGGATCCCAAATAAGGGAAATTCTTTCCTATATGTCAGCTATTGTAGTAACTAGAGAATTATATTTTGATTCCACTCGAAAAATTTAAGAACTTAAAAATTCCTTTCCCATATACCAAGTGATATCGCATTGGTGTTTCACAATAAATCAAGAGAGATGTGAATTAAGTTATTTAAATAATTACCAAATTAAAACATTGTTGGATGTAGAGTAATTGCCTATTGGGACTATAGCCAACTTAGATTTTGGTTAGATATAATAGATCATTCGTAAAATACAAGAAGATGACCTACCTGACCAATAAAAAAATTTCCAAATAATTTTTACAATTTTTCTTTTAGAACCAATACATGATCATTTAACAATAATTTATTATTAATTTAATATAATTAATAAATATATCATTATTGTGTTATTTATTCAATATAGTTATTGATCGTTCAATCCATTCCTGTTGAATATTTATTTCATTAAAGAGGACCCAAAGTAGAGTCCCTATAGTGGTAATCCACACATTCTCATTTGATAAAAAGATTTAGTTGATGGTACTCTTGGTTTTAGAATGGTAGTAATGATCATATTTCATTTCCCTCTTTATTACTACATGATCCATACATTATCATTTGATAGAAAGATGTCGTTGATGGTACTCTGGGTGCTAGTATGGTAGTAATGATCATATTTCATTACTCTCTTGATCACTAGCATGATCCCTTTAATCTAGAAGGATTCTCTTTTGATCTCTCTAGTGTGATAGGAATGGAATGAATAAGATTGAATCTATGAAACTTGAGATAAAACTATAGGTACATTCTACATTGTGGGAGAAATCATTAGGTATTAGAATTTTTTGCACAATGACCAACTTCTCACAATCCCTATAATTTTCTATTTATACACCTGAGGTGATGGTTTTTGAATAATTAATTACACAAAGGCCCTTAAAATTATGTTAAACCTAGAATTAACTTCATGTCAAGTAAAATAATATTATAATTATTTTATTTCAAGGCGTACACTAAACCACATAATGATAAATATTATTTATAGTCCAATAAATAATTATTTATCATCAAACCAATAACTTGTTCTTCTCATCCTCCTTATCATTTCCTAAATTAATATTTAAAAATCCTAAAAAATAATATATTCATAGAATGGAAAATCAAAATAAAATATTTATTAAATTAAATAATTTTTTATTAATAAATAATTATTTAGTACTATGTGAATAGTAAGAGATAAATAATATACATTTGGTAAATATATAAATAAATATTATATTCATATATTTTCAAATAGCAAATTTATTTTAATATTTTTTTTTAATTTGGTAAATTATTTATTACGTTGAAAGTAATAATAGATAAAATAAATATTTTACTTATCCACATAATCAAAAATAATACCTTATGAAAAAAAATAATTATTTGATATTTGATATCAACAAATACAAAATAAATATCACTTCTCTATCAGAAGAATAATATTTATTCCAACCATTAAATATAAATAATATTTAAATAAGATCATTGGAAACAAATTATGTGTGACCCTCTAGGCATCTTCCTCTGTAGCATTTGATGACCTAGCCTAAAGTCTAATATTACTGCCTAATACTGCTTCAAGACACTTACATAGGAAGAAGATATGTCCTAATGAAAACAACCACATATAAATGCTCACTATGAAATGTTATCTCTTTGTCTTGATATCTCATCACTCGTGTCATTAACTTATGTGCTTGATAAATCATTATTTGACTATCTAAAATGAATGCATCTATAAACCATGGTCATGGAAATTAATATGATGCTTCTATTTTTAACAAACCGGTGAAATATCGAATTTTATTAAGTTGGATGGGACAAACCCTTCCATGGAATATTCATTAATAACATATCATTTGTGATGCACCAAACATTCCTAACTTTTTGTGGTCATATTTCACCATGGTTTATGACAATACATCAATGTGTGTGGGTAATGAAATATGTTAATAATTATATTAATTTCTAAGGATAATTACACACACTATCATTTAGGAATATCCAATGACATATATAAATGTATGGATTTACTATAGGCATGTACGTTCTCATTAAATCTCATATTAAAGATGACTAAGTATAAACATTATGAGATGCAGACTCATCCACTTAAAAGTAATTTCACCTGAAAATCAAAATATTATATGTGCCATCATAGAATGTTATTTTACTATATAACAGTAATTAATAAAATTGACATAGTACTTAAATGTTCTCATTATATAGGGGAACCACTATAACCTTTTTTAGTGTGATTGATATTCTAGGAAATTATGAAATTAATTATACATATAAGAATGATAAATATCTCATAAGGTATTTATTAATATTCTAATATATGAATATAAATGTAATCTAAATTAAAAGTATATTTTTTAAGGACCCATCCCCAATATACTCCCACTTTCACTAGATCCAACTATTGTGAACTTTTTATTTTATTAGTTCTCACATATGAAAAAATCTTATACTAGTTATATCTATAGTTTTTTGGCATACCATGTGATTCCCAGTCTAATGTTAATTTTTCCAATTGTATTTATGGATAATCTATTTACTATAACTTCACATCCTTGAGGAAATCCCTCAAATAGTTTTATTACTAAGTATCAAAAAAAATACTTTATTGGAAAATTTACATTTTGTTTAATCCCATTGTCAATTATTATCGTAATAATAATGAAACTCTTACATTTGATATAACCCAAAATAGTAATATGACATTTCTAAATCGATTCTTAAGACACATCAGAAGCCTCAATGTTGTCAAATATTTTAGATATGGAAACCAATGTTTGTAATAAGATTGTATTTTATATTAATACATCTTTTCTATGATACTAGATCAAATTATACTAAATAAGGAAACATGCTCAATTCCCTTGATCACTAGTATTCCCACTTCTACAGACATCTGGAACTCATCCAGTTTTACTTCATCAAGGGAGGTTGGGTACTTCTAACTAAAAAACCATATAGTTATGTTAGATCTATTTAATATTCACCTATTATGAATCATTCATCGATAATAACAAACTTTGATATAACATTGCATGTGAGATAAATTACTATCACTTATCTTATGAAATTCTTTTATCCCCATAATCCTTTCCTACTTCCATACATGTTCCAATGGAAAGATTATATGCCACAAAAACTTTGGTATAGAATTATTATAACTTTTATTTTTCAATAAATTTAATATATATATAATATGAACTGGTTTATAAAACAAGTTGATATATTGTATGGATCTTTTTTCCAAGAACATCGTTGCTACTTTAAGTCATTCTTCGAGAAATTCACTTCTTAGTCCAAAAAAATAGGAAGAACAGTCCATTTTTTCCTTATGTTATCAATATATATCTTGAAAAGTACAACATTCCCACTAACCTTTTAGAGATTCATGTCACTCCTTATTTTCCAAATGAGTATTCTATAAAAATTATGTATGCTTTATCCATAAATGAATTTATGTAATTTTCATATCTTATTAGAATTTATTGATCCTTTAACCAAGACATATACCATATGTTATCATTTTGGATGCATATTACAGATATATTCTATATGGGTTTCTATAAATGAGGTATATTTTATAATAAATATCCCCATATGATGATCATATGTATTATTTGACTAGTAAAATTGAAAAGGATTTTAGTAATGGTTATTGGTATATAGGTTCTTCCCAAGAATAATCCTTTATATAATAAATTAATAATTATTGTTACTAGCTTGTACAATCCACACCAAATTTCTATTAAATACAAACCAGTATTATCAATTCATATAAACATTTAAAATATGGATTCCAAAAATATTGATACATGGAATCCATTACTGAATATATACAATCTTTTTATTCCTAGCATGTTTCTATTTACTTAATATTTATAGGAATCCAGATTCTTAAATAATAATATAGGTATCACCCACCATGGTGAACATAAATCACCTATTTAGTTATTAATTCCCTTGTAGTATGTGTTTATAGAACATCTCCTCCAATTAAGCTTAGTGGAGTATGTTATTCCTATGTTGACTCATATGCATCAATAGATTTAACCAATATAAGTTATGTTTGTTCCCACTATCCTTAAAATGATATGTTTACCATATAGAAACATATAAGTTATTTATTATAAATTAATATCATTAGTGGTAATAGGTTTATTAACTAGTATGCATTAAGTGTTTGATGTTCATTAGTAGCTAAAACCCAGTTTTTAACAAACAGTTTTCAACAAACAATTAATGTTTTAACTAAATATATTTATATTATATAGAAATTATGATATCTATTAGTCAATATTGTTATCATATAGTTATTTTTTACTCTACTATTTGAAAAAAAATGTCTTGGAATAAAATGTAGAATACATTAAATATAAATATGATTCATCGTTGTTCTTAATTTTACTATCATAATTACATTGCTATATTTAAGGAAATTTGATATATTATATACCTTTATTGCACACATAAATAATCAATCTTTAAGTAGATAATATTTTATCTCATAAGACAGATCAAAGGATCATATATCTTCACCAAGTGAACCCATTTACTTCAGTCAGAATTTATAAAATTTCTTAAATGGGACTTATGATGTATACAAATTTACCTCCAGTATTAGAATAGTTAATATGGCCCTGTTGAACTAAATCTAAAATCTATGTGGTGTATCATTATTTATATAGGTTTGTTTGTATAAAATATGATAATTAGTATCTTAATATACCTAGTATCTCATATAAATAGAGACTAAAACACTTATAAAGATATAAACATGTCAACTAATATCAGTTTCTCTTGAAAAATAATTATTTTTCCACCATCGGGTAATTAATTCATATATATATATATTCATCATTTATTAATAGATGGATATTTATGATTATAGAATTTTTGAACTATTATTAAATTATGAAATATCATATCAAGATATATTTTAAATATGAAATAATGTTTCATTTTGTTGGAAATAGACACTAAGAAATATGTCTTCGTAATACTCAAAACAAAATAGTAGTTTAACTTGAATTATCATCCAATACAATCGAGAAGTCTTGTGTTTCTGTTGACTAATCTTGGAACCACCCTTATTCAATTCTTCTGATGCATCACCTTACTTATTTTAATATTTCTATAATTACTTGTTTCATATATTTTAAATGAATATATATATATATGAAAACATATGACCAATATGTATCTAAACAAATATGTTTAATGATGAATATATTTAAATTAGTGTCTTCTAGTTTCTTCATATGCAATTCATTATAATTAAATTTCCATTGACCATTATTTCTAAATTAGAGGTTAATAGATTCTTGTTCTTTATTTTCCCCATTAATTATTTGTCTCCTCAAAAGAAATTATAAAGTAATAATTTTCACTAAAATTGTTGTGGGATTTTTACATTGTCCTTTAGTTAATAAGGAATGAGGAAACTTGTTCGATAAAAACCTTATCTATCTAATGAAGTATAATCAAAATATTCTTGGAAACTTTATCAATAATGTTCATCAAATCTTGGGCAAATGAGGATAACCTTGTTAGTGAGGATGATAATATGAGATTAATGGGTATTTTATTATATAAAATGAAGCCCAGTCTTGTTAAATTATCAATATAATTTTTCATTTTTAATAAATTATAAATTGCTACTTGGAATTATTCAAATTTAAATAGATTAAGTGAAGTGATAATATCATTTATCTAAGTCTGTCCTATTATATTTTTAGATTAATTGGATGATGCTTCATTGTGTAAGAATTAATGTCCTTATATTATTCAATCAATTATTTAGACATTACCAATAATATGATGAATCAAACATAAGAAGTAGCCGTTATGAATCTCATATAGACATACTTCTCACCATCACATTCTTACTATGGTAGAATATTGGGAATAGGTATTATAACACATGGTACAAATTATTTTATGGTAAAATAGTGTGAAATATATATGACACTCCATGAATTTTTTTCCTTTTTGGAAAATCCCTAATTTAAGGAATGGTTGTATTTTTTCAAGTTTTTTCTTTCCATTTGTTTACAATAATTAAAAATTACGATTAGTAATTTGCGTGATTTCTAAAATGGGTGAGATGAAATAATTTATTTATTTTTATTATGTCTCCCGCTATTTTATCAAGTCTCAATGACCCTCTCCCTTGAACTTAAAATATCTCATCACTTGGAAATTCTAGTGGAAAGTAACCATATTTCCCTCTTTATGATATACACTATGTATATAAAAACCAAAAAAAAAAATTTAGGTAGGTGGTCTTTCTAACTGTGGGATTTAAATTTCTTGGGTCATTGAATGTAATCTCTAATCAAGAAATCATGACTTAGATTTCCTCAACACTTGCCTCTAAATTTGTATTGTATCAACTAGGTCCATTGAATCTAATAAAAAATTATTTAAATTCAACCACTATATTAGTTAAGACCTACTCGTAATAAAAATTTCTCCCAATGAAGGTTGAACCATTGCTTAAACCATGGGTCCATATAGATTCATACAATGGAAGGATTAGTCTAAATTCATATTCAATTGATATATTTTTATTTATTAGGAATAAAAATTATTATTTTATCTATTTACATGTCTTTTTAATATTAAGTGGATTTTACTTAAGGATTAACCATCTACTAATAAAATATTTATGCATAATCCTTTTATTTTAATTCCATATTTTCATATTAATCCATTTATTTACATGATCTTTTTCTTGAATCCAAAAATAATAATGAATCAGATAAAAATAAAATAAAACATTCCATGATCAAGATATTTAACTAACATTTTTTTATTGAGTGGAAAATAAACAAACAATTGACCCTATAGAGAAGACTCATTGAGTTGATCTAGGCTCAAGATGTATTATTCCTACTCTGTGTTATGTATCACCTTGGTTTAGTTTCACCTTAGTCATATCTTCAACCAACTCTATGAACCTAAGAGACCCATCCTTACAATTATTTTACTTCACACATAGGTGAAGGGAACAAGAAGATGAGTTTACATAAAATTATTTTGTTGGAACGCATTCCCATAAAAAAAATAAGTAGGGTGGGATGAAACACAGGTCATCAATTAAATTTAATAATAATAATTCCAAAAAATCATTAAATAATTAAATTAAAATAAACCACATACATACACAGGTTGGCCTAAGTATATTATTATACACTTTTGCAATGAGTATTCATTTAAAATAACTAACTTGGATTCATTTATAATAGTTATTTTATTGAGATAAAACATGTAAAAAATTTATCCAATTAATTTCCAATTAATAAATTAATTTATTTTATCTTAATATTCATCTAATCCCTCTTCAAAATTTCCATCAAACATAATTTAAAAAATATAATTTTATTTAAAATTAAAATAGTACACATGTCTACATAGAGTCAGTAACAATTACCCATCCAAACATTCATACAAGATATTTATATTATGTATTAACATGGAATCCAATATACATTTCATGGAACATAATTAAAAGTTTTTAATTTTTCAATAAATGATGCATGGTCATATATAAATTATGTAGCATGTGACGTTATTAATTCACATAAGGTACACTATATGTACAGACCATACATATTTGGGAAATAAAATCATTGTCACTTCCTTGTTGTAGTTATGTTTCATAGTTATTTTTCTCTATACCACAAGAATTGATGAGTGGATTGTTGTGGAAGCGGTGGGGTACATCCAAGGTGATAGGGAGAAAAATTTGAAGGAAAAACGGTTTGCTGAGGTTTGAAAGTAGGTCTGAGGTGATAGTGAAATTGTGTAATAGGATGTTCCGATTATCCTTATGGCAGGTGAATATTGGCCAATGCATAGAGTAATAAAGTTGGTGGTCTAGTGGGTTTTACTGAAGTTTTAAGGTGATGGTGACATGGCACAATAGGATGGTCTAGCAGTCCGTATGATGGGTTATTATGGGGTTATTTGTAGGGCGATGTGGTCAGCAGCCTCTAAAAGGTAGATAGTGGGGGTGATCAGCTACCTTGGTGTGGGTTGCATAGTATTATTAGTGGGATTATGTAAGGTGGACTCTATTTTTGGATACATGGTGTGGGCCAGCAGGTTATCCTTGGATGGATCAATGGATTTGGGTCTTCAGGTCATATTTTGGGCCATTTTTCCCCAAAGTATATAAAGTCTTTGTAATGGGTTTCCCACTACCCAAAAAAGCAAGATCTTTGGTTAATAAAAATATGATGGATTCCCTCTATATTGTTAAAAATTAATCATATCACAAGGAGTGTGCTATCAATAAATGAAACACGGAACACATGTTGAAATGTTAAAATATATAATTAATTTTCTCTTCACATTAAATTAATTACACAAGATATACTAGATTATATTTCATGTACATTGTCTAGATGTTGTCTAATATCATTTTCCTATTTCTATGGCACACACATAGAAATTGGGGATGTTTACCGGTCATATACGTGTATGAGGTAAATGGCATGTAAACCTATTACACACAATGTGACCCTAATGTTTCATGTTTATTCAGACCACATTTCATGTAATAAATACATGATACGACATAGAACCTTGTGTTTTTTACCCTAAAAACACATGGACTACATTGAATGTACTCAAATCACATGCTGTGTATTTTATAAAAATGTGTTCCAACCTATCCTAGTCTGCATGTTTTCCACACTTAATGATTAACACATATAGTTATTTCATGATGACTAGAATTAATTTTGGTTCATCCTAGTGAGAATAAAAAAGGAACATAGAATGTTCCAATAGTTTACATGTCATGTATTCTTGTGGTATCTAACCAGCACACTTAGAACCTTCTAACGTAGTCTTTAGATATTCTCTGTTAATTATTATCTAGATATGGATTATATGAGTGGGAAATGAAGAGGGAGAGAAGAGATATCAATAATCATATTGAAATAAAAAAATATCGAAATTAATACTAAATTTTAAACCTATAAATGATCAATAATCAATAAATAATAATAAAATCAAATGTGACTTCTTTAATAATAGTTGTTGGTTCTGGATGAAGCCGAAGCACCTATTGGGCCTATGAAAATCTTAGAGTTTTTCGGATTCAACTACTCATCCAGAATTTATATGACAATAAAGGTTGTTACTATTGAAAAAAAAAATCAAGTAATATTGAAATGTTTTTTCACTAGAACTGAAAGATGATATTTTCACCAAATTTATAATTAATTTAATAGAAAGAAGAAACACCTTGGTCTTCAGTTCTTTATTCAATGTAGTTGTTGATCATATAAACATCATTCATTTTTATTTTCATTACGTTCATGTGGAAAAAAATGAAAGACCCCCTAGTGGTGATCCACACATGATCCTTTGATCATATAACATAGCGGGTGGTACATCAGGTGCTAGCATAGAGATACCAGTTATATTTTATATATCCCATGATTTCTACCACAATCCCTTTGATCTGGAATGACCATCTCTTGATCTCTCAGACTTGATTGGAAGGTAAGGAGGAAGAGATAATCTCTCAATCTTGGGAGAAAACCCTAGAATCTTTATTCATTGAGAGAGAATTATCTAGGGAGGAGAATGTTGTGTATAATTAGCAACCCCTAACAAATCTCATAATTGTCTATTTATAGAACGAGGTTTAGAGTTTAAGTTAATTTATTAAAAAAAGTATATTAATATTATATTAAACTACTAATGAACCTTATGCCATGTAAAATAATTGTAATATTATTTTAATCCATAGCATATGATAACTCTTGGAATGATAAATATTATTTACATTATCGTAAATAAATATTTAGCATTGAACCAATAGTTGGATCTTATCGACCTCCTTAACATTTATTGAATTCCAAAATAAATATTTAAATATCATAAATAAATATTACATTCATGTTCTGGTGAATAAAATATTTATTATCTTATTCATATAATTAAATAATTTTTTTATTAATAAATAATTATTTATTACCTTGTGGATAAAAAGAGAAAATATTAAACATTCAAAAATAAGAAAATAATTTATTAGTAATATAGAAAAAAAAATTAATTTGAATATTAAAAAATTAAATAAGTAATTTTTAATCAAAAAATAATTATTTATTACCTTATAAATAACAATTGATAAATAATATATATATATATATATATATGTAATCAAACAATTACCTTGAGATGGTGTATTTCATTTTTCATCACTGAATATTTTGGATGGTAATAAAAATGCATAAAAATGAAATGATAATATATATATGATATAAATTTCATTCTGTAATGGTAAATAAATATTCCAATTCTTTAATTATCATATAACAAAAAATAAAAACATCCCTCATGTGTACATGCAGACTACCACCTCGTGAACCAATATATTTTATTTTCCATCACAAACTCACATGGTATGTATATATAGGTGCGTTTAAATAAATAATATGATATTTATGATATAATTATCATTATGTTAATATAAAATAAAACTTACCTCATTTCCTTCATGTTTGATGAAAAATGGAAATGTTACTCTTGTTTATATACAACCTACCATCTCTATTATTCTAAATTAATTCATTTTTCATAACCATATTACATAATTGGTTCTAAAATTATTATTAATGTATAAAAATAATAATTATAACATGATTAAGATTCTATAAATGATATAATTATGATGAATTTGACAAAATTAGACATACTAAAACCATTTTTAACTTTTGAACCAAACATCCTCAAAACAATTGAATTAAACTTTATTAATTAAGTAATTAAGTATGAAAGTAAAATTGATTTCATGTAAATGATTATTTGATATAAAGGTTTATTATATTAAATTAAAACTCTCTTATATGATATCTTATATTTTAAAATGGATGAAAGATTTTATTTTCTCTTTGTATATGTGCATTGCGGGGTTTTTTGTGCTCATCCCATGTTTTAAAAAAAATTCACAGTGTTTGCAGATGAGTAGAAATAATAATGAAATTAAGTTGAAAATCATGAATATTTTTCATGAATAGAAAACATTTTTCATATTAGAATTACTATATTGTCAAAAAATTAACTATATGTTGAAGTGTCTACATTATAATGCATCAGTTTTTTATATATGATTTGTGACCTAATTCTCTAAAACATTAAACATGAAAATATATTTTGGAATACAAGAAATTAATTATTTTTTTAAAACTAAATTACTATTAGAATGAATATTGGGCCCTTTTATGTGTAGAACCAAAAAATAAAATAAATTTCATTTATTAAATTAATTAATGATTACTTATTTTAATGATATTTAATATTTCATTTCCACCGAACCATCAACATGGTTCATTATCCTCGATATCTATCAACCATAAAATAAGGACTATTTATTATAAAAAAATATCACTAAATTATTCATTCAATAAATAAATAAATATTATATTCCCTAAACTAGTGAATAATTCTTTATTATATATATAAATAACATATTTATTATCTTAAATAACTGGTGAAAAATTATATGGTTTTAACATAACCCAAATAAATATTTATTCTTGGAACTAGTGAATAATATTTGATTCTAATATTAAATTCATGTAAAACTAAATCGAGGTTCTGTATAAACTTGGTGTGTGACCCCCTAAACCCCTTTCCCAATGGAATTAGACTGAACTTGTCTAAAGTCCACGATTAGTGTCTAGATGCACGTAAAGAAACCCAAAGAGAAATATATTAATGTCATAATGACAATAACCTCATATTAATTATTACTATGTAAGATATTCTATTTGCCTTGATATCTCATTAAGCGGGTTGTATCGTATGTATTATCAGCCTTTATGTTCAATATATCTTTCTTTGACTTCCTAGAAACGAGCATACAAATTATAAAATTCCATATCCATGGACGTAATCAGGTTTTCCCATTCCTATCAATGGGATTAGGATATCTACTTCCATTAATTATACATATATAAATCCTTTATTTACTTATTCATTAATATCATATCACTTGTGAGGCACCAAACGTATGTTACTTCACCAAGAACATATGTTATCCTAGTTTTCATAGATAAATCAAAATACATAACTCATGGTAAAAATTTATAATATTCTCAAGTACAAGGACCAATACACACATTCAAAAATAAGAGCATCCAGTGACACATATGACATTTGAATTTCCTACAAGAAATTCTGTTATCATGATCTACTCTCATGGATATTTCCAAGGGATAACTTTATAATAAGAAGTCTATATGTCTTATGATCCCCGTAACCCTAATAGCTTGCATCATATATGCCATTTCAGACTACTACATATATCCATAAAACATATATTTAATAATACTATCATAACACTTCACAGTTCTCATCATATAGGGGAACTACTAATATCATTCAATGTGACAAATATCCCTAGTAAAGTATCACATTAAATTTCAACTTGAAGAATAATCATGTTGTGACAAAAAATTGGTAATATTAGAATCCTTGAATAAATGGGTAATAAAAAATAAAAAGAAAATGGATCTAGGGAACCACTCCAACAACCAAATAAGACATTAAATGAGTGATTTATAACATAGCTCATAGGAATAATTGTAACAAATTCATAAAACCACATTCGAGAACATTGAAAAAAAATAAAAACAAAAAAACATCGTTTTTCATTGTTAAAGTGGTGTTGATACAACTTTTTAGGAAGTGTAATGTATGTGTGTGCTTTATGGGGGAATTATAACTCACAATTGAAAATAAAATAAATAAATAAAATAGAAATTTGACATAGTATGATAATGTGAATATGTCTATTGTATAATGGATCCACTATATTTCTTTCTATCCAAATAAGCATTAGAGGATACCAAACATTATAAATACATAAAAAATGAACTCTATTTAAAGAAGAGGTGGAATAATTAAAGTGAATGTTTTATTTTATGATTATTCCCCCTTGAAATATATTTATTTCATTTTGGTTTCAGATCATTTAATACAATCATTCATTGTTAGAAACTAAATATTTGATATTCCTCCAATAATTACATCCCCAAATTATGAGTGTAACCCATATAACCATGGTATTTTTCTATGTTTTTGGGGATAGGATAGGGCATAGAATACTTTATAGAATTTTTATGCACTGATGTAAATATTAGTGAGTGATCCACAGATGATAGAGAGTTATTACATGATCATTGATCTTGTTTTGGATAAGGACTAAACCAAGTTTAGTAAGAAACAATTTGAGTTTATTGGGTTCTATCAAAGCTTTAGGGGAACTTCCGACTGATGAAAAATATTAAAAATATAAAAAATAATAATGAAATGGTAAAAATTGTCCAAGAAATTTTATTATATGATATAATAATTAACAAAGGATGGGTGGAGTTAAGTGATTGGTTAGTAGAAGGGAGTTAAAATTGGGACCTGAATGTTATTGTTGGGAAAAACCCTCAAGGTAACATTGAATCGTTTTTCAGTTGATTGTGTTTATTGATAAAGAGGGTTTCCTTGGTTAGTTGTGGTGTTCCAGAGATATTGTTGATTAACCATGTTGATAATGAACCATGATAATGGAATGTATGATCTGGAGGTGGTGAAAATAGAAAAGATACAAGGTGGCATTGTTTTATAGTGTTTGCCAAATTTTTGGGCCTCAAAATCGAAAAATGGATAAACATATTTTTGGATAAAGAAGTTGTTCACAAGATTGAAGGTGTTCTGGAAAATTTCTCTCAAGGCCTATTTTAGAACAGAATATTGAAAATGGAAAAGGCATGTTGTGCGTGAAATATTTGGAAATGTGCGCAAAAGATGAGGTTGTGTGAAAGAAACATGTGCATCCAATGTAGTGTCAAATGGGGTTTTTTTCACTCAAGGAGGACCTCACTCAACACATCTAATCATCCACGTAGGGTTTGGAAATGCCTATAAATAAGAGGTGACCCCCATCATTTGAAGAAACTCAACACTTAGAGAGAATCTGATCTCCAGATCACAGAAGAATTTTATGCAAAGTGAGTTTCACGGAAGATTTTGAGTTTCACGAAAGCTAAGAAAGTTGCATGTAAGAATTGAATTTCACTTATGATTAATGTTACATAAAAGGGGTGTTTCTCAAAAAAGTGGAATCTTGTGCTTAAGGAATTAAAGTTACGGTAAAGGTGCAGTAAGTGTTGCATGAAAGATTTTAGGTTTCCCAGTAATACCATAGCAAAGTGTTATTCATCAGTGTATGAAAGTGGGACATCAATAGGGATTCTACATATAGTGGAGGATGCATTCATTAGAGATAATGAAGGGACTTATGAGTCTATAAACTATGATTGGATCTTTTGAAAAATAATTGAGCACACTTTAGTTGAAAGAGTAGTGAGATTTCAAATTGTGATTGGTTGGAAACCTGGAGGGATAGTGAGTTCACTCCAAACATTGTAAACGACAGTGCGATTATAGGGAATTTGGTACATTAGCACATCACCATTGTATGCTCCTTGTACATAGCCTTGTGAGGCTGACCCAAGTAAAATTAATGTGTTCTATGCATGTTTTAAGATTTTTTCATACTCTGTAATGGGAAGGAGAGAGAATAGAGTTTTATTTAACAACAAAAAAATATCAAAAGGGGAAATTGTTTTAATCTGTCATACCTTGATCCCACCCCCATAGGGTATCTATCCTAGTGTACCTAACACTTATATTCAAAATAAAAGGATGGTAACTAAAATAAGTCAACGGATTTCTTTAATCTATTTTAAAAATATATTAGGTTTGAGTTTTTAAGTCAATATATTCAGAGAATATAAAATAAGCCCCAAAAATTTTAAATGAGGCTTCTAATATGATTAAAAAATAACTAAATTTGGGTAAAAGATGGAAAACTATAAATAAACATGAGTGGGAGATTCTTGGAGGAAGCAAGTTAAATATAGATCATAGAAAATACAGTTGATCTTGACAAAGAAGTATCACTTCTTCTTCCTCCCTCTTTATCTTCTCAATTTTCAATATGTTTTTCTTGTGTGATTTTCTTGAGATTCAAAAATTTTTTGTGGCTAAAACATTTAGGCCCTGAATATTATTTCAATTTCTCAATACATTTGTGTTCTTTTTTTATTTTTATTTTCTTCAATTTGTTCCCCTTTTATTTTCAATTTATAGCTTCTATTTGGATGTTTTTTATACAATATTAAATAAAAAATAATATCATGATTGTTTTACAAAAATAAATTTTATTCACTATAAATGATCTACAAACAGTGTATAAAAAACAAGAAAAGTGAAAATTTATGAATAAAAAATGGTTCATTTTTTGAATTAATCTTCGATCACTTTAATATTTTATATTTCAAAAAATCTCTTCCTGGTAAATATTGTTTTTTTATAGTGATAGTTATAATTCTCAACATGTTTTTTAAATAATTTTTGTGATTAGGTTTTCAAGTTCTGTTGAAATAATTCAACAGAAATATTCTTTTCAATAAGCTAAATCAGTAGGATTTTTACTAGATCATACTTTTTCTTCATCAACTGCTCTTTTTCACAAATTTATAACCTATTTTGTGTTTATATCATGAATTATAATCCTTCAACTCAATTTTAATCTTTAAACTTTGTTCTATCTTCCACTTTTTACCAAAAAAAATTCATTCTTCCATTTTTTTCTTGTATTCATAAAACACAATAAATAACATAATTTTGTATCTATGGTATCAACCCTAATTAACATGACCCAACCTACTAATACACCTCTTAGGTGAATGTAAACTAAGAGTGTCACCCCAAGCCCACCTAAAATAGGATAGGGTAAGGTGACCAACACCAAGTATTAAAATCACTCATAATGGGATAACTAATCCTAATACACTTATAGACAATGCACAACTCCATAGTGAAAATATTAAAGTAGTATAAAAATAAGATAAATATAATAATAAGAATATATTTGATAACCACTAGGTATCATAAAGACATGACCAGTTAAAATATAAAGGTAGATGGGAAACATTCATGCCTAACTATAGAAAGAAATGGAAACACTATCCTAAATAACATTATATGATATTTTAATGAAACACCAAGCTCCTAGAAAAAAATTATAACTACTAAAATTTTATCTAGGTACCAATAAACTCCAATAACACTATATCCACTAATATAATAACTGAATTGAAGGTTATCAACATAAGATATGATATTTCAGAAATAATGACCATTCATGGGTGAGTGTATATATACCTAGTAAGATGCCCTGAAACAACAAAGAAATGATAAAAGGAAAGTTTACTTTAAACCATAAAGGTTATAAGAGAATAATAATTATTTAAATCTTAATAATATTAAAGGTATATGAACCCAAAATAATGAATGAATTCCTATTATTCGTAGAATATCTATAGTATTTTTACCACACCACCTGGAGATCTGAATTTCATAACTAAAGTCTTAGTCACCTCACTGGGGTCATCAAGATGAACTCATACCTTGTCAAATTTCACACAACTTATGAGGGGGTAACACAAAAATAATGCATAAGACATATTATATGATTTTAAAAACTCATATAAGAGATATTTATCATTCCTCTAAAAGTTTTTTCATCACGCCAGAACCTTATTGTTGACCCAAGGGATATAATTCCAAAGTATTCTAATCATGACTCATAAATTACCTCAAATTCATGAATAGACTGCAACATTGTAATATGCATGTAAAACTACATAGGATAGATTATATATTTTCTAAAAAAAGAAATTTACTGAAGTAAATATAAAAAAACTCATCATAAAGGCACAATTTTGGCCCTGAGTATGCCACATGGCACACCATTCACCCCATGAGCATGGAGTGCATGCTTCCTTGGGTAGGAAAGACCAAACCCGATTCTTTTTCTTAGTACACATTAAAAATGGTCTGGGGTCTAGGCCCACTTTCCCCACCCATGTGACATGTGTAAAATAGGCAACCACCTGATCTATATGGGTGTCAGATAATTGAGTGTGAGGGGCAATGATCAACCCACCCCTCCTCTCTATCCAATGTCATACACATAAAAATATAGCTACTTCCACCATATCTCCACCTTTCGAACATCTTGATATAGTTTCATGGATTCTCACCGCCAAGATGACCTCTTAAACACAAAATTATCTTGTCATCTAAACCTATCACTACATCTTCTCCTCATCAACCATGTCGCTGCCTCATTTCCTCTTCTTATAGAGCCTCCAAGACATGCTCATACTATTGTTTACAACTAGTAAGGCCGAATGAAAATTACCATGTGTGAAAAGTGTGGAAAATAGAGGTTGGATATTGATGAGAAGATAGAGGATAGTGGAGAGGGGAGTTATATGGATTATCATACTAGATTTTCATCGTTCCTCCATCATTCTTACACAAAAAATTACAACGTTAGGGATTGAATTCAAAAAATTATACATGAATAATATAATTCATGGATTTTAGGATCATAACAATGAGAGGAAAGAATATTAAAAAAATAATTCAAGCATCTATATTCTCCATGAAAAATAAATTAAGGTTTTATGATTCTATCAAATTTTAGAGCACGAGTGTCGAAACATGTTAGTAATAATTTTAAAATCATAACATCAAAAATAAAGAATTCAAATGATGGGGGAATCATGGAAATAATTATTCCTACATTATGAATGATTTTCTCAATGATTGGTATTATGCTCACATAAATCAGGTTGTCATCCGGATGAGAATTAATCCAAGCCCTCTCAATAAATTTCTACCAATAACACTCTCCCAAAGCCTATGGTTCTTACATATAATATTATTTATTAGAGATAAGTATGATTTTATAAAAACAAATTCCATGTTTCAATTTTAAAACCACCATTAATGTATCAATTATTTATTATTAATGCTTTTCCATTTTAAAATATATTTTTATTGTATAAATGTTAACCAACTCCTGAGTTCGCTAATGTGAATGGAAATTATAACCCTCCAAGAATTAAACCCATGTTTCAAAAAAAAACCAACATTGTTAGAAATTTTATTTAACACTTAATTTAAGTGAAAATTCATTTTTATCAAGAATGCACTGGTGTGGGATAAAAATAATACCTTTTCCTTAGTATATTAATATCAAGGCCCATAAGTGCTTGTAACTTTATGTTAGATACTTAAAAAGTAACATAATATATTTTAAAATATTATTAGGATTAAAAAGTTAAAATTTGGGTCATTAAATACTCCCCAAAGTCAAGGATTTTCACCCACAAACGTTCAATATAGTCAAAATGGTGAGAATATTGGACCCCAAATCTAATCCTCTCACTCCAACGAGCTCCCCTAAAGGTTCTCATGCTATAAAAGAACACATAGAAATAGAATGTTTCACCCAGTAAGGGTTGTATCCTATCAATACTCAATCACTAGTGAGTAGTTTCATAAAGTACATATACCCTCAATGTCTAGATTTCCCCAATCAATGACTTAAAATAGATCATGCACATATATTCTTAGTTTCAACACATGGAATAGGTCATTCACCTAGTCTAATTGCATGGGAAATACCAGGTGGTAAGAAACTCACCCACCGAGCATAAGATCTAAAATAGATCAATGATTTTTTGAGATAACTTACCACCTGATCTAAATTTCAATAAAAACATGGTAAGGAGAGACCTACAATATACATGATCACCCTCTTTCGACTCCAAGTTCCTCCATTTTCAATTTATATAGTAATTTTCATGGTTTTGAGAGGGTTTCAACCACTTTGGATCACCTGCACCCTATCCTTTATTAACCCCACCAACTTTATCCCCCTAAGTGATAGATCTCCTACCTTTATCAAATACATGGGTGACCAAAATGGTCTCTTGTACAGGGCCTCAAAAGGTTCCATTTCAATAGTGGAGTGTTTGATAGAATTGTAAGAAATATCTAACAAAAGTAATGTGATCTTCCTAGATCTAGATGAAATTCAACATGCAAACCCTAATCATATCTTTGAGAACCTGAATAGTTTACCCATTCTAGACATATTTTTGTGGATGAAAAACTATAATAATCTATATCTAGGTCCTAAAATCCTTATAAAAGCCTCTCTACAATAGGGACATGAATATGAAATCACAAAAATAAACGATAATCAATGGTATCCCTTGTTGTTGGGTGATTTTCTCTATAAACAAGCATCTTAATCTCTCTACTAAACATTTGTCCTATATAGCAAGTAAGTGGGTTAACTTGGTTGATTAGTATATAATAATTTATATAGAATCATGACCTCTCATGGATCGAGGGAGTCCAATCATAAAATATATCGATATGACATCCCACTTCCACTCTAGAAACTCAAGTTGTTAGGATAAACCTATTGGAAATCGGTCATCTTCCATCAGTAATTATCAAGTAAGACATCAAGAAATAAACTCATTACCATTATACTTCTTCCATTCCCACCAAAACTAACCTCAAATGTCCTAGTATATCTTCAATATTCATGGATTTACTACTAATAGATATGTATGGAAATCCCTTAAAACCTCCTCATGAAATATGAATGGTATAACCATCCATTCATAAAAGAGGATTTCATTCTCCCCAACTTCAAAATATCCTTCAGGTGAATATATTATAAATATTTGACCATATATAATCTCATAAATAATGTATCGTAGCTAATAATCTCGTATTCACTGAAGAATATGTTGGAAAAAAATCTACAGTGAATCATATCGGTGTTTTTGGTTGTGATTGTGCTTGTAGACAAGGCCAAATGACCACAAATGTGTTTGAATGGTGTTTACTAAAGCAGGTTTGTAAGGCGGCACAGTTTCCCAATGTTTTCCAAATTTTTGGGACTCAAAATTGGGAGTTTGTTTTTTTGAAAAGGGATAATTTCTGTATAAGAGTGAACAATATGCGAACCACAAAGGACAGTTTACAGACTGTGAGAGGTGGTACACTGAATGGTGATGGAATCCCGAAAAAGGCAGTTTTCCCCATGCCAGCACTATGTGGACTGCGAAGGACGGTATGTAGACTGTGAACTATAAATGGGGTGTGGGTAGGAAAGAAGTTTATGGAAGGCTAGAAGTATGAAGGATATCTTGTCATTGGAAAAAAGGAGGTGGTTATTTAATCCTTTGCGAAATAAGAATTCTGGTACACATACCGTGTAAGGTATAATGGTTCACGAGAGATGTGGTACATGGTAGAGTTTATACCGCATCAAGGATTTGTTAAATATAAAATTAGTGTATTTTTAGAATCTATTTTCCTATGTAAGGAGTTTTAACCCCATAATTACTTAGAGAAAGTTTCATAAGAAAACATCTTTGCTCTGGGAATTCAGCTAGGTCCGAAAGTGGTTTACAAGGAAGGATTATGTGAACTGAAGTAGTTCGTGAGAATGATCCATGAAAGTGTTTTTAACTGGATCTATAGATCAAAAAATAAAGTGGTATGTGTAGGAGAAGTCTTTTCCATGGAATTGTAGTCTGTGGAAGAAGGAATACCGTAGAAACAGTAGCATTAGGCATGGGATGTTCGCAGAGGCGGTACTCGGTGACAAAAGCAGAGACAGTTCATAGAAGAGATGGTCCACGAAGCATATGAACTACGTGGTTTGCAAAAAAAGAATGTGGTTCAAGAAAGGACTTAAATAGTTCACAAAAGTAATTTCTTCTATCAAATATAGCGCAGAAAAGTCGATTTCATCCATGGGTGAAAAAAAACTTCAATAGAGCATCTATTTACAGTCAGTGATGTGTTCTTTCATGCAAATGAAGGGACCTACAAGTCCATAAACTGTGAGTGTATCCCTTCTAAGATTAGTGAGAAAAGGAAGATGAAAATAGTTGTCATTTCCACTAGTAGTGATCCAGAGAAAGAGGCATAGGCAGTGACTCTTGGGAATGCAGTAAGCATACCATATATCTTATAAGATACTGAGTCTACGCATAGAAGTGATCTAGCATGAACCTTGTAATTGAATGTGATCTTTACACTAATGGAAAATATGACTTTTTTGGATGAGTTATTTGTGATGGGACCCCATCACAATAGGTCATTTTCAATAGGAACCTTTCACAAATAACCCATTATAGAAAAGGGCATCATAAGAAGATTTTTTGTGATGGTATATCGAAAAAAAATATTTGTGATTAGACATGGACCCATCACAAGTAGTTTCCCCGAGATTATTAAAAAACATTTGCAATAAGGAATCCTATCGCAAAAGGTCCCATCAAAAAAATCTTCCCTGAATTATTTGTAAAAAGTATTTTTGACGGGTCATTGCAAAAGGACTCATCACAAATAACTTTAAAAAAATGAATACTGTAATATTATTAATAAAAATAAAATAATATTAGAAAGTAATAATAAAATAATATTTGACAATAATAATAAAATAATATTAATATTAGAAAATAAAAAAATTAATAATATAATATTATAATATTATTAATAATTCTATTAATATGATAATAATATTATTAATATTAATGAAATAATAATATTAATATTTGTAAAACAATAAAAAATTATAAGATAACAAAAACATAAATATTCATAAAAATATAAAAATAATAATAAAAACATAGAAATAAAAAATAATAAAAATAATAAATAAAATAAATAAAATAATAATATAATAAAATAATAAAAAATTAAATTAAAAAAAATTAAGTAAAAAATAAAAAATACAATATTCACAATAATATAAAAAATGCTATATAGAAATGTAACAAGTTAGTATTACAAAAAAATGCATTAAAATGTTTTATCATAAAAAAAATATCACTAAGGCAGTCCTTTAGAGGAGTAGGAGGAGATGGTGGAGGGAACTCCATCCTTAAATCATGAGTCAAACATTGCATGTACTCCATCTGCTCGTGCTACTATTGTCGTCATCGACGCATCTCCTCCTACTATCGCTGGTGCTACTGCTGCTGTCATCATATCTCTTTCTATTGCTTTTACTACTTCCATTGGCGCATCTCATACTTATTCCATTGACACATCTCCTCCTAAGCCCTATACATACTCTATATAAGGTCACTCTGAGCTCATAGCTGATCCTGATACTATGCAGCGGATGATGATGACTCTCTACGAGCTCCTCTCGAGTTGGACGATGACATAGCAGTGGTACCATAATAACTCCCAGATGTCAATCAAGAGTCTATACCAACAACTTGACCTTCCTCAAAGTCATATTTGGTCTCCTGCATCCATGTTACTCCGTCAAATTAGTGGGAACTGGTCTGACCCTCAGTCGCAGCCTGACTCTCAATCTGTTTCTGAGATGTTACGGCCTCATATAACTCCTTAAATTGTAATTTTAAATTAAAATAGATAAAATATTATTTGAATTTAATTTTAGAATTCAAAAAAAATTATACTAACCACAATATGATGCTAGCGATCAGCTCTAATCTCTCTAGTGACTGGATCACTGTACATCCTCCTATAAACATCAAACTCTATAACATCAGGTTGTTCGACTACCAATTTGAATATAACATAAACTGTTACATTTAAAGTTATATAAATTATTTAAAAAAATATTACCATATGTTCCATGTGCATACTAAATTTACCATTACCGGCTTGATGTGGCACCTCCAATATCCCCCAGTTTTGTCGACCTACCGATGATCTTCTCTGAAAACTTCCACCCAACCAATGGGAACATAATTTATCCCAAACCTAAGATGAAATGTAATCAAGTCGATGGGAGTGACAAGACTCATCAAACTCTACTACTCGTTATTTCTTCATTTCATTCCTTCTCAAATTGGGAAAAAACTAACAGCAATGCTCACACATAAACTCCTCCCATGTCTTCCTTATAGCATCATGCATTCTCTCATCGATGGGATACCACAAAACCTAGAAAAAAAACCTAATTTCAAGTTATTAATTAAAAAACATTCAATATAAATATTATTTATTTACATATCATCCAATGATAGAATAAGTGGTGCTGAACATTAATGGGAATCTCATCCCATGTGACCCATGATTCAAAAAAATAATTACACAATATAGCGCTCCTATGTCCAATAGTTATATGTAAAAAGTTTTGAAAAAAATAACAAATAATCAAAAAATTATTTTATATATAAATTAGTGAAAACTAACTAAAATACACATGTATGAATAGCTCTACATGCATTGATTTAAGACAATATATGAACGTCACTCTGGGATAAGAAAAGGAATCATCAATCAGGCAAGACCACACACCATTTGAGCCCTCCCTGAACCCCTAGTAGTCTGAGGGTCATATGAGCCAACATCCAACTCATCTAATGGTAGATCAACCTCCTACAAGTTATGAAAATAGATCTCGGTCCATCTGAAATATGAAATGAGTATTGTCAGAAAATAGTTAAAAAACTATAATATATAGATATATAATATATATGATTATATCTAGAATTTATCCATTTAAATCATCATTTACATCCTCAAAATAATATCTGATAATGTCAATGTCATCATATTCCTCTTCAACATCATCAATTTCTATATGAGTTCATGTTTCATCATCTCTTATCACTTAAAATTCATTTATAACATCATTAACATCATCGCCACCATTAACCATTAGTTTTGGGGGTCTATCATCGATATTCTTGTCTCCTGGTGAAAAAATGGATTTTGAGAAGACTCTTGAAAATTTTCAATTCCTTACACTTCAGCAGAACCATATTCACATTTAGTAAATTGATTTTCCAGATATTTAATTTTTATTATGTTCCACCAATCACCCAACACTTTTGAAGTAGCATTGTAATTTTCATAAAAAATTAGATGTGTATGATTAGACAATAAAATTGTCCATTTACTATAAAAATACTTTTATATTTAATACCAATGATTCGATGAGTCAGATAAACATACAAGTCTCTCCCAATATCCAATCACTAACATTTAAACATTGTTATGTAATTCTATCCAAGATAACCTAATTCAATAATTTCATCAAGCATGCCATAAAATTAAAATTTAGTTTTTCTATGATTATATCCTATCAAGAAGACACCACTATTTATTGTTTTTTTATTCCCCATATGAACATGTAAGAAATCAAAAACCATTAAATACATATCCAATATAATATTTAACCATTTTGGATGGTGGGTTACTCAAAACACACAATCGGTTATCAATTTTATCATCATGTTGAGATACCTGAAATTTTTTAAAACAATTATCAATATAACATAAAATAATTTGATTTTATATGTTAAACCATAAATAATTTATGTTACTGGTTTTTTAAACCAGAAGAAAAATTATTTTTCCAATGTTCTTCAAGAGAAGATACTGTAATTTTTGGAAGTTGTTTCTTGATATGATTATCATATAACATACAGATAATATTAAGTTAATTTACTATAATAAATATTATAGAATAAGTGATAGGATCACTCAAAGTAAAAATGGTGTTATTTCCTCATAGTTAAGAAAAACATATGTATGAGCACTCTGATGTTCATCATCTGAAATCCATCATTTATGAACTCCACTAAATCCAAGTTTGGGATGATTAAAAGTTGATAATTGATTGCTCATATAACTGTCAATATTTCCATCATTAAGGACCATTTATTTTTGTTTTTAGGGATATTCATATTAAAAATAATGAGATCATAAAATAAATCCTCTTTTAAATATTTTTTTCATTTCAGAATTCAACTAAGGCTTTATTGCATAATTTTTTCTTCAATTTCTCCATGTATCTCTCAAATGGGAAAATCCATCAGAATTGTACTAGATTTCCATATTTTTATTCATATGGAAAATATAATATTAAATTTTCCATTAAGTCAAATAAATCCAACAGGAATGTTTTTCCAAGTTTACATAAAATTAAAACAAAATCTTCTGGTAGTCTACTTAATGCATTATAGTATATTTTCACCTCACAAATGTCTCAGAAAAAATATGATATATATTCTATCATATCAAAAATCATAGAATGAAGAAAACCTCTTAATACAAATAGTAAAAGTATTTCCATTATAACATGACCGTCATGACTTTTTAATCCAGTAATATTACCATTTCTGATACATCTTCCCAAATTGGAAGCATAACCATATGGAAGTCTCAAATCTGCAATCCATTGATAAGTAATTATCTATTTTCATTGGATATTTTATAATATTTTTTAGCTTCATTAACTTTTGTTATTTGAAAATATCAGATAATTCAAGTTCTGGTCACCTGCAAATTTCAGAAAGATCTAATTGTTCCTTTATATTATCTTCAGTATTACTTGGTATATCCAAAACTGTATGAAATAATTTATCTGATCAGTTTTTCTCAATATAAATGATATCAATCATGTGACAGACTAACAGATCATACCAGTATGTAAGATCACAAAAAATCTTCATTTTATCCAATTGTGTTTTTTCAAAAGATATTAATTTTATATTGGTTTATTGTTGGTCCAAATGTGATTTAAGGTAATGAAGAGATGATTTATTTTACCTCTGTACCTGAGATCGTTTTTGGAGGTTCATCACTTTCAATTGTACCTTTTCTGAAATGATATTTGTTCCTCTGAAAAGGATGGTTGGTTGGAAGGAATATGTGATGAGAGTCTGAAAAATAATATTTCTTTCCATTGATGAGAATAAATTCTTTTTCATCTCTCATAAAGTATGAACATGATTTTGTATCATGTATACTCTAAAGAGATAACATGACATATGTTGGTAAGCCATTAATTGTCCGAATCAATGCATCTTTTAGTAAGAAATTCTATTTCACATCAACATCATATGTACTGAAACCATTACTCTACAATGAATTTAACTCATCAATCAATGGTTTCAAATAAACATCAATATTCTTTTTCAGATGTATTAGAATTAATAATGTCAAAAAGATAAATTTATACTTCATGAACATCCAAGGAGGTAAATTTTATAGAGTTATAAAGAAAGACTAACAAGAATACTGGATACCTTAAGAACCAAATGGACAGAAACTGTCAGTAGAAAGACCCAATCACACGGTTTGAGATTATAAATCCAAATATGAATTCACTTTGTCAAATGTTTTCCATAAATCTTTATCAGATATATAATTTAATATTTTACCTATTGAAATATTGGTTTTTTTCCATGAAATCGATGTTGTTGTGTTCTGAGATGTAAATAAATGCTACAATATAGTTGTAATAAGGAAATATCTCAACTGTTTTATAGGAATCAATCCAGACTTCCCTCGTTGAGCCTCTTTATATCTTGATTTTCCACATGTGGGAAAAGTATCCAATGAATCATTTTCAGCATAATATAAGATGCAATCATTTAAAAATGCATGAATATTCTGATAATCAAGACCGAGATTACGAACCAACCTCTTGCTCTTGTATAAATTTTTAGGTAACACATTTACTTCAAGTAACAGTGTTTTAACTAAAGAGAATATCTGATCAAAATATCTATCTGACCTTCCATTATTTAATTTAATATCCATAACTTTTTCAACCACTTTAAATTTTCTTATCTTGTATCCAAGATATAATGATTCATTAGTGGACCTCAAAAACTAATAAAATTTACATGGTTCTAACTCAGAAATTAAATCAATATTATCCTGAGTTTCATTTTGTTCGAAAGAAGGACTTGCCACATTATCTCTTAAAATTTGAAACTAGGATGGATCTGTAAACAAATTATTTGTATCTTTTCTGTAACTGTGTTCACTATGTTGATACCAAAAAATATAATCTCATTGAAAACAAAAATAAAATATATGACCTCCAACATTGGCAAATATGTCAAACATCTCTAGAGAACATTTTTTACAAGAACACTTAATTGTCCCTTCTAATACAAATTCAGGTTTTGATTATTCAAATGATAAGAAAGTTTCAACACCCTCAATATAGACAAGATTTAAACCAGAACTTTTTAGATTCATGCGCTGATTTATCCAAGCATGATCACCTAATAATGATTGTTTTCGACTTCCATGTTCCATATTCATCTAAAAAATATAATATAATTTGTTTTTTTGAATAATTTTATATAAGACAAACATTATCTAACAAAGAGATGAAAATTAAATTCACTTTAGAGCCATTTGTATTAATTTCTATTATTTCATAGTTATTTATAGTGTTTGTTTTAAAATTTAAACTAATATACACTAATTTATAATAATTTATATTAATTACCTATAGTTATTCGAAATTATATCTAATTTATACTAATTACAGTTAATTATAAGTGAAATAATTACCAATGGATTGGTGGCACCTCTTTTGCTCGAAGGCTCATCTCCTTGCAACTTTCTCTGACTAAAATCACTATAAAAAATCTATTTTGACATACGAATATCCATTTTCTTATGCATGATAGTGGAGAGAAGGGAGACCTCGTCGTGCTACTCTTCGTTCTCATGCGTGTGAAAATGGATATTTGTACATCAGAGTAGATTTTTTATAGTGATTTTAGTCAGATAATTTTGCAAGAAAATGATTAATTGGGAAAAAGAGTCTCTTTTCGCCAACTTCCCTTCTTCTTGCAACTTTCTCTCATTGAAATAAGTATTAAAAATATGCTCCGACGTATGCATACCAATTCTCATGAATATGAAAATGGATATTCATACATTGGAGTAGATTTTTTATAATGATTTCTGTGAGAGAAATTTTCAAGGAGATGAGCCTTCGAGCAAAAGGAATGTCACCAATCCGCTTGAAATTGTGCCAATTTATTACAAATTTTTTGCGAATTATTATGAATTATTGGGAATTTATTGGGATATATTACTAATTATTATGAATTATTTCTAAATATTGTAACTTAATCCAAATTATTATGAATTAATCCTAATTATTACTAATTAATCCTAATTATTACTAATTATTACTAATTATTACTAATTATTACTAATTATTACTAATTATTTCTAATTATTACTAATTAATTATAATTATTATTAATTAAAACAATTCATTACAAATTAATCCTAATTAATACTAATTAATCCAAATTATTACTAATTAACCATAATTATTACTAATTATTCCTAATTATTTCTAATTATTACTAATTATTCCTAATTATAAATAATTATTACAAATTATTATTAATTATAACTGTTTATAACTAATTATTACAAATTATTCCTATTTATTACTAATTATTCCTAATTATTCCTAATTATTCCTGATTATTCCTAATTATTCCTGATTATTCCTAATTATTCCTAATTACTCCTAATTATTCCTAATTATTCCTAATTATTCCTAATTATTCCTCATTATTCCTAATTATTCCTAATTATTCCTAATTATTCCAAATTATTCCTAATTATTTCCAATTAATCCTAATTATTACTATTTATTACTAATTATTACTATTTATCACTATTTATTACTATTTATTACAATTTATTACTCATTAATCATATTTATTACTAATTAATACTATATATTACAAATTAATCATATTTATTACTAATTAATCCTATTTATTACTAATTATTCTAAATTATTCTTAATTATTCCTACTTATTATTAATTATTCCTAATTATTAAGAATAGTTCCAAATTATTCCTAATTATTCCTAATTATTCCTAGTTATAAGTATTTATTTCTATTTATTTCTATTTATTACTATTTATTAGGATTTATTACCACTTATTACTATTTATTAATATTTATTACTATTTATTAATAATTAATCCTAATTATTACTAAATAATCTGACTTAATACTAATTACTTCAAATTATTACATATTAAAACTAATTATCACTAATTAATCCTAATTCGTAATATTAATTCTAAATTAGTAATATTTATTACTAATTAGAAATATTTAATCCTAATTAGTAATATTTATTACTAATTATAACTATTAATTACTAATTATAACTAATTATTACTAATTATTACTATTTTTTAATATTTTTTACTAATTATTACTAATTAATCCTCATTATTACTAATTAATCCTAATTATTTCTAATTAGTCCTAATTTTTACTAATTATTCCTATTTATTACTTATTATTCCAAATTATTACTAATTATTTCTAATTAATACTAATTATTACTAATTATTCCTAATTATTTCTATTTATTACTAATTATTACTAATTATTCTTAATTTTTTCTATTAATTACAAATTATTACTTATTATTACGAATTTATACTAATTATTACTAATTAATTCAAATTATTACTAATTAATCATGATTATTAAAAATTAATCCTAATTATTACTAACTAATCCTAATTTTTACTAATTAATCCTAATCATTTCTGATTAGTCTTAATTATTTCCGATTAATCCTAATTATTACTAATTATTCCTATCTATTACTAATTGTTACTAATTATTCCTATTTTCACTAATTGTTGCTAATTATTCCTATTTGTTACTAATTATTCTTATTTGTTAATATTTATTACTTTTTTTTGCTAATTATTACTATTTTTCTTATTTATTACTATTTATTACTATTTTTTGCTAATTATTACTATTTATTTATATTATTTACCAATTATTACTATTTATTACTATTTATGAATATTTTTTTACAAATTATTACTATTTATTTCTATTTATTAGAATTTATTTCTAATTATAAATAATTATTAATAATTGTTACTAATTAATCCTAATCATTACTAATTTAACCTAATTATTACAAATTAATCATAATTATTACTAATTAATCTTAATTATTACTAATTAATCCTAATTATTAATAATAAATCCTAATTATTACCAATCAATCCCAATTATTACTAATTTAATATAATTATTACTAATTAATCCAAATTATTACTAATTAATCCTTACTATTACTAATTAATCCTAATTATTACTAATTAATCTTAATTATTACTAATTAGTCCTAATTATTAAAAATTAATCCTAATTATCACTATTTAATCCTTGTTACTATTTTTTACTAATTGTTACTAATTATACATAATAATTATTATTTATTACTATTTATTTCTAATTACTTATAATTATTATTAATAATTCTAATTATTACAAATTTTTCTTAATTATTCTTAATTAATCAAATTTATTACTAATTATTACTAATTAAGACTAATTATTACAAATTATTTTTAATTATCTCTAATTATTAACAATTATGACTAATTATTTCTATTTACTATTATTTATAAATATTTATTTGAATTTACTACTTATTAGTGCTAATTTTTACTAATTATAGTTAATTATGACTAATTATTAATGATTATAGATAATTTTTCTAATTAATATTAATGACTAGTAATTAATAATAATTAATATAACTATTAATTAATACTAATAACACGTATTCGTGAAAAAAAATATTCTAAAATAAAACAATCTAATTCTAATTTAATTTCATTGCAACTAATTTACAATAATTATAACTAATTTCAAATAAAATAAATTAACTAAGAATAAGTGAAATAGATAAATACTTTTAAATTGATTCTTTCAGAGGATTCCAACCACCAATATTTCTCAGAATTAAAATTTTTAACTTAAAAAAAATTGAGAGAGAAAATGTAAGTAGAAAGGGAGAGAGGAGTAGAGGAAGGAGTGAAATGAGAGGAAAATAGATGGTGGTATATATATGTTAGATTAGTCGTGACGATATTATTTGTGACGGGTCTCATTGCAAATATTAACCCGGTTATTAATTAGGGGTGGTGGTTAAAAATGTATTTGAAATGGGCCCCACCGCAAATACCAACCTATCGGCACACTATTTGTGATGGGAGGTAAAGCTCGTCGTAAATACTAAAAATGCCATCGGGTATTTGCGACATACTCTTATACCCATTGCAAATACCCTTCTTGGGGTTTGGCGCACAACTCGCGTCAAACCTTTTGCGATAGGTACCGTCTTGTCGTCGCAAATAACTAATTATTTGCAACGGGTAGAGGGTCATGTCTTAAATAGTATCTCCCGATGACCTTTTTGTGATGGGTCCCTTCCCCATTGCAGTTACCCCATCACATATAACAGTTTTTTCATTGTGTTAATGGATTTGGTACATCGTCACATCGTCGTTGTATGCTCCTTGGACGTATCCCAGTGAGGGTGAACCAAGTAAAATCGTTGTGTCATGTGCATGATTTCATTTTTGTTCATATATTGCTACGTGAGAAAGAGAGAAGTGTGTTTCGTTTAACGGAGAAACCAAATATGAATGGGTAAGAGTTTTAATCTGCCATACCCTGATTCACCCCCCCCCCCCTCCTCAAGGTATTTGACCTCGTAGACCTAACAATTGGTATCAGAGCGAAAGCTTGAAAGTCAATGGTTCTATCTCAGTAGGTGAAATGGAGGTTGTCAATAACAAAGGAATTCGTTCTTTGGTTGAAAAAAATTTCAGCTATGGAAGAATTAGATATCGCACTACTACCGATCACTAGGAATGGACTTCATTACAACACTATGCATGGAATATCAGCCAATATCGAGAGTCATACTTTATCAGAAGTTGATCAAAGGGAATAGGATGCTGATGCTAAAAGAATCAATGCTTTAGGGAGAGCCCTATTCAAATGAAATTTATGTGAAGGTAATGTCATGTGAGTTATCACATGCTATGTGGGAAAAGATGTTGAATATTTCTGAGGGTGACTCAAAAGTCCGAGAAGCAAAGCTGCAGGTTCTATGGAATAAATATGAGTATCCTAGAATGCACCCTAATGAGTCTGTTGATACATTCTTTGATCAGGTGAATGTAGTTGGGGAACACATGAGTGGTCTTGGAGAAATCATTGAAGATATAAAGATTTTCAAGAATATCATAATAAAATGTCAGTATCAGTTTAATCTGAATGTTTCTGTATTGGAAGACAAGGATCCGAAAGATATAACATTGGATAACCTACATAGTACTCTTATTGCATATGAAACGAGAAATGATGATAATGATGTTGTGGAAAAGGGGAAGTCCAAAGAATCAGCATTCAAGGTCATAAATAAGCTCTATGTTGAAGATAGTCAGAAGGAAGATAATTTGGATGATGTCATGTCATTTCTCTATTCAAATTTGCAAAGAGGGGGAGGAAAGTTCAAAGATAAAATTTTACATGTGTGCTTCTAATGTGGAAAGATTAAACATTTTGCAGTAAAGTGTCCTAAGAAGTTTGAAGATGACAATGAAGAAAATGATGAAATTCCACTAAAAAGTATTCAGCCAATGTAAAAGGTTGGAGAAGTGCGAAGAGAAATTTCTTTAAAAATAAAAATATAATTTCAAAAGAAGATGAATGTTCAGAAGAGTCTTAGGTAGAAGATTTGGACGACTGCAAAGATTATAAAGCATCAACGAGTCTGTACTCGAGTGGTAAGGGCTTCGGCTTGGCATCTAAGAGACACATGTTCAAAACTAAGTAGAGGTGAATTTCTTGCTTCTGTAGCAGTGTTGAAGCAGGCACTATAGGTGGTACTGTTCGATACTATAGCAGCCAGAACTATTCACCCAATTTGGGATTTTGGGCCACCGGTTTAGGCCTACTGTTCTCAGAAACTTTGGGTCATCAAAGGCCTTTGGGCCTCATGGCCTTCAGGCCATAAAGACCCTGGAGTAGCCCAGTGCACCCAGAGCAAGACCCAGATGAGGATCATAGAAAAGAGTAGTAGTTATCAGATGCAGAGCTAACCGGATTGGAAGAGTAAGAGTGTATGGAAATTGCCATCGAAACCAGGTACTTGCAGCTTTGTACGGGGTAATGCTATCCAATCAGCAATATAGGATGGGGAGCTAGGAGATCAATGATGCAGAAGCTGGGGAAGGGAATTTCTGTGGGTTAGGCCTACTGGTCATGTAATGGGCATAATATGCCTCTGGGGTTTCAGGTCATGTATTGGCCTTTGAGTCGTGTCAGGCCATGTTCCTTGGGCCTATGAGGCATTTAAGGGTTCCCCTTCAACCCTTTAAAAGGGGATTATCCATAATAAAATAAAAATGAATGTCTTCAGGCCATTTGGGAAAATTTTATAAAGCAGATGTTATGGTGGAAGTTGTGGGAAATTCCTAAACAAATAAAGAAATTGGAAATGATGAGGGAGAATTAGAAGGAATATTTGATCTTCATACTGAATTAGAGGATGCTCTTGAAGAGGTAGATGATTGGAGATCCAAAATAAAGAAAGATAAAAAAGTGTTTTGCTATGCCAAACTCTATATAAAACAGCAGGAAGAATAGTTGTCTGATCTAAATGAAGAAATTGAAAAACTAAAGTCTTCAATGTCAGAAAGCTCGGAATAGGTGGTTGAGTACAAAATCAAAATTGAAGAATAGAAAAGAGGGATAAATAGTATGACTGAAACTGGAAAAGATAAAATCAAACATATCAAATAACTTTAATAGGAAGTTTTCGGTTTATGATGAAGTGTTAAGTATAGAGAAAAATTGTTGACTCATAGAACAACATAGAGAAAACATATAACACAAGCAATAAAAAAGATGAATGTGGATCATAGTTTCCTAGAAGAACCGAAGAAATAGTCAAATCCAAATGATAAGGCTGGTATGGGGTTTGATCGAAAACAGAAAGTAGTAGCAGTTGAAGTCACACCACAAGCACCCACATTGAGATTGAAGATTGGTTTGGGTATGAAGCAGAATAAGACGATTTAAAGAACTAAGGGCATAGTTAGTGGTGTAGTATTCCCACACATGAATGTACCTCGTACAAGATTCTATTATTTTAGAAAAATGGGAAACTCACAAAAAAATTGTTCCGTAGTAAAGAGGTACCAAAGGGATCAAGACCAACAGAGGTAGTCATATAGATATCAATTTTTGCAGGTCATCATTTGGTGGTCATTGTTTTAGGTGTAGAGGATTCAGAGACATGGAATGATATTTCTCATCAACAATATTGAGGAATGTGCCAAAGTATATTGAGGTTAGTTATAATCAAAAGAAAAATGTTTCATCAAATGAGATGAAAATACAAAATTTGTTTTCATCCCTACAAGAACTACTACAAAATATGCATTTAATAGAATTGACATTCATCATTGCTAGAAACATTCGCTGATAAAGTCAATCTTTATTATCACTAATCTAATCTCTAATAAAATAATCACTTTATCATTTCTAAAAAAATGTTCTGATAAAGGGAACCATTTATCTGTGCTTTTTTAACACTGATAAAAGGTAACCTTTATTAGCGCATTATTTTAGCACTGATAAATGAAACTTTTATTAGTACTTCATTTTTAGCATTGATAAATGGTTCCCTTTATTAGCATGCTTTTAGTGCGGATAAGGGTCCATAATAAAATGAAAAATAATATAAATAAAAATAAAATGATTAAATAAAGAAAAATATGAAACATTTTATTAATTAAATATTTATTGATAAAAATACATAAATTTAATATATAAATATTATAAATATTAATAAATAAAATATATTAAATATAGATATATAAAGTGAATAAGTATAATATATAAAAAAACTTAATTAAAAACATATTAATGTCTTGTTCATTTTTAATGTTGTTTGATTTTTCAATTTAACCTATATCAAACATTGTCTGTTGCATTTATTTCACACCCACACACACACATATATATATATATATATTATTGTATTTGTATCTAAATTCTCACACAAATATATTTACACAATATATATAAACACATACACCTAATATTTGTGTAATTTATTCAAATTTTAGTATAATTTAAAATTTCATTATAACATGATACATTTAATATATATAAGGTTATTAATTGGTAAATTTTATTTATTTATTTTCAATACTACAATTTCATTTCAAATGTTTTTTGTTTTTTATTTCATTTTTGAATTTGATCATTTTCTATTATTTATTTATGTATATATATTTACTATGTTTTAGTATTTTCAATATGTATTCATCCACTTCAATATAAATATATATATATATATATATCCATATTTTTTTAATAACTTATATGTAATTAATAAAACATATCCATTTTTTGAATATTTATAAATTGTAATCATTTTGAATTATTCAATTTCACTCATTTATAAAATGTATGTATTTAAGAATATGTATCCTTTAATAATGTCAAGAAAATATTTGTAAATAAATATCTGTAAATAAATATTTTTAAATAAATATTTTTAAATAAATATATCTATAAATTTGTATTTACTATATTTATAATTATTATAAATAAATAATGATTAATTTTTAAATAAGTATTTACATAATTATAAATAAATAATCATATATATTTAAATAATTATAAAATTATAATAAATTTCTTTAGATAATTATAAAATTGTAATAATGTTATTTAACTTATTATATGTATGAAACTTTTATCAATATTAAAATTCACTATTAAAAGAAATACATATTAGCACTAAAATGCTAGTGTTGATAAATATGTCTTTTATCATCTCTTTTTTAGTGCTAATATAGCTTGAGATTTATCAGCACTAAAAAAGCATTGATAAATTCTCCTTTAATCAGTGATTAAAAATTTAGCACTGATAAAATGGGTCTTTATCAACGCTTTTTTGAAAGAATTTTTAAAAGTGTCCCCAATATATTTAAAAAAACTATGATCATGACACAGTCGCTCATATTTCTCAAGGTCTCACAGAACTTCTCCACTGCTGGCGAGACTCCTCTACGTTCCCTCAGATTAATCAAGGCTATAATCGAATTTATGTTATTTTCAACTCCTCCTCTATCGTTGTTTTATTTTTTAGGTTTCGTGTTTCTCAATTTTTCAATGTTCCTAAACATGACAACCCTACATCTCTTCTCATCATTACTGAAATACAATGAGTGTGGTTCTATTTCTTCTTTTCCATTCATATGTATTTGAGTGCCCATCCCAATTGTCCCTAGAGACACACATATATGGTTTATTCTACTCTCGGCATTAATAATTATACCTCTCATCTGCCTGAGTTTTCTCTTCATTTGAATAATATAGAGTTCTAAAATCTAGGTAGTTTCCCAAATTTAATTCATCTTATATACTAGATCATAGATTCTAAAGGCATAATTGTGAGGTTTTTTAATGATTAAGGGATACCAAGTTGTTGGCCTCATTTATGGGTGATGAACATATAAGGACCAAGGTAAGTTTAAACCATGAAATAGGTTATCAAAACATGTTTTTTGGATTTTGGTTATTCATTTAAATTGTTAAACCATGAAATGGGTTGTTTAGATTTATAACTTTGATGAATAATGTTTTATTTATTTCAAAAAAAATATTGAATTAATTATCCAAGTTCAAAAATTATATTAGTGATTCATGTTGTGAGAGTTTTTTTAATAAATTCAAGATTATTATTAAACAATAACCATGGGTTACAAAGAGGGATGGGGAATTTCTTTGGTGAGAAAAGTATTCTTAACAAATTTTTTAAAAATTTACTAGATTGTATAGAGTTGAGAAATCATTGGGTAAATAGACTTAGAAATACATAACAACATATAAAGAGTTAATTTCCAAAAAGTAAGTGAGTTATCTATGGTTGGATAGTTGATCAAGAAAACTATGAGATGTGATTTATTAAAATATTTACTAAGAAAATTGGAGATATAATTAATTTATAGGATAAAAAATAATTTTAAAATCCATCTTACATGGTTAATAATCGTAGAGATAACAAAAATTGATCATGATCCTCTTTGAAGGGATGGCCTCTCAGTCTCCAGGTTCTCCATTCTCACCCTCCGCTCTCACCCTCCTCTAGGGTTTTGAGACTCTTCCCACCTCTAGGGTTACTAAACACTTCTGTTGACGATGCTTCATCCAACTATTCTGGTGACGATGCTTTATCCCTCATCCTTCTTCTTCTGTCTTTCTCTTCTCTGGTTGTCATCCAGATCTTTTATCGATTTTGGATTTTTAGGGGTTTTCTTCATCTTAGGCTCAAAGGCGGATCTGCTCTCACCAAGTTTGTGTTCACTCCACTTTCTTCTCCTTTCTATGGTTCCTACTGAATCCCCTCTCTACTCTTTATTCTCATGACTTCGTCTCCTTATCGTGGTTCGTCTGCTCCGATTATGGAGCTATGCCACATCCCTAGATACCACTCCTCGCTCTGACCCTGAGTTCTTTCGATTCTCTCTAGGTTTGTTCAGGAGAGTTAGATTCTTAAGGTTTTGGGCTTAGCGGCTCAGTGGCTATGGATCTTCAATGCAACTTCATCCCTTTTCTCTAGAGTTCCATCCCTCAGTCTCTCCTTCTTTCTTAGATTTGGATTTTTCATGGGTTTCATCCCATGTTCCTTTTGCCCCCTGATTTGAGATGTTTTTGATTTTCCTATGATTTCATCGATGATCGTTTATTTTTTAGTCAGGTTTGACTAATTGTTCTCTTTTTGTGGTCGGTATTGGTCGAAGATGATGGATTTTTTATAGTGGTTCTGGAGGTTCTTCTCATCCTATGGTGTTTAGTGGGGTGATTTTATTTGATAGCAATGCTGTTTTTAGTTGATAGCAACATTTTTGTTTTGCGATGATGATAAAATTATGTGGCCTACCTCTTTGGTGATCTATTAGATTAATGGAGTTTATGGCTGGTGTGAGGACGCTTCAGATTTCACGATAGGTAATGATGATAATGATTATTGGAGTGTTCGAAAACAATGGTAAGTGAATGATGGTGATGTTTATCATATGATTCACGGGATTCAAGGGACGTGTACCTGTTGATGATTTGTTTTCCTTTTGATTTTGTGTTTTGAATTTCGTGATCCATGTGTTATGTTTTTGAATTTTTTATTTCATGACTGCTGATGATTTTGGAAATGTTTGGTTTCCCACTTCTCCCTGAAAGTGGTTTTATTAAATAATAATAATAATGATTTGGAGGATGTAGAGAGAACAACAATTGATTAAAATATACTTTTGATGGTTGGTGTCTTTATGTCCTATAAGTCATTTAATTTGTTATCCCTGTCTAAAATGTAAAAAAAAGAGATATGATCCACCTAGTGTAATTAACCCTTTGTTTCATTCCATATCCTAACCTCTCTTCTTATTTGATCATTGTTTATCGCTATGTTATGGTGATATCACTCCTTTGGTGATCATAAGATGATACCCTAAAACTCATAAGTGGTATCATAAACATTCTTCATGGACAAAATGTAGTTTTTAAAATAATTAAATGTCATATTGTATTATTTCAATGTCATATATTATGATATAAAGGATTTATCTATTCAGCCATAGCATATGGGTATTATATATCATATGGTATGACATATAGAAAATATAAGGATTTGAACTATGTTTTTTCATACAATTTATGATATCATAAAATATGAATATATCTATGGTTTTTTTGAAAATATAGGATCAGAGAAAAAATACAATATCACATCAATTGTTAAATACGATAAAATAACTATTATATCTCCTATTTTATTTGGTGAGAGCACTCATGGTGTATGATCAAAGTTTCATTATAGAATATGATTAAGTTGTGGGAATACCTCTCTCTAATAATATATTATACAACTGATAATATCATTATCATTTATAAATTAGGACACTCCTAGTGGTAATTATAGATCAATATCAAGCTATGTGGTATAGTTTTCAAGGACATGAAGTATCTATGGTTCCTCTAATAATTTATGGTAATATATCATAATAATAAATTTAGGATTGCATTGAATAGATTAATTTCATTTATAAGAGTAAAATAATATAGATCAATACTCAGAATAAGTTGAAAAAATCACCCTTTAAAGTTATGTATGTTATTAGAGGGATCTTATGGCTGATTATAAAAAATATCCAAAATTAGAAGGTGAGATATCATTGAGTAGACATAACTGATGTAAAATATAGGTGGGGTGATATTCATTTCTTCAAGACCATTAGAGTAGAGTCATTCCAATTCCTCTTCAATTTAGGATACTTCATTAGTGATTCCATTAATTTAGGTTCCTAGGACACTTTAATCCTTATATGTTTGATCGCCTTTTATCTCTTGATGATGGATTTAATTCCCTCTTTCAAACTAGTATTCCTTACATTATAAAGAGATATAAGGAAAGAAGGTGTCTAAGGATAGATTAAATAAAAGTAGTTAAGGTAAGTTATAATGTAGTATTGATGTATTATATCTTTATTTAGAATAGAAACAATTTTCATGAAATATGGATGCAATTGTGGACTTTTATGCATGGAGTGTATTGCATTGTTGTTATTCAAGATAAATTAAACTTTTGACTACTCATGTAAAATATTTCTTCTAAACATGATGATGTTTCCAATCCAGAGAAAGAATAGACTGTTGATGATGAAACTGAGGATTTATTTGGAGATCAACAATATATTAATGAAAAAAATGAAAAATAAACAAGAATGACACAAAATCACAGTTTTGAATAAAATTATCAAGGCACGAAGTGAGGGTATACAATTTGTTGTTGGTTGGAATCAACAATGCTAACCTATTGACCCCAAAAAGTCAACATTCATTAGAAATCATGGGGTCACAATGAGGATGAATGTGCTGATGGATATTGAATAATGGAGCCACATTGAACTTGTAATGAAATAAATCCTTTGGAAATATATAATGGTAATGATATAATATACTTTCATTATTTTACTAAAAAATTATATAATGAAGGGTAGATTTAGTTTTCATTAATCCTTGCAGAATTATTTTATTTTAGAATATTTTTGTAATAAATTTGTATTAAAGACCCATGGAAAATTCCATAGAGGCTTCCAGACTCTTCTGAAGAAGTTACATCTTAGGGATTCTGAGGGTAAAATAAAGGCCCACCCACCACTTAGTTATGCACATATTATAAAACAGGAAACATGGATTGATTTATGAAATAATCACAATGAGAAATAATCTCGGGTGTATTATGATACATAATATATTATTTTACATTATTAATTTTATCCAACTTGATTCAAAGTTATTAATTTATAAAACAAAAAAGAGTGTTAAAAATAAATAATGTGCATCAAAACCAATGTACCCCTATTGCAAAGGAAGGATGGGGTATGCTTCATTGGAGAAGAAATTGGAATGTATTTTAAATCAATAATAAAAGTTTATATACTTGATATGAAAAACATATGTTCCTTTGTTTATATTCATATTTATGAATCAAAATCTGAAACCACTTCCATCCCATGTCATGTGCTATGGGGGGAGGCTCATGAAAATAATGATGGTATATTAGTTGATGAAAATACAAAAGCAGTATGGGAATCATGTGTAAGTATGATATAATTTTAATTTGTTTTTATTTATAAAAATATTAAATAAAAAAATATGTTTATATTTTTTATATGTTTAGGCACAAGAATCGACAATGACCATACTAGAAGAAAAGATACATTCAGTAGCTTTAAAGTATCCTGAACAATATGGTCGTGTTAGAGGATTAGGTTTTTAAGCCTCTCCTAAAACATATTTTGAGAATATAAAACCACATGAAGATACATATGATATGGTGAAATGAGTGCATTCACAAATAGACTCACAACAATATATTATTTTTTTATAATTTTTGGTAGACCAATGTAGAAGAAATAATCAAAGAGAACTGGTTGTGAAGGAAAGATCTGCACATGAATGAAATGATCCCACTAGAATTTAGGATAGTCGTTCCCTCAACCACATAACTTACTTGAGATAATAAATTTTTTCATTACTCTTTCTCCTAAATCTAATTCAAACAACTTTTGATCACTTTATATTACTAAAATTTTTAAGGGAACAGTTGTATATGATTTTTATGTATCAACACCCACGTATTGTCATATTTCGATGGGTAGAGTGTATAATATCCTATGAGACTATATAAATAATAAACCCCTCAAAAACTTATATGAGAGTGGGGATTGAGGTAGCTTATGAGTTAACTATTTATTTACATGTTCCACTCGATAGTCCATATTTTACAAAGGTCGAAGCTGTTAATGGATCTTTCATAGCTTGGATGTCGAATATTATAAAGATACATGAGGTAAGTCTTAAAAAGTCATATAAAACCATGTAATAGTTGATGATCAAAGGTATGAAGTGAGGTATGATATTACATATGAATAAAGTAGTAGAGAAATAGAAGTTCAAATTAAGAAAATCTAGTGAATCATCAAAGAAAACAAAATGACCTTCTGACAGTTCCTTCTCCCTTTCAGTTACAGATAAATATTTATTATCATTAAAAATTCATATGGAGACCGAATTTAAAGATTAAAATAAATATTACATTGAATATAAATAAAACATATACAGAAAATCCTTCACAAACATAATTGGTCTTGAGACTCTAACTGAGATTCTCAAGCATGAATGGTCAGGTGTCTCAGTTGTGAATACATACATAAGGTACATTTTCATAATATTTCTATCTAAATAGTGAGATAAATATTTTTATTAAAGTTAATAACTATTCATAATTTGTACATGTGTTTATATTACAACTATACAAAAGGAATATCATGTTAATCATTATTTGGATTCATTAATCCATGTATCATTTCAATGCCAAAAATTACATTGGATAATGAATAAGTAGAGAAGGAAAAATGTAAGTTACTCAAAGTGTTAAATAAAGAAGAATTATATGAAAGAAACTTTTTGATACCTACATTGAAAAGGTAAAACTCTACGATCTAATCACATAAAATATGTTTTTAATTTTTTTCATTACTTAATTGTTTTTTTAGGCAAAACTAGATGTTGATAGCAGTCAACATTAACACCCGAAATATTTATTTTTTGGATTCAATGCATGGATTTACAACCAACTGACCACACATGATGTGTATTTTGAATATTTAATACACAAAAATCAATATTTTATAGATAAACGTTGAATTATATGTTCATTCTATGTTTTAATTAGAATTTTTTATGATACGGTGGTCGCTCAATACAGGTTAGATAATGGAATAAAGTCAGAGTCTAAAAAGATAAATCATGTGGATTACTACAACTATAAAAAAATTAAGGTATATATAGTAATATTTAACTATCAAAACACTTCAAAATAATTTAATTATTTTGTTCAATGTTTTTGTAGTATCTGAAACAAGATAATGATATCGATTATGGATATTATGTTTGAAAATTTATGAGAGAAATCATAGAGTATAAAAATACCAGCATCCCCCAACAGGTAATTTTCAAAGGTAATTAAAATTTCATTAAATATATTTCACATTAATTTGTTTTTATATATTTTTTCTCAGTACTATCAAGATTTCTAACAACAGAGTTACTCAAAAGAGGAAATAAATTTATTTATAGATGAGTTGGTTTTGTACTTTTTGTCATATTGTATGATGAAAACAAATTTACATGATTACCAAATATGATTGTGATCTATTATGAGTTACGACCTTAAAACTATATTTTGGGTTTGAATAATTAATGTTATAATGATTATATATTATTTTTTATCTATTTTTCAAGGAGAATAATAATGGATGAAATTAATTTCTTTAGAATCAATGACGTGCAAATAATAAATTTGTTTGGAAATTTGGGAGATGTAGATAGTGGCAAAGGTGGAGGTGGAGTCATAGTCGGAGTCAGAGACTAACGTGGAGGAGGAGGCAGAGGTGAAGATCAAGGTGATGACTGAGGAGGAGGAGGATAAGAAGAATTAGCTTACAAATAATAAAATGGTTGGAAAATATAGAAGAATAAGGATCATATCATGATTGTTTTTGATAAAAAATTGTTTAAAAGTTCACACAACAATTGTCACTTAAGATACGAGTCATTGTGTCTGTTTCCAGTTTAAAATGACATTTTAGTAAAAATAGGTGTAGTGTACTCAAAACTGAAAAAATGCATTTTTATTGTTTTGGTACTTTAGAAAAATGATCTATACATCATTTATGGCATGTAGGGATCAGTCTCTTCTCAATAAAATGCATTGTGTGACCGGTATGACTCCAAGTGTCTTTTATTATTATAAAATTGTCATTTTAATAAAAAATTGTCACTCCTTAAAAACTAAGAAACAGGATCATATTATCTTTATAATTTAAGACAAAGATTCATAATTCATTTTTGATGTATATTAATCAGTCTCATGTCAAACCAATACATGATACTACCTGTATGGCTCAAAGTACATGTTTCCAGTGTAAAATGACATTTTAGTAAAAAACATGTGGTGTAATCAAAACCAAGGAAACACATTTGTATTTTTTGATACTTTAGGAAAAAAATCTATATGTCACTTATGATGTGTAGGGATCATCCGCACCTGAATCTGATAAATAGTGTGACCGGTATGACTCTAAGTGCATCTTTTTATTCAAAACTCACATTAATTTGAATCAATAAAATAACTAACATACTAAAAACTGAGAAAACACATATAGATTATTTTGGTACATTATGAAAATGATCCATACATCTTTTGCGATGTGTAGGGGTCATACTCACCTCAATTTGATGCACGGTGTGACCAATATGACTCCAAGTTTCTCTTATCAGTTTAAAATTGACATTTTAATACAAAAAAGTGTCACTCCCTAAAAACTGAGAAAACATGCATTTATTTTCTTGATAATTTGGTACAATGATTCATAATTAATTTTTTAGGGGTATGATTCAGTCTCATATCAAACTAACATATGATGCCACTTGTATGGATCAAAGTGTGTGTTTCCAATTTAAAATGAAATTTTAGTAAAAAACATATGTGGAATACTCAAAATCGACAAACTTCATTAATATTGTTTTGGTACAATGGGAAAACGATCCATATATCACTTGTGACATGTATGGATATGTCTTACCTCAATCCTATGCATGGTGTGACCGATATGACTCCAAGTACATCTTTTTATTCAAACTAAAATTAATTTTAATCAAAACAAAAAAATTGACATACTCAAAACTAAGAAAACACATTCATATTGTTTTGGTAATTTAGGAAAACAATCCATATGTCATTTGTGATGTGTATGGATCAGTTACACATTAATTTGATACACAGTGTGATCTATAGGACTCCACGTGTCTGTTATCAGTTTAAAATTGATATTTTAATATAAAAAGGTGTCACTCACTGAAAAATGAGAAAATGTTCTCATATTGTGTTGATAATTTGGAAAAATGATTCATAATTCATTTGTGATATTTATAAATCCGTCTCATGTCAAACCCATATATGATGACACCTATATAGATCAAAGTGCATGTTTCCAGTTTAAAATGGCATTTTAGTAAAAAACACATATGGCATACTCAAAACACTGTAAAAACATTCTGATTGTTTTGATACTTTATTAAAATTATCAATGAGTCATTTGGGATCTATAGAATTTAGTCGTACCTCAATACGAAGTATGATGTGACCGGTATGACTCCAAGTGCATCTTTTTTTCATAATTGGCATTAATTTTAGTAAAAAAATAAATAACTTACTCAAAAACAAAGAAAATGCATTCGTATTGTTTTTGGTACTTTAGAAAAACAATAAATACATCACTTTTGACATTTAGGGATCAACCACACATCAATATGATGGATGGTGTGACCAGTATGACTCCATGTATGTCTTTTTATTCGAAACTGGCATTAATGTGAATCAAAAAAATAACTGACGTACTCAAAACCAAGAAAACATAATCTGATTATTCTGATACTTAATGGAAAAATACTTAAAGTCGTTTTTGACATGTAAGAATCCATCACACCTCAATTAGACTCATGGTGTGATCAGTATGACTCAAAGTGCACATTTTATTCAAAATTTACATTAATTTAATTAAAAAAACAAAAAATTACATACTCTATAATAGTGTTTTATTTTTTAGTATTTGTGTTAGAAATTTTATTTCATTTAAATTCAATATTTTTGTCTTATTTTTGGAATTTTAGTTGTTGTTTTCACTAATGCAGGGTGTTATTGCATCACACTGCACCTATTTCTGGTGATGTAGTGTGTTATAGTATCGCACTGTAGTTTTCACCATTATCAGTGCTAATATATTAAATTATAAAATTATGATTAATCAACTCTTTTACAGGTGCTTATAAATATAGCCTTTATCAGCACATTAGAAAGTGCTGATAAATAGTACTTTTATCAGCACAAATAAAAGCAGTGACAAAAGACCATTTATCAGATCTTTTTAAAGTGTTGATAAAGGGTATATTTATGAGTGCTAAATAAAAGTGATGATAAATGGGGTCTTTTATCAGCACTTTTGTTTGTGATGATGAATCTACCCTTTATCAACACCTTTTTAGCACTGATAAAATCAATGGACTTTTAGTTGCACTAAGGTAGTTAGTGCTTTTCTAGTATTGATAAAGGCTGATTCTAGCACTGTTAAAGGCGCACATTATATTAGTGAAGCTGAATCTAGTCCATCATATTCTGTGGAATTTCAAGAGTATCAATCCATACCAGGTATGAAGTTATAAACATAGATCAACAAGAAAATATCTATATAGGTAGTGGTTGCATAAATTGTGTCTAATGCATCAGATCACACTGAGATATGGATCATTGTTAGTGGATGCACCTCCCATATGATATGAAATAAGGATATGGTGTTGGGAATTAGGTACAATAAATAAGGTATTGTAATATTTGTTAATGGTGAAGGGTTTGAAATTATAGTCTCTTATAAAGATAATTTTTGGTGAAAATACATGAGACTTGTAGATGTCTTGGTTGTTAAAGGTATTATTCACAACTTATTAATTTTATGTTAATTGTGTGACTTCGAACATTCCATAAGCTTTTCCAAGAAATTATGTTTCAAGAGGAAATATATGGTGTTGTTTTATTACAGGGAAAGCTTACAAAAGGTAATCTCTACCTTGTGAGTGGAGAAAAAGATATGTTCTTTCTGTCAAAGGAAAAAGAAAATAAGTTGTGGCATAAACATCTTGGCCATGTTAGGAAAACATCCTTGGAATATCTGGTGAAATATGATACTGCTTGATATCCCCTAGATTATCACCTGATCATACACATATGTGTGATGCCTTCCAATAAGGTAACATCATTCAAACGACATATAAGGAAAAAGGGAAAAGGTCAAAAAGATTTCTTGATTTGGTTCATATTGATGTGTGTAGACCAATTTCACTAAGATCTCTTAATGGGAAAAGATATTATGTTCTCTTCAATGATGATTATAGAATAATGGAATGGGTATTAATAATTACTCACAAGTATGAGTTTTTTAGTTGCATTGCAAGATATTGACGGTAAGTTGAAAAGATGCTAGATCAGAAAATCTAGAAGATCTATAAAGATCATTGAAAAAAGTTCACAAATAAACAAGTGGAGGATTATCTCAGGAAACATGGGATAAGGCATCATGTTTTAGTATTGAGAACTCCATAGTATAATGGAGTAGTTGAAAGAAGAAATCATATTGTCAACAACATGGCTAGAACAATGCTCATTGAGAAAGAACTTCTAGAGAAATGTTTGAAAGAATCAGTGATGAAAAAATTCTACACTTCAGATAGAGTGTTTCTTTTTCTAAAAGAAGAAAATACTCTATGTGAGCTATGGTATGGAAATAATACACCATTAAAGTACTTTCAAGTCTTTGAGAGTAAGTGTTTCATTATCAATAATGACAAGCACAAAAAAAATTAATCCCATGGAGATAAATGGATATTTATTTCCTATTCAAAGAAAAGAAAAGCATATAAATGCTTCAACAAGTGATTGAGAAAGGTACTTGAAAGACATTATGTAACTATAGTGGATAATGAGCATCTATCTTTATAAAATACATGATCAATATCAGGAGGATTGTGATGAATAGATAAGTAGATCAAGGGATGATCTAATTCTAGAGGTTGGTTCAAAAGAAGATTCAAATAATGAAAAGGATGGCATAATTTAGTATTGGCACAAAGACCGAAGAAAAGAGAAAAAATTGATAGATAAAAAATAATTGGTGATAAGATATCTCCATTTTAGACAAGGAGAATGAATATTATACAACAAGAATCTTACTTATCATAGGTGGAGTCTAAAATTTTTAATGACGAATTTGGAGATGAGAATTGGGTTCAGGCGATAAATGAAGACCTTGACCAAATTGAGAAGAATCAAACATGAGAGATTGTTTTGAGGCCGAAAAATAAGAATGTCATTGGGAAAAATGGGTCTTTCTAAATAAGATAAATAAATAAGGATTAGTGATTCGAAAAAAATCATGACTAGTGCAAAAATGGTAATCTCAGATATTGGGCATTTATTTTGATGAGACATTTTCACCTATTGCAAAGATAGAGACAATCAGATTATTCTTAGCTATAGTAGTGAAAAGAATGTTCACAGCATTCCCAATGGATGTCAAGTTATCATTTTTGAATGGGTTTCTTGAATATGAATTTTAAATTGAGCATCTAAATGGTTTTTTTATTCATGAAGATCATAACATAGTTTGTTGACTAAAGAAGGATTTATATAGTTTGAAGCAAGATCCAAGAGCACAATATTCAAGGCTATATCAATTTTTGAAGAAGCTAGATTTCTTGTGTGGTGGAGTTGATTAAAATATTTATGTAAATAATGAAGGTGATCAATGGATGATGGTGCTAGTATATGTCGATGATATAATATTTGGTGGATCATATGAGGCATAGTGAAGAAAATTTTCTGAATTCATGAAAAATGAGTTTGAAATGTCAATGATTATTGAACTGATATTTTTCCTTGGTTTATAGGTGACACAAGGAAATAATGAAACATTTATTTCTCAATCCAAATATTCTAAGGATGTTATGAAATGTTTTTGAATGGATAATTATAAGGAGATAAAAACTCTGGTGGCTACCCAAATGAGACTTTCACGAGATAATGAAGGCAATGTATTCAATATCACAAAATAAAGGCAAATCAATGGAAGTATATTTTACATGACAACGAAAAGACCTGATATTCTTTTTTCAAATTGATAAGCAGCAAGATATCAAATCAATCCTAAGGAAACCCACTTTTGCAGTGAAAATAATACTTTGGTATATCAAGGACATGGTGGATTTGAGTTTGATGTATAATGACAAATCTCAGCATGAGTTATTGGGATATACTTATGTGGATTGGGATGGTTCAGTAGATGATAGAAAATCAACACAATGTGGTGCATTATATCTTGGAGTATTGTGTATTTATTTTCTATGAAAGAAACATGATTTCATTTCATTAAGCACTATAAAAGTTGAATATATTGTGACTACTCAAGTGTGCATGTTGTTATTATAGATTAAGTAGCAGCTTGAGAATATGGGGATATAAGTGAAGTCTCCTATCAGAATCCATTATGATAATTCAAGTTCTATAAATCTTATCAAAAATTTAGTCCATCACTCAAGGAAAAAGCACCCTAAAATCCAGTATCATTTCATCAAGGAGAAATTGTATCAAGGTCATGTGAATTTGGAGTATGTGCTTATAGACCTATAGGTGCAAACATTCTAACAAATTTATTACCCAGAGAAGAATTTGAAAGGAATCGACTAGATCTAGAAGCTTATCCAACACCACACACTTGAAAAGTGTTGGTGCAGTTACCCCTCTCCCCGATGTATGATGTGTTTCCCTTAATGTGATAATCAGTGTTCTTTACCTTATTTTAGACCTCAGAAGAATGGCCTTTAGGTTCGTAGACAAAGGGGGAGAAATTATGGCTTTAGAAGGGAGAAATTTTCTTAGCCAAGACACAGGGAGACATTTCTAGGTAGAGTAGCTAGATAAGGGGGAGTTGAAGCAGTTTGGGAGAGTAGTTACATAGAGGGAGTATTAAATTTGACCATGCTATATGTGATCAATCAAAGGATATATATCATGATAGCTGAGGATCGTGATGAAAACAGATGAAGTGATGTTTCTCATGATAACGATCCACAAAATTGTTTTTTAAGGGCTCTACATCTCATCAAAGAATGTGGTCCATAGAGGAGATGTTGGTCCATGAAATAATCAGTCTTTAGAAGAAGGAATTTCATAGCAGTGGAAGTGGTATACAGAGGAGGTATGCAGAAGCAGTTTGTAGAGGTGATATGTGTTGGTGGAAGTGAATTCATTTCGCTGAAGAGGTGGTCCATGAATCATATGTGTTATGTGGTTCAAAGAAGAAGATGGTGGTTTGTAAAGAGACTTAAATAGTTCATGACAGTAATTTACACTAACTAACAGTATGTAGAAAACTGGATTTCATCCACGAGTGAAAAAGTAACTTCAATGGAGCATCTACCTATAGTTTAGGATGCGTTAATTAATGAAAATGATGGGACTTATAAGACCATAAACTGTGAGTGGATCTCTTACATGAGAAGTGAGAAAAGTAAGAGGAAAACAATGATCCTTTCCACTAGCAGTGATCCATAGAAAGAGACATAGGGAGTGACCCTTTGGAATGTAGTGAGCATACCCTAAATATTGTAAAGGTATTGATCTTGTGCATAGAAGTCATCTTTCCTAAATTTTATAATTACGAGTGAGATTTATTGGACTTGTTACATTTGTACATTGTCTTGTATGCTCCTTGGACATAGCCCAGTAAGGGTGAACCAAGTAAAATCATTGTGTCATTTACATGACTTAATTTTTGTTCATATATTTCTATGGGATAAAGAGAGAAGTGTGTTTTATTTATTGATGAAACAATATTCAAAGGGGTAGGAGTTTTAATCGGTTATACACTAATTCACCCACCCACCCCCCCCCCCCCTTAGGGTATTTGACATAGTAGACCTAACATAATCAATAGGGTCACAAACATCAATCAATGATCGTAAATTCCTTCCTCATCCACCAAGGAAACCTTTAATGAAGACAACTACATTAATTCCTCCTATGATAACTGATAATGAGACTTCATGTTAAGGGAATCATCCACCACATTAACCTTCCATAGATTATAGACTATCTTAAAGTCATAATCATGTTAGAACTCCAACCAATGCATTCCACTCGATTTAAGATCTTTCTAGTTAAAGATATACCTAGTACTCTAATTTTCTATATATACTTTGAGATTCTCACCAAAAATATTGGTCTTCTAAGAATTTTGGGTGAACACAATCATTTCTAGCTCCAAGTCATGGGTAGGGTAATTATGATCAAAATATCTCAATTTCATGGATCCATATGAAATCACTAGCTACCTATACATTATAACACAACCAAACCACACTATAAAGGCATCATATAACACCATATACTCAAATTTCTCCATTGAAAACCATAGGTTATTATCATTGGTCATCATATAAAATAGCTATTTAGAGGCTCCAAGGATCTTCTCAGACAAAACAAATTATTCCCCCTTTTGGGTGAGGCTGCTCATTGGGAATACAATCCTATAGAAAACTATCATGAATCTCTGATAATACCATTATAATCCAAAGAAACTCTAAATATTGAACATGTTATTAGGTGTTTTCCAAGATTAAACTTCCTCTATCTCGGATGGTTCCATCAGTACTCTTCCATATGAGATAAAATAACCTAGAAAGTGGATCTCTCTTATCTTGAACTTACACTTTATGATCTTTTATTATATATGGTTCTCTTAAAGTATGTCTAGGATAATACTCATATGCTCAGTATGCTCAACCACTTCTACTAAATAGATGAGACTCTCTTCAATGAATATGACTATGAACCAGTATAAAAATGTCTAAAAATATGGTTTATAAAACCCATGAATATACTTAAGGTGTTTATGACACTAAAATACATCACCAAAAAATAGTAGGGCTTATAGTGACATCAAAATTTTATCTTTGGGATATCCACCTCATGGACCCAAATCTATAGATAGTCAAGCCTCATATTGTTCTTCAGAAACCACATCACTCTATTATAAAATTTCAAAAAAATAACCATTATTAAGTAAGAGATATGTTTTCTTAATTTTCACCTAGTTTAATAAGTGAGTCAAAAAAAAAAGTCATAATCCCTCCTCTGTATTCTTAGAAAACAACATCGGAGCTCCTAAGAAGACACATTAGTTTTGAAAATTCATTTCTTTATAAGGTATCCCAACTACACCATTAGGTCACTAAGCTATGGTGATTCTATCTGATAAACTGTAGAAGATATCATAGTGGTCTAGAGGTGTAGTCAATGCAAAAATTGGGCTTTTGATGAGGGGGAAATATGATAACACATTTCAACTCTGGTTGTTTAAAATTTTCAATTTCATTATTTTAACAAAACTGATATAGGAAATGATAAAAATAAAATTTTTAATGTTGGTTTTTCATAAATTATTTCAAAAATAAAAATAAAAAAAGAAAATTAATGTGAACTTTAAAAGTCATTTTAAAAAAAACCAACATTAAAAGAGTATTTTCATATAGGTTTTATGTTATAAAAATCATAGAAAGCTATAAAAATATTTTTGATCTTTCCACATCACTTTTACCAAAAAAATGATGTGGAAAGTTAAAAAATATTGTGATCTTTCCACATCAGTTACATTAAAAACTGATGTCTAAAGCATCTATCGTCATCAGTTTTGGGTAAGAACTGATGAGACCTGGTCACTTTCAAATTCCACATCTGTTTACAATAAATCTGACATATAATGTTCTAATTTTTTATAAAAAAAATATACATGTTCCCAAATAACATGTAAAAAGATTTTAAGTATAAGAAATAGTAAAAACAACAGAAATGTGAAATCAATTTTATAAACACTAATTTTTATAATTTAATTAAAAGTTAAATAAAATGTAACCAATCTAAAAATTATCAATAACTAAAAAATATCTTGAAAAAAATGATTGTGGGTTAGGTATTCATCCACATAGAACACAACATCATTGAAAACCTATGATAAAAATTAATGTTATATGATTAAAAAATATAATATTTTGATATAAAACCTAAAATTCATAATAAAACTAACCTTATTAAAATAATTCATCTTCTAGGTTTTGATGATCTCAAACAAGAATCATAAAACATAATAACCATATTTCATATTTCCATTTTTATGATGACATTGTGGTAAAATAAAAACAATCATATATTTATAAGAAAAAACAAATATTAACAAATATAAAATTTATTTACAAATATTTTCAGGAATTTAATTTTATTTCTCTATTATATCTACAATTAATCATCGTTAAAATTTTCCTATGAACTATATTTTCATATATCAACTAACATGAGTTTTATAATAAGAATATTTATGATTAAATAACTTATAAAAAGGAATAAAACTTCCTTTTTAAAAAATTTACCAAAAGTTTTATGAACTCCACCTAATAAAGAGAAAAAGCAATATAATATGCATTTATATGGGCATAATATGCCTAATAAACAATTAAAAATACAATATAAAATGTCCAAAATTAATAAAATTATAATGAATATCAATTCATAATTATATTAGTCTTCTTACACATCAAGTAATGTAAAACATCAACACCCAATATCCATATTTTCTAATCATTCACATGTATATGTAACTATAGAATCATCATTCAGATATATCAAAACCATTGAAAGGTATTCAAGATTCATAAAATAATAAATGTTAGTGCTTCTATTTTGAAATGAAATAGTGTTGAGATACCTAAATAACAAATAGTAGATTTAGTCACTTCCTATCTTATTTATTTAAAGAAAGAAAAATTGAAAATTAAATTTACTTACAAAGAAATAAAATATAATGCATGTGTGTAGAGATGTTAAAAATAAAATATTAAGGATATCCTTTTTGAATATTCTTAATGAATAGTCACTTCTACATATATGAGATGTCATCAAAAAATTATTAAAAGGATCCATGATAGAAAAAACCTGGAATAATATTTTTATCCCATCATTAATCTTAGAAGTATCCAAATTTTTCGGTTCTTGGATCTTTTGTTTCTTACGTATTAATTATTTTGATTTAATATAATATTATATAAATTAAATATAGGAAAACATTATATGTAATTTTTAATAAAATGTAAATGATATTTAAAAACAATGAATACCTTGTAAGTCAAGGGTTGAATAAGGATATCTGATAGAGTAAAAAATGACCCACACAATCTCCAACACTAGTAATATCTTTTGTAGGAATTGGAACTATATCATTTAGATCAATAATATCATGTATCATTACTCTTACATGAAACAACTTCATAGGATTGTGGTGTTCAAATTCCCCCAAAATACGTACTAATTTTTATGCTACAATATGTACATGGGGATCCCAAATATACAACTCATAATATATGTTCGGGTCTGAATGATGAGGTGGATGGTCTACGTATACATTTTGTAGAGGTTTTGATTGTCTCATTATTCTCTCAAACATACCTTGCACGGGTGTTTTAATTTGATCACTCATTGGATTTTTTAGGTCTTTTACCTCGACTTTTCAGGAATCTATTTTTATGTACATCAATTTATTAATTGGATGAACTAAAAATTTCCAAATACTAACAGCCACCTCGTATCCTTTTACATGGTCATGGTATTTTGGATTTCCAAATGTAGTATCAAGATTATATATCCTAACCTCAAGGATAAAATCTCACAAAATTTATTACTCATGACGTTTGTCCTTAAATGATATATTAAAATGGAATATTAGGTCTATTAAGTTAAAAAATATAAACAATTTTGAAAATAAAAATTAACTTCTTATAATTCATTCAGTTACTTATTTAGATTGATCCATAAGAAACTATTTTTTTTTATCATTCTCTCCCTTTTACATTTTTCAAGTCTAGTGAGGGGATATGGATGAATGAACTGGACCTTCTATAAGATACTAATAGATTAATATCGTAATGCCTCAAACCTGTATAAAATAATTTTTTCCTTCTAATAAATGATACCCTCCATGTGATAAAGTATGAGGGTATACATTCTAAAACATGATCTCTTAATGAGATATCCTAGAGATCTCTTATATAAAAATAAATTAATACGTAATAAAGTAATATAAAAAAATATATACAATAATTATCATACCATAATTGATTTATCCAGTCAGTTGGTGAACATTTTAATTAATCTCTCTATATCAAAAAATCCATACATGGCGCATGGGTTTTTATTCTATAATTCCCCAAAAACAAATTTTTTGTCAATTTTATTTTAAAATATCTCGATAAAACCACCACTAAATATATACCCCTTTCCATAATTAATTTTGTTTCATGAAAGTCAAATATAATATATAATTAAATACATTAAATATTAGTCATATAAAATATATAACATTTGAAGAATGAGATAAAAAATCAATTGATATATTTTTTCATCAAGGAATCCAATGGCTTCCCTTTAGTCATCTTATTGATAAAAATTCAATTAGGATATAAAATATTAATCCTACAATGGCTTTTTATAGACATATATCTTCTAAAATTCATTAAATTTGATAATGTTGGGTTATTATTATCATTAAATTTAATATATATCCTATTCTCTCCATGAGAAATTAAATTCTTTTGTAAACTTGTAATCTCATGTCTATTAACTATAGAAATCATGTTCTCTGAAGAAGAATAAGAACAAGACTCCATTATAGGAGGCTAACTAGTAGTCTTGTAAATTATTGTTAACATACTAAAAGTTTTCTTTCATTAAATAATTTAACTATTTAGTAATTAATAATATGAAAAACACATACATATACCAAGTAAAATGTTCATATACAAAATAAATTTCCCATATATCCTCAAGAACTCCAAAATATGTCATTGATATAGAATTTGGGATTTTCTCTTTTTTTTCTTGAAAAAAATTAGTGCTTTAGCAATGAAAATTACCTCACAATTTTGAATATTACACTGATCATCTAAATTTTTTTGTGTAAAATATGTAACCACTAATATCTAAATGACACCATGTGATCACGTTCAAAGATGGTCCCCCTAATAAACATTTAAATGTTTTTTTGCAGATAAATCTATTTTGAATTTCTCTATAAACCGTGAAACAAATGCCTTTTATGCTAAATCATCAACCACTTTTCATTTATTTTTATATAGCATATCTTCAATCATGAAATATGTGATAATATATATGGTTAAACCTCATTTGTTCTGTTCAAACTATATAAATTTTCTTTCATCTCTTCATCGCATAGAATTAAATTTACCATAAGCCAAAAATCCCTCTACCTTCACTATCAACAATCAAATATCGACATATAGAGATACCAACATGATTCACATCATATAAATAATCTGTACAAAACTCAATCACCTCTTCCAATATATATTTTTAAATAATATATACCTATGATCAATAAAAAAAATTAAGATATCCCTTCAAAATATTCATATATATATATTTCAAAAGGATATATCTAATATAAATAATAAATCCCACATATTCATATCTCTCAAACAAAATAAATCACTAGATTAACTATTGTATAAAAAATTTATGGTAAATATATTTCTAGATAAATATTTATAAATGAAACTTCAATCTCCAACCCAACTAAAAAATATAGATAAAAACATTCCTTAAAATGGTATTTGAAAAACTAAAATGACCTCATGATAGACTTTTATAGGTATAAACAATAGACCATGTAGCATGATCAGTAATAGTTGTAACATCAATATAGAATAGTCATGATATTTCATACCAATTAGTTTGAAATACTTTAGTGAAACCAAATTAATTACATTTGAAGAATATTCATAGGGTAAATTAATACCATGTAGACATTTATCAACATTCTTATTTTAACTCTTTCTTAATGTCAGACAATCCTGAGGTAAATATTTCATTTTTCCTTGAATAGTGGGAGGTAATTCTTTATATATTTCCCTGGATATTAATTACAATATTTCATGTAATAAATGTTTTATCTTTACTTTTATTTCTAACAAAATTATAATAACACTACCACATGTTTGTTATCAGTAATCATAACATCAATTTCATGTTTCATAACTAAAAATATCCAATAAGGTTGGTTGAATATGATAGACCATTTCTTTTAGGTTTTTTTACCATTATAACTTCCTTTAATTCCAAATGGGAAATCAATATTTTTAACCATGTCATAATATTCTTCAACTGGAAACTATTTTTGGGTAGATTATAATATTTTAAATAATTAAATTTCTTTTTCAATCATTGATAAGGATGATCCATTATCTAAAATCTTTGATGTTAAATGTACATTTTCATTATTCCTTTTTTTAATTAATAATATAAATTCTATTTTTCACTAATTATATAATATCTATATCTATTAATATTCTATCTAGATAATATTCTTATGCAAGAAATTCATTTATGTGAAATTTATCATATCATACAAAAGAAAATATTCTTTCTTGTATGCATAAAAAATTGTAACACATGTCTCCCAAAGAAATTTAAAATCATCAATCAATGGTGATAGATACAAATCAATATTTTTTTTAGTCTAAAAATTATTATTTTTATCATAACATGTTTTTTATTCATACATGTCTGTGTGGAAAAGTTCTAAACTACCAATATAATAGGTCTTGAAACACCCCATAATGTTAAATGGTTAAGGGGTAAATGTTATTTTCCATGTCAATAATGTGCACTTTTTTTCTGGGATCTTGTATTATTAGAACTCCAGAGTTAAGTATGATTGTCATGGATTAGTGATCAGGATGGTTGATCCACTAAGAAGTTTCTTAGGATTTGTGTGAGTGAGGAAAATTCTCACTAAAAGAACCTTTTTTGGTCTATAGGGAAAATCATTCATCTAATGACACATTTGAGAACATGGGTGGTCCCCAGGTAGGGAACCACTTGTATGTAGGGAAAATAGTGGTTCCTAGTAGGATTGGACCTAACATCCATGTTAAAATGGGGTGTTTGTGCTGTTAAAGGGGAACATTTTTTACATTAATATCATAGGAGGAACCGAGTTCGAAGTGCGGTGTAACTTTTTGGTTTGAGGTATAGGGTCCAAAAAAAGAGAATTGTACTCTAAGGGGGGAGGGTGAATGTAACGCCTTGGGTTGTTGAATGATTAAAAGGCCAAATTTTACTACCCATGTTAATAAAGAGTACATTTAGTTTTTGGAGTCTTCCTGATTAGAACTCCATAGTTAAGCATTCTTTTCCTTTTAATCTAAATGGGGTGAATGTAACACCTTAGGGTTTATGTGCTATTAGTGGGTCCCAATTATTACATAGGTATTAGAGGAGGAACCCAGTCAAAAGTGTGGTGGAACTACGCAGGTTGAGATATAGGTTTCATAAAGAGTACATTTTTCTCTAAAGGGGGGATGAATGTAACACCCATGGATGTTAAAGGGTTTAAAGGACAAATTTTACAACCCTTGTCAATAAGGTTCACCTTTCTTTTTGGGAGTCTACCGGATGAAAATTACATAGTTAATCGTTCTTGACCTTTTAATCTAAATAGGGGTGAATTTAACCCCTCCTAATGTTAAGGGGTTAAAATTACAAATGTGTATACCCATTTCAACAAGATGCACCTTTCTTTTTTGGAGTATACGTTATTATAACTCTATAGTTTTACATACATGGCCTAGTGTAGTGATCAATATGGGTAGCCTTCTGGTAAGTGTGGTGGAACTAATTGGTTTTTGATGTATGGTCCACAATGAGGATGTTGTTCTCTAAAGGGGATTTAATGTACCACCCCAAGATGTCAAAGGGTTAAAAGGACAATTTTTAATATCCATGTCAATAAGGTGAACCTTTATTTTCAGGAGCCAGCCTGATCAGATCTCCAAAATTAAGTATTCTTGTAATGTAAATCTAAATGGAGTGAATATAACACCCCTCGATGTTTAAGGGTTAAAATGACAAATTTTACTACCCATGTGAACAAGGCGCACCTTTTTTTCAAGAGTTAGCCTGATTATAACCCCATAATTAAGTGTGTTTGGAATAGAGTATTTATCACGATGGGTATTCTTCTAGGAAGTTTCCTAGGGTGTGTGTGAGTAAGGAAAATCATACTGAAATAAAATGTTCTGGTTTTTGTGTATATTCATTAGTATGATGACTTGTTTGAGTAGTTAGTGGGCCCCATATAGGGGACAACATTTCGGCAGGGTGACTGGTGGTGCTTGGAAATTCCGGACCCAAAGACCATTTTAAGGTAGGGTGTCTATGTTTTCAGTGAGGTCCATTTTTTATAGGACACAAACTATGTTGGAAATTAACGATATGATATAGATACATTCCATATATTACTATTCCCATTCTAATATTTCTAACTTCACATCGAAAATCAGGAAATTTTCTATCAAATATCTTCCACTGTGATGAATCAATAGGGAAACATAAGTTTCCATCAGATATATACTCATATGTATGTTATATTAACCTCTATGTATCATTTGAATTTCAAAATAGATGTTTCAAATGATGAATTATTAGAAGATACAAAATTTATTTAGTAGGAGGTTTGGTTCTTGTAGTTGAGAATGAACCATTATTCAATTTTCCATCTATATTATATTATAATTTCCCACATTTAGGATATTCTAGTAAAGATTCATATTCCTTCCTATACGACACATAATTATTATATAAAGCATGTATATATTTTTTACCCTAATCCCATTGGTTATATTATTTTATTTTCATCATAATTGGAATCTAGAAGCTCATTGCCTTCTAGAAATAGACCTTTTGAAAGTTCAATCAATTTAGTAAAACTTTTATTACTCCACCCATTTCTTAATTTCAAGTTGACTAATATTATGAATGTTGATAACACTATAAATTTATTGAAACCATATAATAAAGGTTTCTCAACATCTCCATACAACCATTCAACAATTTTAGTTTTTAAATGGTTTTTGCACCTACATCATGAATTAATTTTTCAATATAATCCTTGGTCTCATGTTGAATATATTTATCAACATTTGATGTTTAATTTTCTATTATTTCACCATGCCTTATCCAACATGTTTAATTATTATTAAAATCATATAAAATTATAAGGCCTTTAATTTCTATAGAATTTAAATTTATCATTTTCTAATACTTCATAAGAAGATAGTTAATTAGTTACTTTTTTTCAATATTTCATTTATAAAATTCAAAGAAATCATCAAATCTTTTTTCATATTCATCAGTGGTTCTTAATAAATTTATCCAATTATGATCCATTATTTACTTGATATCTAAATGTAAAATTTGAATATATTAAAACATTTATTGTTTTTTGAAAAAACACGAGATATGAGGTGGAAGAACAACACATAACCTCAAATATTTATTAAAAATAAAAGTGTAAAGATTAAATCATGTGGTGAATCATGCTTTAAAAGTATAGAATATAGTGAAAACAAACAATAAATGTAACAAAACATTTTTAACAGATGTTCTAAATATTCTGTTAATATTTAAAATATAATATTTGAAAAACCTCATCTATATTGATAACATTCAATTTTTGTAGAATTCAAATTCAAAATAAGCATCAATATCTATGCCTTAAATATTCATAACAATGGTAAATGGTGAGGTGAAATAATTCCCCATCTAAGCATTCGAGCAACCAAGATATCATCCCACATCACTTAAATTATGAAACGTCTATGAAATAGTTACCCCATCCAATATTTTGTATCCAAAACTATAATAAATTACATTAAAAATTATGAATCTAAATACTATAGGAAAGAATATTGTAACAAGCCAGTTAATGATAGAATGAATCGTTTTAATATTTATTAGTATTCTTGAAATATGTAGTTATATTCTTATGAGATTTTAATTAAAAGATTAGTTTTCAAATTATTGAATTTTAATTTAATAAAATTAATTTAATATTTTAATTTATCATGTAGAAATAATCTTAGCATTCATTTTTCATAATTATCTGAAAATATTTATTTTTCAGTGAATAGTGAAAAATAATAAAAATTAAACAGTATTTTATTTTAAAATATTTATAAGGTAAAATTATGTTTAGGATTAGTATTAAATTTTAATTAGTCAAATTTTAATTATAATAATTCAATTATTTTTTAAAATAGATTTTATACTTGAATTTTGTATAAAAATATCTTACTTTTAAAAATAGAATTCCTCTAAAAAACAATTTTTTATTGCATTTTGCTAGTTTAACATCAAATAATATTCTGAAACTTATGTGTTTTGAATTTTGAAAAATGGATTACTTATTTTTAATAATTTATTTCAATTTATTAAATATGTACCTTTAAATTTTGGATAATATGAATAGTAATATTGGTTTTTTTGTTACCAAAGTTAAGGTTAAATCAGGTAATTAATGGTAAAGAAACAAATAAGGATTAGAAAATGACTCTAAAACATTTCAAATTATATTTTATGAGTTCATTATGACCATAATAATCCATGGGGATAATTTATTACCTTTTGGGTTCACTTGGTTGACATTAAGACCCTTATAGAATTTTTTTAATGAAAAGTCAAAGATGTCATGCTATTGTTTTTAATGAGAATAAAACTATTAATACACTGTTATCTAGAATATATTCTTTAAATTAAATATAATTTTTAAATAAAAAATATTTATCTTGATTATGGTAATTTATTTTTAATTTTTAGGGAATAAATAATTACCTTAAATGCTTACACTACGATGATTAAGTAATTATTAAATTACTAAAAAAATTAAGTAAATGATATTAAAAATATTAAAATAAATATAATTTGAGATACTTAAGGTTGTTAAAGATTTTTATATATTATAATAAAATGTTTAGGGTGTAATAAAATAGTTTTTTTGAATTTTTACTTGTTTTTTATGTTTTTAAATTCAAAGTAAACAATAGTATCAAATGTGACAATAATGATATTTATAGAATTATTATTTGGTTAAATTATTTAAATATAATGAAAATACTAAATAAGAATAAGTGGAATAATATATGGACTATAATTTCATCCAATATGTATTTATAGTAAATTTCCAGGTGTCTAGATAAAGAATAGTTGTATTATATTTTAATATTTTAAGAAATTACAAGAGTGACTATGCCCTCTCTTATAAAAGGGAATTGATTGTTACCATTTATTCACACATTAAAAAACACTTGGTTCAAAATATCCCTTCCAAAATCATTTTCTATATTATCTCGCCACAGTTTTTAGGTCTTTGTTTATGCATAATATCATTCTTAGTAGTCTTAAGGTGATAAGAAAAGGGGGATTTCCAAAGAAGTGGTATAGTTCATATTTGCATGTCTTAGTTTTGTTTCTTATTACACATACCTCAAGACAAATTAAATCATGATAAAATAATAAATATATTATTCTAAATATATTTATATGTTATTATGACAGTTTCATAAAATATATTCATCTTCACTTCCATCAAATGGGAAAAGAATTAATCGTTCGTGTGTACGATGGACTACCGCCTCCAAAACTCATGTATTTTGTTTTCCATAACCATCCCTCGGTACTATTTATAATTATGTAATTAATGATTATATATGATATTAATGAAATATTTATAATTATTAAATTATAATATATCATTTACATACTTACCTTTCCTTGCATATAAAACTGATAATGTCTTTCAAGCGTACGTGTGGACTACCACCTCCACGAAATGTTGTGAGTCATTTTTCACCACCACGTCACAGTGATTATATATATAATAATATTTAAATAATTAATATGATATATATGATATTATTATCATTATTTAAAGATAAAAAAATATTCACCTTCTTTTCATAATGATCATTTAAAAATGAAAATGTTACACATGTGTACGTACGACCTATCATCTCCATGATTGTAACATAGTTTATTTTTCCAAACCATATTTAATCGATGTATTTAAAAGAATAATTTATTTATAAAAATAATAAATATTTCATGATTATTATTCTTTATAAGTTTTAATAATGACCTCATTTACCATAGTCCACATACCTAAGTCATTTTGGACATATGAATCAAATTTCGTCAAAATGTACGCCCAGAACATAAATGATTATGTAACTATTATAGAATGGTAATAAGTGATATTGAACAAATAATAAACATTAAAAATGTACTAAATCAATTAAATATTTAATATACATTTATTATTTAGGAATATAAAGGACATATATGACAAATCATACTCAAGTTAATGGAATTCTTAACTCAATTTCCTTTCTTTGAGTTAATATTCTACTTCATTGATTGTGTCATGATAAGAATCTATTAGAAATTAATTTTCATTATATTATGTTGTATATACAATTATTTTATGTGGATTTACATCTAATACACACAATATATTCTTTTTATTAATTCTAACTACAATGATATGATATTTGTAAGGAACATTCTTTAAAAATACTCTTTTAAGGTTTCTCTTTACAAAAGTTAAATTAAATTTTTTTAACTTATGAGACAAGAAAATATTTTCCCACCTTCATGAATCATTAATGTTTTGAATATTCCTTAATAATATTACATGTTTATTTTGAAATAAAATTTTTTCCTTTATATGTGCTCAGAATTCTTTTAAAATAAGTTATTTTCCTTAATGAATTTTTGTATGATGTAAGAATTCATATTTTATAATTATGTTATGGTTATTGGAAATTATTTATTATGAAGATTTGTTAAATTATAAAAAAATATAGGTATATCTAATATATCCCTCTATTTCATTGGGTATTTTTTAATTTTATCGTGATGGTTATTCCATGTGTAACTACAATAGTTACATCCAATTATAACTGTGAGGGTTATTTCATGGTATCCCTGAGGGTTACATATTATGGTATCTACGAGGGTTACACCATAATTTATTATGATAAGAAAATGATTCCCCAAGTTATCTATATTATTTATTTATTATTTCTATGTTTTTATATGAATTTCATTTTTTCACAAGGTATGTTATTGGGTTTATGTTCAAAGGAAAGTATATGATACCTTTTAAGGGTTAAAAGAATAACTTTCTGAAAAAAATCATGAGTTTGTTGTGTTTATAAACACAAATATATAGATTTCATTTTTTATTTAAGATTTATTATTAAATTTTTTATAGATAAATTTGGGTAGAAAAGTGATTTATTGAGTAACAACACATTTTTATGGGCTGAAAGTTTATTTTGAAAATGTAATATTTTAATAAGTATCTGGGAAAAATGGTTTCTTTCTTTCTTTTTATGCCCTTAAATAAGATATTTGTTCTCATTCTATGATTTTTTTTTAAAAATCACAGGGTTTAAGAACATTTAAGGGAAATCATGAGTTTAAGATGAAAGTTGTAAAGACTTTTCAAGAAAAAAAATTATGTTTTGTTTCAAAAGTTTTATATGGTGGAAAAAATAGATAATAATCGGAAGAGATTGTATTGTATTATAAGGTTTTGTTATATATTATTTACGATCTCATTATCGGAAACTCTAAACCTAAAAATATTATCAACTTTATGAAAATGAATTCATGAAATAAAACACAATATTATGTAATGTTTACAATTAGATCTTTAAAGTTGGAATTAGATAATGTTTTAGATAACTTTATATTTTAGGATAATTTTTATAGAATACCCTTGAAATATTTTACCTTATGTTTAAGTTAAAATGATATATCATGTAAATTTCACCATGTTTCATTATCTAAAATATGTTTTTTTAGAATGGTTTTCTACAGAGGACACATGGAAGTTGTGGTGTGGAAGAATTGAGAGGAAAACATTTTTCCAAATCTGTATCCCAAGATTGTTGGAATCAAAATAAAGAAATTTTTTACAATAATGGATTTGTTGAAACAAGACATGAATAGTGGTGGTATCCATGTTGAATAAAATATGGATATACCAAAAAGGAAAATAATTATAGTGGAACATTTATTAAGGAAACACTATCCAAAATTTATGGGATTTTATGACCCATTAGCTGTTGAGGAGTGGATTAAATCCCTATAAAATACTCTCTATGTCATGGGGTTTTCATATCCTCAAAAGGATAGACTTAAAATTTACCATTTTGAAGTTCAAGCCGACAAACAGTGGTTAATGGTCATGAATATCATGGAATGATAAGAGATTAATGCCATGGAATGAGATGAATTTTATAATATTTTTCTTAAGAAATATTTTCCTAAGGTAGTTGAACTCGAGATGGAAAAGAAAATACTGGAATTGAAATAAAGGAAGGAAGATTCTATGGACACGTATGAATAAAAATTCTCTTGATTATAAAGGTAAACTCCAGATTTTATCCATGATATTGATAGTAAAATCCATTATTTTTACTTAGGATTGAATCCAAGATATAGAAGAGCATTGGATTACAATTAATTCAATTTTTTTAGAAACTTGTTTGATATTATAAGAGGTTAGAAATGGAATTTCTTATGATCATTTATTTTAAGAGAACAACTAGAAAAAAGTCCAAATGGTAGGAAATTCATAATAAATAATAAAATAAATATGACGGTAAAAAACTGTTTCTATTTTGGGGAGGGGTGGTAAAAATATCTTTGGGGAATGCCTTATAAAATCTGGGAAGTTCTTTTAATGCGGTAAGTCTATAGATATGGCCTATTATTTCAATTAAAATCATCTTGGTAATGGTAAGTTAAATTCTAATAATAAGGATGTAAAATGTTCTAAATTTGGTGATATGGAGAATTATGGACATAATTTCATAAATAAGGACTCAAATAATGGGAAGAAGTAGAACTATAAGCATAAAGGTATGGTGAAATACTTTATAACTACATCAAAAGAAGGTTGTACATAAAATGAAGTGGTTTCAGGTACATTGTTTGTTTTTTTTATTATACAAATATATTATATGATTTGGGGTCTATACATAATTTCATATCTGATAAGGTTTTTGGTAAATTGGAAATTCAACCTCATGAAATGGAGCCATAACATACAAAAAAACACCAGGGGGAAGTATTTAAGGAAAATTTAAATTATAAAAATATTCATGTTGTTTCATTGGAATAACATTACCTGAAAACCTAATTATATTTCCCATGGTAGAGTTTTATGTTATTATATGTATAGATTTTCTTTCTATTTACCATTCTAAGATAGATTGCAGAGTAAAATAAGTTATACTTCAGAAGAGTATCGGCTTGTATACAATAATAAATCTATACCATTTATTACATATCAGGAATACAAGAAACTTTTAAATGATAGAAATGATGGTTATCTTGTACATATTGTTGAAAATAAGGGAATTTTTCATATTAATGATGTGCATGTGGAAAATGAATACATTGATTTTTTTTATTTGTGATTTTTTGGTGTCCTTATAGATCAGTAGGTTGATTTTAAAAGTTACTTTGTCTATGATGCTAAAATTATTTCATAACCCCCATATCAAATGGATCGAGTGAATTTTTTTTAACTGAAAAAATTAATTACATTAGATTTTAGATTAAGGTTCCATTCATCTGAGAACATCACCTTGGGGTTATCCAATTTTCTTTGTTAAAAATAAAGATGGTTATATGAATATTTGAATTTATTATAGATCATTCAATAACATAACTGTTAATAACAGGTATCCATTTCCTCATATATATAATTTTTTATCGACTCCAATGATTGCAGTACCTTTCAATGACTGACCTCAGGTCAGGGTACCATCAGTTAAAGGTGAATGAAGATGAGATTCTAAAAATATAATTCTAAATTAGATATAGGAATTGTGGGTTTGTTTTTATTCCCTTCTGTTTGAAAAATTCTCCTACTTATTTATTAATTTTATAAATAGAGTCTTCCATGAATATTTAGATAATTTTTGGTTGTTCTAATCTATTAAAAACATTATGAGTATCATGAAAAAAATAAGTATTTTTATAAAAAAAACCATAAATAAAATAAGTTATATGGGAAATTTAACAAATGAGATTTTTGGAAACATTAGGTTTCTTTCCTTGGGAACATTGTTTCTAAATATGGCACTTCATCTGATCCTATCAAAACAAAAGTGGTTGATGAATACCCAAGGCCTAAAAATGTTACTAATATTCAAATTTTTCTTAGATTAGTAATATATTAATTAAAGTTTATAGAAAAAATTGCACTGTTATCTACCCCACTAATGTAATTAACAAGAAAATAGATTAAATTGTTTTAGATAAAACAATTTGATGATTATTTTCTAGAATTAAAAATAATATTGGGGAATAATCTAGTTTTTTTAATACCATTAAGAAATTGTGATTTCATCTAATACAGTGATTATTCCTTGAAGGTACATGGTTCTGTTATGATACAGAATGATCATGTAATTTCTATTGCATCATGAAAACTAAAACCTCATGAGTTAAATTATCCTACACATGAATTGAAATAAGTTGTTTTGGTTTTATCTTTAACAATTGGAGACATTATTTATATGGATAAAGGTGTAAAATACATAATGATCATAAAATTATCAAGAATGTATTCATAAAATTTAACTCAAAATGCCTCATAAAATATGAACAAAATTGAAAAAGTATTATGATTTCATGATCAATTGGTATCCTGGAAAAGTAAACAATGTGGTAGATTCATTGAGTTAAAAACATCATGCATCATTAACCATGTAACATGTGGAACAAGATCTGTTGATTATTTATTTGAGGAATTTTGGACTGGAAGTTAAGGGTGTAGGAAATTACTCTATTTGTTTTAGGTGTCAATGCAATCATCTTTGTCCAACAGAATTAAGCAATCTCGAAAGGAAGACAGTGGGTTACAAGAAAAGGTGTAATTGGTTAAGAAGGTTAAGTTGCCTAAATTTAATGTTGATAAAGAATTTATTTTCATATTTAGAAATATATTATGGGTGCCTTATGATTACCAGCTAAAGAGGGAGTTGTTATGTTAAGCCCATAGTTATATGTCTTCTATTCCTCCTTGTAGCACTAAGATGTATAGAGATCTTCAGGAGTATTACTATTGTGATGAAATGAAAAGAGATATTGTTAACTTCACCCTAAAATGTTTTTCTTTTCAAGAGGTTAAATAAGAATGAAAATGACCAAAGGGGATGATTCAATATTTACCATTGAAAAAGAAGAAATGAGAAAATATATCCATGAATTTCATGGTGGGAATACTAAAGACATCTCAAGATAATAATGAAATTTTGTTTATTATTAAATGACTGAATAAATCTACACATTTCCTTCCTATATAAGATATTGAGTCATTAGATCAAATTTCTCAACTATACCTCAAACTATTTTTAGGTTACATGGATTTACTCTCTCTACTTATCATACCATGATCCTTGTTTCACATCTAATTTTTCTAAAGGCCTTCAGAAGTTGTTGGGTACTAAATTAAATTTTAGTACATATTTTAATCCTCAAACAGATAGATATTCAGAACGATCAATTCAAAACTTTGAATTCATTCTTCATTCTTGTTTAATGGATTATCAGGTATATTGGGATCAACATATGTCTTTGGTCGAGTTTCTTTATAATAATAGTATCAATTATACTTTATAGATGGTATCTTTTATGGTATTATATGTGTAAGATCCCAACCCTTTTAGAGTCATATCGGGTGCATTTTCAGGTAATATTTGAATCTTTCAAGTACCTTTAACTTGAACTAGTGTCTTGGGGTGTTTTGGGTGAACTTTTAAGGAAAACTAAAGGACAATGGGTTGTTCACGGTTTATCCATGATTTGAAAAACCATGTAACCAAACTATGCCAATCATGCAAAACTAGAAAGATAGGTTTGCACATTTTTCACAGTGTCTGATAAACCATGCAACCAAACCATGCCTACGATGAAAACCTAGACAAAGAGGTCAGCATAGTTGGCACATGGTCTTCCCTAACTGTGTGCCCCTTCCCAGGAAACTACGTGCATGGAATTTTGATTCTGAAAAATCCTTTTTAAAACTACTTGATTCCCCTATGAATTATATATTTTGACTTTGGCTTGGGATTGATGAATTATAAGTGTTTCTAAATCCTCTTAGAGAGATTACAAGGTGATCCAAACACCATTCTTCAAGATCGAAAGCTTGGATTGAAGATCTTCTCTCCTCCGTATAATTAGATTTCAACTTGATGGTTCACCCAATATTTCTATTAACTTTTCAAGATATTTCATGGAAGATATCCACAATTTTCTTGGATATAAAACTATGAGTTAAGATATAGATCAATGATGGTGGATCTAGATCTAAATTTTCAAGATCTTAACACCTTTGATCTTAATTTTGGTTTTAGGGATTTATATCCGGAGCTTGATAGACGACGTTGTGCCGCTCAGATTTTGGGGATTTTTATTGGGAAAACATCCATAAATAACCCAATGTAGGTGGTCTAAATTGAATTCCCATAGTCATTATTTAGCTATGTGTATGATTTTATGATTATTGTTTCTAAATACACTTGAGTTTGGACTTCATAATTGAAGGAATTAGGGATGTGGAATTGAATTGAGTTTTCCACAGTTATTAATTTAGATTTGAATCACGGGTAAAATGAATGGGATTACCCAAATATATACTTTGGATATCTATTATGGGTTGGTATATTGTATTTGAGATAATGAATTTTGGTCTTAAGATAGTTAATTGGGGGTAATTAATTATTAAATAATGATGTTGGCTGTATAAGAAAATCAATTGTGAGAATTAATTATGTGTCATGATGTTGACCAAAGATAATTATTTGAGATAATTAATTATGTGCCAAGATGTGATCAAAGATAATTATTGTGAGAATTAATTATGATATGTTGAGATTTGATATGGATAATTAATTGTGAAAAATTAATTATGAAATGATAATTGTGTTGATTGATTAATTAATTGATAAATTAATTAATTGGCCATGTCCTTATCTAATTGTTGAATTATCTAATATCCTTTGAAATGTTTAACTAATCATTTGATTAGTAAATTAATAATGTGGAAAATTCTTGTGAATTAATAAATGATTAAATGGATGAGATTCTTTCAGTACTATATATGGAATTCTAGACTAATTAGAATTTGGGACTTGGACATGGAATTCCTCCCCAATAGTTATCCAAGCATGAGATTATGGGGTGTTAGGCATGATGAACTACACTAAATGAGAAAAGAAGTTCTAGGAAGGATGACCTACACTCAACAAGATTGTGGTGCTATGCATGATGACCTACACCAATTGAATGAAAACAATTAATGATTATTCAACTGAGATTTTTGGTGCTATGCATGATGAACAATACCAAATGGATGAAAATAATGAATAATGATACAATTGGAAAAAAGTAATTGAAACAAGGCCTAATGCATTGATTTAATATTAAATGAAAATGTTATAACTGTTTAAATTATGTAATGTATTTATTTCTTCATAAAACTGCATGGAATATCTTTTGGCTAGACTCATTTTAGACATTATTGGGGGTGGGCTACTATGTTGTACTCACACCCTATTTGGGCTGCCTGATTGGAACCTAAGTAGACTTTATTATGGGAGGATAGGATAAGGGCAAGGCCCTTGGATGGGTTTTTGTTTGGGATTCATCCATGGGAGAGGGAATCAGATGTAGTTCAGGACCCATTTTCGAGTTTTTGTGTATTTACTTTTAGTTTCATTGTAGAAACTTGACAGTTTCATTGTCATATCATAATTTATATTTCAGTTGAGTATTGTATTTTCTAGTTTTGGATATCATATTTCATGGTATCGTTCTAGTTATTTATATGCTTATGTACTGGGTTATTGTTATTTGCTTCCATGGGTTTTTTATTCTAATAAAAGAGGGTATTGTCTCCTCAAGACTAAATTACCCGACCCTCACTGCTAGTCAGCACCCTCTAGTTTATAGGGAGGCACACTGGGCATGTGTACAACTGGTTTGGGGCACCGTTCTTTGGCTCTCGGTTTGTGACTCCACAAAGTGGTAATAGAGCGGTTTTCTTTTCTTTCTTCTTCATTTGTCTTGCTGTTTTGGGAAATGTATATAGAATACTCATAAGATTCAGGTTTTGGTAATGAGCTCGTGAATGGGAATTGAAAACCCATGTATAGGGGAAAATCTATATACTCAGGGTGGGATTTTTGTGATTTCTGTTTGTTGTTATAGTTGGATATTATTTCACCTTGGGTTGTGAACTTGTGGTGTGATGTGATATTTGTTTTTAAAATAGTTGAATTTTGATTCGTGGCGAGGAACAATACTTGAGTCTTCAATCATTATTCTTGTCACTCAAGGTTATTGTAACATGCATCATTCTAGGAACTCATATAAAAATGGGTTATGGGTAAGTTTTTAAACTTGAACTACTTTCCTTTTTGTGAGATTGAAATAATTATAAAAAATGAGAATAAATGGGTGTCTAATGAAAACCTTTATTATTGAATTGTGAATGAGAAATTAATTAATTGTTGAAATAATTAATTTGAGATAATGTGATTAATTAATGGATGAATTAATTAATGAGGATGAATGTTCCCTTGTCAACCAATCCCTAGGATTAGGATGGTTAATGGTAGTGAAAAGGGATCAATTTTGACCATGTGGTGAGAAAAAGGGGTAAAGGACATGTGGAGGCTTGTTGTGTTAGTTTCTCCTCTTACATAAATGTTATAAGGTTGCATTAAGATACCTGAGATGTGTCTTTGGCTTTGTAGGGGTATAACTCCATGATGCTTGTTGAGGGAGAGACCAAGGGGTATGGGCCAGAATGTACTTCCAGACAGGGAGCTTGAGGCACCATTGGAGTAAGCTGAGGAAGAAGGGGAATAGTTCTAATAGAACTTTTCTCATTTCTTGCAATTCATAGATAGAGACTCAGGGTAGGTTCAGAAAAGCATGTTTGAATTGACAAGGGAGTTTCTGATGCAACACCCTCATACTTTTACTAGAGAAGGTGGAACTAAGGGAGCTGAATTATGGATTGAATCCATAAATGTGATACTTGACCATTTAGATACTTCGACTGAGAGGAGGGTCAAGTTGGTTTATTAAATGATGTGGGGTTCAGGGAAGCACTGGTGGGACATTCAGGTATGATTTGGACAAACTAAAGAGATGTTTGGGAAATAATTTCTGGAAAATTTATTAGAGAGATTCTATCCAGACACATTGAGGTAAGAGGAGGATTCATATTTTATGCATCTGACACAAGGAAGCATGTCCATAATGGAATACATTGTACTTTTCACATATTTACATCGTTTTTATCTATATTTGGCGGCAGATGAGGCTTCTTTGGCAAAACAATTTTAGGACAGACTTCAGGGTGAGATTAAGTCTCACGTGAATATCTTTAGGCTGAATAAATTATCAAAAGTGGTTAATCAGGCTCTCATTTCATAGGGTAATTTGTAGGTGGTTTCTAGTACTGGAAAGGTAGTTGTCACTAGACAATAATGGAATGTTCCTTATGAGAGTAGGAAGAGTCGCAATGAGAATATTAGTTGGGATATTGGAAAGATAGGTGGAAAGTTAGGGGAAATAGTTGCACCAGATCTTTATCATGTACTTCGATGCCAGTGTGGTAGGTAGGGACATTTTTGCACACATTTCCCGCTAGCATTTGTGCAGTGCCAGTTTTTTGGTAGGATGGGACACATATAGAAGTTATACAGGAAGCAGCGACAAGCTAGTGTTGAGGGAGAAGATGCTCAGAGTCAGAGTGTAGGAAGGGTGCCTTCTACACCATATACGTTTGGTAGCAAGATTTATACTACCAGAGGAGGTAGAGGCGTTGGACGTGGTGCTTTAGGTAATGAGTACCCATATCAGCAGATTGGTTCTACTCAAGGGAGTGAGACGACACCATAGGGAAGAGGCTCAGGACAGTTACATGCAGTGCATCCTATACTTGTGGAGAACAAGGTTGTTCCATGGATAGTGAGAGGCACTATTCTAGTTTCTTATACATTAGGTACAACCTTGTTTGATATCGGTGCCTCTCATTCCTTTATATCATCAAATATTGTTAATGGATTGATCCTAGAGGTGGATTCCATATGCAGGGTGATGAATGTCGATACACCATTGAGATAATAGTCTGGGGATATCTATTTATACAAGGTATGTTTTCTAGAAATTGGATAGTATCATTTCCTTTGGGATATCAATATCCTTGATATAAGGGCATTCGACCTGATTATGGGTATGGACTGGCAAGTCACATACTAAACCCACATATAATGTTATCTTAGGAGAGTGGCCTTTGTATCTCATGATGGTGACTAGTATGTTCACCATGGAGAATTGGATATCCATGTAGGCATAGGTGGTCCACTTACTCAGCAACTGGGAGAGCTAACAGCCCCTGTTGCTAGTCTTTTGTTGGATGATGGGAGTGGTAGGCAATACTTCCTTCCACCAGTAGTACAACTATTTCAGGATGTCTTTCCTGAAGACTTTTCAGGGATTCCACCTGAGAGAGATGTGGAATTAACTATTTAGATCATGTCAGGGTCTGAGCTAGTATCTATTCCACCTTATAGAATGGCACCGAATGAGATTCAAGAGCTCAAAATGTTGTTGGAAGAGTTGGAGGATAATGGGTTTATCTGTCCAAGTATGTTGCCTTGGGGATCACCTATTTTGTTTGAAAAGATGGTCAGTGGTAGTTTACACTTGTGTGTTGATTACTAGAAGTTGAATCAAATGACTGTGAATAACTGATATCCTCTTCTACGTATCGAGGATCTATTTGACTAGCTAAATGTGGATTCTATATTCTCAAATATCCATCTGAGATCAAGGTATCATTAGGTGAGTGTTTAGATTTTTGATACACCAATAACTACTTTCAGGAGTAGGTATAGACTTTATGAGTTTTTAGTAATGTCATTTGGGTTGAAAAATGCTCTAGTAGTGTTTATGGCCTTCATGAATAGGATATTTCCCATGTACTTAGATCAGTTTGTGGTGGTGTTTGTGGACAACATCTTGGTATACTCTAAGACTTGTGAAGATAATTCCCAACATCTTGACATCATATTCAGTACATTGAGAGAGCATCGAATATATTCCATACTATCTAAATGTCAGTTTTGGATTGACAAGGTACAATTTTTGTGACACATCATCTTGAAAGAAGGTGTGGTAGTGGACCCAAAAAACAGTGCAGGTATTGATCTCTTGGTAGCATCCCAATATTTTTTTTATATCCACATATTTTTGGATTATCTAGTTATTACAAGAGGTTCATCCAGGACTTTTCTTGTTTGGAAAAGCTTCTTACAGGTTTTAAAATAGAGGGATGATGTTTTTTTATAGAAGAAAGTGAGAATGCTTTCTAGGGGTTGAAGAAGAACATTACATCAGCACCAATTTTGATCTTACCTGATTCATGTAAGGAGTACACAGTGTATTGTGATGCTTCTAGGGTCGGACTCGGAGCAGTGTTGATGCAATGGGATAAATTTTTTTCATATGGGTCTCAGTAGCTGATGCCACGTGAATGGAATTACCATATTCATCACCTCAAGTTGGAAGCATTAGTTTATGATATTTTTTTTTGGTGACACTATCTTTTGGGTGAAAAGTTTACAGTTTTTACAGATCACAAAAGCTTTAAGTATATCTTTCCACAACGCGACTAGAATCTTCGGCATCAAAGATGTGTATAGTATATGAAGTCCTTTGATTTTGAACTAGAATATACACCGAGGAAGGGTAATATTGTGGTTAATTCCTAGAGTATTAAAACTCAGACTCAATTGGTACATGAGTCGAGTGCAGAGTGGAAGATGATGACCTTACACATAGAAATGCATGTATTAGTTCAAGAGAGTCATGAGAGGATGACTCTAGTTTCTGTAGATTGGAGTCTACACTCTTAAAATGGATTAGGGATAAGTATTATGAGGATACAGAGTGTTCATCCTTGAGGAAAAGCATTTAAGGTGGGTAGGAACCTTCGGAGTGTAAAATAGATGAGGATGAAATCATCTTTGTGAAAAATCGGGTTGTTGTGCCTATGAGTATTTGAGAGGGACTCATGTGAGAATTTAATGCTTCAAGATGGGTAGTACATCTTGGGGTAACCAAAATGTTCCATGAATTGTGAAGATAGTTCTGGTGGCCAAGTATGAAAAGGTAGATATCAGGGTTCATTACAAGATGTTTCACTTGTCAATAGATGATGGCAGAGCATCAATGACCTGGAGGCCTATTGTAGTTGTTACCTATTCCGGAATGGAAGTATGATGAAGTGAATATAGATTTTGTGGTAGGAAATACAAGGAATATTAGGAAGAATAATTCTATTTGGGTCATTTTGGATTTAATAATTAAGGTAGCATAGTTTTTTCCTATCAAGGAAACCTTTATATTAGAGAAGATGGGAGAACTGTATGTGAGAGACATAGTTTGTTTGAATAGGTTGCCACATACTATAGTTTTAGATCATGATTATCACTTTACTTCATGCTTCTAGCAGGGCTTACAGAAGTCACTTGGTACAAAGGTTTTATTATGTATCGCCTTTCACCAACTAACATATGGGCAGTTGGCGTGTATTATACACGTGTTAGAGGATATGCTATGGGTATGTGTTCTTGACTTTGGTGGTTCTTAGGAGAAGAACTTGGCCTTAGTAGAGTTCTCATATAACAATAGTTATTAGGAAACTATACATATGGAACCATATGAGAAACTTTATGGTAGACCTTATAGATCACTTATATGTTGGTTAGAGGCGGGTGAGTTAGAACTGTTAGGACGAAGTATCATTTAGGACACATCAGAGCCAGTGCAGTTGATTGGAAAGCGTATGGATATGGCTCAGAGTAGGCAGAAGTTTCATGATGATAATTGGAGAAGAACACTAGTGATTAAAAAGGGTGATAATTTATTATTTATATTCCTTCCTATATTGGATCACTACAAGATACAGAGGCAGTGAAAGTTAGCGCCCAAGTTCATAGGACCGTTTGAGGTGTTGGAGAGAATCGGGCTGGTGGGTTACTGATTATCACATCCAAAGAAATTCAGTGCTATGCATGATGTTTTCCATGTGTCACAAATATAGCGGTATCACTCAAACCTTCCTCGTGTTATTGTTTTGGAAGAGTTTAATGTCGAGATAGATGCGTCCTCTGAGGAGAATCTAATATATGTGTTGGGTCATAGTGAAAAAGTGTTACAGGAAAAGACTCTGTTATTAGTTCATATGTTATGGAAACCTATAACTGTTCAAGAGGAATCTTGGTGATGGGAATTATACATGAGGCCTCAATGTCCCAATCTTTTCATCTCAGAATCTTAGAGAAGTTTGGGAGTGCATCTCGAGGACAATCTATTATAAGGTGGGGAGATTGTAAGATCCTGACCTTTTCTGGAATCATATCGGGTGCATTTTTAGGTAATTTTTGAATCTTTTAAGTACCTTTAACTTGGATTAGTGTCTTGGGGTTCGTTTCGGTAAACGTTTATTGAAAAATAAATGATAGTGGGTTGTGCACGGTTTGCACACGGTTTGAAAAACTGTGCGACGAAACTGTTCTAATCGTGTGAAACAGGATAGAGAGGTCTTCACTATTTGAGCAAGGTTTGATAAACTATGCAACTAAACCATGAAAACATGGAAATAGTGGTCTTCATGGTTGGTTCATAATCTTCCCTAGCCTTTCTCCCCTTCCCAAGAAACCGTTCACATGAAATTTTAATTGCTAAAATCTTTTTTAAAACCACCTTAACCCCTCGGGATTTCCATATTTTGACCTTGGATCAGTCTTGATGATTTCTAGGTGTTTCCAAACCCTCCCAAAGATATTCCAAGGATATAATAACATCATTGTTTGAGATCGGAAGCCTAGATTAAAGATCTTCTCTCCTCAGGGTAAGTGGATTTAATCTCAATGCTTCTCTTGTTCTTTCTCTTATCTTTTCTAGATCTTTCATGGAAGATCTCCACCATTTTCTTAGATCTAAATCTATGAGTTAAGATCTAGATCTTGGATTTTGGATCCATATATATATTTTCAAGATCATTATGTCTTTGATATTAATTTTGGTTTTAGGGATTTAGATATGAATTTTGATCGATGACGTTGTACCGCTCTAATTTTGGGGATTTTCATTGGGCTAACTTCCATAAAAACCCAAGGTATGTAGTCTAAATCGAATTCCCATAGTCATGATTTAAATATCTGTATGATTTTATGATTGTTTATCTAAATACTCTTGATGATGGATTTACTAACAGAAGTAATTAGGGACATTGAATTGAATTGAGTTTTCCTTGGTGATTAATTAAGAATTGAATCACGAAGAAAATTAATGGGGTTACCCAAATAGATACTTTTTAGATCTATTATGGGTTGGGATCTTGTATTTTAGATATTGAATTATGGTTTTAATATATTTAATTGGGGGAATTAATTTTGAAATATATGATTTTGGATATGTAATATAATTAATTGTAATAATTAATTATGTGCCATGATGTTAACCAAAGATAATTAATTGATAGAATTAATTATGTTCCATGATTTGATCAAAGATAATTAATGGTGAGAATTAATTCTGATATTTTTAGATTTTATATGGATATTTAATTGAGAAGAATTAATTAATAAATGAGAATTGTTTTGATTGATTGATTAATTGATGAATTAATTAATGGGTTATGTGATTAGTTAATTGTTGAATTAGCTAATGGCTTTTGAACTTTTTAACTAATCATTGGATTATTAAAGGAATAATGTGGATAATTATTTTTAAGTAATGAATGATTAAATGGCTGACATTTTTGTGGTGATAGACAAGGAATTATAGACCAATTAGAAGTTTGGACATGGACATGGCGTTCCTTTCCAATATTTATCAAAGCTTGAGATTATGGGGTGTTAGGAAAGACGACCTACACTAAATGAGAAAATAAGTTATCGGCATGATGACCTACATTCAATGAGATTGTGGTTCAATGCATGTTGACCTACACCAAATGAATAATAATAATGAATAATGATTCAATTGAGATTTTTGGTGCTAGGAATGACGACCTACATCAAATGGATGACAATAATGAATTATGATAATCTTGGAAAACAGGACTTGAAACTGGTCCTAATGTGTTGATTTAATATTAAATAACAATGTGATAATTGTTTAAAATATGAATTCTATTTATTTTCTCATAAAATTGCATGAACTATCTTTTGAATAGACTCATTTTAGATATCTTTCATGGTGGCCTACTAAGTTTACTTACACCCTATTTGGGCCTCCTGATTCGAACCTTAGTAGACTTTGTCATTGCAGGACAGGATAAGGTCAAGGCCCTAGGATAGGATGTCGTTTGGGATTGGAGCATGGGAGAGGGAACCATATGTGGTTAAGGACCCATATTGTAGTTGTTCTATATTTACTTTTAATTACATTATAGACACTTGACACTTGCATTGTCATTGCATGATTTACCATTTAGTTGAGTATTGTATTTTCTGGTTTTGGCTGTCACCTATCATGTCATTGTTATGGTTATTTTTACTCTTTCATAATTGGTTATTTTTATTTTCTTCCATTGGTGTTTTATAAGGATAAAAGAGGGTATAGTCTCCCCAAGACTGAATTACCAAACCCTCACTACTAGTCGGCACCCTCTAGTGTATGAGGAGGCGTGCTTGAGGGCATTTGGCCAACTGACCCGGGGCACTGTTCAATGGATCCCGGGTTGGGATGCCACAATATAGAAAGAGGAGTCAAAATCTATAATTTTTACATGAAGTTGGAGAAATAAATTTGAAGAAAAAAATATTAGATAAAGTGGTTTTTAATTTAAATATGATCCAAGAACATATGAGGAAATATTAAAGTAGGTAGAATAGTCTTGTAGATAATTGGAGGAAAGACCATTCATTTGAGGTAGGTGATCATGTTTTTCTTAAATTATCTCCATGTAATTGTGATATGAATTTTTGTAAGAAGTTAAATATAATTCCATCATTCATTGTACAATATGAAATTCTATAAAATATTGAATCAGTTTCCTATTGAGTGACCTTGCCTCCAAGTTTATCTCAGTCACACAATGTATTTCATGTTTCGATGTTAAGGAAGTGTGGGATATATTCGTCTCATTTTTTGATCCATGAAGTTGTTCAATTGTAATTGAACATTTATTATGAGTACAAAACTATTTATATTCTTGACCATAGAGACATATTATTGATGAATAAGGTAATTCATTAAGTTAAGGTTTTGTGGATAAACCACATAGTTGAAGAAGTAACATGGGAATATAAAAGTGATATGAGGGAAAGGTATACCCAATTTTTTAATAATTGAATTAAATTTTGAGGATTCAATTACCAAAAGGGGGTAGAATGTAGCAACCCATGTAATGATAAAATAATTTATTTTAATATTTATTTGTATTCTTGAAATATGTAGTTATATTCTTATAATATTTTATTAAGAAGATTAAGTTTAAAATTATTTAATTTTAATTTGAAAAAAATAATTGCATATTTCAATTTATCATATAAAAATATTCTTATAATGAATATTTTATATTTTATTGAAAATATTGAGTTTTTGGTGAATAGTGAAAATGATGATTTTTTAAAACTGTGTTTTATTTTAAAATATTTATAAGGTAAAATTGTGTCTTTGATTAGTTTTAAATTTACATTAGTTAAATTTTAACTATAATAATAAAATTATTCTTTTTTTAAATATATTTTATACCTTAATTTTGTATAAAAATATTTAATATTTAAAAATAACATTTTCCAGAAAAAAAAAATTGTTTTCGTTGCAATTTTCAGTTTAATATTAAATTAAATTATGAAAAAATCTGTTTTTAATTTTGAAAAATGGAATCCATATTTTTAATTAGTCTTTATAAATTGAGTAAATATGACACTTTTTAATTTTAGAAAATAAGAATTGTAATCATGGTAATTTCTGTTACCATGGTTAAGGGTAAATAAGGTAATTAAGGGTAAAAATAATACGTTAAGCATTATAAAATGACCCTAACACTTGACCAATTCTATTTGATGAGTAATATTCGACTGAAATCATCCACTTATCTAATTTTTCACCATTTTTTGTGACTTGGATGACATTAAGACCCTTATAATATTTTATTTAAGAAAAAGTAAAATATGTCACACTATTGTTTTTAATAAGTCTAGCTTTTTTAATACATATTTATCTAGAATATATGTTTGAAAATAAATATTTTTTTAAAATATAAAATATTTATCTTCATCACGATAATTTATTTTTTATTTTGAGGGATGAAATAATTACCTTAAATTCTCAGACAATGATGATGAAGTAACTATTAAACTAATGGAAAAAACAAATAAATGGAATTAAATATATTAAAATAAATATAATTTGATATACTCAAGGTGATTCATGATTTCCATAGATGACCATGACAGTTTTAGGATATAATAAAATAGTTTCATTGAATTTTTACTTGTTTTTCTGATGTTTTTAAATTATAAGTAATGAATAGTATCAAATTTGAAAATAATGTTATTTTATGAAATTATGGTTTTCTTAAATTATTTAAAAATCATAAAAAAATATTAAATAATAATAGAGAGTATAATATATGGTCAAATATTTTATTCTCTATGAATTTATATTATATTTGGATGTCTTTGTATATATAATAGCCTTATTATATTTTATTTTTTTATGAAATTCCAAGAGTGCCCCTCCCCTCTCTTGTAAAAGGGAACCCCTTCTTCCCATTTCTTCACACCTCAAAAACTCATTTGATTCATCCAATACCTTCCGAAAATCATATACTATAATTTGTACACACATATTGGAGGTCTTGTTTTAAGTATAATATCATCCTTAGTAGTCTTAACGAGTTGAGAAAAGGGGGATTTCCAAATAAGAGGTATAGTTTTTATTTGCATGTATTAGTTTGGTTTCCCATTCGAAATCCACAAAAAAATTATTAAAACATGATAAAATAATAACTATATTATCCTCCATATACTTAGATTTTATTATTTTAATGTAATGACCAATATTCATCTCCAATTCCATCAAATGGGAAAAGAATTAATCATTCATGTGTATGGTAAACTATCACCCCGTGAACCGATGAAATTAATTTTCCATCACCATATCTCAATACTGTTTATATTGATGCAATTAATATTTAAATATGATATTAACTAAATATTAATTATTATGAAAATATAATATATCATTTATATACTTACCTTTCCAGGCATAAAAATGATAGTATTGTTTGTGTATACGTGTGTCTACCACCTCCACGAAGTGATGTGATTCTTTTTTCATCACCACATCACATGAATAATATATATTTGAGTATTTAAATAATTAATATATTATATATTATATTATGATCATTCTGTTAAAATAAAATAATACTTACCTTCCTTCCATAGTGAAATTTAAGGATGAAAACATTACACATGTGTATGTACGGCTACCATCTCCATGATTGTAACGTAGTTAATTTTTCATAACCATATTTAATGAGTGGAAATAAAAATATAATAGATATTAAATATTATAATTATTCAATTATTATTATTCATGAGATGATTTAATAATTTCCTCTTCGACCGTAGTCTACATACCTAAGTCATTTTGGACATATGAACCAAATATCATCAAAACATCAAATGTAAACTTAAATAATTACAAAAATTTTATAACCTAGTAATAAGTGATATAAAAGGGATAATACAATTAAAAAATTATTAATAATTAAAATAATTAAAATAAGTTTATTATTCAGAAATATAAAGGACAAATGTGACAAATCTTACTCAATGTAAGGAAATTCTTAACTAATTCCCTTTTATTGAGTTGATCTTCTACATCATTGATTATATCATGGTAAGATTATGTTTGAAATAAATTTTGATTATATTATGTTTTATTTACAATTATTTTGTGTATATATATCTGATATAAATAATCAATTATTTTTATTAACGCTCACTTCAATGATATGATATTTGTAAGGGACTTTATTTAAAAATCCTCTTTTAATGTTTATTTTTACAAAAGTAAAATGGCATATTTTTTTAGCTAATATAGAATGAGTGGATTTCCCACCTTCATAATGAATTAATGTTTTTAATATTTATTTATCATATTAAATATTTATTTTTGAATAGATTTGTTTCTTTTGTATGTGGGAAATATTCTTTTAAAATAAGTTATTTTCCTCAAGGGATATTTTTATGATACATGAATTCATGTTATATAATGATGTTTTGGTTCTTGGGAATTAATTATGATAATAGGTGATTCTATTATAAACCAAATATGGGTGGGTATATGATATACCTCCAATGAATTGGTTATGTTTTAATTTTACCATTATAGTAATTCTAAGTGTAACTGTGATGGTTACATCTAAGTATAATTGTGAGGGTTATTTCATGGTATCTATGTCAGTTAAAATATATGGTAGTCATAAGGGTTAAAACATGAGTAGGTATGATAATAAAATTATTACCCAAGTTACCTATATGATTTATTTATTATTTATATATTTTACATGAATCTCTTGTCTTCAAAAGGTAAGTTATTGGGTTTATGTTCAAAAGAATGTTTATGATACCTCTTAAGGGTGAAAAGAATAACTTTGTAAAAATGTTTCCCGGAGTTTTTCATATTTCCAAATAAAACTATATAGATTTTATTTTTCTGTTAATATTTCTTTTGAAATGTTTTATGGATACTTTTGGGAAGAAAATATGATTTGTTGATTAATAAAATATTTTTTATGAGCCTGAATTTTATTCATAGAAGGGAAATGTTTTAAAAATCATAGACTAGTAGTTTCTTTATTTCTTTTTATATGCCTTACTACGTTTTTTTTTCTAATCCTATTTTTTTAAAAAAATCCATAGGTTTTAACAATGGGTAAGGGGATGGATGAGGATAATATTAAGGTTGTAAATATTTTTCATGAAAAGAAATTATGTTTTTTTTCAAAAGTTTTATATGGTAGAAATTTGATATTGGTCGGAGGTTTCCATCTTGTATTGTATGGTTTTTTATATATTAATTATGACCTAATTATCTAAAAATATAAACCTTAAAAGATTGTAAAAGTTATGAAAATTATTTCTTAACTTACAAATGAATATTATGTAATTTCTAAATCTAGTTCCTTACATAGAGAAAAAAAGTACCATGCATGGTAAGTAACGAAAAATAGTTGTCCAGGAACTCCCCTACTACTTAAGTAATTCATATGTAACACAAACTCATCTCACACATTTTTTAAGTATCATGATATTCTACGTATTCAATAGAGTTATTGGATCAATGAATTCAATAATATAATATAAATTACAAGTAAATCAACCATCCAAATGTTGAAGAAACTGTCAAACTCCACGTAACTGTTGGAATATCATTCCAAAATAAATTAGAGTTAACAGCATCTTATATACATTCCATAACCTATATTAAGAATCTATGAGAATGAAATGACAACCATACGAATGTTCATAAATCCTAATATGTGCGTATCTCATAGGGAAAACATTTTTTTTAACTCTTGTTCTATAAATTGATAAATTTAAAACATAAAAAAAATAATTAAAACAATCAATTAAACATTTATTGATAACTTCTTAACAAAAAATAATCAATTTCACAAAATAATAGGAACTTTTTAGAAACACTTACCATAGATGAATTTCTAAAATTTAAAAGAATAATAAAAAATTGATCTCCGTTATCAAAATGGTCTAATAATATATAATATTAAAACATCCAACATAATCTAAAAATATCTATTCTTCATTATTTGAATACCTCCTATCAATACAATTTTCTAATACTTAATATCAAAACATCCAACTCAATCTTAAAACAGCTATCCTTTATTAACTAATTATGTTTTAGGTTAACTATAAAAATTTAACAATAAAAAATTAATAAACTTAAAACACTTTAAATAAAAATAATTCCAATTACAAAAATGGTATATCATAATAATAAAAAATAATAATCAGAGTGACGTTTATACCTGAAAACTAATTTTAACTACAATAATTTAGAATTTCTAAAGATGTATATATAAAACAATAAATGAGTGAATAAAATTTAAAACTAAAAAATACTAAAGTAATATTCTAAAAATAATAAATAAAAAATATAATTTTAGAATATCGATATGCATGCTTAAAATCTATGACAAAGAGATCCAAAATGGTGACTGATGAACTTAATATTGTATGTATAAAAATAATACAACTCAAAAAATAAGAAATATGACCATGGTGAAACTCAAATAAGATTAAAGAAACCTAGATTGGTGGTATAAATTAAGAAAAGGGTGACATAAGAAAATTCAATAGATAATAAAAATGATAAAAAACAAACTAAAAATTGATTAAAGGAGGAAGATTAGGGTAGAAGAAGTGGGTTCAACAGTCATGAGTCTCATCTATCGAGGTTTCTGAAAAAATATCAATGAATGAATTAGGCTAAACACATCACATATGTTTTTCAAATTATTTTTATGTCATTTCTTTTTAAAATAGATGTGTAAAATGCCTTAAAATATTGTTTTGATGTAAATTTTTAAAAAAAACTAATTCCAAAAGTTCAAAAAAGTATTTCTTGTTGGTTTACTGAAAAACTGACACAAACTATTAATATATAAATTCATTTTCATTGTTTGTTATAAAAACTAACATCAATTGTATATAAAAAAATTAATGTTGTTTTTAAATAAACTGATCTTAAATTTTCTATGTGGAATCTAATTTTTATATAAGTAAAAACATCCATATATTCCTCCATCGTGGCTTGAAACTAGTAATGTAAGGTGTCTTCTGCACAAGAGAAAAACCCCTCCTAATTATGGGTGATCGAATATAACTTCTTAAATAAAGACCATTCTCATATCACCTAAAAGTATTTCTTGATTATGAAGTATAATCTCAATCTATTATCTCAAAATCACCAAAATATCTAATTATATCAGCCTATATAAGAATAAACTAAATATAGAAATCCTATACTAAGGATGTCATCATATGACTTCATTTCAGAGACTATAAAATTTCATAAAAACCTCTACATAAAGTGAAATCTCACAAAACTATAAGATGTGAGTGAGAATTGGATCTATCCCAGTATGAGTCTCAAACCACATGGGTCGGACTATGGCCTCCACTAGAATCTATAACTCTCAAATAATGGAAGTAAAAAATGAAATAATTTCTCATACTCAAGATAATGATTATTTTTGTAAAATTATAAGTTACACAGATCATACCTCATATCATGATAGGTACTTCTTGTACATATCCTTCCATCACCTCCATCTGACCTTGATCATAACCACCAGCTCTTAGAGCTTGGAGTTGATAGCATGGGAGTGGTAGTGGTCATAGAAGATTATAGTTTCATCCTCCTCTAGAACCTCCCCCTAGTGCATCATAATCTCGTCTTCCAAAACTACCTCCTTGAGTAACAACCCAACCAAATCTATGAGGTCTCTAATCACATTGTTTTCAATGATGTAGAGGTCCATCAATAGCATTACTACCGTACTCTACTCTAAGGATCGAGTTTTCATGAACCAAATGGATATGTTCACTATAGGTATATAAAATCGTATCCCCAAACAAGCTAGATCTTCCATATAACCCTTTTTGTACTAAAGGTATTTCGTAATAACTCAAGAGGGGGTGAGTTTAGATCTTTAAATTTTCATCAAATGAAAACACGTTGGTTAAAAACTTTTTGAATCCATTCCTATCTGTTCAAATGAGTATGCAACAGAAATAAATAAAATAAAAAGAGCATGACATGAAGAAATTTGTATAGTAGTACAAGGAAATAGGAACTATCCATTACCCACTTTACCAATTTTCAATCCCAATTGGGTTATTTTATTCTTATCCTTTTTTAGGGGACTGTGTGGCTGCACAAAAGAAACATCTCCTTGTTATAAAGGTGAAATGAGATTTTATAGGGATCTCATAGTATAATAACTATATATGGCCTTCCTATCCCACTAAGTATAAGGAAAACGTACTTATAACAGAAAAGAAAATATATTGAAAGGAATAACAGTTTAGCGTCACATGAGTCATAGCCCAGTTGGTGAGGACTCTCCAAGTGCATCTAAGAGACCCAGGTTCGATTATGGGTAGAGGCATATTTCTAGGTTAATGTAGTAGTATTTTAAGAGGGACTGTAGCGAGTATTATTATGTACTGTAGTAGCCAGAACTATTCACCTTTAGGCCACTTGTTTGGGCATGGAGTCTTTAAGGACTTCGAGCCACCTAGGCCTTTGGGTCAGTAAGGTCTCTGGGCCACCTTAAGGCCTTCAGACCACTTTAAGGCCTTCAGGACACCTCAAGGCCTTTGGGTCACATGATGTGAAGATTCCACCCAGACAAACTCTGCAAGGAAGAAATTTAGAGGAGGATACAAAGCAAGGAGAATTCACCAAAGCAGAGCTAAAATATTTGGATGAATGAGAGTGTTTGGAATTTTCATGAGGACCAGCTTGTGTATCTCTGTATAGTATTTCTAGCAGAATATCCTTATGATGGTGGAGATATGATATCATGGAGTATATTATTGGGAGGTGTAGTTTATAGTAGTTATAGTATGGATGATTCCTATAATACCTTCAGGTCATGTAATGTCTCAAAGCCTATGGGTCGTGTATGGGTTCCCCTTCATCCCTTAAAATGGTGTTATCAAAAATGATTAAAAATTCCTTTAAGCCATTAGAAAATAACATTTTAGTGCATAGATATAAGAAACAACTTACAAAAGATGGTGATACTTTTAGATAGATGAGTATGCCTCCAAAGTGTAAATATTGAATGATTATTTAACTACATTATATATTCTCTTAGATCATCTATATTAAAAGTATTTTCTTATAGTCACAAATAAAAATATATAAAAACATATTATATAGTTCAAGAAATATATGAGAACCTCTTGCATTTTTTGTTTCTTATTAGTTTATCTCAGATGTATTTTATCTTGTATTCGTACATATTATTCATCAATTATTTTTTTGACTAAACAAATAATACCCAAAATACTAAAATTTATCCCTAACATGAGATTTTTTTATTTGAAAATAGTTAAATAGAGGTAGTAATTAAGAGTGGTCAGATACAAGCTTCCTTGTAATTAGTATCTTGCATTAACATAGTATATCCTTATTCAAATATAACTAACATCAATAAAATGAATATCGGATTTCACTTCTGAAATAAATTATTAATGGTAAGATTCTCCTAAAAAAATTTATATAAATTTTAAAATATCTAGCTTCATAACACTTTAGCTCCATATGACATTGATACTTCCATCTCTTAAGACTTTAGATTCTATAGGAATTCATTGTTTGTTGTATTCCTTTAATTATTTTATATAACTTATCTATATATGTACACTTCCATTAGGATTTCGTAATACTTCTCTCTTGATGAAAAACATTTTCCTTATGTGATTTTCTATATCATATGACTTTCCTCATGTATATCATATGACATCAGAATATTGTAAGACTCTATCTTCTAATCATATGACTTACCTTCTTTTATTTGAATTTGGAATTCCATAACATTTAATAGAAAGACATTAGTTCATGTTTATGACTTCAAAAAATGAATTTCAATAAGGCTTCATATCTTCAACGTAATAATTTCTCATCACTTTATATAAATATATACATAACATATGAATTATGACTTAGAAAAATTGTATACATCTATAATTGAAGTATATTAAAAAATAAAACATAGAATATTATAAAAAAATTCTTTACACTTAAATAGGAATCATTAGTGAAACAAATAAGGGTTTATATAAGAATAACAACTTATGAGTCAATAGGATATGTTAGAAGAACATTGGTTTGTACAATCTCCCCCATTTTTTATGACCACAAAACCTATAAAATTTAAACAAAAATTTCTACATTTTTAGTAATATTTAGATATATTTTAAATAAATAATCAAAATAGTAATATTCACAACCATGAATAAAATTTTGTGTCTTACCATTATATTCTCCCCATTTTTTGATATCAAATAGAAATGTAAATAAGTGGATAAAACCAATTAAATATATCACTCTAAAATAATAAAATTAGAGAAAAAAATAATGAAATGAATTGTAATTTTAGCACTAAATTGTGTTAATAAATTAATAGTAGAAATAAAGTAACACACTCTAAATAAAGGATTCAAGTAAATAGAATAGAAATATGAAAAAAAAACATTATATTTGATTAAATATGTTCTAAAATAATTATAAATATAATAAAAAATAGTATCAACAATGTTAAAATAGACAGAAAAATATATAAATATCAATCCTTAAAATATGGTTGTGGTTTTTCTAAACTATCATATTTAGAGGTACATTTGGTAGTGGATGTAGGAGGAGGATATGAATTAGGGGAACACGTTCTTGGTGAAATATGCATAATATAGGAACACTAAATTTTATTTGGATTTAATTCATCCTAAAAAAGTCTTATATTTCCCATACTACCATTTAACTAAAATGATCTCCTTTAATATATTTGTTTCTAGTTCTTTACCAAAATTTTCATTAGCAGTTAAAAGGGAGTTAGTAAAAGGTATAAAATCAAAAGTAGATTCATTTCCCTTTTCTCTTGAAATAGCCACATCTTCCCCCTCAGTATCATGATAGTCACTTAGTGTAACAAAGGTGTATTTTAATCTCCTTTTAAAAAAAACTTGATCTAGTGGTGTAACTATAACAATTTTTCAAACATTGATATCAAATAAGGCATGACCACAGATATTTAATCACTCAACAATTTCAACATTTAAAAATTAAAAAAGAGTTTAAAAACATTCCATGAGATGATGATAGTAGGTTTTCTAGATATCCAAAAATCCTGATATGTTTTGTATATAGTATTCTTACACCAATTCATCTAATCTAGTAATACCTTGAATGATATAATCCATCTCATCAATATATATCTTCAAAACCTGAACTATTTCCTCTGAAATAATTAGTTTAGTAATAGCAATAGAGAGTGATAGAGAGGGTTATTCATAATAAATTGTAGTCTTTTTTTATTTACCATATCCTCTTTGATCTTTCATCACATCATTTTTTTTATTTTTAATTGTATAATATACTTAGGTTTCCAAAATATTCTTCAGTTGAGCATTGAAAATCTTTAAATTTCTATTCAAAATATTTTATAAATATGCTAACTTCTTTTAAAGGTCTCGATAATCTTGAATAAATTTATATATTTTTTTATAGAATGGAAACTATCTTAAATAATGGAAATGAGATAAAACAAAGGTCTCCCAAGACCAACAATAAATTTCTTAATATATTTTTTGATATCATTAATCTTAGAGCTTATGCCCCTTATGAAATATTATAAAGTATTTATTAATACCATATCACATGGAAGGGATCTAATCTTTTTATTCACCAAGTCCAGGTCTGATGAAATTCATTTCAATTCTTCATTAAGAACTTTAGTTTCTTTCAATGAAAATTTTGATACATATAAATGAACTCTTTTAGAAGGATAAAACTTCTTTATATACTGAAACTATGCATTCATCATTTTCTTTAATAAATTAAAATAAACCTTTGATTTATTTCAATTTCCATCAACTTTATCTAAAACTAAAGATGATATATATAATTACACAAGGGTAATATTCCTTATCATTTCACACTGACATATAATCATTAATTTCAACTATTAAAAATCATATTTATTAACCACATTTTCCTTCCAAGATCTAAATTTTTCTTTCAGTCCATCAAAAAAAATTTATAGACCATCTAATTTCTCTTATCATGAAAACCATATTAATAATTTTAATACTCTTTTAATACATTCAACTCCTTATTATTTTCTTTTTTTCTATAAAATTATATCAAAACCATCTCCTTTCTTGTTTTCAAATTCATTAAACACCTTAGTATATATAATTAAATATTCACCTCAAAATTATAATGGTCAACAGTAATGTTAAATGAAGGCATTTATTCTTCTCTTTCATCAATAGGTTAATAGAATTCCTCATATAAAAAAATTATATTCCTTATTATGAAAGGAAGTTCAGTGTTCACACTTCTTAAACCTTTAAAATTTTCTCAAATATACCTAGGAGAATCCTCCCAAGTCTCTTATAGTTAATTACCATCTATGGATTCCTCAATATCCAACATGTTATAATCAATAGGTCTGGAATATAACACTTTAATCATCGTATCAAACATATTACATTTAGCTTAAACTTCTTTTTTATCTTCAAAAACCTTAACCTGATCATTTACTATAGTATCCATATCAAATTTACATTTCTTAGCTTTATAAACTGAGGCTCCATGAGCCTGAATGTCAGCTAAAAAAATAGGTTCCTCCTTCTCAACTAGATACCTATCAATTTCTAATGAGGAACCATTAGGTATTGCACATTCATAAATCTCAAACTAAGTTACAAATTTCATTGGATTATCCCCCTAAACATGAGTCTAGTTCTCTCAATCACCTTCATCAAAAGATTCAACCTCTTTTTCACCTTCATTTTTTACCACAATATTATTAAGAGAAGCATTCCATAATAGTTACATGTTTCATAGATTTTCAGATGATAAATTATGATACCATTGGCACTTAACATCCTTGACCTCATTCAAATATAATTCTTTCTTCTTGAAAATTAAGGACAACAACCTTCGATAGGGATAAAAGTGAGCTTATTCTTTCTATGATAATAATTATTCTTGTATTGAATCACATATCTCAATAGGTACACCTTTTTCTTATTAAATAAATGATACATCATATAGATGTCTTGGAAGTGTACTTTCTCAAATTCATCATCCCTATAGGCTATTTTAGTCTTAATAAACTTATATAGAATATTTTGATCAATTAATATTTTATTTTGCAACTTCTTCATAATAACTAAACCTCCAAACAATGATGTTATTATATCTTAAGGCCTATTATCATCATAACTAATTAAATAATGACTCAATAGATTCCATCATGATGAAAGTGAAGAGATTTAAATATTTTTATATAATAATTGGTGATATCCTTTTAATTAACTTTCAACTTCATAATATCCTCTCTTTGAGAAAATATTAATAGGTTATTTATGTAAAACACAGAAACCTACTTATCATAAATAACTTGGTCTTCATCAAATAAAAATGGAATTATAAACCTTGAATACTTATTTCCTTTCTTAAAACAAGGTTCAAATGATTCAATAACACAAATTTAATTTCTTTTCCAAATAAAACACAGTGCTCTGAACAATCAAACTCCTGGAATATCTAGTAGTTTACCTTTCTGACTATACCATTATAGTATAAGGTTAAAGGTTTAAAGGATTTGGGTTTTCATGATTTGAAATCGAGTGAGAGATGATTTTGAGATTCATAGATAATATATTTGATCCAAATATCCATATAATTTATTAAAATAAAAACTATACACTACTTCCAATGTTGTGGAAAAAATTACAAATAAATTGATTGATAAATAGAAATATTTCTACATTTAAAATGGTTTAACCAGAACATAAATATGTTTAAGTAGAATACACTGAAAAGTATTTATATTTAGTAAAAACAGAATATATTTGTTCAAATCAAAAAATCCAAATTAACTCTTAACAATATGAAGACATTCATCAGATATGGGTTAATAAATATTTCTACTAATTAATTTTTAGTATTAATACATTCAAGAGAGATATCACTTTCATGAGTATGATATATTAAGAAGTGTTTCCTTAAATCAACATGCTTCATTCTTGAATAAATTATTGGGTTTTTAGAAATATTTAAAGTGCCCATTTTTTCATTTTTTATAGGTAAAAGATTAAAATTGAAAAAGATTAAAGAAATTAAAATAGCTCCGTTAAAATACCTTAAACTTATTTTAGTAACTATAAAATGATATTCTTTATGATTTGATTAGAATATATCATAAATACATTCAAAAACCAAAATATATTGTTTCTAGTAGTTAGATATAATAAAAAATATTTATGACTATATATAACTTGATGTATATTGGTTTCCAAGCTTCATTAATGTCGGGTTTTAAATTAAAACTCATAGTAGTTTCCTAGATCTAACTTTTTCAAGTCCAAATATTTTATGTAAGTCATGTATGTATTTTCTTATATTTAAAACATTTCTAAAATCATTTTGATAAATTTGAAAACCGAGGAAAAATTTTAACTTACACTCCATGCTCATTTAAAAATTTTTTACATCGGTTTTGAAAATTCATTAAACAAATTCAGGTTTGGTGAAGAAAAACTGACATCATCAATATATATTTGAAAAAAAAATATCAAAAGATGAAGTTTTCTTAAATAAATTTGGTTCTTCTGACTCCATAGAAAAAGTATATGATAAAATAAATAGACTAAGTCTTTATTTCCAAGATCTCAATGCTTTTTAATACCATAAAGAGATTTAGGATGTTTAAAAATATAATTTGGAAAATTAGGGTTTTCAAAAAATAGAGGTTTCTCAATATAAACTTCCTCTAGTAAAAATATATTTAAGAAGGTTCACATTTCATCAGTCAAGAAATTTTTAAAATTTATATAACATACGTAGCCTAAAAGAATTGTAATTTATTATAAACTAGAAACTTGGGAAAGTTTTCCTTTAATTCAATACCCACATCATAGTTATAAACTTTTTCCACTAACCTAGAATTATTTTTAATAATCACACCATGATAATCGTGTTTATTCTTAAAAACCGCTTTTAGTTCCTATAACAGGATCGCCTAAGGGCCTATTAACTAATTCCCAAACCTTGATCCCCAAAAACTGGTTTGACAACTCTTGTATAGATAATACCCTAATCTCATCACTAAAGGATTATTTTATATATTTAGATTCAATCTATGATAATAAAATGGAAAACTCGGGAAGGATTCCAATACTTAACACTTCCCTTAATCCTAACTCCTTTATCTTAGCTTCCTACAACACTCTATAAGGGATGGTTTTTTAAGGTTCTAGGTTGTCTAGGAAAGACACTTATAAGTTCACTGGTTTCCATCAGATAAATAATATATTATTCTTCATCATTTTCTAAATCATCATCCTTTTTATTTTGAAAAGTGGGATAAAGTTTTAAGTCATATAAATAATCACTAAGATCATAAGTTTGAGTTTTTTTATGTACAGAGGGATCACTTTAACCAAATTTCAAATGAGTAGATTCTTAAACTATCCTTGTCCATTTGTTGAAAACTATATAATATTTAAAAGTGGTATAATATCTATGAAATATTCCTTAATCATCCTTTGGAATTACCTTATCAAGATTATCCTTGGTGTTTAAGATGTTACCATTTTATTTAAAAAAATTGAAGTATCCAAACTTTGGTTTTATATTTTTTTCATAAATCATAGGGTGTTTTCTTAAAATAGGACTTATTAAACTATATTAATTATATAGAATATATTTTTAACATATTTAGTCCACAAAATGAGTAGGCATGTTATATTCACAGAACATATTTCTAGAAATTTCTCGTAAAGTCTAATTCATTCTTTCAATAACATTGTTATCTTGTGACATCCTAGGGGAAAATGTGTCTTTAATACCATATTTAAAAATAAAATAAATTTAATTAATAATTCTAAAACTCTCCTATATAGTCACTTCTCAAAGACATAATTTTTTCATCTTTTTTATTTTGAAAATTATTTTATAAATTAATAAAATATTATAGGATTCACTCCTAATTATTAAAAACTAAAGTCATATATATCTATAAAAAGCATCAACCAACATAAAAAAGATTTTACACCAAGTAGTTTTGTTAAAGATGGTCCAAAAAATCTATTTGGAAAAGTTACAAAGTTATAGGAGTAATAATAACTTTGATTAGTTTAATATATGACTTGTTTTTATTTCCAATTTGACATGCATCGCATGGATTATTTCTATCCAAATTACATTAGAGAAAATCAAAAAGCAAATTTTTCTAAGATAATTTTCTCATTTAATAAAAATTATAATTTATAATTCATCTATTCAAAATTAAAGATTCATCAATTTCAAAATTAAAATAATATACATTTTTCTACACAATTAATAGAGAAATAAGATGTAATCATTTTTAGTTCTTAGTACTCTAAATTTAGTATGTTTATTTTTAAAAAATAACATGCATTATTATAAAAATAACTAAATAATCATTATCATAGAGATTATAAATACTTTTAGTTTTATTCTTCAAGACATAAATATAAAAAACATTATTGGTGATTACTAAACCTAGATATTTAGGAAAATAAACTCCAACAATATTCCCTTTTTCATTATCACCAAATGTAACATATCCTCCATCAATTTGTCATAGTGAATGGAAATTTTAGAATTCACCAATCATGTTCCATGAATTTTAACTTTCTATTTAACATTTTTTCATTTTTATTCTTATGGATTTCTACCTATAAAAAAATTAATACCAAGATACTGTTGGGTCAACAGTGTTAGCATGTAAAGACCTAGGAAACCAAATCGGTCTAGAATTAGCAAAAATTTAAGTACAAAGTTTAGATTGTTTTTTTTTTGAAATATATTCTTTTTTAACAACACAAAACTAAGGATATTTAAAATATAAAACTATATTATAATGAACATTTATTAAATATTGAATGAAGGTAAATTTAAAGAAGTTTATAAATTGTGAACTGTCCATAAAATAATTTATATAAAACTTCGGTTTCTCTCTATTACTACCATTTAAACATTTAACATTATTATATTTATTTTTACCAATGACTTGATTTAAGTAATCCCCCCTTAGTAAATAAACTTTTTATCCTTTTATGGGAGTAAAATCCATATAATAACTCATTAATTTAATATCATTAATTCTAAAAGTAGAAACAGATTTATCTAATTTTGATTTTATTTCCAGAATATGTTTTTTATGGATTTCCTTTTTCAGTTAGCATAGAATCATAGGATTTTTTTAGTAACTTATACTTTTTCATTAAAAAGTCATATATATCCTTCAATATGTATAATTATTCATTTAATTCATCAAAATATATTTTTTAGGATAAATTTTAGAATCATAAGAATAAAATGATTTTACCTCACCAATTTTGTCTATAAATAACATATTGGATTCTTTATTTGAATTATCATCTTCTGAATAAAAATAATATTATCACTGGATTCTTAAAAATCACACCATATGGATTTCATATCCTTCTTTTAATTCCTCTTGAAGTCATATTTCCTTCATAATTTTTTATTATATTTATAATTCTTTCTAAGGTATGGATAATCAATGTGTCCAATATTTTTTCATTCATATAATATCACTTCTTTTTAATTTCCATCAAAATTTTCAAACTTATTAAATAATTTTTTGATAAACCATTCCTGGTATAATAATTTTTAAACTTCATTGGTAATTGATAAATTTAATTATAAAAAATAAAATTTTAAGGATCTACTTCATCAGATTAATCAGATTAAATTATTTATTTGTATTTCTTTTCATCTTTTGATGTATAAACTTTAAAAGGAAATTTATAAATTTTGAATATATTATAATAATTATCTTTAGCCTCCTTATTTTCTTCACATTTCATGATATTCATAAGGATTATTTCACTTTCAGATATTTCAAAAGTGTAAATTTCATGATGGAATAAGAGATCTCATTCCATTTTGAAGGCCAAAATCAAAGAACTTTTATAGCGTGATCTAGTTCAGGAATAGTAGTTCCCAAATAAATTACACTATTTACAATATTTGGGATACTTTAATTCATTTTAGTGATTATTTAACCATTAATCATCCTAAATATGTCAAAAATGAGTTTTTTAGTTTTAAACCTAAGATTCCTAACATTATTTTTTCCTTCATAGGAAATAACTATGGTCTCTGAAAAATCATGCATTGTAGCACACTTGGAAACCCAATTAAAAACATAAGATACTATACCATAGATAATATCTTTCATATATTTATATTTTAGATGCAATTTGGATTCTTGATCTAGACTCCACAACTTTGGTACTCCAAAAAGAATCATATAAGTCTTAGGAGCCTTTATATAAAATCTTAGACCAATATTCTTTAGGTATATGACCATTATAGATTCCCAAAATCCATAATTATCTACACTAAAGTAAGGATCCATAATCATGGAAATTCCTTCCTTTATGTCATCTATTATAGTAACTAGAGACTTATCTTTACATTCAACTAGTAAAAGATAAGAACTCAAAAATTCCTTGCTTAGATACCAAGTATTATCCTAGTAGTGTTACATAATAACTCAAGAGATGGGTGAATTCAGTTCTTTAAATTCTTACAAAATGAAAAAAAATGTTGGTTATTGATGTAGTAGAAGTGCCTATTGAGCCTATGGACAACTCGTATTTTTTATCAAATTCAATGGATCGTCGGTAATGTACATGAAGATGAATGGAATGAAAACAAAAAAAATTACAAATAATATTTACAAATTATTTTTGGAACCAATATAGGGTCATTTGAAATTATTTTGTAATTAATTTAATATAAAGAATAAATATATTGGTCTTGAGTTATTTCTTCAATGTAGGTGTTTTTCGTTAAAAACTTGTTATGATGTATTTTCATTACATTGAAGAGGACCCAAAGTAGATACCCCCTAGTGGAAATCCATACGCTCTCCTTTGATTTCAAGATGTCGATGATGGTACTATGGGTGATATTGTGGTAGTAATGATCATATTTCATTGATCTCTTGATTGATACCAAGATCCCTTGGTTCTAGAAGAATTTTTTATCTCTCTAGTGTGAGAGGAAGGGAATGAGGATGATAGAATCTCTGAAGCTTGAGATAATACCCTAGAGACATTATTTTTTGAGACATAATTCTTTTGGGATAATAATTTTGTGCACATAAACCAACCTTTCACAACCCTCATAGTTATTTATTTATATACCCAGGGTCAGGTTTTATCATTAATTAATTTCATAAAGGCCCTTAATATTATGTTAAACCCATAATGAACACCAGGTCAAGTAAACTAATATTATAATTATTCTATTTCAAGGTGTTCACTAAACTACATAGTGATAAATATTATTTATAGTCTAGTAAATAAATATCTATCATGAAACCAATAACTAGGTCTGCTCATTCTCCTTGGAATTTCTTGAATAAATATTTAAACATCATAAATCAATATTGTATTCATGGTATAGAGAATAAAAATTATTATTTTAATATTTTTGTATTTAAATATATTTTTTATTAATAAATAACTATTTATTATGATATGAAGAATGAGAGATAAATAATATACCTTTAGTAAATAAATAAATAAATATTATATTCATAGTCTTTCAAATAATATATTTATTTTAATATATATGTAATTAGATAAATTATTTATTACCTTTGAAGTAACAATAAATAAATGTATATTAAATTTATCCATGTAATCAAATAATTACCTTAGGAAAAAATAGTTGTTTAATATTTGAGATCAATAAATAATGAATAAATATCACTTCTATTTTAGGAGAAAAATATTTATTCCGAGAATTAAATATAAAAATTATTTAAATAATAACAATAGAAACACATTATTTGTGACACTCTAGGTCTCTTACTCGGTTGCATTAGGTGGCCTTGCCTAAAGTTTAATATTACTACCTAATAATGGGTCTAGAGACTCACATAGGAAGAATATGTGTCCTATGAAATAAACCACATATTAATGATCACTATGAAATATAGTCTCTTTTTTCCAATATATCATCAATAAGGTTACGTACTAATTTCATTAACTTATGTTATTGGTACATTGTTCTTTTAATATCTAAAATAAACACATCTATACACCATGGTCATAGAAATTAATGTGATGGTTCCATTCCAATCAAACGGACAAGATATAATCTTCCATTAAGATGGAAGTGACAAACCCTTCCTCAGATTATTCATTAATAACATATCATTTGTGATGCACCCAAAATACCTAACTTTTTTGTGACCATATGTCACCATGGTTTACGAGAATACATCAATTTGTGTGAGTCATGACATATATTAATAATAATATTAATGTATAAGGATAAGTACACATGCTCCTATATAGGAATATCCAATGACATATATAAATTTGTGGATCTCATATAGGAATGTATGTTCTCATAATCTCTCAACATGAAGACTACTAAGTGTGAAACTTATGAGGTAAACTCTCATGTACTTAAAAGTAATCTCACCTAACAATCAACATGATATATGTCCCACCATAGAATGTTATCCGACCATAGAACAATATTTAAGAATAATGAAAAAGGAATTCAAGTTTATCATCATATAAAGGAACAACAATACCTATTTTTACTATAACATATATTTTAGGAAATTATCACATTAATGTTACATATAAGAAAAATCAATATATAATAAGGTATTTATTAATATTCAAATTCATGAATATACATGCAATCTAAAATAAAAGTAGTTGGTTCTAATGAATAAGCTCCCATAGACTCCCACTTTCACTAGAGACAAATATTAGGAACTATTTAGTCTATTAGTTCAAAAATGTTAAATAAGATTGTACTAATTATATCTATATTTTTTGGCCTACCATGTCATTCCATGGATTATGTTAATTTTAACACATGTATTTGTGGCTAATATATTTACCAAAACATCACATCCTTGAGAAAATAACTCATATATTAAAATTACCAAGTATCCAAATCACAGTCCTTTATTATAAAACTCACATTTTATTGATTCCATAGTCAATGATTATCATAATAATGATAAGAAACTTAATTTTGGTATAACCCAAAATAGGAATAGGATATTTCCAAACTAATTATTAATATGCATCAGAAGCTGAAACATACTCAAATATTATAGATATGGAAGATAGTGGTTTTAATTTCATATTAAATAATCCTTTTTATGATACTAGATTAAATTAAATTAAATTAAGAAATATTTTCAATTATCTTGATCACTTGTATTCCCACATCTCTAAACATTGGGAACTCATCCAGTTTTACTTTTTCAACTATCGCCAGATATTTCTAACTAAAAACCTTGAAATTTTTTAAATATATTCTATATTCACATATTATGCATCATTAATTAGTAATATCAAATATTGATATATTATATCATATGAGATAAATTACTAGGACTTAACTTGTGAAATTATTTTATCTTAATAAACATTTCATATTCTTATACATGTTCCACTGGAAAGATTATATACCACCAAAAAATTAGTCCTAAATTGTTATAACTTGTATTTTTAAATAGTTTTTATATATATATAATATTAACAGTTTTATAAAACCCATGGATATATTTTATGGGTCTTTTACCCTAGAAATAGTTTCTAATTTAAGTCATTCTTGGAGAAATTCATTCATTATCCATAACAAATAGAGAGGACATAACATTTTTTCCATATGCTATCAACATATCTATCTCAAAAACTATAGTTCTCAAAATAAACTATTAGAGATACATGTCACCCCTCCATTTCCAAAATAATATTCTTTAATCACTATGAATTATTTATCCATAAATGAATTTATGTAATTTTCATATCTTATTGGAGTTAATTAATCATTCCATATATAAATACACCATAAGTTCTCATTTATTATGAATATTATAGACATATTATTTAAGGTTTCCTGTAAACAATGTGTCATTGACAATAATTATCTCAATATGATGATCATTGGATTATTCTTTGACAAGTATAATTTATAAGGATTTTAGTAATGGTGATTATTGTTTAGGTTTTCACATAGACTAAACCTTTAAATAATCGATCATTATTTATTGGCACCAGTTTATACCATCCATACCCAATTTATCTTTAATACTCACCCGTAGTATCAATTCTTAGAAACATCTAAAATATAGATTCCCAAAAAATTGATACATGGAATCCATTATTGAATTAATAAAAACTTTTCATTCTTAGCATGTTTCCATTTACTTCTTATTTATAGGAATCTATATTATTAAATAATAATATAGGTATCACCCACCATGATAAATATAAATCACCTATTTAGTGATGAAGTCCTTTGTAGTATGTTTCTATGGAACTGATATTCCCATTAAGCTTAGTGGAGTCTGTTATTCTTATACTGACACATGTGAATCTATGTATTTAACCTATATAAGTTAATTTTATTCCCACTATACTTAAATTGATATGTTTCCCTTATAGAAAAATATTCGGTCTTGACTATACATTAATATCATTAGTGGTTATATGATTATTAATTCTGATCCATTAAGTGTTTGATGTTCATTTTTAGCTAAAAACTAGTTCTTAACAAATAGATTTTAATAAAAACATGAGGTTATAATTTAATATATCTTTATTATTTTAAAATTATGATATCCAAAGTCAATATAGTTAGCATATAGATAGTTTTTTAAACTACTATTCGAAAAAAATGTATTGGAAGAAATTATAGAAGACTTCTAATACAAATATGACTCTTAATTGATCTTAATTTTAATATAATTGTTACATTGATGTATATAAAGAAATATGAGTTTTTTAATACCTTTACTCTACATATAAATGATCAATGATTACTTAGATAATATGTTCTCTAGAAAGACATATCAAAGGATCCTCTATCTTTACCATACGAACTCATTTATTTCATTGAGAATTTATAAAATTTCTTAAAGGAATCTCATGATGTATAAAAATTTACCTTTATCATTATAATAGATCATGTGGCCCTATTGAACAAACTCGAAAAGACACGTGGTGAATCTTTACTTATAAAGGTTTGTTTGTCTAAAACATGATAAGTATTTTCTTTAATATGCCTATTATCTTAGATAAATAGATACTAAAACACTGATATAGATATAAACATCTCAACTATTATCAATTTCTCTTGACAATGAATTATCTTTCCACCATCGGGTAATTAATTTATATATATATATATATATATATTCATCATTTTTTACTAGCTAGATGTTTATGATTCTATAATTAATAAACTATTAGAACAATATTTAATACCATAACAATATATATTTCAAAGATGAAATAATATTTCATTTTTTCTAAAATAGACACTAAGAAATATGTTTTGGTAGTAATTAATACAAAATAGTAGTTTAACTTGAATAATTCTACCATACCATCCATAAGTTGTGTTTTTATCTTGACTAATCTAGGAATCACTTATATTTAATTCTTTTCATACTTTTCCTTACTTCTTATAATATTTCTATACTTACTTGGTTTAGGTTTTTTAAATGAATATATATATATATGTGTGTGAAAACATATACCCAAGATGAATCTTAAAAATTTATGATTAATGATGAATATATTTAAATTAGTTTTTTCGGGTTGCTTCTTCTTCAATTTATCATAATTATTTTTCCAATGACAATTCTTTCCACATGAGAATCAAATAACTTCTTGTTCATTAAATACCTCATTAATAGTTTGTCTCTTCAAAGGACGTTGTAAAGTAAAAATTGACTAAAAAGTGGTCATGGGATCTTTTACATTGTAATTTAGTTAATATGGAATGAGTAAACATATTCTATCAAAACATTATCAATCTAATAAAGTAGAATCAAAATATTCTGGGGAAATTTATCCATATTGTTCAACAAATCTTGGATTAATAAGGATGACCTTATTATTGTGGATGATAAAATGATATTAATGGATAATATCTTATATAAATTAAAGTATAATCTTGTTAAATTTTCAATGTACTTTATCATTGTGAATACATGATAAGTTTCTACTTGGAATTTTTCCAATTTACACTAATGAAGTGCAGTGATAATCCCATTTATCTAAATATATCCTTTTGTCTTTTTGAATTAATAAGGTGAGTGTTCATGATGTTAGAATTCATGTCCTTATATTAATTTATCAGTAATTTGGGCATTACTAATTGTATGATGAAACAAATATAAGAAGTAGGCACTATGAATCTCATACATACATCTTTCTTGCCATCACATGCTTACAAAGTTTGATGAACTGGAATAGGCATTCCAACACAAAGTAAAAATTATTTTATGGTAAAGTAATGTAAAATGCCTATGGAACTCTAATAAATTGTTTCATATTAGGACATTACCCAATTTAAGGAATGGACTTATTGTATTCATGTTTTTTATTTCCATTTTCCTACCATAATTAAAATTTATGATTAGTAATTTACTTGATTTATAATTGAGTGTGATGAAATAATTTGATTGTTTTATTAAGTATCCAAATATTTTATCAAGTCTCAATAGACCTAACATTTGAACATGTAATGTCTTTTCACATTGAAATTATAGTGTAAAAGAACCAAATTTACCTCCTAATGATCTAGAATATGTCCATAAAAACCATAAAATTTGTTTAGGTGGGTGGTCATTCCAAATTTGTGATTTTAGTTTATTGTACCAATGAGTGGAATTACTAATCCAAAAATTTTGACTTGGTTTTCCTAAATACCTACCTATACATTTTTATTGGATCAAATATGTCCATTTAATCCAATATAAATTCATTTAAGTTTAACCAATATGTTAGTTAATAATTAATAATAATTAAAATTTCCCCCGATTAGGGTTGAATCGACACATTAACTATGGGTCTATATCAATTCAAAAAATGGAAGGTTTTGTCTGAATTAATATTCGATTGAGATTTTTTTATTAATCATACATAAAATTTATTATTTAATCTATTTACTTGTCTTTTTAATATTAATTAGATTTTACTTAAGGATTAACCTTGTGGTGATAAATTATTTACACATAATCTTTTTATTTTTATTCCAACATGTCATATTAATCCATTTATTTTTGTGATAATTTTCCTATATCCAAAAAAATCATGAATTTGATAAAAATAAAATAAAACATGGCATGATCATGAGATTTAACTAAAAGTTGTTTATTGAGAAGAAAATAAATAAAAAATTTACCCTAGAGGGAAAACTCATACAGTCAATCTATGATCCAGTTGTAGCATTTGGACTTTTTCTTATGTGTCACCATGGTTTAGTTTCACCTGGGTCCTATCTTGAACCAACTCTATGAACTTGAGAGATCCATCCTTATAAATATTTTACTTCACACATAGTTGAATGGAATAAGAAGGGGGTTTACATAAAAGTAAGTTTGGGCACACATGTCTATACATAATAAAGAGGTAGGTATGAGTCATAGGCCATGAATTAAATTTAATAATAATAATTAAAAAAATCAAGAAATAATTAAATTAAAATTAACCACATACAAACACAAGTTAGTATAACATCATGATCATCCGCTTGTGTAATTAATATCAATTTAAAATAACTAGAAATGATATATTTAGATCCATTGTTTTATTAAGATAAAACAAGTGAAAATTTATCTGATTAATTATCAATTAATCAATTAATTCTTTTTATCTTAATCTTCATCCATTTACTCTTGGAAATTTAAATCATACATAATTTAAAAATAAATTAATTTTATTTAAAATTAATACAGTACACATGTGTACATTGAGGTACCAATAATTACCCATCCAAACTTCTATACATGGTCTTTGTACTGTGTATTCACATGGTATCCAATATACATTTCATATAATATAATTACAAGGTTTAATTTTTTAAAAAAAATTATGCATGATCATATATAAATTATGTAGCATGTGAGGCTATTAATTTAAATAAGGTAAACTATAATTCGAGACCATACATGGTCGGAAGATCAAATCTCTTTGACTACCTTCTTATAAGAATAATTGTTAATTATTCTGCTCTATAACACAATAAATGATGGGTGGATACACATGATAGCATTAGGATGCATCCTAGGTGATAGTGAGAATATAAGGATGGGACAACAGTCTGGTGGGGTAAGACAATAGGTTTGAGGTGATGGTGATATGGCACAATAAGATGGTTTGGTGGTCCTTTTTATGGGTGAAGAAGGGCCAATGTGAAGGGTGATGGGATAAATAGTCTGATGGGGTTTGACTGAATGCTTGATGTGATGGTGACATAGCACAACAAGATGGTCCAACAATCCCTCTGATGGGAGACGATAGGCCAATGTACAAGGTGATGCGTCTAATGGCCTCCAAAAAGGTGATGTCAGGGGTGATCGATTGGCATGGTGTGGGTTACACGAGATTTTCTATAGAATGATTTAATAGAGACTCTAGTTGTCTATAAATTGTATGGGGTAGTACGTCATCCTTGGATGGATCTATGAATTTCAGCCTTCAGGTCAGATTTTTGGCCTTAGTACCCCAAATTCTATAAAGGATATGTAATGGGTTTCTCTCTACCCAAAAATTAAAATATTTGGTTAATAGAAATAGGAGGGATCCACTCAATTTTGTTAAAAAATAATCTTATCATATAGAGTGTACTATAAATAAATGAAACATGGAAGACATGTTGATCTGTTAAATTATATAATTAATTTTTCTCTTTACATTAAATTAATTACATAAGATACAGTAGATTATATGGTGTTTAGATGTGCTACACACTATGTAATATATTCTTCCCATGTCTGAGATACACACCTATATATTTGTAATTCTTTTCAGTCATAGATTCGTATAAGGTACAAGGAATGTACACCAATTACACAACTTGTAACCCTAATTTTTCATGGTTTTTTAGATCACTTTTCATGTAATAAGTACATGATATTACATAGACCTCTGTGTTTTATTTCATATAAAACATGGACTAAATGGAATATTCTCAAGTTACATGGTGTGTAGTCCATAAAACATTTTCCAGCCCAGTTTGGTCAAAACATGCTCCAAATTTAATGCTTAACATGTATAGTTATTTCATGATGACTAGAATTGATTTTGGTTCATCCTGGTCCAAAGAAAATTGGCACACGACATGTTCCAATAGTCTAAATGTCATTTAGTCTTGTTTTATCCATCCATAACCCTTGGAACCTTCTAATGGAGTATTCAAATATTATTTTTTAATTATTATCTACATATGGGTTATATTGGTGAGAAATGAATGGAGGAAGAATCTTGATAATCAGATTAAAAAAACAAATTTATTGAAAAGAAAACTAACTTTTAGACGTGTAAATAATCAAAAATTACAAATTAAATGTGACATCTTTCATGCCACTTGTTTGTTTTGGATATAGTGAAATCACCTATAAAGACTATGGATAACCTGGATTTTTATTGAATTCAACAGATCATCCAGAATGTACATGATAATGAATGTTGTGACCACTAAATTTTTCTCTAAGGAATATTGAAAAAACTTTTTACCAGAACTAAGAGATGATCTCTTTACATTAATTTATAATTAATTTTATAGCAATAAGAAATAACTATGTCTTGAGATATTTCTTCAATTTAGTTTTTAATAATCTAAACATTTTTCGGTAGTAATTTCATTTTTTTGATGAGGACCCAAAGTAAAAAACCCTCTAAGGGTGATCCACACATGATCCTTTGATCTCAAAACATCACTGATGGTACTTTGGGTGATATCATAGAGGTACTAATCATATTTTACCACTCCCATAATTACTGCCACAGTCCCTTTGGTCTAGAATGATCATCTCGTGATCTCTATGACTTTAGTATAAGGTAAGGAGGATGAGATAATCTCTCAATCATTAAATAAAACCCTAGAAACTCTATTCATTAAGGGACAATTCTCTAGGGAGGAGAATGTTGTGCATAATGACCAACCTTTCCCAATTCTCATAATTGTCTATTTATAGATCCAGAGTTAGGGTTTAAATTATTTTATTGCACAAAGTCCCTTAAAATTATGCTAAATAAATAATGAACCTCATTCTATGTAAAAAGATATTATTATTATTATTTTATTCCATAGGATTTGATAACTCTTATAATAATAAATATTATTTTACTTCAGTTAAAAAATTTTATCATAAAACTAGTAATTTGGTCTTATGGTCCTCCTTAACATTTCTTAAATTTCTAAATAAATATTTAAACAAGATAAATAAATATTACATTCATTGTCTAGTGAATAAAAATATTTATTTTAATATTAATATAAATAAATAAATTATTTATTACCTTGTGAATAATAAGAGATAAATATTATACATTCAATAATTAAGTAAATTTTATATTAATAATCTAGTGGATAAAATATTTATTTAAATATTACAAAAATTAGATAAATTATATTTTAATAAATTAATAATTATTTATTACCTTACAAATAACATGAGATAAATAAATATTATATGTATATGTGTAATAAAACAATTACCATGAGAATAAATATTTATTTAATATTTATAATTAATAAATACTGAATAAATATCACTTCTCAGTCTAAGAAATAATATTTATTAAAACCATTAAATATAAATAATATTTAACTTAGATTATTGGTAACACTTATTATGTGACCCCCTAGGCCTCTTCCTTAGTGACATTAAGAGGGCTTGCCTAAATTTTGATATGACCATCCAAAAACAAGTCAAGGCACCCACAAAGGAAGAAAATATGTCGCAATAGTAAAAAACAAATATGAATTCTAACTATGTAATATAATATCTTTGTATTAATATCTCATCAAATAGGTTATACACCCATGTCATCAAATTATATGATTGATACTTATTTCTTTAAGTTTCTGAAACGAACTAATATATACACTATGGCTTTGTAATTTAATGTGATGGTTTCATTTAAATAATAATTCCAAGATATTAACTTTTATTAAGATGTAAGGGACAAACTCTCCCTTGAATTATTCATTAATAACATGTTATTCACAATTCAACCAATGTGCCCAACTTCACCATGATCATATGTCATCATAGTATACGGAAATATATCAATGTGTTTGACTCATGACATGTATTAATAATAATCCAAAATTATAAGGATCGTTATACACACTCACATATAAGAATATCCAAGGACACATAAACATTAGGATTTTTTATAGGTGTATTCATTCTCATAATCTCTCATATTGAAGATTACTAAGTGAAAACTTCATGAGATGAATTACCATCCATGACGAGTACTCACAACCAATGGTGAACATGTTATGTTTCCCACCATATAATGATATTTAACCAAAGAACAATATTTATGAATATCATCATAGCACATCAAGGTTATTATCATAGTAGGTTAGATCTATGACCTTTTTCAGTGTGAGAAATATTCTAATACATTATCACATTAATGTTATACAAAACAAAAATCAATAAATGATACAGTAATTATTATTATTTATATCCATGAATGTACATGCAATATAAAGTTCAAAGTAGTTGGTTCTAGAGAACCAACTATAACAACCACACCTCTTAAAATATTCTTGAATCTATTCCTCTCTTTTTAAATGAGAATGTAGTGAATATAAATAAAATTAATAGTATATGAAATAGATAAATTTTTATAGTGGTTTTGGGAAACAATAATTTCTCCTAATATACTCTACCAATGCTCAATGTGTGCTTGGTGATTTTATTCTAGTCATTTCTTTGGGGGACTGCATAATTGAGTGTCATTATTTGTCACTTGGTACAAATGTTCCAAGGGATTTTTCTCTACTATACTATTATAACACCTATCAATATATTTCCTCTCACACTCAGAACAATGATCATGTACCTATAGAAAAAAAATATAAATGAAGAATAGTTCAATGCAAATCAGCAATAAGATGATGATAAAAGATGAAGATACTTACAAAGAGATGAGTATGTCACTAAATTAAAGCTCTATAAATATTCTTTAGCTATAGTAGATATTATCTTTTCTTAGTATTAGTAATATAATTTCCTGTATGGTCACAAATCAAAATTTGTAAAATTAGAGTATGTAGTTCTGGGAATATATGACTATCTATTGTATTTTTATTTCCATATTAGTTCATCTGAATAAGCTATTCTCTTGTATTCATACTTATTATTCTCCAATAAATTTTTTATTATATAAATAATAAGAATAATATTATTTTATGTCCTATGCATGATATTATTTTCTCTAAAATAGTAAAATGGTTGTAGTTGTTGAGAGAGAGCATGTATGGTCATCCTTAGAATCATTATATTTCTTTGAATTAGTAGTTTACATTAACCTAGTCAATCCTTATTTAAATATATATAACTTCAATAAACTAAATGAAGGTATCTACTTCTCCTATAAATAAATCACAATAAAAATCACATTGAAAATATATGATGAATGTATGTATATGATGAAGAAAACAAAACCAATAATCTAAGACAATATATGATGCATGAAAGTGTACAGCTATAACTAAATACCCAAAAATATCTAAACATTAAGAGAGTAGAAAGAAAAGAAAAGATAAACAATCAAACCACACTCAAAATAAATCAATATGCAACAACACCAAAATATAATCACTCCCACTATACAAAAGAAATGATATCAAACTCAACCCTCTATCACCAAGACTGCTATATCAAGCTCCACTAGTGAATCATGAGACCTTCTCCTTCAATGTATCATGGTATTCAATGTCTTCATATGCATCAAGGTTCATATGAATGGGGTGAGTATATAACCTAGTAGGTGAACCCCAGTACTTATCACCCAAGCCATTAGGACAAGATCAAGTCAGATCATAGTTTAATTTAAAATTGGTGGAAGTCACATAAAAGAAGGTCTAAAAATATTTCTTTTAAAATAAGTAATAAAAACAATTATTTTTTATGGAATAACCAATACATCACACACACACCCATAAAAGTATCCATCCTTTGAACAATCATAAATCATGAGAATAAAACATACCCATCCCATTTAATCCATCACATATCCATTTACTAATGTTCCCAACCAAAACTGACCCCAATCACAAACAGACATGGTGCTACAAAAATAAATATGAACACATGAAAATCCAAGTGTATTTAATGGTCTCACACCAATTTATATCATATAATTATTTTTCTCCTCTTATTAATTATTCAAACACATTATGAACATCACCCGAAACCAATTATTTTAATCCAAAGTCAAAGAGGGTTTTCTAATAAGAATTAAACATGAGTATTTTATTTGAAAAGAAAAATCAAATAAATTTATTAATCAAATCCATCAATTTCTATATAAAGTGGAGATATAGATAATCCACCTTATTTAAAATATTTTATGTTATTGAAGAATCACATAATGATATAGGTAGATATGAGTTAGTACATTAATTCTTATTATTAATTATATGAATATTTGATCAATACATTTCATTTCCTATAGATTCAGGCATTGCAACCCTAGTCTAGGGCCACTATTTATAGAAAACAATAATATCATGTTAATAAAGAAAGAATGTAACTTTTACCATTGATGTTCTAGATTAAACACTCTTTGATTCATTTAAATTAACCACCAAAAATAAGGTAAATTAAAATTTTCATAGAAAATGTCTATATTTTGAGGTAAAAGTGAAGGAAACTAATGAGTATTGAAAGGGGTTTTGGAAATAATAAATTGGTTGGAACTATCTCATTTCATAGTGTAACTGAGGAATTCACATCATGAATCTCTGATATTCACCATTCACTGGAATTCATGGTTAAAAATGTAAACCCTATTCACATTTTGACTATAATATCATTCTATGATTGTACCTAATCATATTTCCATTCAATATTCTCTGAAACCATTCATTAAATGATTAAAATTTCAAATTATGAATTCCTACTCCTACCATATTCCAAATCTCGTTTCACTTCATCCTCCTTAACCCCCTTCAACCACCACCAAAACCATCAAAAAATATATATTAAAAAAAAGAAAATACCTCAAACCGAGAGCATTATATTCTCCACACCATTAGGATTTCCATCCTTATAATGTTTTAAATCAGCATTGTCTTTGAATACTTATGGTCATTACCCCAGCATAAACTTCTTTCATTCTCACATCTCATCATGTACTTCTCTATAATTCTATAAGACAATTTACAAATAAATACATATTTTTCATAATATCTTGTATTTTCTTTCCAAATTTTAAATCATGGTATGGAAAATTATTGCATCTTGCTCAAGTAATAAATAATCCAATCAAATCACATGATCAGGATCTGGATGGAACTTCTTCAGTTAAAATATGGAGAAAACATTATAAACTGAATTGAATCATTGTGTAAACGCTAGAATTTAAGAAACCTTACCAATCAATTCATGTATTTTAAAATTTTCATCATACCAAGGATACAGCCTCTCTATCTTTCCCAAACGATGATGCCTAAGCTAAGGAGAGACCTTCAAGAATACATAGTTGTCCACAAAAAAAGATAATGGGTGACAATGATGATCTACATAAGATTTATATTTTAATAATTCTAATATAATGAAAAAATTATTATTAGTATACTAAAATTTTACTATGTTAATGGTATAACCATTATCTACCCTTCCCACTACCTTACTAAAATAAAAATAGCATTCATGTGTACATGTGAACTATCGCCTGCATGAAGTGATGTATTTAATTTTTCATAACTATCTAGAATGAATAGTTCTAAAAAATAATTTAGTGAATAAATAATATATTTTTAACATGTTTAAGATACTGAAAATATGAATCATTTTCCACCTTCATCACATTCTAGTATAAATGAAAACACTGTTTGTGTATACTTAAAGACTACCACATCCATGAAATGGTGTGTTTTTTCATCACCACTTAACATGGATTGTAATGAAAATATATTTAATGAATATATATGATATTAATAATTAATAAATTTAATGAATAATATTCAATATGGATAACACAATAATTAATAATTATCCTAAAGTAAACAATTAATATTAGTAAATTAACTGAAACAAGATTGTCAAGGATTCTATTTTTAAAAATCATACCCATAACTTTCATAGAATGAAAATTGTAATTCATAAATCATTGAAACACAAAGTCTATAATAACATAGATAATAAAGGAATTAATATCACTATATCATTAAATAATAACCAACATTTCCACTATGAAACTTTAATGAAATAAATAAAATTACTAACATTTGATGAATGAAAATAAAGTATAACTAACTAATATATGTCTAAATAATGAACATAGATAAATAATATCAAATTTAATAAATATGAATATTATTTTGGATTAGAAATTAATATATCTATCATTATTATATACAAGGTTAAATTTGGGAGAAAAGGGTAAGGGTTCTTATATTAATTTTCTTTCTTTGAGAAATATGACATATTCAACCCTGGATTTATTTTGTGTATTGTATATACTAAAAATTTGAAATTTTTTAACTTTATTCTTATTATATTAATGGTATTGAAATTTAAATTTCATGTTATATATTTCAAGAGCATTCTATTTAATAGTTTCCAATGCTTTATAGTTTTTTTCCAACTCAGTTTCCATTGATTGATTTATGGACATTCTTCTTGAATTTTATTCTTATAAGTTGTCTATAATCTACCTTATAATTGAATTATATTTAAATTTATCTAATATTAATATGGATTTAAATTTATTTCTTATAAAATCTTTTTCAAAATATTTTTACATCAATTATTTTTATTCTTTTGGATTGATTTCTTGATAAAAATATAGAATGTTTGAGAATAATATTATTCCTCTTTAATAGTTGTTTATGTTTTAGATCCATATTCTTCTACCCATAACTTTTTTCCATTATTTTTTTGATGTACCCAAAAAAATTTCGTGGCATATTTTTTAATTAGGTTTATCAATTTAATAAATTAAAATATGCACTATGTGATGGATTATACACCCATTAAGGAAGAAGTGAAGCAACCTGTGTTTTTTGGATCAAGGTGTTGTTAGGTTCTCCCATAACTGGTGAAGGGATTTGTTAGAGTCTAATAATAATTACTAGATAAATTGGAAGTGATTAAAAAGCCTTGTTTAAGGATATTACATGTAAGATATATGAAACCTATGTAAAAATTGAAATGAATAAATACGGTAAATGTGTGTAACTTACAATGAAGAGCCATTGTAACCTTTTTTATCTTCATCTAATGAGTTTGATAAATATCACCAAATTGAAAAACAAAATTACCCACCTCTATAGGTATATAAGCTGATATGAATCATATGACATTTGAATGTGATTTATCTTTTATCCACGGCTTGTTAGAGCCTATAATGAAAAGGAGAAGAATCAAGAAACCAATGGGGTAGGGTGTATCAGTCAAGAATGAGGATTTGAATACACACCCAAACACCATAATATAATAATAGGGTTTATAAAGTACTTGGGGATGATCCCAGGTGGTGTATGTAGGACCCTAGAACAACCTACGAGGGGAGGGGTGAATAAGGTTGTGAATATTTTCTTTTAAAGTGATGGATCTTGTTCCCACATTGGTATGAACTTGTTAATCATTTTTTATGGAATCGTACTGTGTAAAAACATTAACATAAAGAGAGATAACACAATATTATTACTTGATTCACCACTAAGGTCTAGTCTAAGGAACATACACTGAAAGTGTGTTAGTCGTACCTAAATACACCAATCTTCACAAGTTGTGGAATATGGAAGTTCAGACAGATTCACTCTGTATTAGAAATACTGCCATTACATGTTTTAGGGATACCACATTTTCACCCATAGATAAATTCCATTGAATCCCCCAAGATCACTAATTTTGGTGAAGTTTTACTCATTTTAACGACTTGAAGGTCACTTTATTAGATTTGAATTTAACACTTTTTTACTTAATTGCACAAGAATGTTATTGCATTGTAGTCCTATTATGATTCACTTGAAAGTAATATTTAATTAAACTAGGTGATCAGAAATTCTATTCACGAATCTCATTCATGAAGCTCACAACCTTCATTAATAAAATTTCCTTTGTAGAACACTAATTCTTCACAGAATAACCATTCATCATGAAACTCCTTTTTTAGAGATACCTAATCTTTGGTCATTATTAAAATATTTCTTTCATGATGATCAAGATCATAATGAATACATGATTCCTGAAGATATCATTCTTCTCAAATTTTATGTGATTCAGCCTTTTCTCAAATTATTTTCATGTAAAATTAATGGGGTATCCACCTATTTATAGGCACATCCTTTCACAAAGATCCCAATCTCACACCAGATTTTTCCTGGAACTCCAAAATCCTATTTATGGAACTATTAAATTTGTGAATTTCTAATGAAATTTAACCCATTTTTGAAGCCTCTTATGTTCATTAAGAATCCCCATCAATCCATCATGCACTCACAATGCTCTTTCATATTCATGAAGAACATTGTCTTTCCATCGCATTTTTACAAAGATCTATACATACATGAAGCTCAACCATTTGTGATACCCATTAATCATGAAACCTAGTCCTTGTGAAACTTTTCCCATTACCATATTTGAGAAGATTAAATCCAAAAAACAACATTTTACAAATCTTAGTTAATCCTTTTTATTTTAAGACAAAAAATTAGGCAAACAGTAGGAAATGACATTACCTTCAAAAAAATAGTCAGCTTGTACTGTAAGATTATTTTCCTTATAAACTACCCGATCAACCCTTTGTGGATTGAAAAAAAACGAGACTTTGATTCCAATAATTAAAATCCTTGATTCCAAAAATCTCCCCCTTTGGGTTTTTTGGAAATTTGTAGATAAATTCAATAAATCACTAGCCACTATCAAAACCTTAAAGGAGAGAAACAACTCATCCAACCCTCTATGTTTATGTGAGAAAATATAGGAGTGGAAAACAAGTGGGGAAGCATGAACTAGGATCTCATGATTTAGAATTATCAAAGATATCTATGCTAGACTCTGTGAAAAATGAACTATTTCCACAAAAAAACTGATTTCTTATTGTGTCACAGAAGCATTGCATGGTTTTTTAAAAATCCTAAAACTAGAAAACCTATGTTTAAACCAGCAAACCTATATTGAATTTATCCATTCTCCCTATTTGTAAATAAACCCAAAGAACTTGTATTTCTTTCTTATAGTACTCAAAACAGACTCCCCATGGATTGTATCTCCCCCAAAAACTTGTATCGCTTCCACAAAAAAACTAAAATAGTTATCATAAATGGGGATAGGGGACCAACCATTACCTACTCATTCACTAGAATATGGATAAACACTGAGTTTTTACTAATGTTTCTTAAAAAAGTGCTTCCTATAGCTTAGTAATAATTTTATCCCTTTGGTAATCAATTCCAACATGATCCATTTTAATCACATCTTATTCAAATAATTCCTTGATGAAGTGATATCTGATCTCAATATGTTTTATACAAGAGTGTTGAACCAGATTCTTCATAAGATCGATTGCGTTCTTATTGTCACAGTGAATGACCATCTATTGTTTGACCACATCACCAATATTAGGTAAATGTTTCTTCATCCACAATATCTGAGTGCAAGCCTTTGTAATAGAGATATAATATTCTTTATCCCTACTAAGATAAGTTCTTTCTTATTTCCTACTCAACTAATCCATGAATTTTTTTCATATTAATAATTCTCCACCACTTGTGGAATTTCTATCCACAATATCTATATCCCATAAAACATCATATAATGTTGATAATTAATTATATCTTCATGTATCAAAGTATAATACAAAATTGAGATTCCATTGAATATATCTCATGATTCTTTTAACTATCTCCAAATTCTATTCCTTCAGATCACATTGAAAGCATGTCACTAAGAATGTTGCAAAGATGATATCTGACTATGATTTAGTAAATAATAAGAGGCTTCCAATGATTATCTTATATATAGAGGGTCTATATAAGTCTCATCCTCATGCTTTCCATGTTTTGTCCCAACCACAATTGGAGTTGACATTGGTTAGGAGTCATGCATGTTAAATTTATTTAGAAGATATCTTGCATTTTTTTTGAGAAATGAAGGTGTAGTCCTTCTTTTGAATTGCCATAATCCCCAATAAGTATGTGAGTCCACTAATCATAGACATTACAAATTCTTATAATGATCTCATCATGCTTCTTCTAAAAATAATACCATCCACATACACAAGAACCATAAAATGATCTTTATAAGAATTATTCACATAGATATTAAGGTCAAAGCTACATATTTTAAATTATATCTTCTTCAGACAAGAATCCAGTCAAGAATATCATGCTCATGATGCTTAATTTAGACAACAGAGTTCATTATTTAATCTACTTACTTTTATTTCATCATTACCAAACATAAAACCCATTGGATGTTCAATATAGAATTATTATTCAAGAACAGCATTTAAAAACGTCATTTTGACAACCATATGATAAACCTTGTACCCTATATGAATCATCAAGTCAAGAAATATCTTGATCGCCTCTAGTCTAGACACTGAAGAAAATTTTTCTTCGACATCTACTCCTTCAATATATGCATCTGATTTACACACCATGAACACCTTAGTTCTCGTCAAATTTCCATGATCATCAACTTTTTTTAAAGATATATTATTTTCTAATAACATTGAAATTTTCAGGACTCTTAACAAGATCCAATATCTAGTTCTTATCAATCTGATCCAATTCTTTATCCATGGCCTTAACCCATGATTCATTCTTCACTGGTTATTAAAATGAGGTTGGTTCCACAGTTGATAGGAAGGCAGAATGCACTTTATTACTCATTCTCCATATCTGTTTGGGTGTGGTCCAATCCCCGATGATGTTGGATTGATCAATTTCTTCTCCTCTATTTCTCCTCTTAGGTTCTGATGAATTTTCATCATCCATGGTTTCCTCTTCTGATTCTTCTTCTGAATCATCATCATTTTGTAAGTCCAAAATGTTTTGTAAGCCTTTCACTATCTTTGTTTTAGAAAATTTCCCATGCCTACTTTCTTCATAAGCCTCTATCATATCAACATATGATCTCCTCAAGGTATTTATTGTTTTATCTTCAATGATCTTGATATCACTACATTCCAAAATTATTAGAAGGATATTGTTGTAACATTTTTAGGATTTACTCTTCATTGAATAACCAAGGAATATCCCCTCATCTACAGTATCACCATACATATCTTGGTTGTCTTCTTTGTTTCAGATGAAACATTTACCTCCAAAAACACAAAAATACTATAGAGATGGATTCCATCCATACTATAACTCATATGGTGGCCTGGTTTCTCTCATAAAAATACCTATTTGATTTTGATCATACACCACTGCTTGAATATCCTCTTTCCAGTAATTATGAGAAATATGGCTCTCAATCAACATAGTTCTTTCCATATTGTTCTCCAGTCAATTTGTTTATTCAATAACTCAATTTTTATATGGGATTCTCAATATAGACACCTCATGCTTTATTACATTTTTTTCAGGTAATTTCTAAATTCAATGGATTTGTATTCTCCTCCATTTTTATATCGTATAATATTTATTATACTGCCAATTTCATTCTCATCAATTCGACGATAACTTTTCATACAATCAAATACATATTATTTCCTATGAATAATCATTACACAGGAAATTATACCATAATAATCAATAAAAAGAATGAAGTACCTCTCTCCATATGTGCAAGAAACATTTATTGAACTTCATACATATGTGTGGATGAGATCAAGTAGATTTGATACCCTTTTTTACTTTGACTGATATGAACCCCTGCGCATTTTTCATCACATGCAAGCATCACATTTATTCTATCATTCATGCTTCATATTGGAAATATTGTCAACTATATTCATCTTAGATATCTTTTCCATGGTTTGTTGATTAATGTGACCCATCCTTTGATGCCACAAGTGTTTTTATTCTTAAACTATTATGTAACAAATGTTCTCTTTACTGTTAACCTGGTATAAACTTCCATCTATTCTATATCCTTTCATGAGATAATTACAATTATTTCTTTTTATAGTTCACCCATTTTGATTAAATGTCACTATAATTCTAGATTCATAGAGTTTAATCACACTCAGGATATTTTGACATAAAATATCCACATAAATAACTTCATTTTTCTTAATCTCATAATTTTTCTAGTTCTGTACTTCTACTACTTTTGATCTTTAAATCATAATCATTATCAAACCTCATTATTCCATCAACTATTTTCTTAACATTCTTCAATAAATTTTTATTCCCCATATCAATAATCTATGTACTAATATTTTTTATATATTTTAGAGAAATTTCTACAAGTTTAGATTTCTCGATTATCTTTTTTCTGTTGATGAGATACTTGATTGAGTGGAGACTAAATATGGCATTTCCAATCTATTTTCCATGTGTATGGGTTAATCATACTCATATTTTTCTTACATAGTCAAATACATATTCTCAAGATAAACTCCACGTGGTTTGAGGGTATTGAATTTTCTCTGAGTATAGCAGATAATTTCCCCACTATTACTCTATCTATAATGAATAAATTTATGACCATAGTTATAACAATGTAGAAAATAACTATAGAAACTATTTATTCTATATGATAAAACATATGGTCTCATTCTCCTTTTTTACTTCCAAAAACTTCCCCCATTACAAAATATCTTTACCTCTTTAGAGTATGACATGGTATGGACCATAAATCCATAGAATTAAAATTTTATAAGATGAAATTTTGTCTCACTTCAATTCCTCTAAATATCCCCTTATTTAGTAAAATTGGGTGATTGGTAATCATATATGGATACTTGATAAAAATTTTATCTCTATTTTCTATTTAATTGGAGGATTTCTTTTTTAGGACATCACGTGCCTTTATGTTATGTCCAATTTTTACTTCCCTTTATTTTGGCTTATCCTGTTTCAATAATTAAATGCTTCAGTATCATAATAAATTCCATTTTTCTCATTCTTTTGGATCGTTGATCATTCAAGTCCTTATTTACTCATTTTAAACAATTTTTATCTATTTCTAATAGCTCTACATATAAGAATCATACAAACTGTAATTTTTACTTTTTTTCAGTGATTTTGATTAATAATCCAGACTAATCCTTAGTGTAACAACTTGTTCATCATGTTCCTCAATTAACATATAATTATCCTCTAGTCTAGATGTATGTTCATTGATGACTTTTTCCTGCTCTTAAATACAGATCTTAAATTCCACAACTTCTTATGAGATTTCAATAGTTATTGAAATTTCTTCTTCTCCTCCATCTAGTCGGTCAATTTATGATTCAATCCAATCAACATGCTCTAATGACTCTTCCAGAATGGATATCATATTTATGTTTCACTTTTTTGGAATGTCAATATTATAAATATAATCCCCAGGATCCACCTTGAGATCAAAACACCAATAAACTATTTATATTTATCTTTTGATGTTTTTAACATTTCAATGGTTTCCATTGATTCTTGGGTTTCAGATTTAAGCACTGGTTCTGCATCCTTTAAAAAATCATTATCATTGTGTTCATCCTTATAGATGAAACTATTTCTCAACAATTTCTTTCCTTATTTGAGGTCTCCCTTTTGGGGAACCTTTTGTAAGTGTTCTGAAAGATTTATTATTCACTTTTAACATCATTAAATTTAATGGATCATTGTGTGGCAATGTGTCCTTCTCTACCACACTAAAAACAAGCCAATGAAAATCTTGCCTTCAAATCATCCTTTTACTCTATTGAATTTCTTGACGATAAGAAAAATAAGTTCGTTTTCCTCATTATATCCATCATTAATTACTCTAGAAATATCAATTTCTTTTATGATTTTCAATGTCATTTCATTTCTTACACAAGTTGATGTATCTTCTAATTTGACCCTCATTTTATATGCTAATAGGCTGGTTAATAGATCACTAAGAGAAAATTTATACATATCCCTTTACTTAAGGGCGGAAACTTTTGGAGTATAAAAGGTGGAATCCTTCTCAATATTTTCTTCAAAATCTCAATATCTTCATCTTATTCCCCAAGTATATTAATTCCTTCATCTACTTTAGTAATTAAGTTAAAAAATAATTCACATTTTCATCTAAATGAATTTTTATTCATCAAAATTGTTGGAAAAAACATGGATTTTAGAATCCTTCACTTTTATATCACCTTTGTATATATTTTCTAGTTTCTCCAAAATGGTCTTGGATAAATTGAAACTCATCACCTTAAAATATATTTGATTAGATATAGCTATAGTAATGTATTTTTTTTCTTTTCCGTCTACATCAAACATTTTCATATTGGATTCAGTCGTAGAATGACATGTCATATTAATTACCTAGATCCCCTAAGATGTGGAAACAAAAAATTCCATCCTAAGGGATCTCAGATGATTTTTCATCATATTCTTACAAATTTATAAGTTTGTTCTATAAAATAGGGTAACTCCCCTAATATTCACTATATTCTCCATGAAAACCATATACAAAAGACTAAACACCAGCAACCTATATGTTCTGACACTAGTTGTAGGACCTCAAAATACCTAGAGAGGGTAGGGGTGAATCATGGTGTCAAATTCTTATATTAAAGATATTTATATTGTTCCCACATTAATATGAACTTTTCAAACCTATCTAATGGAATTATTTAGTAAAAAACCATTCACCTGTAGAGAGACAAGATAGTAGTTTTAATTGATTCACCACTAAGGGGTTGTCCAAGGAGTATATGAAGACAGTGTGTCGGTCATACCTAAATCCACTAATCTTTACTATTTGTTGAATATAAAAGCTCAAAAACAATAACTCTATATTAGGAACACATCCATTACAAGATTTTATAGATAACACATTGCCTCCCTCAGAATACTTCCATTGACACTCCTAAGATAACTACATTGGGTGAAGTATTAGTCATTTTAATGAATTGAAGGTCTATTTAGTAGATTGGAATTTGAGTCTTTATCCTTGACTAGCATGAGACTATGCTTTCATCATAGTCAAAAGTTGATACACTTGAAACAACTATCCACTTTAACCAAATGTTCAACATTGTTGTTCGTGAAGCTCATTCATGAAGATCCTTCACAAATATCACAACCTTAATGAAGAAACCTACCTTCATGGAACACTAATTCATCATGGAATAACCCAGTCAGTGTGAAACTCCTTTTTCCAAGATACATGTGTATTGTTCAAGACTAAGATAGTCTTTTTATGATGCTCAGGATCACAATGAATACCTGATTCAGGAAACTATTATCCTTCACAAATTCAGATCGATTCAACCTTTTCTATAATTATTTTCATGTGAGTTTGAGTAGGGGTAACTAGCTATTTATAGGCATATCCTTTCTTGAAGATCCATAACTCTTATTTGATTTTTCATAAAACTCCAAAAAAATGTTTTTGAATCTCTTCTATTCTTGAATCTCTATTTACATTTGAAACATTTTTTAAGCTTCTCATAGTCATAAAGAATAATTGTAAACCCATATTGCACTCAAGATGCTTTTTTACAGTCGTGAAGAAACCCATCTTTCCATCATGTGTTCACAAAGTTATATACATTCATAAAGCTCAACCTTTTTTAATACCCAGTCTTCATGAAACCCAGTCATCACAAAACTTATTCATTTACCATATTTGAGAATATTTATTCCTAGAAAACAACCCTTCATTAATCTTGATCCATCCTCATGATTTTGAGTGTAAAAATTAAGAAAACATTAGGAAATGACACCAAATTCAACATTGTAGTCATCTTGTACTATAAGATCACGTTCCTTGAAAATAGATGATCAGCTCAGTTTGGATTGAAAACAAACAGAAACTAGACTCTGATTCCAACAATAAAAATCATTGGTTCCAAAAGTGTACACAATAAGTAATGCATTAAATCACAATATAAATGTCATCGTAGGTTCATGAATCATATTCATTTACTCCCTTATGTTACATAATGTGTAATAGATCCTTAATTATATCCTTTATGAGAGATTCCATAAATGATAACTATATTACATTTTTACACAATAGTAAATTTCATGGGAAAGAAAATCATAATTTTTAATCAATGTGATATTGATTATATATATCATATATACATATAAGTCTTTATGGAATATTCCCATGAATCTATCACTTGTAATAAATCCTAAAATACCTTGTTCCATTTCACCGTATATTATATCATATATAATAACTTATGAAATCATATCCAAAACTTTTTTTGGATATCTTCTAAAACACTTTTGGAAATCTATCATTAACTTATCCTTGTATTACATCATATGTAATACCTTGAGAATAACCATTAAAAAATTAATTAGATATAAAATAATTTTATAGTTTCTCTCTGAGTCAAGATCAATCCCCATTCAGTTACCTTTAGCTCTTCATCTCTTTCATGATCTTTGCTCTAAATGGCTGGTTTCAACCCCAGTTGGGAGCTCCCCACAGTTCTTTAGAGTCATCATGCGAAGAATATCTCAAATCTGGGAGTATCTGAACAGGTGAAAGCTCTTGAAGCACCTTCTCTTTCACATACTTCGAATGCGGCCCCGCGAGGTATTTCTTTTCTTGAAGACCTTAAAGGTTCACATAAGGCTTCTTATGAAGGTGTGAAATCTCACTTGATGGTGAAACGTCTGGATGATGGAGGTTTCTCCATCGAAGCTGACCCAGAGGCGATTGCACAACGACAAACCCTCTGTAAGTTCTCTGTTATCGGTCATATTTTTTATGTTAAAGGGGAAATACCTTGGTCTTACACTGAATTTAAGCACAAAATTTCTATTTGCTAGAGTATTACAAACTAGAAGTCGATCCCTTTAGGAAGAGAGTTTTTTCACTTCCTCCTCAATTCATAGGAGGATTTAGATAGTGTCTAGAGAATAGGAAATCTTAAACTAAAACCATGGTTCCTTAAAATATCTGAATAAGACTTCTTCTTTAACCCAAATACACAGAGAGGAAAAATTGCCCAGGTCTGGGTTAGATTTCACAACCTTAATTGGTTTTTTTGGCACCCTAGGATACTTAATGATCTATCTTCCTGCATAGGAACTCCTTTACAAATTTATCAAAGGACCATAAATTCTGATCTTGGAATGTTTTCTAGGGTCTTAGTTGATGTCAAACTTGAAAATAAACCACCTAAAATCATTTCTTTCAATGCTGGGGAATATAAGACTATTATCAATCTTGAATATGAAAATATTTCTTCCTTAAGTGATTATTGTAAGATTGTTGGACACTCCATCCTTAATTGTAGAATGGTTTATAGAGTCTCCAATAAATATAATTCCTCTGACTGGACTGAAGTTAGGAAAAATAGAAAAGGGAAGGCACCCTTCCCTGATAAAACAGGTCCTCCCAAAACTATCACTGAAAAATGGATTTCTAAACCTAAGGATAATCCTGAGGTATCTTGGGCTGACTTAGTGGAAGATCAGGACAAAGAACTGGATGAAAAAACTTTTAAACAAAATATGGAAAATGAGGTAATTCTGATTCTTCAAAATCCTATCTCTGAAATTGAGTCTCCCTTAAAAACTAATCTTGGGTCTTCTCTAATGTTTGGTCATGGTAATATACCTGAATCTTCAACTCTATTTTCATCTGCACAACCAAACCTAATAACGGGAAAGACCCCTTTGAAAATAAGTGAGGAAAAGTCTTATTCTGGGAACCATCCCTCTCTATCACCCCCTAGTCTTGTGCCAACCTGCTCCCTTACTCAAATATAAGAGGTTACCATTTCTGAGAATGTGGATTTGAATCGGAACACAGATGGTCTTAATACCAGTATTTTCCCCACTGTCTCGGTGGTCACTAACAATATTTCTTCTTCTCTCAACTGTCATTCCTCATCTATAGAGTAGGTTTTGGTTTCTAATATTTGTCTGGACACTAAAATCATGTAGGTTCTCACCCCGCCTATGGTTAGAGACATCTCCCAAGATGTCTCGGTCTCAGGACCCTCCGAATCTGACACTTTCATTGAGGTCATGTCAGCCTGGGTAAGAAGGATGCCAACCCTCGGGATCCCCTTATCTCAGGTCCCTCTGAAACTGTTATAGTTTCAAGGGAACTCTTTTTCCCAAACTAGATTTCTTCTTGCAATTTGACAGCTAATAATAAGAAAGAAGTCCAAAAATATACTTCTCCCGTAAGAAAAATTGAGAAAACATGCACTCTTGGTAAGAACATATCCCCTAGGAAAACTAGAGGACAAAATGATGGAAAGAAAAAGAAAGGGGGGTCAAACCCCAAGATCAAGCATTACTGCATATTCTCTATTGGAACTATTAGGGTATTTCTAACCCTTACACCCTTAATGTTCTAAAAGGATTTATTATTATTCATCTCCCTATGTTAATTTCTATTGTTGAACCTAAGGTTATTTTTTCCCCTAAATACTCGCATCTTTACAATTATGGTTTTTCCATCATAGGTTCTTGTAACAATGGTAATGTTGCGGACTCTCTTGGGATTTTTTATCACTCATCTCTTCAGAATATTCATGTTTTCAGTCTTTTTGAGAATGCTTTGACTTGTGATTTCTTCTTGGATAGCACACATCTTTTCATCACGTTTGTTTATTCCAAAAATAATTACCAGGATAGAATACCTCTTTGGGATGATCTATCCACTCTCAATGCCAAAATTCAAGACCCCTGGGTCTTAGTTGGGGATTTCAATTCTATTCTCTCACCCACTGAAAACATGGCCATTCTTTCTTAACTATTTCTTCTAGAAAATTCAATGCCTCAATAGAGGACAATAATCTTATAGAGTTTATCCAAGTGGGTTCCCAGTTTACTTTGTATATACATCATTATAATCGAGTAGTGGCGAGTAAGCTCGATAGAGCTTTCATTGATGAGTTTTCCCTTGATAAATTGAACTAGATCTCTAGTGTTTCTCTGAAAAAACTTGCCTCTAATCACCTCCCGATTTTAGTCAGCATTCCTCAAAATCTTCAGAAACCCATTTTCCCTTCCATATTTAATTTTACTTGGTCCTTGGACCCGGAATGTGTCACTTTAATCAATTCCTCCAGGGATCACATGGGTAACTCCAATGACTTCTTTGCTTGCACCACTAAGCTGAAAAATCTCAAACTTATTCTTAAAAAGTGGTGCAAAACCAAATCTTACTCTATAGATAAAGATATTCAGATTTTGGAGAAAGATTCATCTCTTATTCAAAATAATAACAACATATACAGATTTCTAATAGACCCCTAAAATGAAATCAATATTTCTACTAAACTAATCTATTTTCTTAACTTTAATGATAAATTAAAGAAGCAAATTTTCAAATATAAATGGCTCAACGACGGTGACAAGAACACCAAATTTTATAACTCCCTTCAAATATCTAGGAAAGCTAGTAGGCCTCTCTCCTGTTTAAGGGTTAAGGGTAACCTCATTAATACAGAAGAATGGATTTCCAACCATGTTGTCTCTTATTTCAATGACATTTTCAATGACCCCAATACCAACAAAGAAATATTGCCTAATACTATTCCAAACATGGTTAATTTTGAAGATAATTGTTTACTTAATGACATCCCTCTTGATTCTGAATTAAAAGAAATTTTCTTTGGCTTTAATCCAGAAAGTTCCCTTGGACCTGATGGCTTTAATAACGAATTTTACTAAAAACAATGGGATGTCATTCAAAATGATGTTTTTAAATTAGTCAGAACTTTCTTTGAAAAAGGGGTTACTCCACATGGTCTAAATTCTCAATTTCTCACTCTTATTCCCAAAATAGAAAATTCTGATGAAATTCACCTTTTTCGACCCATCGCCCTCTTAAACTCTATATTTAAAATTGTTACTAAGATCATTTCTGAAAAACTCTCTAATATTAGCAACAGAATTGTTTCTTGGAATTAGTTTGGCTTTATTAAAGGAAGGTCTATACAAGATTGAATTTTCCTTGCCTCTGAATCCACTAATTTATTGAATAGACTCACTAGAGGTGGAAATGTGGATCTGAAACATGATATTACTAAAGACATTGACACGATTGAATGGGAGTTTATTTTTAATGTGCATTCTAGTTTTGTTTTCAATGAAACTTTTTTAACTAGAATCAAAGACATTTTCAATTAATCTCATATTTCTCTTCTTATCAATGGCTCTCCTAGAGGTTACTTTAAATACACCATGGGTGTCAGACAAGGAGAACCTATCTCTGCTATCATTTTTTCTACTGTGGAAGACTACCTTAGTAGATAGATCACTTTCAATGTTGATCAAGGAAAAAGAAAACCAATTCTAGCCTCTAAGAATTTACAGGCCCCTTCCTATCTTCTTTATGCTGATGATATCATTTTATTCCTCTAGGGGGACAAAAGAAATATCAATAACCTTAAATACATCATCTCTTACTATGAAGAGGTGTCTGGTCAGCGCGTTAACTGGCATAAATCCTTTATCTATCTTAGTAAAAATTTCCCCCTCAATAGGAAATCTAATTTCATTGATGTTTTATGGGTTAAAGAAGGTTCACTCCCCTTCACTTACCTGGGCATCCCCATCTTCTGGGGTCGACCCAAATCTTATTATTTCCAGCATATTGTGTATCAAATTCATAAACAACTTTCATCCTGGAAAGGGAAATCCCTTTCAATGGCGGGAAGGGTGTGCCTTGTGAAATCCACCATTGTTTCTAAATTAGTTTACTCTATGATGGTCTAGAAGTGACTGGTGGGGATTATTAAACGCTTAAATACTGCTATAAAGAACTTCATCTGGAGAAGAAGCACTCTAGAAAAAAAATTAGTCATGGTTTCTTGGACCTCTTATTGTAAGCCTATTGAAGAAGGTTGTATATGAATTAAAAATATTAAAACCATTAATGAGGCTTTACATGCTAAATTTACATGGTCCCTCATTAATAATAACTCTCATTCCTTGAATTTTCTCAGATCTCGTTTTCCTGATAAGATTAAATCTGGGAATTTTTACTACATGTCTTCCTCTATCTGGCCCTCAATTAAATATTCTTATTCTTCTATCTTGAAAAATTCTAGATGGATTTTTAGTAAAGAATCCACCTTAAATTTTTTGTTTGACAACTGGATTGGTCACCCTCTTATATCGGAGATGCCTACCTCTTTTTCTCATGATCCCACTAACTGCTCCATCAGGGACGTGATCAATTCTTCTGGTGCTCATCTTTCAGGTTCTATTAAAGATATTGTCGAGAATTTTTAATTCACTTCCAAGGATGAATTATGGTTTTGTAACTAGCTAAAAATGGCTTGTTGGACTCTAAAAAATATTATAAGCACCATCTCTCTAACAATGATGGTAATCTCAACTGGATAGCTAATTTCAATAAGCCTTGGATAAAACATTCTCATCTTACCCTCATTTGGTGAATTTCTCACCAAATAATTCCAACCGATGATTGTCTTCAATCTTATGGTTTTAATCTTTGATCTAAATATAGATTGTGCAACCAGCATTGGGAGGACATAAACCACCTCTTTTTATCTTGTGAGACTGCTAATGCACTTTGGCATTAAATTTTTGACCTCTTTAAGTGAAGATGGATTTTGGACAACTTTATATTCTCACAGTTTAAAAGGACAATTGATCTTGTAAGGTCACCGCAAATTAGAAACCTTTTTCTCACTGTCGTTTCCGAGCTTCTGCATATCCTCTGGTATGGCAGAAATTATTTTATTTTCAATAATATCTCTTTTAAACTAAATTCAGGTAAAATGAGGGTACTTCTTGCCATCAAAGAGTCTACCATGATCCAAAAAGACCATTGTGACAATTTTGTCATTGATCATGAAATCCTCCATTGGATTGGAGTAACTAGTATATATCCAAAACTGAATTACACTATTTAAGTCTTCTGGCAGGATCCTCCTCCTAGATGGATTAAAATCAACATTTATGGATCCTCGAAAGGAAGCCTTGGACCTTCAAGATGTGGAGGTGTTTTCAGAGACCATCTTGTTCAGATTATCAGATGTTTCTATGGTAGTTGTGGCATTTCTTCTACTCTAGAGGCTAAAATGTTGGGAATCATTCATGCCATCAATTTTGCAAAGCTTTTCAACTGGACCAACAGCTGGATCGAGAGCGACTCTTCTACCATTGTGCAAGACATCTGGAAGGGTGTGACTCACCTTGCATAGACTCTCACCCCCTGATGGATTAACTGCCTCAACTCGCTTAACAGTCTCAACTTCATTTCCACACACACCTTCTGTGAAGCCAACAATATTGTCGATGGTCTCGTTAACATGGGAGTCTCATATAAGATCACTTGGAGGAATGATGTCCCACTAGATTTGATTCCTTTTTTTATTAGAGATTCTAGAAAATTTCCCTCTTTTTGACTCATGTAGCTTGTATGATCCTTTTATTGGAATAAATTGTACGGTTCTGGGCTTTTGTCCAGAACTCATCCCCCCCCAAAAAAAAAAATCAATCCCCATTCAGTCAACCACAAAGTGTGACCCCATGAGACTTCATGGTGTTGGAAAAAATATAAGTATCAGGATCTATATATGTAAGTAATTATCATCCTATATAAAAGTTTGAATAATAATAAATATATAAAGGGATATGAAGTAATATCCATCAAACAGAATTATCTCTATACATATTTCCCCCAATTTGTATCATAAGAAAATGTGCATTATCATATTTTCCCTTTGTACAAGAAATTGAGTGACCATGGAACATAGAGCATGTCAATCCCATATAGCTAACTCATATATTATCAATTATCAGAGTGTATACTAATATCATCTATGAACACATCACATGTCATTCATCCTTATAGATAATCACATCATATGTCCCTTATCTTGATAGATATACAATAACCAGGTGTGGTTGTACACTCCCATAGTCTATCTTAATAGAAGTCCTAGATGTCATACTCATCGTATGAGAGGAAAAATTACATCTTGGTTAAGCTCCAATTTATGACATGATTGACAGCATACCCAACCACCCCTTTATTAGATAAGTCAATATATAGACTTGATTAAGTAGGGTTTCAAAGTTTGAAGATTATTATTCTAGATATATCTCTAACCTCATTTATTGGGGACTCAAATAAGATCCATGTACCCCTATCAAGCAAAATACATCTATATGCAACTATATGTTGTATACATAGTAGGTCATACAGTGCACACAAAGAATCCTATTCTATTGTTTTTTCTTCAATATAATATTATGTATCTCTATATAGGAATATTACTCACACTAATCATCATATTTCTTCCCAACCAATAATATTACATGATGAACATAGGTTAGGGATAAACTCAAAGTTTTACTTTGAAAAATAATTATCATTACACTTCACGAAATGTATATACATGTATAAATTTATGTATTCAATGTGAAAGAATGATAAAATAGAGGATTCCTTTAATATGAAACATTTTAATATTCTTAAAATATTTAAGAATATTTAACAAATCCAACATGAATTCTGTTTTATCATATTATATATGATAAACTACCTGATTTATATTATCGTTTATAGACTTTAGGGGTTTTGTCAACTATTTATATTATATGAAATTTCTATCACATCTCTATGTGACCATATGATAAAACCTTCCCACTAAAATCTTTATTGAGAAAAATCTATGAAGTAATTTTTTTTAATAATGATGATATTTAGGAATCAGATTCTAAATCAATCAACTTCTTGAACATATTTAAAATTCTTAACATCACAACATCAAATGCTATGATGACAACTTATCTTTCCTACTTTGAACTCATTCTATGTTCATCACTATCATCCTTGGAACCATATTCCATAAAACCTTTTCCATGAAATAATTTAACAATTTACATTATTTTTTACTAATACATCAAACCTCTCTTAGTATATTAAGTAATATTCGCATTAAACATAGACTGGTATAATATTTTATTTGTTGAATTTGAAATTCTATAAGTCCAAATATACACCCACTAGCCTCTTAGAAACTATATTGTTTTTATAATATCTTTCTAATAAATACAACCCATTTTTTTAGGAAATAAAATTGATTTTCTATTAGTAATAATATTTAAAAAACAAATTATTGTTTTTATCATATATGGTATTCTATTTTTTGGAGTATTTTTCATATGTAAGACTTTATTAAAATATAACACTGATTGGTGGTGGGAACACATTCCCACATAATAATAAAAATCCTTGGATAATGATTTTATCCTGGATAAGAAACTTTTTTCCAAATCTAATTCACATAACAAGTTATAAAAATTGATGAATCATAAACCATGTGTATATAATCAATCATCTCATAAGTTTTCATAAAAAAATCTTTTTAATAGAACAACATCTCTTATCACATAAGGGAAATAAGATAAAGATACATATTATTTACTATGATTTATTTTAGATTGATAGAATCATATACATTCAAATCCTAGATGTAATGGTTATTTACTTTATCTCATTAATATAAAATATAATCTTTATCAACTCTGCCTTTTATTTTTAGCTCCAATATATTTACAACACATTTTAAAATATACAATTGATATCACATACCTTTTAAAATAGAATACTTAATTTCTATAACAACCATACCTAACATATACATTACATAGAGTTTCATAAACTTCTTTAGGTATATAGTGGGTAATCCAATCATATTGAATTATTATTCCTTATTCATGAAACCCTACGTTTCAATGAACATGATTGGATTCTTGAAGAAACATTGTTTAATTTTTTAACTAGATTTTATTCTTCCTGATTAAACTTTTACCATCTTTTATTTTCCATTAAGTAACAAAATCAAAACATCATTTTCCAGTTCATCCATTTTCAATAATTTTATCATATCAAGTAACATTTCTATGAACTCAATTATATTGTCAAAAAAGTTCAATAGATTAAAATAAGATAAATTCCCTAACTAGAACAATCCATTTTTTCACCCCTTAAAGTATTTTATAAACTTAAACAAATTGTAAATCATGTTTCTTAAAAATACCGATATTATTTTATTTAAACAATTATTGTTTAGATAATCTTCTCATGAGATAAATAAGAAAAAAATACACATCTTATGATGAGTTTGTCCAAGCTAGAAGTATCTAAGTTATCAATGTAAAAACATATTTCCTTCATTACATGAAAACAACCTTCAATAACAAAACTGAAATTATTTTCTGTTTCTAATATTTTTATATTTAAAAAACTTTTAAATAAAATATAGTACATCTTTCAGTATAATATAATTTATTTTTATTACCCTTAAAGTTTTAATCCAACCTTTAGTCTCATCAAGGAATCAACATATTCAATCATATTGAATATCATTTGACATAACCAATCATATTCATTATATAAGACCAAGATTCTTTAAATCATTGTCATGACCTATCATATTGAGTATAAGAGTGGAGACTAAGATTAATTTGTTTATTATGTGTATAATTCCTTTGAAACCTTAAATGAATCGTAATATGCGTTCATAAGAATCTAGATTAACTTGTTGAACTACTTTGACACTTGGTTAATATGGAAGAAACTATTATAAAGCATTGATTTTTTCTTTATAAATTTTCATAAATAAATAATATGACTTTAGAAATTTTCATAAGTTACCTGTCTTAATTGATACTTACATTAAGCTTCTCATTATCAATGATTGATCACAAATTTTAGCTAGATGTTGATGATGATATTATCTACAATAGAATATTTTTTCAGATAAATATTTTGTATTATTAACCATTTAAATAAGAACTTTTATTAAATGGGATCCCACTAAAATGATGACACTTTTTTGAAAATTAATCACACCTGTTAGTGGGCTAGGATCCATATTTCACTAGGGAAATTCACCACTTGGTCATTAAACTCATCTCTTTGTTCTTTATGTAGAGAATCATCCCAATCATATCATATATGAATCTAGGATATTTTATATGATAACTCTTTTTCCAATCCATCATATGAATAAAATAAACTCTATTCCTCTGGCATACCAACCCTTGGGGTTTCCCAACTAGTGTAACCTAAAGAAAACATCAAAAATGGGATAATCAGAAGACAATATAAGGGAACCCTTCTTTAGCATGAAACTAACCAAAGATGATCCAGTTTCACTAATTTCTTTCTATTCTTATATAAGATAATCTAGAGGCTCCATGATTTGGCGTGAAACTACCCAGATCGATGATCATGCTCTTAAAAAGTGCCTCTTTGGAAGGAATCAAACACTTAGTATTTTAAGGGGATTTAATCTCACCATATTATCTGATATTATTCTCTTTATGTATTAATACTTATGATAATAAAATTTTTAATCCTATTCCCAAAACCAAACCAATATGATCGAACCATATTAATGTTTAACTATTTACACAACCCCCAATTTTGTGTTACTCGCCCAGAATTATAAGTCAAGTATATTCATATACATCTGAATGCATCATATGCACAAGGATAATGAGAAATTCATGTAAAGGTTTAGAATTATATGAGATTCATAGTCTCCACATGAGTAATCCCAAATAAATAGACATAAAACACCATTCACTTTCCTACATAAGGCAAAGGCCTCTAGGTAAGTAGGTTGTCTAGACCAATTCCCTCTACCCAATGACACTTTACTCAAGAGAGAATTCAATTCATCAGAACTATAACAACTAATATGAACAAATTATATTCAAAAACTAAATTCAAGATAATAAATTTAATTACAATTGAGTTTAGGGTAGATGAAAGACAAACTTTTTTATTATACCTAGCATATAATACACATCTATATTTAAAATAAATTTAATAATTAAATACAAGAATACATAATTAATCATATAAACAGTTTATAACTATGAATAAAAATGGTAATAAATTTTAAATAAATAAAAAATTCAAATATTTAAACATGAGATAAACATTTATGAACTATTCATAATTGAAATATAACTATAAAACCTTTTATAATTTCATATTGAACATTATGTACTTTCCATAATTTTGAATATAAATATTTTATATTCATTCTAATATTAATTATTCAATATTTAGTATTATATGACATTTCCATTTTAAATATTTGATATTATATGAATTATAAAAAAATTATAATTCAGTTTATATTATGTAAATAGTTTGAATAATATAAAGATCATATGCATAATCATTATTTAAATCCTGATCGAATAAATCATCAAAATAATTCTGATGAGGCTTAAATAATATCCAAATAATTACCCTTTTATTTTTAACAATTCTAAAAAATAATGAAAAATTAATAATTTAAATATAAGCATTTTAGATTATTGCATTATTTCATAATTTATAACACTTTATAAATTATTTTTCTTATGATTTCTAAATAAACACTTTTATTTCTAGATCATAATAAATTCCATATAATTTGGTTAAAATGTATTTCAAATACTAACATTTAATATTTGGGAATATAAATTTTTCATAAAAAGTTGATTAATTTAATTATAAACCATTATTAATTAATTAATTTATTCATAAATTTATTATAAATTAAATATTCCCAAAATACCTTTTATAATTATTTTGAAACATTTTATAACCCAACTAAATCATTTTAAATGTTAAAAAAATTAAACATTTTTTGTTTACCCTTATATAGAATCCCTATTCTACATAACGGTAACCTCTTACTACCCTTGAACAAAGAATATATGCAAGGGTAAATAGGATTGACCCTTATTTATTTCATACAATGTAATGGTGATAAGATCTTACCTTTATGTGAACTCCATAATGTAAAGGTAATCCCTATGTTACATTTGTATAGCCTTAAGAAAATGTCCACTGTGTTTATGTAGCCTCTCACGTAAGGGTTTCAAGTTGGTTACCTTTATGTAACCCTTTTAATAAATTTAAAACATTTAAATATAAAAAATTTACCTTTATGAGATATTTTAAAACCCTACACTGCCTTTATATGTAAGGGTAATCAATATCATACCCTTATATAACTCCTTTACGTAAACCATTTGTGTAAGGGTTATAATAATGTCTACTTTTACATGAACCCTTCATGTAAAAGTAAGCCTTGGGTATCCCTCCTTATGTAAGGTCAATGACTTGGTTACCATTACTCATCTCAATTGTGAAAGGGTAAGCCATTGGTTTCCTTTACAAAACCTAGCTACAAGAGGGTAAACCCTTCTCAAGATTTTTGATAATCCTGAAAAAAGAGGCTCTACTTTTTATTTTTATTCTCCATTTGAATGCAATATTTCATATATATAAATCATGAGTTCCTTTTGATACCACTAAAGTGTTTTTTTAGAGTCTAATAATAATTGTTATTTCAAGTGGAAGAAATTAAAATTCCATGTATTAGGATCTTCCCTTCATAATATATGAAACCTGCATAAAACTAAAATGAAGAAATATTGTAAATGTGTGTAACTTGCATCAAATATCCACTACAAACTTTTTTATATTATTCTCATGGTTTTGATAAATATCATGAAATTTGAAAACAAAATAATCCCATATCTTTAGGTAACTATAGTATGATCTAAATCATTTGACATTCATATAGGATTTAATCCCCTTACATGGCCTACTAGATCCTCTAATGTAAAGTATAAGAATAAGGAGAGCAATGGGTCAACGATTATTGATAACATATAAGTATTTTAATACAAATCCAAAAAACCATCATATGTTAATATGGTTTATATAAAACCCAAGGACACTCCAGAGTGATGCACACATTAACTCATGCATTAAAACTTATGTATAAATGACATGGTTGGTTATTTCATTGTATTCATCTACTCCCTTATGCTATATCTAATTCAATAGTTCCTTAATGATAGCCTTTTTGGTAGAATCAATAAATGATAATAGTTTATCATTTTTCCATAATTGTAAATTACATGGTCAATAAAATCATAATTTTTAGGAAATAAAATATTTATTATATATATAATATATATACAAGGCTTTAGGTTATATTCCCATAAATAGGTACATGTTAAAGGTGATTGAAGAATTTTTTTTCTCAGAAATTAGGAAAAGAGAATGGTGGAATCAACTACCCTTAAATACCTAGTTAGAAAAATTCAATTGGGTAGCCCATATTATACATCAATTGATTGATGAGATGGTCCTCATGTCTAAGGCTAGTACTAAAATGGTTTAGTGTTATCTATAACAGTTTGGGAAGTAAATAAAAAGGAAGGGAGAGTAATCCAATCATCTGTAATAGATAACATGGATTGTTGTAAATACCATGTGTAAAATAACTTCAAAGTTAGAGGTCAAGCTGACTTTGAGTTGGAAAAACCATCCATGTACACCTCAACATGAAGGTTATTTAAAATGATGACAAAATAGACTTGGATGAAGACTGAATTGAAGGTGAAGGGATTAATAGTAGTGCATAATATTCAATAACAAACATAGGATATTTTTTAGTTATTATTGTGTTATCGGGGATCGTTATGAAGTGTTGATAAAGATTCATACATTCCAAAAGGATCTTTGATGTATTTAAGGGTGATTGAAATCAAATGGATATGAAGTGGAAAAGACTTTGTTTGAAATGAAGGAATTTCTAAAAAATATATAAGTCTAGGTTATACATAAGTGAAGTTCCATGTGCATGAATGTTCACATACATGAATTCCAAAATAGGTGACTACATGTTGCTGAAGTCATCACACATGCAAATATTTTCATTCATGAAGATCCTTATATGTCAATTCAATGACATAGTTGAATGATGACATATCCTAATTCTTCTATGTATCTGAATACATCAACTATATACCTGAATGAAGCTTCATATAGCCGAATCCATCAAGGTAGCTGAATTCCTCAAATAAGGGGTTTTTGTGGAATATAAAAACTTCTTGTAGCCCAAGTCTATTACATATCTAAATTATAATCCGCGTACGTTAATGAATAATCATGTGTGAAAATTATCAATAGAGAACCATGTATCCAAATTTAGACATATGAAGAACCAAATATGGGAATTATTCACATAGTCAAAGTTGTATATTCAAAATGGAAATTCATGTAACTGAATTTATCTTATATATTGGGTGAAAATTATAAACTTCCGAATTTAGAGAATATAAAGAATAAAATGAAATACAATGATGGTTATGTTGTACATTAAAGATAATCACACCATAAAACTTATTTAATCCATGATCTGAGCTAATTTTTAGGAAGAACTAATTGAAGAACCATCGCATATGTCCTTGAAGGATAAAACGCATTTATGAGGTTTTCAAGAATAATATAGATGATGTTACTCTAAAGATCGGTTATTCGTCAAATATTAATATTATTAGGATTAGACCCTATCCATGAGGTAAGAAGGTGGGTTAAACTACAACTATGTATAGTTTTAATATTAAAGGTACTAATATTTTTATTGAAGTTATCAAGTTGAAATAAAATGTGATCCATGTCATACCCATTTCCTATATATTTTATACAGCAAAGAAAAATCCAAGATTTGAATTTTAGAAGATATATTTTTAGGAAAAATAATTTAGGACTAATATAGATATTTTTTAGAATATCTTATTGGTTGATTTTCAAAAAGAATAATAGTTAAATTAATGTTATTATATGAATAATCCTTGAGTTGACAAAACATCATACATGGAGAAATAGAAACCCAAATGGGTATCTTAGGAGATTGATTTTTCATAGGAAATTTATTTTCCCCATTAATATACCATTTATTGTATTTTCAGAAGAAATAAATCATTTAATGAACCCCTCATACACTTGAGTGTATGTGAATATCAATAGAGAACAAATATAAAAGAAAGAAAGATGTGTTGCTAGTGTGTGCGCACGTGAAAGTATATGAAAACTATGTTGCTATATTGAAGATGTGAAGAACATCTCTCACTCTCTAAAATTTATCTACTGCATGTTTTAATGAATAATAATAAATATTTTTCCAATATTATAGTATCATATTGATAGATCTTAAGTATTGAGAAGAAGAAGATCCTACGTTATATGTTTTTTCATAAGTTTGGGAAGAAGAAAAGAGGAAAGCTGACTTTTTATTCCTGTTATGATTTATTTTTGCAATGATTTTAGAACCAAGGATTTTTTGGGTTTAAAAATCACAAAATTTCATCAATTGAGAAAACCAAATGAGCGTATTTATAATTTCTATGAAGATGATTTGTGAGTAGTGACTGATTTTTTGGGTTTTGATGGATACTTTCTTGCATTCAAAGAAGCTACTTATGAAAATAAAATGAGATCTATTATAGTGGTTCTGAAAAATCCTATATAGAATAAGATATTTCCATCCAAATAGGATCTATAAATAAACTATTGTGAATATATGGTGTAAAGTTATAGAACCTGTGAGACTCATGGTATGCAAGAAGACTACAATGCGACTTAGTGACTATAGTGTAAAGCTATTAAACCACTCTGGTGGGAATATAGAAAGTGAAGTTATGTGAGACATAGGTAATAATATAGTGAGACTCTAGCTGAGAGAATATTAGTGTCACTCTGATATAGTTATGGTTGGTGAAGAACCCACCACCTTCCATTGAATGATATTGATTATATTTGATAATCTTTGATTGGGAACATAACCAGTCATGGAAAGGGCTAGGTCTTAGCATCGAACATTAATAAAAATTCTACTGTTAATGTGACTATATTTATTTAATTTTCCTGGTACTTTTATGAGATACAAGAAGGATTGGAACAAGAATAAATAAGTTTAGGATATTTAATTTAAAAGAAATGAAATTTGTAAAAGTTTTAAGTGTCCATTGAAACGCGCATCCCCTCTCAGTGGTCCACTGAGACTATGGAACCTCAATTGGTATAAAAAACCATAGCTAACTCTAAAAATATCGAGATAATGTTTTCATTTCATATTTTTGAAATGAAACATCCTCAAATAGAGAATCTGGTTTCCATACCTATTAAGAAAGGTATGGAAGCCTCGTCCAAGACACTGAGAAACATAATGGAGAAGAAGGCTAATAAAGTGAAGAGATAAAAGTATATGGATGGTCACCCAATAACTAAATGTAGTTAGAGTGGTTTATGTTCCATTAATATTAGTCAGAGAAATTATTTAGATGAATTTAGTTCAACATGTATAAAATTTGAAAATATTTCAAGTAATAAATCACTTCATGATTTTTATTATAAAGTCAAAAGTTAACTGAAAATGGTTCTTAATAAAGTGGTTTAATATATATTAAATCATATCAAGGGAATAAATAATCAAATATTAAAAATTTATGAGGGATTTTATGCTATAGAGTATTAATTATAAAATCATATTAGAATATGCAATACTCTCACAAATATTATAAAAGATAATAAAGAATATTACATAGTTTACAATGAAATTGTTTATTTAATTGATAAAGAATTATAGAGAGTTCTTTGTGACAAATATATTATTAATTGATATTTGGAAGGAATGATAATATCATTGGAGGATGATAATAACACCCACAATATGAAGTGTCTTGATTTGTAATTCAAGTTGAAAAATCTAAAAGATGTAAAATCTAAAACTTCCTAATCAGTTGAGAAAATATGTGCTTATATACAAATTTATGAAGTGAGACCTACATCAAATAAGAATCACAATGGTATATTAAGAAACTTGAGAATATTTGGATAACCCTCCACCTATAACTCATGGAAAAAGTTATCTCACAGTGTATATAAAGTGGATTTCAATAAATCAAGAATTTTTGGGATTGGAAAATAGAAATTAAAATCTATACAATTATGGAAGGAGAGAAATAGTGGGACAAGAACTGATATGTCAATGATATAGGTGATAATGTATATGAAAAATTACTTCCAAAATGATCCTAAAAGATTAGAGTTCTAGAATAAAAATATCAAGCATTTCATGTTTGACTTCTTATATATAAAGTGAAAAAAATAAGATTAATTATAAGGAGTTATTGCAACTTGAGGTTTGGAAATATGATCATTGATAAAAGGAACAAAAATTCAACATTCACAATTTCTATATGGCCTAGAAATTGGTGGGACAAGAATTTTGGAAGTTATAAACCTGTTGGAAAAAATCAAACCTCATGGAAAGGGAAGAATATGACTCTAAAGTACATATTTGAAATATTGAATAATCTCTATAAGCTGTTCAACATTGGTGGTCAAAAAATGATGGATATTTTTATAATCCTTCTTTTTATCATATATTTACTAAAGAGAAACTATAACCACCATAGGATAAGAAGTAGGTTAATAAATAAAGTGATTATCTATTGGGAAAGAAAATATCTCCCAAAAAGTCAAAGAACGTTGTGTAGAATGATCAATATTCTAAGAGAAATGAAAAATATGATACATTTGAATCTCCAAAAAATATAGATAACAAATATTTCCAACCAATAAGAAGAATATTTGTCTATTTTTTCAAGATATTTCATACCAAGTATTATTGTAGATAACACATGTAATAAAAAGTTGGATGAAGCTATCTAAAAACAAATTGGATGTTAATAAGGGGCTTTCCCAAGAAGATTGTCATGGTGGAGGAAATCGTTAATGATGATACATAAAATCTTCCAAAAATGTTAAGGAAAATTCTGATGAATATGTGTGTTGAAGGTTTAAAAAGGCATTACATAGTGATGTTGGATATATGACATGGTTGCCTCAACAAATATTTTTTGGAGAATAAAGGGAAATCATATTAGAGCTCAAATTCAAAAATTAATGCTACAGAGAATAATTATTCACCCAAAAAGAATAATCCCAAGATTTCCAAAAGTTAATAGTCATTTAAATATAAGGGTCAAAACATCATGAGTACTAGAGATAAATTTCATGGGTTGATAAATAAGTCTCAATACTCATGCTCAAGATGAGGAGTTATCAAAAGATCCTACTTTATCCCTAATCACATTAAAAGTGATTTTATGTTGGGGGATTAAAGGTAAATATATATGGGAATCATAAATTAAGTTGGATCTATCAAAAGAATACAATATTATATGGATATATATATTTATGTTAAATAGGAAAATCTAAATAGATCTGATAAAAATTGAAGAATCGGATATGATTTCACTCTCCAACATTTGTTTAAACATTTATATATTATGTTTATCAAGGGGTTTCTTTTCTAACCATTGCAAAATACCTATATCTTGAAATATTTTAATGTATTTATTAAATTGAGCATTTATTCTAGATTCTTCCTAAAAATCAGTTTGTGTTCCTTGCCTAAAAGAACAAATACAAAAATAGAATCACATATAAAAATGTGGATAGATTTATTGTATAAAATTTTCACTCTTATTTTCTATAATGGTTTATCCCATGTAGAATTTGAGTTTATTTGTTATGTCACAATTCTAAGAGAAATGTGATTCTAATTTGAATTTATATGATTCTATGATGATTTGTAATTTTTAGAATTACTTGAAACTTATACTTATTGATTTAAACAGTACTCCTTCTCTAGTGGAACTATTGGGGATGTTAGAAAATTGAGAAAGGGTATGACATATTATGTGAATTTTTTATTATTCACAAATAGTATTTGGATTTATAAGACTAAATCTCTATCTATCTTTATAAAAATAAATTGGTATTTGAAAAATATCACCATTTTCTCAAGAAATACTTTAGGATCCGTTAGTATAGAAGATGTTTTTGAAATCCTCCCGGATAGAAAACAAACAAAGGGAGAGGAATTAAATGAATATCCTCTCAATGTATCATAGTTGGTATCATTTTACACATAAAATGGTATCATACTTAAATTGGTACTCTAACTCAACTGGTATCAAAAAAAATTGGGAAGAAGAAGTTGAAAATGGAGGAAAATGTTCATATGGAATGAAATGGGTAAGAATCAATAAAATAAATCTGAAGGTAGGAAAATACAATTTTTGGTTTGTGGAAGGAGTAGTAAAAAGCAAATTTGTTAATGCCTTATAAAATATGGTAAGTTATTAAAATCTGTTAATTCTAGACATTTTTCTCATGATTGAAATGAAAAATATTCTCGTAGTGGTATGTTCAAATCTAATAAGGAGGTTGTAAAATGTTTTAAATGTTGTGAGAAGGGAAATTACATACATCTCTAAGGAATTGAATTATGGGAATCATTTAGACTATATAAGCATAAAGGTTTGGTGAAATAAATTTCAACTACTTCAAAAGATGGTCATCCATCATACAAAGTGGTATTAGGTATATTTTTTGTATATTTAGATTATAAAAATGTACTGTTTGATTTTCAGTTTACACATTATTTCATATCTAAGAAGTTTTTGGTTAAATTGGAAATTCCACCTCATGAAATGGAACCAGAACTTATAGTAAAAACACTATGAGGAGTATTTAAGGAAAAAATAAATTATAAAAATATTATTGTTGTTATATGTGGAATGAATTTACCTGAAATCCTTATTATCTTTCCCCTGGTAAATTTTTATTTTATTCTAGCTATGGATTGTATTTCTATGTTCCATGCTACGATAGATTGTATAGATAAAGAATTTATTTTTCTGAAAGAGTCTCAGTTTGTATACAAGAATGAATCCAGAACATTGATTAAATATTAGGAATCCAAAATACTTTTATAATATGGAAATAAAATATATCATTCACATATTTTTTAGAACAAGGGAACTGTTTAGATTAATGATGTGTTGGTGGTAAATGAATACATGGATTTTTTCTCTTGATGATTTTTCTGGTGTCATTTCTGGTCAGGAGGTTGAGTTTACTAGTGACTTAGTCTCTGATACTAAAATTATTTCAAAACCCCCATATATATTGGCTCAAGAGAATCTTTTTGAACTGAAAAAATTAATTATAGGCCTTTATAGATAATGGTTTAATTCATCTAGGTACATCACCCTATGTTAACCCTATTATTTTGTTAAAAAAATATTGTTCTATGAATATTTGAATATATTATAGATCAATGAATAACATCAATGTTATGAATAAGTATTATTTTCCTCATATCAATGTTTTTTTATTATATCCAAAGAGCATAGTACTTTTTCAAGATTGATCTCAGTTCAGAGTACCATCATTTGAAGATAAAATAAGATTACATTCTAAAAATATTATCTTAAACTAGATATGGGAATTATCATTTTATTGTTATGCCATTTCATTTAAAAAATTATATTTCTATATTTATAGATCTTATGAATAGAATATTCCATGAATATTTAGAAACTTTTGTGTTTTTTTATTAATGATTTTATAGTTTACACCAAAATTTAGGATGATCATGAAAAAAAATTTAAGGATCTTTTTATAAACCCTTAATGAAATGAAGTTGTATGGTGAATTTAGACAATGTTATTTTGGGTTACAATATGATTCAATCCTAGAGAACATAGTTTCTAAATATGTAATTTCAATTGATCTATTCAAAAAAATGTGGTTGATGAATTCCCAAGACCTATAAATGTTACTGATATTCAAAAATGTCTTGGATTAGCTGGATATCACTAATGGTTTGTTGAAAACTTTTCACATTTATCTAGCACACTAACTAAGTTAAAAAAAATGGGGTTAAAATTATCTAGATAAAATAATGTGAATATTATTTTAAATAATTAAAAAATAGATTTTTGAATAATCTATTTTTTCCCTTAGCCTCAAGAAATTGTGATTTTTTATCTACAATGATATTTCCTTGAAGGTACTGGGTTGTTTTCTAATACAGAATGGTCAGGTAATTTCTATTACATCATGAAAAATAAAAAATCATGAGTTAAATTATCCTACACAGGATTTGGAATTAGCTAATATGGTTTTTTCTTTATAAATTTGGAGATATCATTTATATGTAGAAAAGTGTGAAATATATTCTAATCATAAAATTTTGAAGAATATATTCACTCATAAGTAATTGAACATGAGGAAGAGAATATGGTTGGAACTGAAAAAGTATTATAATTACATAATCAATCACCATCTAGGAAAATCAAACAAAGTGTAAGATGCCTTGAGTTAAAAATATCATGCATCATTAACCGTGTTACGTATTGAACAAGACCCTTTGATTAATGATTTTATTAATTTTGGCTTAGAAGTTGTGGGTGAAGGAAATTCCTCTTTTATGTTTCATGTGACTGTGCAATAATCTTTGTCTATCAGAATTAGGAAAGCTTATAAGGAAGATTGTAAGTTACAGGAAACATGTATAATTGGTTAAGAAGGATATGTTTTATAAATTTAATGTTGATAAAGAATGTGTTTTGATATTTTGAAAGAGATTATGTATGCCTTGTGATTATCAACTGAAGAGGGAATTTTTATTTGAAGCTCATAGTTCGTTGTTTTTCGCTCATCCTTATAGTACTATGATATATAGAGATCTTTAGAAGTATTACTGTTGGGATAGAATGAAAATAGATATTACTGAATTCAATATGAAATGTTTGAATTTTCAATAGGGTAAAGAATAATGAAATTTACCAACTGGGATGCTTCTGTATTTACTAGTACCAAAGTGTAAATGGAAAAATATATCTATGAATTTCATGGTGGGAATACCAAAGACTTCTCATAGTAATAATGTATTTTGGGTTATTGTTGATAAGATGACTAAATATGCACATTTCCTTCCAATATATGATATTATGCCTTTAGATAAACTTTCTCAATTTTACCTCAAAGATATTTTTAGTTTTCATGGAGTTCCTCTCTTTATTTCATCGGACCATGATCTCAGGTTCACTTCTAATTTTTGGAAAGGCCTTTAAAAGTTATTGGATACTGAATTAAATTTTAGTATAGATTTTAACCCTCAATCATATGGATATTTAGAAGGAAAATTTTAGACCTCATAATACATTCTTCATGACTGTTCAAAGGAATTGTAAGGGAATTTGGGATCAACATCTTTCTTTTTTTGAGTTTTATTATATTAAGAGTTTTCATTATAGTATAAAAATGTCACCATTTGAGGAATTATTTGAGTAGTGGTGTCAAACTCTATCATTTTAGGATGAATTATGTGAAATTAAGTTTAAGAGACCAAAATTAGTAGAGGAAGTGGATGATAAAGTGAACATGATCCAGAAACATATTGGGATATCTCAAAGCAGGAAGAAAATTCATGTAGATAACAGGAGGAAATACCTTTCATTTGAGGTAGGAAAACATTTTTTTATTAAAGTATCTCCATGTAAAAATGTTATGAATTTTTTTAATAAGGTCAAGTTAAGTCCATGGTTCATTGGACCATATGAAATTCTAGATAATTTTGGATCTGTTACCTATTGAGTGGCCTTTCCTCTAAGATTATCTCAGGTACACAATGTATTTCACATTTTAATGTTTAGGAAATATGTTCTAGATTCATATCATTTTTAATCCATGAATTATTTCAGTTGGAAAAGAATATTTATTTTGAGGAGTAAATTTTTCATATTCTTGACTGTAGAGAGAAAGTTTTATGGAACAAAGTAATTCATCATGATAAGGTTTTTAGAGAAATAACATAGTTAAAGAAGCAACATGGGAATATGAAAATTCAATGAGGTAAAGGTATCCTGAATTTTTTTATAAGTGAATAAAATTTTGAGAATATAATTTCCAAAAGGGATGGAGAATGTGGAAACATTGGTAATGATATAATAAATCGTTCTAATATTTATTAGTATTCTTGCAAATTGTAGTTATATTCTTATAAGATTTTATTTAAAAGTTTAATTTTCAAATTATATAATTTCAATTTGAAAAAAATTTATTTAATTCTTGAATTTATCATATCAAAATAATCTTAGAATTGATTTTTGATATTTTTTAGTGAGTTGCGAAAATACCAAATTTTTTAATCTCTGTTTAATTTAAAATATTTACAATGCAACATTATTTTTTGGACTAGTTTTAAATTTTCATTAGTTTTATTTTAATTATAATAATATAATTATGTTTTTTAAATAGATTTTATACTTTAATTTATTATGAAAATATTATATATTTAAAAATATCATTTAATGAAAAAAACTGTTTTTCAAGGCATTTTTTGGATTATTTTTAAATTAAATTATCAAAATTATCTATTTTAAATTTAAAAAAATGGATTCCATATTCTTAATTAATTGGTATAAATTTATTAAATATGTTACTTTTAATTTTGGTCAATATGAATAGTAATCTTGGTAAATTTTGTTACTATGGTTAAGGGTAAATCATGTAATTAAGGGTAAAAATAATATGTTAAGGGATATAAAATGTCCCTAAAACTTCACAAAATATATTGGATGAGTACTATTATACCATATTAATACATTAGTCTAATATATGACTTTTTTGAGCCACTTTGTTGACATTATAACCCTTAGATTAGTTTATTTATGGAAAAGAAAAAGATGTCACACAATTGTTTTAAATAAGTACAACATTTTTAATATGTGTTTATATATAATATATGTTTAAAAATAAATATAATTTTTAAATATAAAACATTTACCTTCATCATGGTAATTTATTTTTCATTTTTATAGAATAAATAATTTTCTTATATGCTTACACAGTGATGATGAAATAATCCTTAAGTTAATGGAAAAATCAAATAAATGGTATTAAAAACATTAAAATAAATATAAGATGATATATTTTAGGTGATCCATGAATTATATATATGACCATGACATATTTTGGATATAAAAAAATAGTTTGTTTTAATTTTTACTTGTTTTTTTATACTTTTAATGCATAGGTAATGAATAGTATTAAATTTGACAATAATGGTATTTTATGATATTATTTTTGTATGAAATTATTTTAAAATATAAAAATATTAAATAAGAACAGGTGGATAATATATTGTCAAAAATTGTATCCACTATTAATTTATAAAAAAATTTAAGTATTTGGCTCTTGAATAGCCTTATTATATTTTAATATTTTAAGAAATTCCTAGAGTGTCCTCCCCTCTCTTATAAAAGGGAACCACTTCTTCCCATTTCTTCACACCTAAAACCAATTTTTTTTGGGCCAATACCTACCCAAATACTTTCCTATAATCCATACCCACATCTTGAAGGACTTTTTTTAGTCATAATTCCATCCTTAGTAGTATTGTGGTTTAATGAAAATGGGGATTTCCAAATAATAGGTATAGTTTTTATTTGCATGTATTAGTTTAGTTTCTCCTTCCACATCCCACAAACATTCTTAAACCATGATAAATAGTATATTAAGTATCCTCTGTATACTGATATGTTATTATGTCAATTTAATTACCTATATTAATCTCAAATTCGACCAAATGGGAAAACAATTAATCGTTCATGTGTAAGGAAGAATGTTGCCTCGCAAACTGATGTGATTAATTGTCCACCACCATCATCCAAGACTGGTTATAATGATTGAATTAACATTTATATATGAAATTTATGAAATATTTATCACTATTAAACGATAATATATCATTTACACTATAAGGACCTGACCTTAAACATTATATAATCTTTAACTAAGTTAATAATTAACACTAAGTATCTTTTAAGGTTTAGAGATTTAGAGAATTAGGCCATAACTTTTACATAACAACTTTATTATTAAAAATTATACACTTATAATCAATATCCATTTTCATTCATAAAACAAAAACTTTTATAAAAGAACATGGTTTCGTTTCATGCCTAAACATCACAAATTTTCCTTGATCCCATCCTTGACTCTATTCACCTTTAAATCCTGTGAAAAACATTTTAAAACATGGTTTGAGCCTTAAAATATCAGTAAGGAATACACAAAGAAAGAAAACTTTTAGTTTTTCAAAAAAGCATGTAAACCATGAATACTTTATCAAAATTATTACTTTTCACCTTTATGAAATAGTAAATACTCTCCACTAAATAGAAGCTCATTGATTTCCCTTTCATAACCAAAAGATTTCCATAAAACCTATAGAAAGCACACATAACTTATAAAATGTAAACAAGGGATATAATCATTCTTAAATGGAATAACCATATAGTTGACTCCCATAAACCATTCTTACCAATGGAATAGTCATACGACCAACTTCCATACCCAATGCATTGGAGGTTATAACGTAACCACCTATCTTTGGTTTATCATAGAACCACCAATCATTTGGTTTATCGCATAACCACCCATAATTATTTTATCATGTAACTAGTAATCAAATGTCCAGGTACCACATAAAATATTTCAAATATCAACGTTTCTCTAATAACATTTCATTTTCAATCATAAGAAATCATTTCAAGATATTGAAATACTCAATCCATTTCAAAAAACATTTTCAATACCAAATTACATAAAAATGGGTATATGTTCTTTATTTTCCTATTAAAATATTTTTGTATTGTTAAGGAATCCATATATCAAATAATGCTCGTGGTGGAAGAAAGTTCGTTCTCGCCGTATACGTTAAAAAAATTCTTTTGGTCACTTAGTAAAACGCTTCGTAAAAAAGGATTCCCTTTGAATGGAAATAAAATTGAAAGTTATTTATTATACACCACATAAAATTTGGAGGTGTATATTATCAATATATTTCTCAATGAAAGGAGACTGAGATGAATTACCTTTCCTTGAGTCATAATTGTCACATATGTTCCTTGTTCTTCCTCAAATTGGGTAACTTCTTTTGATTTGAGCCAAAGGGATTTCTTAAATTTCATTTTTCATAGATGAAGGATTCTAGGAGGAATGGAGGAATGTTGGGAGATTATTGGAGAAGATTTTGGATGAGACAAGGGGCTTGATAGGTGTGAGTAATGGGTTAGAGGTGGTGTCCTTTTATAAGAGGGAGGAGGGGTACTTTAAGAATGTCATGAAATATTATTTTATTATTAATTTATTTTCGAATTATAATAACACTAAAGTGATATATTTATAAGATCATATAATTATTGGTTTAAATCCCTTCATACAATGGGTTTTAGACCAATTTATGTCATAAAAGTAACCTTATCATTTATATTTAACCCTTAGTTAACAAATTTAACTTTTACCATGTCTTCTTGTATTTTCATAATATATAGTTAATATAGTTAATATAAAATGACAAGACACCCAAAAAAAGAATCATTAATGAAGTTTTCATCATTATCTAAGTCATTTGAACGAATATTATATTTTCAAGACTATTATATAATTTAATAAAATATTAATTGTTATAAAAACTCATTTATGATAATTTTTATACTATTCATGTAATGACATTTTAAAAATCCATAACAACTTGATTCATTAAAAAAAACTTCATTAATTAAAATATAACAAGTCATAATCATCCATAAAATTTTTTATAGAATAAAAATTTTCATAATTAATTTATTTTAATATTTATAATCTCATTTATTTAAACCCTTCATTGATAAAGTAATCACTACATCACCATTGTGTCATAAATATATTTATTTAGGTGATGTCTAAAAATTATAAATAAAATAGCATGATGTAGGAAATATATTTATCTTTTAATTACTATTTATATTCAAAGATATCAATTATATAAACCCATATAAAATAATTTATTAAAAGATGCATGTTTAGTTTATATTTTCCTTACCTTTAAATTAAAAGTAATTAATTGTCATTTTCACACACAAGTGGCTCCATAGAGTCCTAAAATCGACTCATGGAGTCCCATGGTTGGAAATATATCATCCAATAGGGTTAGAACATGTGTCAGGGTAATTTAATATTATTACAATATTATTTTTTACCCTTATTTACCATATTTAACTTTTAACCATCGTAAAAAAATATTTGCTGAAGTTACTATTCATAATGTCTAAAAGTAAAAGGTATCTATTTACATAATTTGGTCCTCCTGATTCCAAATTTGGAATCCATTTTTCCAAATTCAAAACACATAAGTTATAGAAATTAATTCCCATTGTCAAAACGAAAAAGTGTGTTTTTAGGAAGTAAAAACTACCCAAGGAATAACATGTGTGTATGTCCAATTTCAAAGTTAAATTACTTATAATGACCAAAATTGGATTAAATGATAAAAATATAATCCATTTACACTTTAAAACCAATTAAAATTACAATTTAACTTTATAAATATATTATATTAAAAGACATTTTTGAATTAAATGCATTATTTTTCACAATTCATTAAAAATGAACTTTATCAGAAAAATAAAAAAAATTACCCAAAGTAAATTTTTGTGTCCGGATTCTAAAGAAGAATTTTATTTTCTCAAATAAAACATATAAAAATGACAAAAACTATATTTAAAAAGGTTTTTTTTAAAAGATGGTAAAACAACCTTTTAAAAAAATATTTGAGTATTTATGCTTAAAATTGGATTCATTATCATTTGAAGACTCTAAATTTTATTGGATAAATGTAAAAAAATTAACATTAATTTTTAATCATAATATGGTTAGTTCTGTTTAATTTTACAAATACAACAGATAAGGGTTAACTACCATTTAAAATAATATTATTATTTTATTATTTTTCAGTATGACTCAGCCTTGTGTGCAACATGAGAATTCAAAGAAACTCATTGATGTGTATCAGGTATGTCATCGAACATAGCATCCCATTTAAAGTAAAATTAAAATTTAATTCACAAATATTAATAAATATGAAAATTTTGTATTCTTTAATTACTTGGGATGTTATATCCTTCTCCCTTTTTGAAATTTTGTCCTCGCAATTTTATTTACTTATCAAATAAGTGGGGGTATTTATCCCTCATATCATTTTCATATTCCTATTTTACCTCTTCAACCATATGGTTTTTCCTAAAAAACATAACCTGATAAATCACTTTACTCTACAACACTTTCTCTCTACGGTCTAGAATCTGGACTGGTTGTTCCTCATAAGAAAGATTATATTCCAACTGAACTACTTCTGGACACAAAACATGAAATGGATCTGGCACATACATTCTTAACATTTAAAAATGAAAAACATTGTGTACCTAGGATTAATTTAAAGTTAAAACCACTCAGAAAGAAAATAATCTAACTTTTTTCAGATTTTTATAAGGTCCAATGAACTGTGGACTCAACTTCACCTTCTTACCAAAATGAATCACAACTTTTCTCAGTGAAACTTTGAGAAACACATGATCACCTACCTCAAAATAATGTTCCTTCCTCTGATTATCAATATAAATTTTCTACCTACTCTGAGATGTCCCCATTTATTTTTGTATCAACTGAACTTTATCTGACATCTATTCTACCAATTCCAGTCCCATCAGTTTCCATTCACCTACATCATCCCAAAAATCTAGAGTTTGACACCGCTTACCATATAATTCCTCCAATTGATCCATATGTATACTGGAATGAAAAAAATTTATTATATGAAAACATAACCAATGAAATATGCTTGTCCCAACTTCCCTATTAATCCATTTAACATGAACGTAGCATATCTTCCAATGTCTGAATTGTTAGTTCTGACTACCCATCTAATTGAGGATGAAAAGTTGTACTTAAATTTAATTCCATACACAATGACATCTGAAGGACATTAAAAAAGTTAGAAGTAAACCTGGGATCATGATTAGATACAATGGAGAGGGGAACTCTGTGTAACCTGACTATCTCTTTGACATACAATCAACAATGTTGATCTAGAGATAGAGTATCTCAGATATGAAGGAAATGACCAGATTTTGTTAATCGATAAACAATAAACCAAAGTGCATTATTACCTCCAGATGTCTTCGGTAATCCTATAATGAAGCCAATAGATATACATTCCTATTTCTACACTGGCACTGGTAAAGGTTGAAGCATATATTTCAGTAACTTTTGTTATGATTTAACTTGTTGAAAAGTAAAACACATCATAGTAAAGTCTGAAATTTCTCTTTTCATTCAATCCCACCAGTAATACTCTAGAAGATATATGTACATCATAGTACTGTTGGGATGAACTGAAAATGGAGAATTTGAGATTCACATAACAAATATTTCTTTAAATTTGAATCACAAGGAAAGCATAATATCTTCTCAAATCTCCAAATACAATCATTATAAATGTTAAATTCAAGAAACGTACCCTTATGAACCAACTCTACCTTTTTCTGCAACTCACATTCTTCCTTATGAACATTCTGAATTCTGTCTGACAGAGATGATTTCAGTGACAATTGAAATAAAATAGAATAATTCCCTACACTAACAACTTCTATACCAAAGTTCATCAAATCGTTAATCAAACGATCTTTTTCCAGATGTAACATGGTTAATGTAGAATTACATTTTAGACTCAAAGAATCTGACACTTTATTTTCTATTCTTGGATGGTAATAAATTGTGAAATCGTAATCCTTTATTAATTCTATCCATCTCCTCTATCTCATGTTCAAGTCTTTCTGAGTGAATATATACTTCCACCCTTTGTGGTCATTACATATTTCACATTTTACTTCATTCAGATAATGCCTCCATATTTTTAAATCAAAAACAACAGCAACTAATTCCAAATCATGTTTAGGGTAATTTTACTCTTCAGGTTTCAAATGATGTGAAGAATAAGAAATTACCTGATCATTCTTCATTAGGACACAACCAAGTCCTTTCAATGAAGAATCACTATAGATAACAAATTCACCATCTCTGGAAGGTAATGTCAAAATTGGATCATTCACTAATGTTCTTTTCAATTCTAGAAAACAATCATCACATTCTTTTGTCCAGATGATCTTAACACCTTTTTGAGTTAACTTAGTCAGTGGGACAGATAACCATGAAAAATTTTCAACAAACCTTCAGTAATAGCCTGCCAAGCCAAGAAAACTATAAATCTTTGTTATATTTGTGGGTATTGGCCATTCTTTAGCAACTTTTGTTTTAGTAGGATCAATAGTTATACCATTTTTTGAAACAATGTGACCAAGGAAGGAATTTTTTTATAACCTAAACTCACTCTTTCTGAATTTATCATACAATTTATTTTATTTTAAGGTTTTAAAGACAACCCTTAAATGAATTTCATGTTCCTATTTATGTTTGTAATATACCAAAATGTCATCAATAAACACAACCACAAACTTATCCATGAACTTGTGGAAAATTCTATGTATAAGATCCATCAATATAGCAGGTGTATTGGTTAACCCAAAATTCAAAACTAAAAATTCATAATGGCTATATATAGTACGAAACATGGTCTTCAAAAAATTTTCTTCCTTTACATTCAACTGATGGTACCGTAATCTCATGTCAATCTTCGAAAAATAATGATCTCCCTGGAGCTGATCAAAAAATCATCGATATGAGGTAAATGATACTTGTTCTTAATAGTGATATTATTCATGGCTTTATAATCAATGAAAAGTCTCATTGAACCATATTTCTTTTTAACAAATAATAATGGAGAACCCCACAGTGATGTGTTAGTTAGAATGAAACCTTTATCTAACAACTCCTGATATTTTTTCTTTAACTCTAAAAGTTCAATTTGAGCCATTCGATAAGGAGGTTTTGAAATTGGCTTAGCATCGGGAACTAAGTCAACAGTAAATTAAACTTCTCGATTAGGTATAAAACCAGGCAACTCATCAGAAAAAATACCAAGATACACATTTACTACTAGAACATCATTAATCTAAATAGTTACTTTATTTTCAACAATATGTGCAAGGTAACATTCATTTCCATCTTTCACTATTTTCTCATCTTCCTAATATATTATCATAGATAAGGGTTCATTATTGTACAAAAACTAAAATTCTTTCTCAAAATGCACCTCTTTATCTATATAGTCAATGTTATCATGTTAAACAGAAAGCCAATCCATTCGCAATATAACATCAAACTCTACTAGAGAAAAAACAATATGTTTTGAAGCTAAATTATTTCTAAAAATAAGGATATGAATATTCTTATAATTTTTTTTTTACTAAACATTTCTCCTAGGGGTTTTTACCATACGTTTTGGATTCATTTCTTGAGGTCGAATTCCAAAGTTACCTAAAAATTTCTCTAAAATGAAATAATGTGTAGAACATGAATCAAACAACACATTTGCATAATTTGAAGAAAAAAAAGTACCTGATACCAGTTTATTTGATGGTACCACATCAATTGTAGTATTTGTAAAATATTTCACCACACCCTTCTATTTTTCATCTTACTAGTTTCCACCCTAGGTAATCAACTTTGGACACACATTGGCATAATACCCAAACTCATTGCAACTAAAACATCTTAAAATTGGGTATTAATTGCCTTCCTGGTCATCTTCCTTAAAATTATGAGCAATATGACCAGTATTACCACACCATAAGAACTTCCGATACTTTTATAAACATTCTCCAGGATGATTTTTACAACACTTCTCAGAAGATGGAAATTTAATTTTCTTACCTTCGGGTTTCTTTGATGAATAATTTCCCTTTGCCTCCCAACTGGACCTCTTCTTTTACTTTCTCTCATGGGACACCTAATCATAAAAAACTCCATTTCAACAATCTCAAAACATCTAAAAAGTTTCTAATAGATTTTGAATTCACAATAGGATAATTCTCTTTGATATCCTGGATTAAGTCCTAAGTAAAATTGATTTATCTTACTATCAATATCTCGGATGAAATTTGAAGAGTAACTTTCTAGTCGAGTGAAAGTTTCTTCATAATCATCCACGGAGTCATCCTCCTTCCTCAATTCCAAGAATTGTCTTCCATCCTAAGCTGAACTTCCATAGGGAAATATTTATCAAGAAACATACCTTTAAATTCATCCCAAATAAGAGTATCAATCTCCTTAATGTCCTTGATATTTTTAACCATTTTCCATTGTTGATATGATTCTCCTTCAAACAATAAATAGTAAGACTAAACTTTTGATTGTCTGTACAATCCATGAAATCAAAAAAAATCCAGTTATTTGATCCGCCCTTCATATTGAACAGGGTCAGATGAACCTATGAATGATGGGGGATGTTTTCTCATTAAATGCACCTCTATAGACATGTTCCTCTGGGGTTGATCTGGTTGATCTCATGCATATATACTACAACCATTTATAGCCTGAGTCAAATGTGTTATTACTACAACAAACTATTTAGTTCCGATTCCAATAATCTCAAGATACTGATTTGGAAGCTTATTCTCCTCTGTATGCCTTCCCAACACTGATTCCATGTGTCCTCTACATAAAATCATTATGAAAAAACATATCCTAGACGAAGAAACATGGTAATATTCAAATGATTTATCATTTCAGTTTTACCATATTGTATAAATAATTTGTGGATATTCTATTAACTAAATTCTAACTTCTAAAGTTATCTAAACTTACATTTGATACCAATTATAAAAAACCAGCCTTAAACCTTACATAAACTTGAATTAAGTTAATAATTCACATTGAGGATCTTTTCAGGATTAGATATTTAGATAATTAGGCTATAAATTATACATAACAAATTTTATATTATAAACTATACACTTCTACTCACTATCCATTTTCATTCATAAAACAAAAACTTTTAAAAAATAACATGGTTTAATTTCATGCTTAAACATCACATCCTTGACTCCATTCACCTTTAAATCCTGTCAAAAAACATTTGAAAACTTGGAATGATCATAAAAATCTTAGTAAGGGATACACAAAGAAGGAAAATTGTTAGTTTTTCAAAACAAAATTCAAACCATGAATACTTTATCATAATTAATACTTTTCACCTTTATGAAGTAGTAAATACTCATCACAGAATAAAAGCTCACTACTTACCCTTTTGAAACCAAAAATTACTATAAAACTTATAGAAATCACGCATTACATTTAAAAGGTAAACTTGGGACATAATCATACTTAAATGGAATAACCATATAGTCGACTTCTATAAAACATTCTTACAAATGGAATAACCATACGGCCAACTTCCATACCCAATGCATTGGAGGTTATAACGTAACCACTCATCCTTGGTTTATCACATAACCACTTATCATTTGGTTTATCACATACCCACTTGTCTTTGGTTTATCATGTAACCACCCGTAAAATGTCCAAGTTCCACATAAAATATTTCAAATATCAACATTTCACTAATAACATTTCATTTGAAATCACAAGAAATCATTTCAATATATTAAAACAGTAATTTATTTCAAAACCCATTTTCAATAAAAATTTATGTAAAAAGGATAATATAGTATTTATTTTCCTTTTAAAAATATTAAAAAATTTTAAGGAATCCATATATCAAATAATGCTCGTGGTGGTGGAAAGGTAATTTTCACTGCATACGTTAAAAACATTTTTTTTAGTTTAGTAAAACACTTAGTAAAAAACATTTCCTTTGAATGAAAATAAAAGTAAAAAGGGTTTATAATAAACTGTAGAATAGAAGGAGGTGTATATTATCAAAATATTCCTCAATGAAATGAGATTGAGATGAATTCCCCTTCCTTGAGATTGAATCATCATGTGTGTTCCATGTTCTTCCTCAAATTAGGTAACTTATTTTGATATAAGACAAACGGATTTCTTGAATTACCTTCTGACTATAGGAAGGATTATAAGAGGAAGTGAGGAATTTTGGGAGCTTATTGGAGCATATTTTGGATAGTCAAAGGGGCTTGAGAGGTGTGAGTAGTGGGTTAAAGGTGGTGTCCTTTTATAAGAGGGAGGATGGGCACTTTGAGAATGTCTTCAAATATTATTTTATTATTAATTGATTTTAAAATTATAATGCCAAAAAATTGATATATTTCGAATATCAGATAATTATGGGTTGAAATACTCTCATAAAATTGGTTATATACAAGTTTATCTCATAAAATTAACCTTATCTTTTAGTTTTAATCATTAGTTAACTAATTTTTCTTTTTCCATGTTTTCTTGTATTTTCATAATATATGGTTAATATAGTTACTATAAAATGAAAAGAGACCCAAAAATGGATTATTAATGAAAGTTTCAACATTATATAAGTAATTTTTCCAAATCATATATTTTTAGGACTATTATATCATTTAATAAAATATTAATTGTTTTAAAAACTCATTTATGTCAATTTATATACTATTCATATCATGAGTTTTTAAAAAGCAATAATAACTTTATTAATACAAACAAACTTCATTAATTAAAAGATAAAAAGGAATAAGAATCCATAAAATTCTTGTATGGCATAAAATGTTTCAAAATAATTTTATTTTAATATTTATAATCTCATTTATTTAAATCTTTCATTAATAAGGTAATCACTACATCACAATTGTATCATAAATAAATTTATTTATTTGAAGTCTAAATGTTATAAATAAAATATAATGATTTAGGAAATATTTTTATCTTTCTAATTAATATTTACAATCAAATATATCACTTATATAACCTCATATAAAATTTTTTTTAGTAAAAGACATGTATTTAGGTTATATTTTCCTTAACTTTAGGCTAAAAGTAATTAAATGGCATTTTCACACACATGGGATCTTAAAATAGACCCAAGGATTTAAATGGTTGTAAATATATAATACAATAAGGTTAGGACATATGTTAGGGTAATTTAATATTATTATAATTTTATCTTTTATCCTTATTTACCAGATATACCCTTTAACCATGGTAAATAAAATATTTACTGAAGTTACTATTCATAATGTCTAAAAATAAAAAGTACATATTTACCCAATTTTGATCTCTTGATTCAAAATATGGAATCCATTTTTCCAAATTCAAAACACATAAGTTTCATAAATTAATTAAAAATTAATTCCCGTCGTCAAAACTAAAAAACATGTTTTTAAGAAGTAAAAACTACCCAAAGATTCACATGTGTTTATGTCCAATTTCAATGTAAAATTACTTAAAATGAACTAAATTTTATTAAATGATAAAAATATATTACAATTACACTTTAAAACTAATTAAAATTACAATATAAATATATAAATAAATTATACTAAAAGTTAGCTTTGAATTAAAATGCAGTATTTTTCGTTATTCATTAAAAATGAACTTTATCAGAAAAATAATAAAAATTTAACCAATGTAAATTTTGATGTCCTGCTTCTAAATAAAAGGTTTATTTTGTCAAATAGAACATATAATAGTTAAAAAAATATATTTAAAAATGGTTCTCCTTCAAAAGGTGGTAAAACTACCATTTAAAAAATATTAGAGTATTTGTGCTTAAAATTGGATTCATTCTCATTTTAAGCCTCTAAAATTTATTAGATAAATGTAAAAACATTTAAAAAATATGTTTAATAATAAAATGGTTAGTTATATTCATTCACACCAATAAAACTTCTAGGTTTTAACTACGATTTAAAATAATAATATTATATTATTATTTTTCAGTATAACTCAACCTTGTGTGCAAAATGAGATTTTGGAGAAACCCATTGTTGCGTGTCGGTTATACCATAGAAAATAGAATTCCCTTTAAATTAAAATTAATATTTAATTCACAAATATTAATAAAAATTTAAATTTCATATTCTTACTTGGGATGTTACATACTTACATGCCTTTCCAGGTATTGAAAAATGATAACATCGATCGAGCGTACGTGTGGACTAACACCTCCATGGATTGATGTGATTCATTTTTCATCACCACATAACATGAATGAAATATATTTTTATATTTCAATATTTAAAGAATTTATATTATATATACGACATTATTATCCTTATGTAAAGGTAAAATAATACTTACCTTCTTTCAATAATGATCATTGAAAGATGAAAATGTTACGCATGAGTACGTACAGCCGACCGTCTCCATGATAGTAACATATTTTAGTTTTCATACCCATATTTAATGGAAGAATTTAAAAGTATAATTGTTATATAAAAATGATTATTATTTCATGATTATTATTCATTATATGTTTGAATAATTGCCTCTTTGGCCATAATCTACATACCTAAGTCATTTTAGACATACAAACCGAATATCATCAAAACAACTAACATGAACTTAAATAATTAAGTATTTATTGTAACATGGTAATAAGTCTTATAAAAAAATATTAAACTTTAAAAAAATTATAAATAAATTAAATAATTAAAATAAGTTTATTATTTAGGAATATAAAGGACATATGTGACAAATCAGACTCGAAGTAAGGGAATTCTTAACTCAATTTCCATTCTTTGAGTTAATCTTCTACTTCATTGATTATGCAATGATAATATTATGTGTTAAATTAATTTTTATTATATTATGTTTTATTTACACTTTTTTATGTTTATTTATAGTTTATACACCTAATCAATTCTTTTGATTACTGCTCACTTCAGTGATATGATATTTTTAAGGGACTTTCTTTAGAAATCCTCTTTTAATATTTCTTTTTACCAAAGTCAAATGGAATGTTTTTTTAAATTTTACAGAATGATTGGATTTTTTCACCTTCACGACACCTTATTATTTTGAATATTAATTTATAATATTAAATTGTTTTTTTCAAATAAATTCTTTCCCTTTGTATGTGCGCAGTATTTTTTTAAAGTATTTCTCCTCCAGGAATGTTTTTATGATAAAAGAATTCATGTTTTATGATTATTTTATGGTTCTTGAGAATTTTTAATTATGATGTGTGTTTATATTATAAACCAAATATTTGTAGTCCTATAATATCCCTCCAATGCATTGGTTTTATTCAAAATGTAATTGTGATGGTTACATCCAAGTATAACCATGAGGGTTATTTTATGGTAGCCATGAGGGTTGCATCATATGGTTGTCTTGAGGGTTACAACGTAATTAATTATGATAATAAAATGATTCATCATGTTAAATATGTGATTTATTTATTATTTCTAGGTTTTTACATGAATCTCATGCCTTCACAAGGTAATTTATTAGGTTTATATTCAAAGGAATGTATATGCTATCTCTTAAGGGTGAAAAATATAACTTTTTGAAGATGTTTCTGTGATATTTTCATGTTCCCAAATAAACCTATATGGATTTTTTACCTTAATATTTCTTGGGTAATAAAATATTTATTATGAACGCATATATTATTTTCAAAAGGGAAATATTTATAAGTATCATATAATAATAGTTTCTTTCTTTCTTTTTATGTCCCTTACTTATTTTTTCCACTAATCAAAAGTTTAAAAAATGTTTATCATAGGTTTTAAAGATGTTTAAGGGAAAGTAATAGGTCAATATTAAATTTGGGAATATTTTTCAAGAAAATAACTTATGTTTTATTTCAATAGTTTTATATGGTGGAAAAATGGATATTGGTCGAAGGATTCCATATTATAGTATATGGTTTGTTTGTATAAATTATAAGCTAATTATATAAAAATATAAACCTAAAAATACCCTAAAATGAATGAAAATGAATTCTTGAGTTAAAATTCAATATTATGTAATTTTTATGTGCATTTCCTTACATAGAGAACAAAAGTGGACCTAGCATGATAAGAACAGAAAAATAGTCATCAAATAACTCTCTTACTAATTAAGTATTTCATACATGACACAAACTCAAATAACAAATTTGTATGTAACATGAGATTCTAAGTAGTAAATATAGATATTGTATCAAATAATTATAGTAAGTAAAATAAATTACATGTAACATAATAATCCCCATGTTTACAAAACTTTCAAAAACCAAGTAACTATTGGAATATCATTCCAAAAATAAATTAGAATTGACAATAGATTATATATATTTCATAACCATACTTAAGTATCTATGAGAATGAAATCATGACTATAGCGAGGCTCATGCATCAAAATATTTTTTTATATCATAGTAAAATAATCTTTTTTTGAAAAACAAACCCTTTTTCTATAAATAGATAAATTCAAAGCATAAAAATCTATAATAAAAATAACAAATTAACTATTTATTGATAACTATTTAACAAAAATAAAAAAGTACACATAATTATAGGAAATTTATAGATACTTATGCCTTATATGACATTATAAAATTCAAATGAATAATAAAAAAATTATCTTAGTTATTGAATTGATATACCAATCTCTAATATCAAAACATCCCAATAAATCTAAAAAATACCTATTCATTATTATCTGAATATCACCTATCAATATAATTTACCAATAATTAATATCAAAACATCCAAATCAATCTTAAAATATATATCCTTCATTAACTAATTATCAATAAGGTAAAATATAAAAAAGTAACAATAAAAATTTAATAAATATAAAATAAAAATAAAAATAATTCAAATTACAAAAAATTTATATTAAAATAACAAAAAAAAATATAATCAGGGTGAAATTTATACATGGAAACTAATTATAACCACTGTAATATATAATTGGGAAAGATGTATATATAAACAAATAAATTAATGGATAAAATTTAAAACTAAAAAATATTAAATAAATATTCTAAAAATAAAAAATAAAAAATCTACTTACGAAATATTGAGATTCAGGGTCAAAATATGTGATAAAGTGATCCAAAATGGTGATTAATGAAAATCATATTGCAAATAATCAAATAATAAAGATCAAAAAATATGAAATACAGTAATGGTGAAACCTGAATAAGATAAAAGGAACTGAGATTGGTGGTCCAAATGAAGAAAATGACTAGGTGTAAGAATTTAATGGAGAATAAAAATGACGAAAACAAACTAAAAAATATATTAAAGGAGGAATATTAGGGAATAAGAAGTAGGGTCAATAGATTTGAGCCTTATCTATGAGGGTTTCTGAAAAAATATCGATGAATGAATGAGAGGAAATCCATCACATATATTTTTTAAATTATTTTTATGTTATTTTTTATTCAAATTATTGTGTAAAATATTTAAAAAAATTGACATTGGTTTTTTTTAAATATATTCCATAAGTTCAAACAAATATTTTTTGTTGGTTTACTAAAGAAATGACCACAAATTTTAATTTATAAAATATTTGACATTGGTTGTTAAAAATTAGAACATAAATGGAATATCACAAAGGTTTTTAATGTCAATTTTAAATAAATTCATGTTAAAATTTCTATGTGGAACCCTATTTTTCTACTAGTGAAAACATCCATATATTCCTTCACCATATCTTGAACATGGTTGTGTGAGGTTTTTTCGTACAAAGAGCCAAAATCTCTTATGGATGGGTGATTGAGTGCAACATCCTATATAAATTTCATCCTCATCTAAACTAAAATTACATCTTGATCATGAAGGATAATCTTAATCTACTAGCTCATAAGCACCATAATATCTGATTATGGAAGTATATATGGGAATTATGTAAATATAACCAACTTCTACCAAGGATCAAATCATATTTCATCATTTTAGCCACTATAAAATTTCATAAAAACCTCTCTATACTATATGGCAGATCACACATCTAGAAGATGTGAGTGATCATTGGACCTCTACCTGTAAGAGTCTCTAACCACATGGGTCATAATAGAGGCTCCACCAAAATCTATATCTCTCAAAAAAGTAAAGTAGTGATGAAATCATTTTTCATACGGGTGACATTAAGTATTTGTAGAAAATTATAAAATACATAGATCATACCTCAGAACATGTAGAGCACTGCCTGTACATATCCCTCCATCACCTCTATTTGACCTTGTCCTTGACCACTAGATTTTGGATATTGGCATGGATTTCATGGGGATGGTGGTGGTGGAAGAAAATTATAGTGTCATCCTCCTCTAGCACCACCTCCTGGTGCACCTCTAGCTCATTTTACAAAACCACCTCCTTGATGAACAACCCAACCACCTTTATGGGGTCCCTAATAACATTTTATCTTTGATGTAGAGGTCAATCAATATCATGACTACCCTCATCTACTTGAAGTCCCTGTTTTCATGAAACAAATGGATATGTCCACTAATGTCATATATAATATTATCCCTTTGAAAGCTAGATCACATGTATAACACTTTTTGTACCAAATGTATTTATTAATAACTCAAGATGGGATGAATTGAGTTCTTTAAATTGTTAACAAATTAAAACACCCTTGTTATAATATGCTTGAATCTATTTATCTCCTTTAAAATGAGTATGAAATATAAATAAAGAAAATAAAAAGAGCATGACATGAAGAAATTTTTATAGTGGTACAAGGAAATAGGAACTATCCATTATCCACTCCACCAATTATCAATTCAAATTGGGTCATTTTATTCCAGTCCTATTGTTGGGGATTGTACAGCTGACCATAAACATCTTATCCTTGGTATAAAGGTGAAAAGAGATTTTATAGCTCTCTAAACTTATAATAACTATCTATGGCCTTCCTTTATCCCTCAGTATAAGGAGAATGTACTTACAATAGATAAGAAAATATGTATAAAGGAAGTACAGTTCAATTCATAGCTACAACAAACAACTAAAAAAATTATGAATAGGCTTTCGTGAGATTATTATGCCTATAAATTGTAACTCTAGAATGATTATTTAACAACATTAGATTCTCTCTTAGATCAGATATATAAATAGTTTTTTTTCTCATAGTCACAAATAAAAATATATAAAAACAGAGTATATAGTTCTTCAAATATATTAGCAGCTCTTGCCTTCTTCTTTCCTTCATATTTTATCTCATATTGGTTTTATCTTATATTCATAATTATTATTCCTTAATTATTTTTTGGAGTAAATAAACAATACCTAAAATGTTAAACTTTATCCCTACCATGATATTTTTTTCTTTTAAAATAGTAAAATAAAGGTAGTCATTAACAATGATAAACTATAATCTTCCTTGTAATCATCATATTCTTTAGAATTATTATATTTCATTTAATTATTTTATAATTATTAAAATATACATAACTTTAATAAAACTAATGTAAGATTGGAATTATCCCATAAATCAGTAATGGTTATATTCTCCTAGAAAAATATATATATATTTTTTAAAATATCCAAATTCATAACACTTTAGCTTCATATTAATTTGATCACTCCATCTCATAACACTTTAAATTCTATAGGACTTCATCAATTTTGTATTCCTTCAACTATTTTATATGAAATCTCTATATACTTAACACTTCCATTAGGATTTTGTAATAATTCTATCTCAATGAAAGTCTTTTTCCTTAGGTGATTTTATATATCATATGAATTTCCTCTATTATATGGTTTGACTTCATAATATCATAAGACACTATATTCTAATCATATTAATTTTGTAAGAAATTGGTTTTTGACTCGTGAATGAATCCTTTAAATTTCAGTCTAATTTTCTTTTATGGACATAAAATGAATTCTCAATGATTTAGTAAAGGTTTTGTGGGTTTCCAGCGCTTATTTGGAGCTCGGAACCCTGGATGGTGATTTTTTTTGCCTATCATATAGTTAGAGTAAATATTAAATGGTAGGCCACATGGTTATTTTTAACCGTGTGAGGATGGATAGTGAGCAGCAAAAGGAAAAACAGTTTTCCCAAACCGTGTTAAATGGGACTCACAACCATGTGGGAATATTTGTAATTTTGATGGTGGATTTTTTATTGGTTGGAACAAAATTTCCCTACCCATATGGCCTAACCATGTGGGTTCCCCTTTCTTACAGCATATCATGCATGGTTTTTGTACAGTTTGGAAAATTATACGGCCAAACCTTGCGAAGTCCATTTTTGGAAAAAATTTCCACAATTACATTAAATGGTCTATTTTAACAATATCTATCCTATATTTCTATTTCTATAAGACGGTCAAGGATATTTCCTCCCTTTTGAAGCTAAAAATCTCTTTAATCTAGGTTTTTTTCCCAAGCATTCATCCAAAGTCCAATCAAATCATCATCTATCTCGTTAGATCAATACTGGTACATTTTCAATTCCTTTTTAATTTTTTTTATTCTTCTTCCTATCAATGATGCTATTTAGATGTAAAATTATATTACCTATTTTCAATGTGTTGGCCCATTCTTCATTTATACTCAAATTTAGGTTGAATTGGAAGTTGATATTGGATGAGGAGAGTCGTACAAGCCTAAGGTAGGTGGTATATAACTCATCCTTTGAGTTTCTCCATTTTGAAACATGTCATGGGCGCGTGCTGATTTTATCAGGAGTCATTTTTCGAATTTATATTCCTTTATTATAGTCATTATAACCATGTTCTAAGACCCTTTCCAAATATGTAATTCATTTTTGGTGGTTACATTCAGAATTTAAACCTCCCCAATTTGGGTGTTATTTCATAAATGGGTTTTTAGTAATTTGACTTATTTACACGCCATTGTTCGGGTGTGCCTTGACTTGACCCTCATAATGGTAATAATCTCTCATTAAATGACTTTTTAATTGTGATTTGTTCATATAAAGTACCATATAAGCTAATCAATTGACCCACCTAAGGTAAGTGTTAAACATGATTAATCAATTGCAAATGAAATTGAAAGTATATTGTATGTATGTGGCTTAGACTAATTTTATAGAAATGAATGTTTGGTTTCATGTCTTAGCACCCCTTTCAACTTATTATAGAATTTAGTGAAATGATCATGTTAAATGATTATGATATAAATGTATTAATCATATAGTTTCATGATCAATTGTCCTTATCACACTAATGAAATGAAATGGATTGAACCTTAACATATTAAATGGTATGAATGTGATATATCTTAATTAAATAAATGATTTAAATGCAAGGTTAAAAATTAAATATGGACCTTCAAATCATTATAGGGGTGTTTTGACTTGATCCCACGCAGGATTACTAAGGTAATTCCTTGAGTACTCGAGGACACCATTCTGATTCAAAGATGTTGGTTTCCATTGTTAAGACCCACCTTGGAAACTGATCATATTCTATCAGTGCATACCTAGTATGACACTATAGAATCCTTCCTTTACTATATAGGATTAATTTAACACACTCCATGGATCCATTGTGGCCTTTTCATACATAAGGTTCCTTGTTTACATCTTTGTCCCTAGTTATAGATTATCTCGGTTTACCTTGGATGTATTCCTTGGACTCAGTTAGATGAAACTATTGTAGAATGACTTGGATGATGATCCTTGGATTACACTCTAACCCCATATCTAGGATGCAGTTAATAATGATTTGGAGACCCTTGGGGTCTCGGTTTCCTTGGTTATTACCTTGGAACCCTTTAATTATTATTATCGTCATGGTTTCCTTGTTACATCTTGGAACCTCTACTATTACCATCACAAGGTTATGTCAATATTGGATATGCCTAAAATGAAATAATTATATAAACTATAACTAATTAATTAATGAAACAATTACATGTTTAGACACCAACCTAGAGATGAATTAGGTACTTTGGTATTTATATTATCGTACTGCTTTATTTTTATATATGCATGCTTTCAAACCATTTCAATTATATTACACTGACACGATGTTATAGTCACCCTTGGTGGTGTCTACTGAGATTTATCTCACACCATATTTGGACCACCAACGGTACCTGTGCAGACTATATGTATACAGGTGTAGATAAAGGGAAGTGTGCCTCCTTAGACATGTGATTTCTTGTTACAGTAAGATAGAGACGGTAACAAGTTAATGAGTTGGAGATCAAGATGCTTGGATAGTTTTGTATTCCTTTTTTCTACTTTTGTATATCATTCTTGTATGCTACTTTGTATCCATGTTTTTCATATTTATAGTGAAATAACAAATCATCGTCATTTTTTATATGAGTATCAATTGTTTAGTTGTTTATTAATTCAGTTATTATTGTGTATATATATATATATATATTAGTTTCATCCTGTTGTTTACTATTGTTGGTCAGTTAGCTTATGGTGTTCCCTATATTTACTTATACTTATTCTTCTGTTTACATTTTGTTTTCATATTTATACACGATGATACACTCTAGTAATGTGGGCATAGTGTCCCCATGGACACACTTTAGGCCCTCACTACTAGTCGGAAGCCTCTAGCGATCGGAGAGATGTGCATGAGTCTATGTGACTAACCAGACTCAAGGCACCTTTAGTGGCATCCCAAACTGGGACATCGCAAAGTGGTATCAGAGTGGGTTCTTTTATTGTTTTACTATTTGTATACAATCATCAGGATATTAGGAAAACATGGAACTTGGTTACAAGCTATGATTTGGCATCACGAACCCATGTTTGGGGTAAAGGATAAGTTTCCTAAATTTAAATTATTGTTATTCTTTGGTCTATTACTTTTTATATCATTTCACCATTGGGTGACACACATGCTATGTGGTGTATTCGATTATTATTCTAATTGAGGATCTTATTTCATCTTTAGCCTGATCATATGAGGGAAAGGATCATTATAACATGCATCATTATTGGTACCAAGATTTCTCATGTCATGTATAATATCTTCCTATATAGTTGAATTTCACTCGTTGCATTGCTAGATATTCCTTTGATTATTTATTAATCCTTGGTTGTATATATATACTCATGTTGATCTTAGCTATGACTAAGTGATTGTTGGTTTCAATTTATGAGGTGTTATAGGCCCTCTTGGGTTTGAATTATTAATTTACCGAGTAAGGTCATTAGACTAAAATAAAATGGGTGTCGTTTTCAGTGATAAGTTGTATGGGACCTGATTAACTAGGAATTGTGATCCATTCTAAATGAACTTTGGTTTAAGTTATAAGAAAATTCTAACATAAAATTGAAACTAGGCTTCTAAAAAGTAATGGTTTCACATCCTTATCCTACCTTGTCATTTTTATGAAAGATAAAAGAGTGAACCTAGAAATTAAATATAAAATTGATTGAAATGGTTTGAAATGGATGCTAATAAATGATGAGGAAAGGTATGGTTGACCCTTTATCTACTAGAACCCATGTAACAAATATATGGGTACTTACCAATACCTATCCTTCTAATAAGGTAGGCAGGGTAGTATACTATGGATATTTATCCTCTTCTTACATTAAACTTCTATTAGTGTGGATATATTTATTCATCTAATCTAGTTTTGAGGCTTGTTATTGGAATTAGTAAACCAATGCCACCACAACATCCTCATGTTGTGTTCCAAGAGGGTGGTGAAGACCATGCTTCAGACATGGTGGGCCCTGAGATTCCAGTATTACCTCAAGTATTTCCACTTGAAACACTACCTATTTTACCAAATTTGGGAATTGATTATCATGTTCAAGATAGTTTCCTACATCTGATGCATCCCATGCAAGGTTCTCCACAAGCTGCACATATGATGGCTGGTCTAACATGCGATTACTAGCAGTAGCATCCTTCTATATTTTTAGCTGATGGTGGTCAATAAGCTGTTGAATACTAGCTAGAGTGAACCTTGTCTATCATTGAGCATCTGGAGAGGCCTCCAGAGCGAAGGGTGATGCTTTCGACACACATGTTTTGTGATTTTTCCAAGTGATGGTGGGATGTAATTACCCAAGCTAGTCTCTATTTGGGCATGGTAACGGATGACTTCTATATTTATTTCTATGTTTATTTCTTTCATCATACACTTATATCTAACTGAGCTAGAGAGCTCATGCATCTCAAGTGGGTTTTTATGTCAGTTATGGAATATTCAGCATGTTTCACTAATTTTCATCTCTTTACACTGCTTCTAGCTGGTAATGAGATTTTGTGTGCTAGACCCATCTAGGAGGGGATTGTGTATGCCATCTATACTTAGGTGAATTCCTTCCTCTAACCTATCATTTTTGAAATAGTTTATCATGATCATATCACTGAGTGAAACCTAATGGATAGTGATAGTTCCTAGCATAGAGGACTAGTGTTACGTCGGGCCAGTAGTTCTTCCAGTAGTAGGAAACATTCTATAGAAGTTTCTCATGAGTGTAGTGGAAGCTAGATTACCCATGAGGGTAGGTCTATGTTGTGCCATTAGTGTGGATGATAGGGTGACATTAAGCCTCAGTGTGATAGAGACCCTCTGAAGTGTAGGGATTGTGGCTATATGGGGAATCTATAGAAATTATACTAGACTATTCCATCAACTTCTATGGGTAGAGGATCCACACCAACTACACCTTTAGGAGTAGGTAATCTTACACCACATCAGGTGGGGAGTTATAGTAGCACTGGAAGGAATGGATGAGGAGGAGGTCATGGCCATGTTAGCCAGACTACTAATCACCACCAGCAATAGAAGATCATTTTTTATCGTGGTAGTTGAACTATTGGACAGGTTTTTGGATCTGGTCAATTGCAAGCACTACAACTAATGCCCAAGGATAAAGCTACCAGACCATCTATACTATAAGGTACTATTGTAGTATCCTTTACTATAGTATCTGATTTATTTGTAACACGTGCTTCACACTCCTTCATCTCTTTATCTATCGTGGAAATTCACTGTTTATAAATACAGTGTTGCTATGGTGTAATGATCCAAGATACACCATTAGGAGTATAGTTAGAAGAAATATGATAGTGTAGGTATTTTTTCCTTTATTTAGGAAATTACCCTTTTTATGGGACCTCTTTCTTTAGATGATGGGATTCAACATCATTCATATGATGAATTGGTTGGTTCTGTATCATGCCTTTTTAGAATGTTGTCACTATAGGGTATAATTTACATAACTAGAGGTTATAGTTTACCTGCATAAGTTTGAGTTGGATGTGAATTCTAGAAGATCTAGACTAGTGCATCATGGGTTGGGTGGATTAACCACCCATATTTTTAATCCCTTCATGGAGGATCATGGTTTATATCAGGCTAAATTCCCTCCAGTTGTAGATCGTTTGAGGGACATTTTTTGTTGTGATTTTCCTAGCTCACCTCTTGAGAGATAGGTAGAGTTTACGATTGAGATCATTCAAGGAGTAGATCTAGATTCCATTCTTCCATATAGGATGGAACCTACTAATCTCCAGGATCTCAAGTAGTTGTTATAGGATTTAGAGGCCAAAGGTTTTATATAGAACATTAGTTCCCCCTGGGGTTCACCCATGCTTTTCTCTAAGATGTCAGATGAGACACTGCATCTATGTGATTACTACAAATGGTTGAACTAGATTATGGTCAATAACGGATATCTACTACCTCTAATATTTGATTTCGTTGACCAAATCTGAGGAGCTACGGTGTTTTCTAAGATTGGCCTGATATTTGGATATCATCATGTGTGAGTCAGTCCATCAAACATACATCATACATCTTTCCATAGTAGGTATGGTCTGTATGAGTACCTCATTATGTTTTTTGGTCTCACAAATGCATTGTCTATTTTCATGGCTCTAATGAATAGTGTTTTACACCCCTATTTGGATTCCTTTGTGTAGTATTTTTGGATGACATCTATCTGTTCTCTCACACTCGTAGAGACAAAGTTAAGCACCTTGAGATCATTTTGAATACTTTGAGAGAGAATCAGCTCAATGAAAAGCATGTTATGTGACACTTATGGATCCACAAATTTCACTTACTGGGTCATATTATCTCAAAACTAGGATTCTATGTTGACTAAGAAAAGGTTAGTGCAATAGTTTCCGTGGAGAATACCAATAATGTGTTTATTATATTGAGTTTCTTAGGGATAGATGGATATTACAGTCATTTCATATAGGACTTTTCATTCCTTGTTTCAACACTTTTTGGTCTTAAAAAGAAGGGTGTTAAGTTCCTGTGGTCAGAATAGTGTGATAAATCCTTTTAGGAGTTGAAAGGAATGATTTTCTCATCACCTATTCTGATATTTCCATATCTAGGAAGAAATTATATCATGTTTATCAATGCATCATTCATCATATTGGGAGAAGTGATGATATAGGAGTATGGAGTTTTTGTATATGTATCTCGATAGTTGAGGCCTCAGGACAGAAACTACTCGACTCATGAACTTTAGCTAGCAGTAGTTTTCTATGCCTTACATTGTTGGAGACATTGTTTATTGGGTGAGTTATTTGTGGTTTATATAGACCATAATAGCCTCAAATATATATTTAAATAGCATGAATTGAATATTAGATAGTGAATATGGGTCAAATAACTTCACTCATTCTATTTTGAGATTTCCTTTATTCCTAGAAAAGGAAATATAGTAGCTGATGCACTGAGTCAGAAAACTCAGGAAAAATTTATATGGGAGGCCAATGATGAAAGGAAATTTATGGCCTTATTTTCTAAGTTGAATCTGTAATTTCATGATAATCACGACTGTACTTATCACTAATCCTTAATAGTTACATATTCCCTCTTTAAGAAGGTGAATAGTGGGTAATTTTTAGATCCTAGTGGTTGGTTCTCTATGAGAGTATTTTAGGAGATGGCCCACCTCTAGATTGGTCTATAGAGAGAGATAACATCTTACATATACATGGATGTGTCTGGGTTCCTAAGAATATGAGAGAGGCATTTTTGTGATAATCTCATACTTCTTAGTGGTATGTTCATCCATGCATCTCTAAAATGTATTGACATATGTGATGCTAGTACTGGTGGCCTGGGATGAAACATTAGATTACAGGCTTTATCACTAGGTGTTCTACCTTTCAGTAGGTGAAGGTGGGTCACCAAATACCTAAAGGCTTGATAAAGCATCTTTCGATCCTGAAATGGAAATGGTAAAATGTTTCCATGGATTTCCTAGTTGTCTTACCTAGGTCTCCAATATGTAGTAACGCTCTATGGGTAGTTGTTGACTAACTAACAAAGTTAGGCCACTTCATTCCTACCTAAGATACTTTCTCTGTTAATGAGATGGACATTTTGTACATCTGTGAGATTATTTGACTAACCAGGGTCCCTCATACTATCATTTTAGATAGGGACACCCATTTCAAATCATGGTTCAGGAAGGGGTTGCAGAAAGCTATGGGTACACAGGTAATTCTAACCATATATTTTCAACCATAAATATATGGATAGTCATAATGAATGTTGCAGGTTCTATAGTAAATGTTCCAATAATACATCCTTTATTTTGGTGCTTCTTGGGAGAATAATATTGCTCTCATCGAGTTCTCCTAAAATAATAGATTCTAGGATACAATCCAGATGTATCCATTTGAGTTATTTTATGGTAGGCCATGCCATTATCCCTTATTCTAGATAGAGGGAGGAGAGGTGGCCATATTGGGTCCTCATCTCAGGAAGAAGACTTTGGAGTAGGTTCATCCCATCAGGAAGTGTATGACTAATGCTCAGTCTAGATAGAAATTGTATAATGATCGTCATCAACGACCACTAGAGTTCGAGGTTAGGGATTGTTTTTTCCTATGGGTGTCTCCTAGGCTAGGTCATAGATGGATACAGAGGCAAGGAAATCATTCATCACTCTTCATCGGTCCCTTTGAGATTCTGGAGAGAGTTAGGCTGGTAGCCTATTGGTTGCTACAACCTTAGAGGTACTTTTCCATGAATGAAGTCTTCCACATTTCATAGATTCACAAGTATCATGTCGATTCATCTAATACTTTTGATCATGAGGATGTTGAGATGGATGTCAATGTTTTATTTTTAGGAGTATCTTATACTTATCATCAACCAAATAATGAATGATATTTGAGGCCATTTTATTCCTCTAGTGTGGGTTCTATGGAAGCACAGTCATATACAGGATGAGACTTGGGAGTGTGAGACCAATGTAGGTGCTTAGTACCCTGATTTATTCTCAGAAAATTTCTCACCACTCATGTAAGTCGAAATCGGGGATGAGTTCCTTTAAGGGGGAGGACTGTACAAACTTGGTTTTTTTTCTAAGGTATGGATCCTTTAGATTTTTTTCTGATTTTCTTTTAAGGAACAAAAATGGATGCCTATTAAGTTATAGGCCCCACCCATAATATAATTAAATCACACATACATGTTTTATAAGATCAGACACAATCATAACATCACCCATGAAATGAAATGGGTATCATAAACATGTAATCATATTATAACATGTGGAAAAGAGACATGTTTCATAATCATTTCATTCAATCATAATCTATGAAAAGAATTGGGTTTGATAAACATAATTTCATCAAATGTAAACCATTCAGAGAAAGAATATGAATGGAATCATTGAATTATTTCCCCAAAAAGGAATGATTAACACCAACAGAAGTCATCTTAGATGGAAAATAATTTTCAAAGGTATTTAAAAAACAATTCTTAAGGATAATTGATTTTCTTCTATGACAAATTATGTTTAAAACCTAAAACCTTCTTGTTGACCTCACCTATTTTAATAATCTCAATTATTCTTTCACATGTTTTGATAATCCCAAATAATTTTTATCTATATATTTATTCTTTCAATCTATGAAATTATATTATCATGTTGATAATAAAAACAAAATAATAATTGGAATATATTAATCAATGTTTATCTATGTTTATATGTACTTTGAAATAATTATAACTCAATCTGCATATGTGTTGCATAGAAAAGATAAGTGTTATGTGTTGCATGGAACAGATAAGTGTTTAGTCCACTGGTATGCACATAGCTACTGATACAGACAAATAGAGACCTACAGGTACTTAGTCTACCGATAGACAAAGGTTACCGATAGAATGAATAGACAGTCATTGAAACAGATCAGAGATACCGGTATGTATAATTCTACAGGTATGCAAGTCTACCGATACAGGCTACCGATACAGACAGACAGACACACAGCTGCCGTTATGAAGCTACTGATACAACCAGACAGACGAATGCTACCGATACAGAGCTACTGATACAAATTTCACTGACAGACAGAGCCACCAATATAAGTAGTCACTTGTATGAGCAAGTTACCAATATACCAAAGCTACTAAAGAAGGAGTTACCAGTACAAAGAGCTACCGATACACGGAGTAACTGCTACCGATAAAACGAGCTACCGGTACAAGAACAGAGAGCTACTGATAGGAGTTCCCCACTATACAAAGTCCACTATTACAAGTCTACCGACAGAGAGGTACTAATGAAAGACTGTTAATTAGTCACTGATACATAAACCCTATAATTTGTCAATATTATTTATTAAAATAATGCAAACAGTCATATTTGATGATTTTAATGAAATTAATATTATTTAATGATAGTGGTTGGCGTGTGAGGGAACCGTACCTCGTACCTATAAAAAGGTAATAATTCCCATTATCGGAGTTGAAATCAATAAAAGTAAGGACAAAGGTCAGGCATAAAGAAGAGGTGTTGTAGTGTGTTGAAGAGTTCTGAATAGAAGTGGATACCCACAGTAAAGAAAGGCTACCTTCATACTGGAAGAACACTGAACATACATGAAGCCATTCATATAAGAAGAGAACTCAAGCTGATCAAGATGAACCTGAAATTCAAGGAAGGAAATGAAACTCTGTTTTTAGACAAAAACCAGAGAAAAACTCAGAAGCATTTATGTTTAATAAAAAGGAGTCCAGAGCTGCACTTAAAATCAGTAGAACATTCTAAACTCATATATGTACTATCTTAATGATTCTTTTACATAATTTTGAGCAGTGGGTGTACTCTTTTTATTTCATACACACATTGACTCATGTGCTAAACTAGAGGATTTAATCCTCAGTCACTCTTTCCCTACTCTTATTTCCCACTGTGGATAGTGGTAGAGGTCAAGTAGGACCTAGATAACCTGTGTGCTATTGTTTTGTTTTCCCCTGAAGAATTGTGGTAGATTTCTTAGTATCTGGATAGTCCTTTTACTGTTGTTTACCCCGATCCAGTGTGTGGATAAAAATTTATATAAATTTTTTGAGAGGACTAAGTCTCATCTTGAGACTGAACCTCTTGTTTTAAACTGCTATGCTTACTTTATTTTTTAAAATTATATTGATTATTACGCTTCTAATTACTTTGAAATAGAAAAAAAATTAAAGTTTCTTTGATAGTTAATCTAGAAATTGTTTTTAACTATTGTAACTTATTAGGTTAGTTTCAAAAGATAATTTAATATTCTGATTAAATTAACTGAGACCTAATCAATATTTTGTGAACCTAATCAAACCCTTACAGTTTTTACAGATTCACTATTGTCTAACTTAGTTTTTAATTGGGGGATTTTAATAGAAATATTTTTAACAGAAATTTTTAATTGGAACTCAATTCACCCCCCCCCCCCCTCTTGAGTATCCGCTCTGACCAACATTTTGTATCAGAGGTTGTTTTTTATTTATAAAGGATATCTGAATACTCTGTTTTTCAACTATGATTTTTTTTGTATCTTAATGATCTTAAATTTCTGTTAGTTCTAAATTTTATCTCTTTAAATATATTTGATAAAATCTTATTATGGATAATATACTAAAAGGTTTTTCTACTAATAGGCCACCCTTATTTAATGATACAAATTATGCCCAATGGAAACTTAAGATAAAAATTCATTTGGAGAGTATGGGATTTGACATCTGGACGGCTATAGAGACTCAATATAAAATTCCAGAAACTGAAAATACCACCTGGGATGAACCTACTAAAACTGATTATAATAATAATTATAAATCAATGAATGCTTTATACTGTGATTTAGGTGTTGAAGAATTTAATAGAATATCTGCTTGTAAAACATCTTATGAAATCTGGGACACTTTGGATATTTCCCATGAAGGAACAACCAATGTTAAAAAAATAGACTAAACACCTATACTATTAAGTATGATAATTTTAAAATGAAGTCTGATGAACCTATTTCTGACATGTATCTCAGGTTCAATGAGATTTCCAACACTATGAGCTCACTTGGAAAAGTTTTTCCTACAAAGGAGAAGATTATGAGAAAACTATGATGTCTGCCAGAAAGATGGAGAGGCACATATGTTTCAATAATAGAATCATGTGATTTAAGTTCACTTCCTATTAAATAATTAATTGGAAAGTTGATAATGTATGAAGAAGAGCTGAAAGTAAACAAGGAAGAAGACGATGAACCAAAGAGGAAGTTGGTAGCATTTAAATATACTGCCTCAAAGAGCAAGGACAAGGAGAAAGTTCACATATCTTCTGAAATCTCAACAAGTGAAGGTTTAGATTCTGATAGTGATGAAGAGATGGCTCAGATATCCAGAAATTTCAATAAGTTCTACAGGAAGAATAAATTCTTCAGAAAACCAAATTATAAAGGAGAATATGATAACAAAGTTCATTGGAAGAAGGATTGGAAGAAAGCTGATAAGGATAATGAGATAGTTTGTTATGAATGCAAGAGAAAAGAAAATGTCAAGGCAGACTTCCCAAAGTAAAAGTTCAAGAAGAAATATGACTACAAGGACTGAAAATATAAGAAATCAATGAAGGCAATCTAGAGTGCTTCAGAAGACAGCACAAGTGAGTTTGAAGTTTCTAATTATGAAAAGAATCGTTCCAACATGTGTTTCATGACTAATAATTGTAAGGTACCTATTTCCCCTATGCTGAATGATTATTATTCTGGGAATGAAAGTAGTGATGATAATATGTCTAAATCTGAATTGTTTGAGTACTATAAAATTCTAGAAGAAACCTGTAATGAATTGAAGGAAAAGTATAAGACCTTGAAGAAATAGCATTCTTTGACCAACTCTGTAAAATCTGCACTTGATATAGAAAAGGAAAAAAATGCTCAATTACTTAAGGAAAATACTGAACTGAAATTGTCCAATATGCAATTAAGGAAGGACTTAGAGAAATTCGCAAATGGAAAGAATACTCTAACTCAAAATCTAGGAAAACAAGTGCCACCAAAATATACCACGGGAATAGGCTATCAGCCTGGACAGAGACAAATTACTAAAAATAGATTTCTTCCTAAATTTGGACAGAATGCTGCTAGTTCTAGTTTTGGAAATACATATGCTTAAACTAGTTATTCACATGGTTATAGATTAAATAAAGTTTATCTTTCAAAATCTTTTGAATCTATTGATTGTATGAGACCCATTAGACAAATTTGGATACCAAAAATTTTGTTTGCTAACCTGTCTGGACCCAAGAAAATCTGGGTACCAAAATCATTTTCTGTTTAAATCTATTTTGTAGGAAAGTTTCTTGAAAAGTTCCCATAAGAAGGTATGGTAATTGGATAGTGGATGTTCAAGGAATATGACTGGATATTACTCATTCTTCAAGAGTTTAATCAAAGTTTATGGAGTCCATGTCACCTTTGGTGATAATTCAAAAGGAAAAATCATCGGCTTAGGCCAGATTGGTAACACTGATTCAGTTTTAATTTCCAAAGTTTTATTTATTGATGGACTTAAGTATAACCTGTTATATATTTCTCAGTTGTGTGATGATGGTTTCAATGTAAAATTTGAAAATTATTCATGTAATGTTTTTAATTCTGAAAATATTTTATTATTTTTTGCTTTGAGAAATGAAAATGTTTATACTGTTGATTTAAATTACTTGGATAAACAAAACATTACTTGCTTGAATAATTTCCATAAAGAGTCTTGGCTATGGAACAGAAGATTAGGACACTACAATGTTCATTCACTTAGAAAACTGACTAGGAAAAACTTAGTTAGAGACCATCCTAAACTCGAATTCCCTGCTGATAAAGTTTGTAATCCCTATCAAAAGGGAAAGTAATATAAAGTTTCTTTTAAATCAAAGAAAGAAGTTTCAACTTCTCAACCTCTCGAGTTGGTTCACGTGGACTTGTTTGGACCATCTAGAGTTTCTAGTTTAAATGGGAATCACTATGTCTATGTCTTAGTAGATGACTATTCTAGGTACACTTGGGTATACTTCTTAGCTCACAAAAGTGAAGCTTGTTCTTACTTTATTAAATATTCCAAGTCTGTAGAAAACCTTAGTGGACTTAAGATTAAAACCGTGAGAAGTGATCATGGTCGTGAGTTTCAAAATCATGAATTTGAATCTTATTGCTCACACAATGTCTATAGTCACAATTTCTCTACCCCTAGAACACCTCAACAGAATGGTGTAGTAGAAACAAGAAATAGAAATCTTCAAGTGATTGCAAGAAATATGCTTAATGAGTATGACCTTCCAATTTACTTTTGGGCTAAAGCGGTAAATACAGCTTGTTAAATTATTAATAGAGTCCTAATTAGACATGTTCTCAAAAATACCCCTTATGAGTTGTGGAACCATAGGAAACCTAAGGTTAATTACTTTAAAGTTTTTGGTTGCAAAGTATTTATTATCAATAAAAAATATAACCTTGATAAGTTTTCATCCAAGAGTGATGAAGGAATGTTTCTAGGTTATTCAATTACTATAAAAGATTATAGAGTTTTTAATAAAAGAACCAAATGTGTGGAAGAATATTTTCACATCAAGTTTGATGAAACTGATCCACATGAACCCAAATCTTCCATTGAAAATCTTGAAGAAGATTTGTCTGTTTTGAACCTTAATGATAAAATCAATGAACCTATTGTAAAGACATCTAGTTCTGGAAACTTTCTAGAACCTATTTCTATAGAGTCTAAATCTAGAGAAGAACCTGAAATTTCATGTCCTACCTTTACTAGATCAACTAGGATTCTAAAGAATCTTCCTTTAGATGTTGTTGTTGGTAATCTTGATAGAGGGACACAGACTTGAACTTCTCTAAGAAACTAGGTTGAACATCAAGCCTTTCTTTCACAGTTAGAACCTAAAAATATCAATGATGCAATCAATGATGAATTTTGGGTAATGGCTATGCAAGAAGAATTAAATCAATTTGAAATAAACAAAGTCTGGTATTTTAAAATCATCAATTTGTATACTCTGCAAGCTTGTGTATTGATTTTTAAAAGAGTATGCAAAATGAATTTGAAATGAGTTTAATGGGAGAACTCAAATATTTTCTTGGATTTCAAGTTTTTCAAAATTAAAATGGTATTATTTTAAATCAAAGTAAGTATACAAATGATATTTTAAAATGTTTTGGTTTAGATAGTATTAAGGAAAGTGATACACCCATGAATACCACTTGCAAGTTGGACATTGATGAATCTGGGAAACCAGTTGATCAAACCAATTATAGAGGTATGGTTGGAAGTCTATTTTACCTTACCGCTAGTCGAATAGATATTATGTTTAGTGTGTGTATGTGTGAAAGATTTTAAGATAACACAAAAGAATCTCTTTTTCTTGCTATTAAAATAATTTTCAAATATCTTAAACATACTAAAAATTTAGGTTTGTTTTATCCAAAAGGAAAATATTTTGATTTAATAAGTTATTCAGATGCTGACTTTGCTGGTTTCAAGTTAGAGAGAAAGAGAACTTATAGAACTTGTTATATTCTAGGTAAGTCCCTAGTATCGTGGGGTAGTAAGAAGCAAAATTCGGTTGCATTTTCTACTGCTGAAGCATAATATATAGCTGCTGGTAGTTTCTGTGCACAAATTCTATTGATGAAACAAACTTTGTTGGATTATGGATATGAGTCTAAACATGTATCAATAAATTGTGATAACACAAGTGCAATTAACATCTCTAAGAATCTCGTGTCTCACTCTAGGACCAAACACATTGATGTAAGGCACCATTTTTAGAGAGATCACTACCAAAAAGGTGATATTACTCTTGAATTTATAGGTATTGAACATCAATTAGCTGACATTTTCCCCAAGACTTTAAGTTCGGATAGGTTAAGTTACTTTAGACATGAATTTGGAATGATAGACTCTGTTCGTTAGTAAAACCTCACTGATATATCATATTGTTAGTAAAACCCTACTAATATACCTTATTGTTAGTAAAACTTCACTAATATACCTCACTGTTAGTAAAACCTCACTGATATACCTCGCCATTAGGAATTCTCACTCATATACTCTTCCGTTTAATCTCTTGTCTTTAGCCATTGGAATCTGTATCATTTATACTTTACTTATTATATTTTAATTATTTATTTTATGAATCCTAAATGATAAAACTAAGTCTTAGTTACATCTCAATCCTCCGAACTCACCTCTCTCAAACCCTTTACCCTCAAACATTAGCTCCTGAATCTCGCCAAAACCCTTAGTTCCTCAAACCAGAGATGGAAAAAAACTTAACTCCCTACTGTTAGAGATGACTTTGATGAGCAGAATGTGAAGAAGCAGAAGACAGGGCCTGAAGAAAGTAGCAGAGTTAGTAGAACAAGGTCGGGAAGGCATCCAGTGAACCCACATTTACAAAATAGAGATATTGTAATCGAGAAAGAGCTATGTGCAGAATGGATGATGTCTAGTAAATTGTTTTTTCTAGAGGTTCTGGAAGATCAGAAATGGGTAGAATTCTTCTCAAATAAAAATGGCCCCTACTATCAGAAGCTAGTAAAATAGTTCTTTGAGTTTTTGAGTTTAAAGAAATCTGATGTGGAAAGTATAATGATTTCATGGGTAAATGGCAAGGAAATAACCTTTTCATCTATTGAGTGGGTTGAGTACTAGAGAGTACCACATAAAGGAGTTTTTGGATATTCATCGAAGACAGTACCACCTATAAGTGACGTATTTGATTATAAGACTATCTTAGAGGAACTCACTAGTAGTGGAAAGAAGAGAAAGGTGGTGGCTGCTGAAATGGATGCAGAAAATAGATTTTTGTTCAAATTTGTGTAACATGTGCTAAGTCCAAGAAGGGAGGACTTTGAAAATTTGAGATATCAAGATATCTATCTATTACATCTCTTGAGACATGGTGTGAAGGTGAATCTATGCAGGCTGCTAATGATTCAAATGGAGGATATGACCAGACCCAAATCAAAAATCAATGCCTTATTCTTTGCCAAGTTTATTTTGATTATGATTAAAGTAAAGGGAATATCTGAGTCTCGGGATGAGACAGTGTTGGTAAGAAACAAATTTTATATCACAATCACAGTCTATAAGTACATGAAGATAAGCTGGAACCCATGGAGAAGGGAATGGGTTACTGATGACAAGAAGTTATATGATAAGTTTAATCCTATGGATTATCCTTATATGCCTAAGGATGTTAGGGATCCAGGTCTAGGACCCGATGAGGAGGAGCCACAGTATAGTGATGATTCAGAAGAGGAGGATTCCTCTACAGAAGATGGAGGAGATACAGACTTTCCTCTTAGCCCAACTCCTGAAATTGTATCACAAGAAAAGGGAAGTGCTTATTTGAACCTACCTAGTACAGAAACTATTTTGGGTGTAATCAATGAAGAGGCACCTGTGGATGAGGAAGACCAGTAGAGATCAGATCAAGAAGTGGCTGCCCCAGAGAATGAAGAATAGGTTCATGCAAGTGAAGAATATATTTCTGTTATCTTGAGCCTTAGTCCACTAATTGGACACTCTTTAATGCCTGTTGAGGAATTTGATGATGTTGATAGACTTGCTCATATTCCTGAGGAGCCTCCTACTATTGTAGAAATGGATATGATTGTTCAAGATTCTTCGGAGGAAGACCAAGTAGCTGAGGATTCTATTACTATACAGGAGAATGAACCAGTTGAGGGGGAGCATCCAACCAGATTTGGCAGTGTTTCAGTGGCTGTTGAGATTGAAGACTGGGAAGAGGACCCAGAGTTTGTAGTTTGTGGATTGGATTACCTAGATTCTGATAATGAGACATCCCTCAGTCGACAAGAAGTTAATTATGATATTCTGTCTGAAATATTACCTGAGAATGTTGTAAGAAAATATGATCTGGATCAGTTGAAGTCTGATCTTAAGACATCTCTTGTGGAAGAGATAAGAAAAATGGAAGCATCCTTAGTGTCATCCATTTAATTGGTTATGAATGACTCAGTGGCCGGTATTGTGTCTGAAAGAGCACCTGTTGTTGTGCCTACTAATATAGTCACCAAGGATGACTTTGAATCTTTGAAGGTTGAGATGAAAGTGTTTTTGAGTGCTTCTGTTTCCGAGTTAAAGAGTCACTTTGTTGAAGATATGAGCAATATGGAAAAGTCTTTTAAACTTTCTCTGGGTTGTAATGTGTCAACCTCTATGGCAGAGATGGTGGATGAAATCACAACTTTCCAGAATCATGTTTCTAGCTTGGCAGAGGATGTTGAAGTTCTAAAGAAATCAGTTGTCTTTCTGGAATCATATATGAGTTCTAAATCTCAAGAAAACAAGGATTTTGATTATGTGAAGAGTGTAGTCAGCCAAATGGTCTTAGGTTTTGAGGAGTTTAAGCATTCCATAACAAAGCATGTTAGCACCCAAGATTTTGTAGTGAAAAATCTCATTAGTGGGCTAACTAAGAGTTTCAAGGATGTTGTGACTTTTTAATTGGTTCTCTTGATTTGAGACCTTCAATAGAATTGGATCAGATTAGAGCTTTGATGAAGGATGATCTTGCTTCAGCTTCAACCAGTAGCTCTTTGGACTCATCTACTATGACCCAAGTGGTGTCTACCCCTAGATATATAATGAATATTATCCAAGATTATATGAGAGAAGCTTCTTCTTATCAGAAATAACTGAAAGACAAAGTAGATTACTATTTCCAAAGGGTTTACACCAAGAATCATCTCAACAACCATTTCAAGATTATGTTGGAAAATATGAAGTTACCACCAGTCAATCAAGCCTTTAGAGAACAAGTCAGCAAGATCAGAGAGTTGAACCCTACACTAGAAAAATTCATGGAGAACATGGATGACTTCATTTCTGCCATGGAGAGAGGAGGAGGAATCATTATGGATTTCAGAAATCTCTTACTGCCCTTATTACATGTTGATGCTCGACCAGTTATTGTACCTCCATATTTACCTACCTCTGCCTCTGTTCCTTCTCCTACTCAGATGACACCTGTCCAAGCCATCTGCATCCTTACTCCTATAATCACTCAGAGAGCTACACAATATAGGCTAGGAACAATTTTAGTATCTCAGCCTCCTCTAATCATTTCTGGTGTTCCTAATCCTCCACATGCATCCACCACACTTGAATCCTCTTCTGATCCCAAGGGAAAATCTCATGCTGAGGATGTGGATTGATTAGTGGCTAGGATATTTTGATAGTAATCACTTGTATTTATTTTTTTTCATTAATGTATCTCTTTGTATTTGTTTGCTTCTAGGAATATATATGATCTTACTTTCTTTTACCCTCTGTTACTTCTCTTTTCTTGTATTTCCTTTTTATCCCACTTTTTTCTAATCATAAAGGGAGAGAAATAATTTCTAAGGGAAGCATATCTAGGGTAGAAATAATATCCAAGGGAGGACAGGGAAAACTGATATGAAAAATCATTACATTTTATGAGAATAATATATTTCCCTCTGGTACATTTGTTTTATATTTTACCTTTGATACATGTGTTTTATAATATATTGTGTTCTCTGATATAAATTCATTTTAATGTTATATCCTCTAATACATTTCTACTTATTTTTGGATTATAATATCATAATTTTTTATTATCAAAAGGGGGATATTTTTGACCTCACCAGTTTTGATAATCACAATTATGCTTTCACATGTTTTGATAATCCCAAATAATATTTATCTATATATTAATTCTTTCAATCTATGAAATTCTATTATCAAGTTTATAATGAAAACAAAATAATCATTGGAATATGTTAATAAATGTTTATCTATGTTTATATGTACTTTGAAATAATTCTAACTCAATATGCATATGTGTTGCATAGAACAGATAAGTGTTACGTGTTGTATAGAACATATAAGTGTTAAGTCCACTGGTATGCACATAGCTACTAATACAGAAAAACAGATACCTACAGGTACTTAGTCTACCGATAGACAAAGGTTACCGATAGAATAAATAGGCAGTCACTAAAATAGAGCAGAGATACCGGTATGTATAAGTCTACCAGTATGCAAGTCTACCGATACAAGCTATCGATACAGATAGACAGACACACAACTATCATTATAAAGCTATTGATACAACCAGACAGACGAACGGCTACCGATACAGAGCTACTGATACAAAGTTCATCGATATACAGAGCCACCAATATAAGTAGTCACCTATATGAGCAAGTTACCGATATACCAAAGCTACCAAAGGAGGATCTACCAGTACATAGAGCTACTGATACATGTAGTAAATGCTACCGATACAAGGAGCTACTGGTATAAGAACAAATAACTACCGATAGGAGCTCACCGCTATACAAAGTCCATCGTTAAAATTCTACCGAAAGAGAGCTACTGATAAAAGACTGTTAACCAGTCACTAATACTTAAACCCTATAATTTGTCAATATTATTTATTAAAATAATAATATTTTTCATATTTGATGATTTTAATGCAATTAATGTTATTTAATGATAGTTTTTGGAATGTCATGGAATTGTACCTTGTACCTGTAAAAAGTTAATCATTCCCATTGCCGGAACTGAAAGCTATAAAAGGAAGGACAAAGGTCGGGCATAAAGAAGAGGTGTTGTAGTGTGTTTAAGAGTGCTTAATAGAAGGGCATACCCATAGTAAATAAAGGATACATCCATACTAGAAGAACACTGGACATACAAGAAGCCATTCATACATGAATAGAACTCAAGCTGATCAAGCTGAACCTGAAAGTCAAGGAAGCAAACAACACTCTATTTTTTAGACAAAAACCAGATAAGGAATCAGAAGCATTTCTATTTAATCAAAAGGAGTCCAGAGCTACACTTCAAATCACTAGATAATTCTAAACTCATATATATACTCTCTTAGTGATTATTTTACTTACTTTTGAGTAGTGTGTGTACTCTGTTTATTTCATACACACATTGACTCCTGTGCTGAAATGGAGGATTTAATCCTCACTCACTATTTCCCTACTCTTATTTCCCACTGTGGATAGTGGTAGAGGTCAAGTGGGACCTGGATATCCAATGTGTTATTGTTTTGTTTTCCCACGAAGAACCGTGGGAGAGGTCTTAGTACCTAAATAGTCTTTTCACTATTGTTTACCCCGATCCAAGGTGTGGATCAAAATTTATATAAACTGTTTGAGAGGACTAAGTCTCATGTTGAGAATGAACCTCTTGTTTTAAATTGATGTGCTTACTTTATTTTTTTTTTAACTATATTGATTATTCCACTGCTAATTACATTGGAATAGAAAATTGTTTTAAATTTACTTTGTAGTTAATCTAGAAAGTGTTTGTAACTATTGTAAATTAGTAGGTTAGTTTCAAAAGCTAATTTAATCTTCTAATTAAATTAACTGAGACCTAATCAATCTTTTGAGAACCTAATAGAACCCTTACAATTTTACAGATTCACTATAATCTAACTTAGTTTTTAATTGGGTGATATTAATATAATTTTTTTAATAGAAATTTTTAATTGGAACTCAATTCACCCCCCTCTTGAGTATCATCTCTGACCAACAATTTTGAAAACCATTTTATTTAAAAGTAACCTTGAAAAAATCTTCAAATAAGTTTGAAAACATTTTCCCTTAAAATAACTTTGAAAAATAATAAATAAATCATTAAATAATTTAGAAAACCTTTTTCATTGAAAACTTATAAATGTATCTTGAAAACATTTTTAAAACCTTTTCCTTGGAAAATAGTTTGAAAACTTATAAATGAAGATTCAAAATCATTGAAATCCTTTTCTTTGAAAACAACTTTTGAAAACCTTTTTGTATGAAAACAAAACAAGAAAACTTATAAAGATTTATTGAAAACGTTTTGAAAACAACTTCTTTGAAAACACCTTGAAAAATATTAAATAAATCTTGAAAACTTTTTGAAACCCATTTCTTTGAAAAACACATTGAAAACATATAAAGAAATCTTGAAAAATGTTTTGAACACAATTTCTTTGAAAAACACTTTGAAAACTTATAAAGAAATCTTGAAAATGTTTTGAAAACAATTTATTTGAAAATATTTTGAAAAATTATAAGTAATTATTAAAACATTTTGAAAACCATTTTTGGAAACATGGTTTTGAATGAACACAATTTTCTGAATGAAGAGAGAGGTCAAGTCGGACTTTCTTAAAGACATTTTATTAATCATCTTATGTAACATAGAGTGGAAAATGGTACCAATATATTAATATATCATTAATAACTAGAGGAGAATAAAATTCATGATATTTATTAAGGAATTAATCATAATATTTCATCAAAGGAAGCATAAACACAAACAATATCGAAATGTGATTAGATTGTTTCAATAAACTCTTATCACTTGTTAACTTGGAATCATACTCTACATGTAAGAAAACTAAATTACATGAAGCTTAAAATATCATGAAAATAATTATATTCATGATATAAAATTTCAAATGGATTTATATACATCTCAAAAAATAATATTGGTACATCAAAAAACATATGAATCAAAGAATTCAAATTGAGACAAAATTATCTTAACAATTTGGTATCTTTTGAAACATTATCCCCATGAAATAAAGATAATGGAATTGATATGTAAATACCCATAAATTTAATTATAATAATAATATAATACATCTATGTGCAGTATACACACTGCACAAAATAAATGGTCAGTGAATAAAGCATGTATCTCATGGAAATAAAAAGTGAGATGAAATTCTCTTACCTTGTGTCTTGACCCTCTTTATACTCATAAAAAAATCTTGTATAATAAATAAAATTTCATTATACATATATCACAAAATAATATGATTATATGTAATACCATATATGGTTTGATTATGAATTTATATTACCTGTTAACCATTTCATGTTAAGGTTATTCTTCGAGTAATATTTGATTTGTTTTTCACATGTGTCCTAATTTGTTATATATTTAGTCTTTATACTTATATAATATTTTAAAGAATGTAAAATATGATATAAAAATGAATTATATTCATTATATTTGTATTATAATAATCTATATAATATATAAGTATGAAATGAAATACATTGTTCATGGAGACGGTAGGTTGTACGTACACATGATCGTTGTTTCTATTTTATTATCATGTTGAAAGAAAGAAATAAAATGAAATATATGTATATAATATCATTAAATTAGAATTATTATTTCATATATGTCATAAAATTCCACTAAACACATCATTAATACATTTCATGTAGTGTGTAAATGAATCACATCACTTTGAGTGGGCGGTAGTTCACACTTCCTCAAACGAAATTATCATATTTACACAAAATAGAAAGTATAAAGATATGTGTTGTCAAATAATTAAAGAAGATTAAAGACATAATATATATCATATATATCATATATAAATATTTTTTCCATAATAATCCCCAACCATCAAAGGGGGTAAAGGAAAAATGAACAATCATCATTTTGTGAGGTGATAGTTCGTCGTACACGTAAAATATATGTTCATTACCCATTAGATGGAACTATGTGTAATTTTAGGTCAAACCCTTAGTATAATAATATATCAATATATTTAGGATACTAGTTTTATCATATAATCAAGGAATAAGAATAACATATGTGGTGTAGAAAGAAAATAAAATAAAGTTGCTTGAGGGAGGGTTTTACCTCTTCTTTGGGAAACTCGTTTTGGTTTACAGCAAAGGGATTCCTTGGGTGGATTTATTCCCAAGAGAGGATTCAAATAGTAAGGGAGTTATTTTGGGGAGTGAATTGAGAAGATCTTTTCTGAGCATAAGTTTTTTGATGGGTGTGAAGAAGGGGGAGAGTTCTTGCCTTTTTATAGTGGAGGATGTGTCACACTCTTATAAATACCAAAATATATTCATTAATGGGCGGTATAATTTAACTAATTTGACTCAAAAATATAAAAATAATGGTAATAATGGTAATAATGGTCTATATAATCTTTCACCACATGTAAATATGTGCATTTTAACAATTTGGTTCCTTAACTTCTAATATTCCCTTATTTTATCATATTGGTTTTTTTAAAGCATCTAATTTTCTAACATAAGCAATTTAACCATTAAGACTAGACTAAATTGAGATTTGTAAGAAAATATAGATCTACTAAATTATTAATATGATATATATTATTTTTTGAAAATATCATGGGTTTGGTAAATTAATTTTTAAAACAATCTTATCTGACGTGCTAAAACACTACTTAAACCCAGACCATCACTAGTGCAGAAATGCTTTTTAACATTAGTTTTTTGTTTTTTTATGTGGTTTATTAAATAACCAATGTAAAAAACCATATACCACATTCATTATATAGTAACTTATCTGTAAAAACATCATCCATAATCCTTTTTTACATTATTTATTTAATAACCGGTGTAAAAAACCATATACCACGTCGGTTCCTATGGAACCGTTGTGGAAACCCTTCATCCTGAATCCTTTTTTAGGTAGTTTATTTAATAATCGATGTAAAAAACACTTTTACATATCGGTTATATAAAAACCGATTTGACGAAGCTTCGGGATGAAGGATTTTTATTCGAGTTATTTTATAACCAACATAAAAACCCATATACCACATCGGCTATATAAAAACGTGTTGTATAAAAAAATAAAAAGAGATTTTTAATTTTAGTTATTAAATAATAGATTTAAAACATATTAAAATTTTCATTTTACCCTTCCTCTCCATAATCAACCAAACCAAAAAAATACAAAAATAGTAAAAACAAGAAACAAGAATCAAAATAATTAAAAAATATACATTCACAATTACAAAATTAAAAATTAAAATATTAACTAAAAACAAACCTAAATCCAACCAAAACAACTATAAAATACACATTTTCAATTAAAACATTCAAAATTTCAATATTCAATAAAAACAAACAAAATTCCAACCAAACCAGTAAAATGATTTTCTCATTCCACTTGTAAGTGTGTGAGATATTTTATACTGTAAAATATAGAGTCATCAAAAATCTAAAAATTAAAAAGAAATTATTTAAAAAGTATAATGAATAAAACAAATGAAATATTAATGAATAGTTTATAAGGAAATTTATCCTAGTTGAAATTTATAACTATTACAATTTTAATTATTTCATAAATAAATCTTAACACATAATATCCACATTATTTAACATCTTGTTGTTTATGAAAAAACAATTTAAATGAGTTTGTTAGTTCAAAATAACATTTTTATATAATATATCCAAAATGTAATAATTATAAATGAAAATTCACCTTTACTTTTCTATATTGGATCTTGGAATTCTTTTTCTTTGTGATTTTTAGAAATAAATCGCATCCCCTATTATAAAATAATATGAATGAAGTAAATTTAAAATTCATTATAATATAAATAACTATTAAGAAATTAAAAATTATAGTTCTAACATGTTCTTAAAATTTCCATGCACATCGCTATGGATAGAGCATATACAGTAAAGTGTATTATCTCTTAGACAAAAAACACATATCATACAATGATATCTAATATAATAAAATGTAATGTTAGTGGTTATTATGTTAAAAGATAAATAAAACTTTGTTAGATATATGTTTTATACCTCTCAAATAAAGAAAAATCCAGCAATGCATAATTATATTTTGTTCAAATCCTTCAACAATATAAATTGTTCTTTCTTCTTCAGTCATTGTTCGTTCTTAATGTGAAATGATTTGTGGGTCTATCAATCCATATACATATGTCTTTTCATTATCCTTACACATTTTATAAAGATACCTAATATAAAACATACATAACTAAATTTTTAATAAATTTAATGTAGGGAAAGATTTATGTCAAGACTTACATTGAAAAAACTTGTATCAAGTTAATTCCTAACTTATCTCCACTTACAATATCCATGATATCATTTTTTGTAATCCATATAGTTATTGAGTGCCCATATACATTATCTTACATTGGAATCACATAAACACCCACCAAAAATTTTGAATATCTTGACAATATTTCAAGACTACTAGAATTTGTATCTAAATTCATAGTCCTTTGTCTTTGATTTTGGATACACAATATTTCTTTACCTTGTATTATTCCTGTAAATAAATATATAAATATATTAACTTTAAAATGTTAAATATAATTAATACAAAATTAAATAATAGTTAAAATATACACATACCTCTATTGTAATATGTCATAGAAATCTATATGGACAAACTAAAAAGTGGTCAATACTTTTTCCAACTATCATCACCTCATCTATAGGTAACGGTACTCCAGCTCATATATCTATAATATATTGTAAAGTGACCTTATGTTACTTTATATCTAACTATTGATAGTGAATGGTATCTCCAATATAATATATCATCACATATACAACAATATGATACTAAGGTTCATCAATATATAACTCATATTAATAGGGAAGTTGTGGAGGAGGGGTGTAGGAGTAGGATAAAAAATGGGGTATGTAGGTGAATGTGGAGGAGTGGGAGCTACTGGAAGAGGTGGATGAGTGAGAGATTCAGTCTGAAATTATCTTTTCATGTCTAGAAACATTTATTTTACCAAAGCTCTGATCTTTTTTTCTATTTTCAAATTAATATTATGAACTTCAGCCTCCAAATATTCTATTTTTTGTATAAAAACCTCTATTTCAGAAGATAAAGAATGTGATAACACTTTTCTCATTGATACACCAACCGGGTATCCCCATACATGACCTAAGTGTTCAGGATTTCCTAATGAAACAGATAAAATATCCTGCTTCACCTCAGCTACGAATACACCATGTGTTCTTTTCTCCTCAAGATAATCCTATATGAAATATTTTAAAATTTTTGTAATGATGAAAAATATATAAATAATTTAATTTAAAAAAAAAAGAAATAAAATAAACATATTTATTTTATCTCAGCAAAAAACCTCGATTCATCTATACGATATTTCCCCTTTTTACTCATTTGATCTCTCTTCCATTTTTCATGTATTTCTAGGGGTGGAGGGGAAACCACTCCAAATCTCAGAGACTCAACTCTCATTTTTTTTAATTTTTCAGCCATCATTTTTTCATCCAATAAATTACAAACTCTATGAGATAAAGTATGAGGTAATATGTATATAGATTGTATCTCTTGAAGATATATCCTTGATTACTATAAATTAAGAATAATAAATAATTAATAAATCATTAATAAGATCGTTATAATATAAGAAAACTTCTAAAAGTTCACATTTCACTTACTAAAAATGTATCTTGTCTTAAACTTTCAACAAATTATTTCCATTTGTCTTCATCTATAAAAGGATATATATCACATGGATTATGATGTTTTCTATTCCCAAAAATGAAATCAGATGTGAGGGTTGACTTTAAATCCCTCCATCTTCTAGAATCCATTGATAAACATATCCTCTTGACTCCTCCAATGTTAGGTATATCAAATGTCTTCTGATAATAAATGGGAAAACATATATTACAATAAAAATTTAGAGATTAGTAAAGAATAAGAAATAATCTTACCAAAATGGTATCCCACAATTGAGATATTGTTACTTTATCAACACTTCTCTAATCATCAATCAAAATACTAACTTTTATTTTACACTGAATTTATACAAATCACTTGAATTATTTTTCATTAGGACTATTTGGAATATCATTATCATCAAAGTATACGACTATCCTCAGGTCCTGGCTATTAGAAACTAATAATTTTGGTAAATGTGTGCTTCCATGTTTACCAACCCTTGAAATATTCTTTGGCTCTGTGGGAGTATGTGACTCTTGTAAAGAAGGATGCGGATCATCAAGAGGATCATCCACAGGTTCCTCCCTATATGTATGAGTGCGCTCATCTCTTGAAGTATGTGTTTGATCAGCTGATTGATCTGTCATTATCCTTCAAATAAAAGAAACAAACAATTAGTACACAAATATAAAAAATCAATTATTACAATAATGATTTTATTAAAAAGTAGAAAATTATGAAACACAAAAGTAAACTAAAACTTAACACATTATTATTCATATTTGTTATAGTTAACCAAAATTCTAACAATAGTAATGATATATGAAATGTAAACTAAACAAACCTAAAATAATATAAACAAACATTGTAACTTATTAGTTTTAATACATGTTTTAATAAAGAAAAAAAATTAACATAAATAACATTTTATGAAATTAATAAAAGTAAATGAGAAATTAGCATATGTTACTTGTAATATTAGAAATGTACTAAAGGATTGTTTTCCCAAATTTCTTTGTCATGATCATTACTTACAGAACAAACCATATCTGCGATGTGACCATCATTATTATCATTTAATCTTTCCATGGAAGTATGGATCTTACATAAATAAACATCTTTATCAAGTTGAGCATCACCAACATATTGTTTTTTCCATGTAAAACAATAAACCCCTGCATATTGGATCGATCAAGAACATAGATAATTTGTTTTGAATTTGTTACCATTATAAAAGGATTAGCTATGTCTTCCAATCTATTCAGATTAACTTGTGTCATTCCAAATTCATCGTGTCTAACACTGTTGTTATCGATAAACTATTAACAGTTAAACACAATAAATTTAAATTTAATATAAAAAACCTCCCATATTTCTTCAATGACTTCATTATATGCACTTGATGAATAAATTGGTTATTTTCTTTAGAAAGTGAAAAATGCATTGCTTCTGTGAACACTAATACACCCCTATTTTGAATTGTACTTTTTTTGTCCTGGTCTTTAGTATGAAATGTATAGCCATTAATGTCATACAGAGACCATCTTATTATATTTAAACTTAGACCACTCACTAACCATATTAATTTATCTGATGCATCTGATCTACCAAGCACGATCTTTTTAATCCATGGAAAAATGATTTGTTATGATCTTTCAAAATCCACATTTCTTTCTTCATTGGATGAAATTATTTCAACACATTAATATGAAATTTCATATATTGTTTAGAATTTCTATGATATAGAATATGTCTAAATGTACCTTATTTATCTATTCAGCTGACAAAGATTTGACTTTCAATCCATGAATCCCCCTCCCCCATAATTAAATCATTTATGGTGATATTGAGGCAAACCAATGTGCTAAATCATAGACAAGTAGCTCATATAAAATCTACAACCTCCTCATAAATATACTTTTCAATAATGGAGGATTCATGTTGATATGGATTCTTAACATACCCCTTCAATATCTTCATATACCTTTCAAAAGGATACATCAAACGTATATATACAAGTCCATACTGCTTTATTTCTTCAACCAAATGAACCATTAAATTCACTATTATATCAAAAAAATATGGTGTAAAATAAATTTCAAACTAAAAAGGTATAGAAATTGATTTGTTTTCGAAAATATTCAAAGCATTTAGATCAATCTCCTTATTATAAATTGAATTGAAAAAATAACACACCTTCCTAATAGTCTTTCTAGAATATATGGGAAATATTCCACAAAATGAAACTTATAGAAGTCATTGCATAATGACATGATAATCATTAGATTTCATACCTTCAACTTAAAATCCTATAAAGAGACAAAAATCTTTACATTTTAAGAATAAAACTGTGATACTTTGATATCATGAAGACACTGAGAAAAGATAATTTTCTCCCTCTAAGATAATATATGAAAAACTAGTGGAAGAAAGGATATCCTTCCATCATGAGTGGGAGATAACTCCAAATGTATTCCCACATATAGTAAGTCTAATCTTGAATTCAACCCATCTTTAGTCTTTCCTTTTATATTTAACAATTATGCAATCAAGTTGTCATAGATATTCTTCTCTCCCTGCATGACATCAATGTTATGTTTCACTTCAAGATATCTCCAATATGGTATCTCATAAAATATTGAATATTTCATCCAAATATTTCTATCATTAGCAGATTTATGTGTCATTCCAAATGTCACATCAAGGTTCTACACCCTCTCAAAATACTGATAAGTTGATAAAGATTTTATAGAAATATCAAATTCTTATGAGCCATTGAATGCCTTTTTAATCTTATATAAGTTTGATCCATAGAAAAACAATTTAAAAGACCCATGTATACTATTTTTCTCCCATGATGCAATTGATATTATGAAATCTATTGTCCACAAATTGAACATGCTTTATTCCCCTTAACATTGTATCTAGACAAATTTTCATACACCGGGAATTCATTTATAGTTAACATAATCATTGGAAGTAGTTGAAAATATTCCATTTTATAAGAATCATACACCCTAATACAGTCCTTCCATAATATTTTAAAATCATCAATTAATGGTGAAAAGAAAACATCAATATCATTTCTAGGTTGTTTTGGTCCGTATATCATTAAATTAAACATGACATATTTTATCTTTATAAAAAATTCAGGACAAAGGTTTTAAATTACTAATAAATAAGGCCATGAACTATGTGTACTACTAAGGCTTTGAAATGGATTCATTTTATATGTACATAGTCCAAGTCTAAGATTTCTAACTTCATTTCTTACTATAGGAAACTGGTGATCAATTTTCTTCCACTGTGGACAATCAGCTCGATGGCCTATTTTTTCATCACATATTCACTCATCAGAATTACATATTAACCTTTTTCATCATTTTAATTAGAAAATGAGCATTTAAAAAGTGTAATTATAGGAAGAAACTAAAATACCTTGGTAGGGGTCTCTGTAACCTCTAAACCAGCCTGTGATTTTTATTTTAACATATACTTTAATATCCCACATTTAGGATACTCTAACAGAAATTTTTATTACATCCTATATATCACATAGTCAATCGGTTAGGCATGTAATTTTTTATACACCAATCCTATATGATATAGTATTTTAATCTCTTTATAATGTGAATCAAGAATATTATTGTCCTTGTGAAGAATATATTTCAATATTTGTAGAAAATTAGTAAAACTTTTGTCACTCCAACCATATTTTTCGTTCAAGTTAATCAATCCTAACATCGATGATAAAACTATAAAATCCATAAAACTAGGAGACAATGGTCATTCAGAATCAGAATATAAATGCTCAATTATTAGTTCTTTTGCAATTTTCTCTGCCTCAATATCACAAATAATTTCTTCAAGTTCATCAAAGTTACTATCTTGCAAAGCATCTTCATCAGTATATCTGAAATTATTCCAAGTTTCACTATTCTTAATCCAAGTCTATAAATTGGATTAAAACCATGAACAATTAAATTATATTTGATCTCTCTACTTTTTAACTTCTTCATATTTAAAAATTTCAAGAATGGGCATAAAAATATGTCATTTTTTTGGAACATTTAGTTTCTTAAATTCCAAAAAATCATCACACCTTCCTCATATTCATCACTCATTTGATGTGTCGTAATCCAACTTCTACTCATTATTACCTATAACAAATATAGTATATATATATATATATATATCTTGTTAAGATAATCCAATTTTATATTTATATGAAATATTCCATAATTTGAATATAAGACAATTTTGAAATATAAAAAAATATATGTATTTGAACAATATAATTATAAATTCTATATAATAATATATGATAAGTTTAAATATAAATGATAAATCATAGAAATATATGTATTGAGATAATTTAAAAAATAAAATATAGTTAGATAATCCAATTATATATTTAAAACAAATAAATGGTAAATCATAAAAAGGTATGCATGTAAATAATTTAAAAAAGAAAATATAGTTAGATAATACAATTTATATTTATATGAAATATTACATAATTTGAAAGTAACACAATTTTGAAATATAAAACAAATATATGCATATTTTAAAATTATAATTAATAATTATATATAAAAATATAAGATAAGTTTAAATATAATTGATAAATCATAAAAATATATTCATGGAAATAAATTTAAAAATAAAATATATTAAGAATAAATTTTTTCATCTAATATACACGCTCATTGGGATATTAGATATTCACATGTTCATCAAGGTTGTATGTTGTTTTATTAACAGTGGATTTAGTTAGTGAACCATATAGAATAAAAATTAAATTGGTGTGGGGATAGAAAATATATGCTAATTAATATAAATTTAATGATATTTCCCTAACATAACTAATTATTTATAATAATTCACTCACAATTTAATGATATTGTTTTTGTGCAATAATATAGAAAACCACTTTGAAAAATTAAATCAACATCCACTAGTTTGATGTATTATTAACCCATCACAAATTTTTTATGTCAATATAACTCATGGACAAATCAAAACAAAAGAATAAAACTCTTATAGCCAAATAATAATTAACTCACATTTTATGTCACACTATAGTTTAACATATTTATATGAGATGTGGTATTTGAATAATTTCCAAGGGTTACCACATTGATATCATATTCTATAATTTATAACCATAGGTATATGATACTTTTCATGAAGTATTTATTAAAATTTCCAATTAAATAACTATATTTTATAAGAAAAAATGTTGGAAATGAATCATGATAATATAACATGATGAAATATATTGGGACTATGTATAAATCTATATAATAGAACCCAAAAAATTGAATGAAAATCCAATGAAACTTGACAATCAAATATGAGATTGTATGACAAATAAAATTTTAAAAAAATTAATTCTGTGATTGAAATTAAAAATAAAAAACATGTGTTAATGATAACTTGTATTGTAAAATATATATAACACATCATTGTTCATTCGTGAAACAATTTTCAAGGAATGTTCATGGAAATTCATAAGTGCAATAGAACATGCGACTTATTGAAGAAAGTAATTTTATTTTATGAATAAAATTCCATGTTCTAGCTATGGATGCAGTGCGATAATATGAGGAGTTTAGAAAAAGTTGTTAATATGATATTTAATAAGAAAAAATGTTAAATGAAGATATAGGGAATACGTAAAATTGAACGACCTAAAGAGATGAGTTTGAGGCTTAATTGATGGTTGTGAGTCAATCAAATAGATAAGCTAATGAAAAATAGGATGAATAAAGTTATAAAATGTGGATGGAGGCTATAGGATTGAAGAACCAATTTGAGGGTTTCCTTGTGAGAGAGAACCGAGTCTTCCATCGCCCCGGTCGAAAAACACTACAATGACTCGAAATGGGAATGAATAACATTTTAAATGATTTATCATGTTGGTTATGTAATAACAGATGTGGTAAAGAAATTCTAATTTGATTTATCACATTGGTCTCTATATAACGGACATTATAAATTGCTTTATCACATCAGTTACAAAATAAGTGACGTAAAAACTATATTTATGATGTCGGTTATTCTATATCTGACATGAGAAAATCTGATACTTCATTTATCACATTGGTTATTCTATAACTGATAAGATATATTGGGGATACATTAATTATTACATATATTTTTCAATAACTGATGTGATAAACCAATATACATGGATTTTTATGTTGGTTATAAATAACCTATTTCAAAATGTCGACGTGATAAATAATTTTTGTACTAGTGCGTGATAACAATGTTGTTACAATCTAGGGGTAAATATGTTAATTATAAAATATCATTTGGTCCATTAATAAACCATGTTTAATATTTATTATCACTTACAAATCAGTTTTCAAAATATAGTACTTTTATTAATTTTAAATCATTTAATAAAATATCATTTACTATAAAATTACATTAATGTCAATTTTGACATTATTTATTTAATTTTAATTTTAAGCTACTAAAACAATATTGGAGTTCAAATATATTAGGTTTAAAGCTATTTATAATGATATATTCATGTAAAAAAATTAGATATAATAATTCAATCAATTTAGTTCACTTTTAATAATTATACTATCATTTATTTTAGTTAATTATTAATTAATTAATCACTATGTTGGAATTTCTTATGAATTTTAAGTAACTAAATCATCCTTAAAAATTACTGATAAATTATTATAATAAAAATAACCTATTTATCTTTCAAATTGATTTGTATAACTGAAAATATGATGTTTTGTACATATCTCAAAGTTTTATAAATTTTAAAGGTAAGGAAATTTCCCTTTTTGTCTTTTTCCATACTTAAGCTTTTATCTAGGGAACTTCCATTTAATAATATCCCAATAACCAATAAAATTAAAAACAAGAGGGGATGTGGTTAACTATTGGTAATCAATGGATTTTTCACATGGGTCAATGTCATTTTTTCCCTTAATAATAAGGTTTAGTCCCTTATTAAACTTAATTTTACTGTAATAATTGTAATTAATTTTAATCACTTTCACTAATATTTTTGGTCCAAAAATAAGTTGATATTGTTAAAAAAAATATTATATTTATTACAACTTTTGACATACTTTTTCAAAATTCTAATCATAGAAGTGGGAAAATTAAGTTTAATGCTAATCCCATAGACATGGTAATAAAGCGGGTTTTTTAAGTAAAAATGTTCAAAAGTTCAACAAGTGTTTGTATCTAATTTCAATATAAAAATGATTATAATGACCCAAGATTGATTAATATATGTATAATTGATCTATAATGACTTTTTAAACCTATTTAAAATATACTTTAACATTCATAAGAATTTAAATGAAAATGAAGTGTTTAACTAAAATGTAGTATTTTCCAATATTCATCAAAAAATGAAGTTATTTAGAAAAATCCCAAAAATTTACCCTAAACTAATTTCAACATTATTAATTCAAATTTTTTAAAAAATAAAATTCTTAAAAGTGTCAAAATTTAATTTTAAAATAAGTTATCCATTAAAATGTAGTAGAACTCAGTCTTGCCCGTAACGAATGCTAACTCAGTGTTGTGTGTGCCACAAGATAAAAATTTTGTTGCATATAGTGAATGATTAACTAGTAATTACTTATAATGTAATCCAAACATGGTGCTTTAAAATATACTATTTTCAGTGTTGCATGAAATAAAAAATATAAAAAATATTAAATTAATTCAAAGAAAAACACAAAATCATGGGTGTTACATTATACCCCCTTAAAATGAATTTCACCCTCAAAATTCATCTGGGTTATTAAAGATTTAATACTTTAAAGTCCCTTAAATAGAAACCCACATCATAAAAATACATACTAAAACATCCTTTAAAAAATTAAATTAGAAAACATAATGGTTTCTCAAAGTAACTCATAACTAGCTTCCTACATAGGATAATATATGTGGGAAGTTAAAAGATGAACTTGGAGTAAAAGCATAAATATTCCTAGGGTGTGGTTGAGGTAATCAATAACAAACAAGTGAATGATCAATGAAAATTTGAGGGCCTCAAATTCATAAATATATAATGATTTAAAAGGCTATCAGTTAAATAAATAATAAGGTATTAGTACAATATTCTATTTTTATATCATTTTCTTAAATCTGAAGAATTTTCATAAAAATATATACTTTCATGATTTTAGGAAAACCTTGCCCTTTTTTCCTTGATCCACTTCATCACTTTCTCTAAAAAGGAAGGTGAATTGTTCATTCTTGAAGTACTAACGGATCATGTGATCCATGATATTCCATCCCATTTGTCATCTGTTTTAATTAACACAAATTTGTTAGATCAATTTATCCAATATACATAAATCCTCATGTGGTGAGATAACAATTTAATCTTACCGACTTCATCTGATTTTTAACTTAAACATTTCATAAATAGTTAACCTTATAACCCTTCTAAAAGACTAAAATCCAAATATTTAGAAAGAATGTCAAGAAATCATCTTAACATTGATCACCATATATCAAAAAAATTATCTTGGTTGTCACATTCCAAACATTTGAATAACCTCATCATATATTCCCTTAAAAAATGGTAATAACTAGAATTTCCATGAATCCTTTTGGAAACAATTTATTCTTCCATATTTGACTAATTACTGGATATATGTCTTTAATCCAAGAAGTTTTAAACATCATCCTTGATAACATAGACCACTTTTTCAACAAATCCTTTATCATTTCTTAGGTTATAAATATTATCCAATCCAAATCAACAATCTCTTTATCCAAGCTAAAAACAATTATCTTGACATCTTGAACACCTTAAGGGTTACTATCCATTATTTAAAAATATCACCTTTTATTTAAATCACTTTTCTAGTCTATTGGAACCATTCAATGTATTATTGTAGATCCTTAGTGAAAAAAATAAACTGAACAATCCTTATATAATTCACCATTAATAATTATGGAATCCAAATTCATAAATACCTCAATAATTCCATATTAATTGTCAACATGGAATAGGTCCTTCCTCAGTTTATAATTAAATTCTTATGTTAGGGAATTGAGTTAGGTGATTCTCGTGTTCTCTATAAATAAGATATTGAACTCCATGACAATTTGTAACTTTATGATCCTTTTTCTCGTAAAGATAACATCTTCCCATAAATTTTAGTTATTCCTAAAGGTTTTTCTTTCCTTTCTATAGACATTAAAGAAGCCAAATATTATTTCCTCTATGTTCCTTACCATATTAAAATTTATAAAATCCCATCATTATCTTATTTTATGTGTTAGTAATATCACCAAATATAACATTTTTAATCATATATCACGATACATTATTTGGCATAATCACAATATCTTTCTCTCCAGTGATCATTCCATTTAACTTCTCATCAAAAACATTAATACAGTTACTTTTGGTTCCCTCCATTGTCTAAAAATAGAATTCATAGTGTGGGAAAAATTTATTATAGTGGAAAACCACATAATCATGACTAATCGCTTATAGGATGTCTAAATTATGACACCTAAGACTTATATTCGGTTATTAATAAACAACTTATATTTAAATCCTTCATGATATTTCATGAAGAGTTTGTTAATTTCTAAATCATATCACCCTAGGACTATCTAACCAAGTGTGCAGTAGAGCCCATTGTCATGTGCCAGGTTACGTTGAGTTTGGTTTGACATAAATTTATGAATTTGTTCCTCCTAGGTAAAACTATGATAGATCCAAAACCACTTGTAGTATACAGATAGGGATTTATTGATAGAAACCCACTTAATTTATCCTTTACCAAAATTCTAGGATATTTTCCTATACTTTTACTTATCATTATAATTATTCTTAGATGTGTCCTTAGGGTTCTCACTAAGTTTTTCTCATCCTATATTCCGAAGGTTAACTAAACCTTTTCTCTAATACTGACTATAACTACCCAAACATAGCATAAATAGACATTACATAACCTTTTTGGAATACTTAAAACCTAATACAAACATACACCCAAAGACCGTATTAGTTTAGTGCCTTTAGAAACATGGAAATGTAAAATCTGGTACATGAGTCAGCTACATTATCTCCCACTAGGTTTTCTGAAATTATCTCCCCTCTTAGACATATCATAGAAGAAATATATATTCATAACTTGGGGTAGGAAACATAAAAAGGGGTGATATCATATGCTTAGAAAGGGTAAACAATGGAGAGATATAAGAATAAACATGAGCATAGGGTTATGATAATGTGATCATAACATTTGAATATCACACCCTACATATCAAATATCATAAACATGAATCATGGAATAAATTTTGGTAGTTCATAAGACATGAATCATAAGTAAATAAAGAACATAATCCATGAAAGAATAACATATAAATAAGATGTTGAATTATGCAAAACACATAAGATTATAAAATTTATTTCTATAGAAGTCGAGGCATTACTTCTAAGGACATCTTAGTAGCATGGGTTCACTCTCAATGCCATTTTGGTTGTCATGGTTCACTATCATAGCCATCTTAGTAGCTTTAGTTCACTCTTAATACCATATTGGTCATCATGGTTCACTCCCATGTCCATATTAGTAGTCAAGGTTCACTTCTAATATCATCATAGTCTATCTCATGAGATATAAATCTTTACTCAATGCATTGGATGGAGATAAAGGACTCGCCCATCTCATAATGAAATCATACATACATGTTCCACAAGATCAAAAAAAATCATAACATAACCCAAGAAATGAAATGAGTATCATAAACATGTAATCATATCATAACTAGTGGAAATGATACTGGTTTCATTAGAATCATGCCATCAAATGTAAATCATTTAATGAAATAATATGAATAGAAACATTAAATCATTTCCACAAAAAGGCATGATTAACTCTAAAAGATGTCATATTAGATGGTAAATAATTTTCAAATCTAATTTAAAAACATTTATTGAGTAAAATATTCTTTCCGATTTGATAAATTATTTTTAAAACATAAAACCTTTTGAAAACCATTTTCATTAAAAGTAATCATTAAAATCATTAAATAAACTTGAAATTTTTTTGTAAACCATTTCCCTTAAAATAAAATTGAAAAATTATAAATAAATATTTAAATCATTTGGAAAACCTTTTTCCTTGAAAACTTATAAAATAATCTTAAAAAAAATTAAAATCTTTTTCGTGGAAAATAGTTTGAAAACTTATAAAAGAAGCTTTAGAATCGTTGAAATCGTTTTCTTTTAAAACGAACTTTTGAAAAATCTTTTCTTTTAAAATATACTTGAAAACATATAATTAAGGCTTGAAAACATTTTTTAAATACACTACTTTAAAAACACCTTGAAAACTTATAAAAAAGATTGAAAATGTTTTGAAAACCATTTCTTTGAAAAATAATTTCAAAAACTTATAATGAAATATTGAAAACATTTTGAAAACCATTTATTTAAAAAACAATTTGAAAAATTGTAAAAAAATCCTGAAAATGTTTTGAAAACAATTTCATTGAAAATATTTTGAAAATTTATAATTAATTATTGAAAAAAATTCAAAAACCTTTTCAGAAAACATGGTTTTTAATGAACACGGATTTCTGATCGAAGAGAGAGGTAAAGCCAGAATTTATTATAAACATTTTCTTTATCATATTATGTACCAAAGAGTGGAAAATTGTATCAATATATGAATATATCATGAATAACTAGATGATAAGAAAAATCATGATATTTATTAAGAAATGGACCATAATATTTCATAAAAGTAAGCATAATCACAAACAATCTTGAAAAGTGATGAGTTTTTTTTAATAAACTCTTATCACTTGGTAATAGGGGATCATAATATCCATGTAAGAAAAGGAAATTACATGAATCTTAAATTATCATGAAAATAATGAGATTCATGATATAACATGTCAAATGGAATTATATACACCTCTAAAAAAATATAGGTGCATAACAAAACATGTGTCTTAGAAAAGGAAAATTAAGACAAAATTGTCTTTTTGATTTGGTAGAATTTGAAACATTAACCCCATGAAATAAAGATAATGGAATGGATATCAAAATACCCATAAATTTTAGTATAATAATCATATAATACAACCATGGGTAGTATACAAACCACAAAAAAGTATTGGGCGGTGAATAAAGCATGTATCTCACGGAAATAAAAAGTGAGATTAAATTCCCTTACCTTGTGTCTTGACTCTCATCATACACGTAAAAACATTATATATTATAAATATATGTTTATTATACATATATCATAGAACAATATACTTATATCTAATACCATTATGGTTTGATTATGACTTTATATTACCCTCTTGTTAACAATTTTCATGTTAAGGTTGTGCTTTGGGTAATATTCCCTTTGTTTTTCGCATGTGTCCGAATTTGTTATATATTCGATCCATATACTTATATATTGATTTCCAGAATGTAAAACTATATATAAATATCAATTATATTTATTATATTTGTATTATAATAATTCATATAATATATAAGTAAGAAATAGAGTACACCATTCATGGAGATGGTAGGTTTTATGTATTCATGAATGTTGTTTCCATTTTATTATCATATTGAAAGAAAGAACGAAAATAATATATATGTATATGGGTATATAATATAATTAAATTATCATTATTATGTCACATATATCATATAATTTTACTAAACACATCCTTAATATATATAGTGTGTGAACAAATCGCATCGATTTGAGGGGGTGGTAGTCTACACTTCCTCGAACAAAGTTATCGTATTTACACAAAATGGGAAGTATAATTATATTTGTTGTAAAATAATTAAATTTTCTTAAGGAAAAAATATGTATCATATATATCATATATAAATATAATTTCCATCATAATTTCTAATCATGAAATGGGGTATGGGAAAAAAATCTACAAACATTGTTTCGTGAGCCGGTAGTTCATCATACATGTAAATTGTATGTTTGTTACCCGTTATATGAATGTGTGTGTAAATATAGGTCAAAAACATAGTATTATAACATATCCATATATTTATGATATATGTTTTTCATATAATTGTGTAATAAGTGTAATTGAGGTGGTTCAGAAAGAAAATGAAAGAAATAAGCTTGAGGGAGGGTGTTACCTCTTCTTTGGGTAACTTCATTTAGTTTGAACCAAAGGGATTCCTTGGGTGGATTTATTCCCAAAATAAGGATTTAAAGAGTAAAATAGGGATGATTTTTATTAAATTGGTTTGATCTGGGCCGAACCTAAGTGGTTTTAGAGGTGTGATGAAGGGGGAGAGTGCTTTCCTTTTTATAGTGGAGGATGAGTGGCACTCGTGTAAATAAAAAATTGTATTCATTAATGGGAGGTATCCTTTACCTAATATGCCTAAATAAAAAATAATGTTTTAAATGAGAATAATTTTCTAGATAAACCACCAATACATGAAAATATGTTCATTTTAATAATTTTTTTCCTTAACTTCTAAGATTCCCCACTTTTATCAATTTGGTTTTTCATTAAAGAATCGAATTTTTTAACCCAACTAATTTAAAAATTAAGACTAAATTAATTGATATTTATTAGAAAATATTTACCCAACAAATTATTAATATAATATATTATTTTTAAAATAAAAACTCTCTTTTATTTTTGAAATTAATTTTAAAACAAGCGCATGTGGCATGCTAAAACACGGCTAAAACTCAAATTGTGCTAACAATGTTTTTACAATATATGGGTCAATATGATAATTATAAAAGATAATTCAGTCCATTAATAGAAAATATTTAATATTTATTAACATTTAAAGATCACTTGACTTAATATAGGATTTTTATTAATTTTAAATCATTTAATAAAATATCATTTACTGTAAAATGACATTAATGTAAATTTTGAAATTATTTATTTAATTTAAATTTTAAAATATAAAAACAATATTATAATTAAAATATATTTGGTTTAAAAATATTTAAAATAATATATTCATCTGAAAAATAATTAAATATAATAATTAAATCAATTTATTTCAATTTTAATATTTATACTGTCATTTATTTTAGTTAATTATTAACTAAATAACCACTATGTTGGTGTTTCTTAAGCATTTTAAGTAAATAAATCAACTCTTAAAATTAATGATAAATTATTATAATAAAAAAACCCATTTTTATTTCAAAAGGATATGTATAAGTGAAAATGTGATTTTTTTTTTATATATCTCAAATTTTTATAAACGTTAAAGATAAGGAAAGTTCCCATTTTGTCTTTTTCCTTATATAACCTTTTATATAGGTCACATCCATTTAATAATATCCAAATAATCCATAAAATATTAACCAATAGGTTATGTGCATAAACTATTGGTAGTCAATGGATTTTGGACATGTGTCAAGGTCATTTTGGCATGTAATATTAATGTTTAGTCCCTTATTAAGCTTAGTTTTACCTTAGTCACCATAATTAATGTTAACCACTTTCACTAATATTTTTTGGTCAACAATTAAGTTTATATTATTAGAATAAAAATATTATATTTATTACAATAATTTATTTCCATTTTTTCAAAATTTAAATCATAAAAGTGGGAAAATTAAGTTTAATGATAATCCCACAAACATGGCGAGAAAGAGGGTTTTTAAAATAAATATATTCAAAAATTCAATAAGTGTTTATATATAATTTCAATATTAAAATGATTATAATTACCAATGATGGATTAATATATGTATAATTTATCTATTATGACTTTATAAACCTATATAAAATATTGTTAGATCCTGATTTTTGTGAAGGTACGTACTTATTTAAATTTTGGTTTCAATCTATTGTTTTCAGTTAATTAAAGGATTCCTAGAAGTATGAGGGACCTTGGGGGTGTTCTATGTGTTCGAAATATAAAAAGGGGAAATAGGGACAATCATTGTAAGGTGCACAGTTGGCGCACATTTAAGCAAACCCAACAACCTTCTTAGGAAAATCGGGCATCCATGGATAGTTGTTTAATGCATGGTTGGAACATGGTTAGTCAAACCGTGCTAAACTTATAAGGTAACCATGTTACCCAACTTCCCTTGGATAGTGTCTTGTTCATGGTTTACGTATGGTTTGGAAAACCGTGTGGCCCAGTAAGGCTGGGAAAATTTACAAAATTTCCATTACAATATTTTTCTATTCAACCTCATTTCTCCTCTTATTATTCCCCTATCAACCCTAGTGATGAGAAAGAACCCTAAAGATCTTCCAAGGGTTGATATCCCTCATTTCTTGGCTGTTTAGAGCACCGTCGATTGCAAATCAAAGATTCGGGTAAATCCAATCCTCTCCTCTCTTCTCTTTTCAATATTAGGGTTTTTATTTTGGGAAATCTTCTTCTAAAGCCCTAATACCCTATTTTTCTGGTGGAATATAGGTTAAGACTTCAAATGGGGTTTGGATAAAGATCTAATTAATCGATTAAGAGTGAATTCACCATCAGATTATAGGTAGGTGGTCTATAAGAAATATCCCATAGTTTTTTAAGTAGATTTGTGAATATGAGTATGTGTTTTTTCTCCCCTATTATTTTGATTTGAATTAATTTAGTGGGATTTTGTAAACTGAACATATAAATGATTATTTGAAGCCCTCATGATCCTCAGGGGATGCATCGAAGATTATTTGACCAATTTGGGGCCACCCATAGGGTGCGCTGACATTCCCAAAAGTACGAATAGACAAATTTAAGGGTTTAATTGATGCATAATAATATAGATCCTGTATGTAACATGATAATATGGTTAGTTGAGTTAAATATGGAATATTAATAGTTATTCCAAGGTTTAATGATGTCTTAAGGGATATTTAGGAATGTCTTAGTAATTGGATAATTGATTTAAATGAGATTTTATCAAATGGGTAATGAATTATGTTAAGATGCCCAAAAGAATTAGTATATATGAAATGATAAGAATGTTAAATTGGAAATGACTTGTGACTTAAAGGTCATGTAAACGAGTTATATAAGTGAATTTATGAATATATTGAATGGTTTAGTAGATGGGAATTATGGTGTATACCTAATGGGTTGAATATAACAAAGTGGTTGTGTTATGTGATATAATAATTGTACATGAAATGTGTAAGTTGGAAAATTATTGTGAAATGAAAAATTGGGATAAATGGATATGAATTGTAATTGCCATGTGTGTTAATGGGTTACGACATAGTATTAATTCCTATATTCATGATTATGGGATGTGATTTTTACTTGACTTGGTTTTGTTAGATTGTGATTTGGTATGTGTGTGGTGTAAGGATAAATAATCATGTTCACATGGCTTGTTGTGCGGTATTGATAAGAGGATCTATGCCCACGGGATGAGTTATACTAGGGCTCTAAACTCCACCCCAAAATGCACAGGTTAAGAAAGGGGATGGAGGATCTATTCCCCTAACTGTTCCATTCCACCTGGATCGAGGCTTCAAGGTGAGGATAATGTATTGATATGATGTTTTTATCCCTAGTGAGATAGGGACTTGATTTATTCTATTATTTATAGTGATGTATTGCCTTATACCCATGTGTAGATGATTTATTTTCCTAGACCATGGAACACATGATGATATTGGATTAAGTAAAGAAGGTGGATAAGTGGTGAATATAGTAATAATGATAGAAATAGTTATGATACATATTGTTAACTAATGGATACTAGTTTTTTCTTTCTGGTTTACATTGTCATATATTTCATACTTGCATGAACAGTCTATTAGACTAGATATTTTATATACACCATTGGTGGTAGCCTGTTGATTTTGGTACTCACACCCTGCTTGGGTTTTTATTAGGTACCCGAGCAGATCTTATAGTTCCAGGTTAGGAAAAGAGAAAAGACCATATACTAGGATGTTGAGTTGGACTTGTGATGTGCACGGATGAGGATTCAGACTTTGATTTCAGACCAATTCTAGTGATTTAGGCATTTGTTTTTATTTTGGGTTTTATTCACTTTGGCACTATTGTCATGTCATGACATGGTTGATATTGGATTGTTGTTTGTACCCAATTTTGGGAGATGTTTGTCTATGATTGTTCATTGGTTGTTTTATACTGTTTTAACTATTTATATTATGTTCTTTTGTGGATTACTCTAGTAAAGAGGGTATAGTCTCACCATGTGAATTATTATACCCTTGTTACTAGTTTTCAACCTCTATTATACGTGGAGGAATGCTTTAGGTCATGTGACAAATCAACTCAAGGCACCGATTTAGTGGCTTCTTGGTGTTTCTTAGTTCCTTGAAACATGTTTTCTAGTTTTAAGAATCATTTTTTCTAGGTGGTTTCCATTGGATTTATTCATGGAACTAGAAACTTCCATCAGTTCTTTATCCAAAGGGGGCCTACTTTCAAAAGGCAGGAGTTCGTTAAGTTTGAACTTTATGATACTTGAAATTGTACATTGGTCGAGAGGATGGGAGGTCGGACTCATCACACCCTTTTTGGGGGAATTACTATCTACTTTAGGATTCCTTTGTAAATTTAAAATATTTTCATGAATCCTTATTAATTCACCAAGTATATCATAAGTATCCCTTCGAATTTACCTTCACTATTTAACATGTGTAAAATTTAGAATCATTAGTATGTATTCAAGGTTCTTCATTAATGGAAACACCTATATGTATTATAGTTTTTCCCTCAATGGTCTCCTCTAATATACTAATTAGATATTCTTTTAATCATCGTTGTGATGATACTAGTTTTTAAGCCACTTAGTGGGGCACTCTGGAATTTATTGTCATCCAGGGAGACAAAGATTTGTTTTGATATTGGTATCATGCCCATAAAATGGGATACCTATGTATCCTTGTGAAAGGAATCGTATCCCTCTTAGTTTGGTGCCGCTTAATAGGAAACATCATACCTTTTAAGGTCATGTGATAAGGACCTCTAAGTGAAAATTGAATGGTCAAAACTTAGTGTGGGACTTTTACTAAATAATCCTAAGGAACTTAGAAAGGTTATAGGTTTCCAAGTAAGATCTGTCCTTGTTGAGAATATATCCTAAGGATAATAGGGTTGATTTTAGGTGTTGAGTTTGAACCTCAAGGAGGCTTCCTACATATCCCATATGGATGGGAATCAAAACCCATGTAGTTTGATAAATCCCATAGGTGATTATAGTTCTTTGATAGAGATGAGTTTGGTATTACTTACTAAAAAGGATGCCTTGGTGATTTGAGAATTGAATTTGGGGATTATACTTAAGGAGAATGCCCAAATTAAAAGAATTATGGTTGGATTATTGAAGAGAACATCTATTGATCTCAGGCCTTGAAAAGGATTTCTATGTATCCCAGTTATGGTGGGAATCAAGGTTCTTTTAGTTCTTTCCAATGAGTGTTTGTGGACATGTTGTAACCATCACATATCTCTAATCCCACGTGAGTCATGATCTGTGTGAGAAAAAAGATGATGTGAAAGATTCAACAATGAAACATTACACTTTTCCTCCTCTGATGATGGAAGAGGATGTGTTGACTATAGAAGAGGGCGAGGTGATGAGCCTTCCCACTATTCTATTTACATTGGAAAAGGATCCAATGTAAGGTGGAAGGGATGAAGGTGAGGAGCTTATGCTAGGATGGTTGCCCTAAAATTGATCCTGGTAGTAGAGGGAGACTTCTCTTTTATTTAAAAAGAATAAAACTAGGTTTGAAGCATACCATACCTACCAGAAATTTAGGTTTCTATCTCTTTAAGAAGGGCGAGGCCGATGCCCAAACCCATATTCTTAGAACCGGGAACTTCCCAACACTATTTCTAGGAGAAAGGTCCATGTCACTGTGGATATAAAAACCCACATACACTACATTAATCCAAACCCTAGTGTGAAAAAATTTGGAAAACCTTTGACTGTGGAAATATAAACCCAAATAGGAGACACGTTGATGTCCCTTTCCCAAAGGGTTGATAAGTCAGGAGGTTTTGGTGGAGGTCTCAACAAAATCCCTTTTAGACAAGGGATCCAATGAAGAAGAATCCTTTGCATGAATGTCTTTGAGGGAAGTCGTGATGTCTTGTAGACTGAGGAGAGTGAAGAGAATAAGTGAATCAAAGAGGGGATCCCAAGTAGAGAAGGGTGTGGAAGTACACTTGGTCGACCTGATGTTCACTTAAGCGATGAACAACCTATATGGTAATACTTGGGTGAGACCTTGCTCAAGCCTTCAAGAGTATTCACAGGTGATCCAAGAAGTGGGGCGCTTAAGTTCTTATGAAAGTAATGGGTGGCGCTCAAGTATTTCTGACTTGGGGAGGTTGGGTTCTATAGGCGGGAAAGTGTTATGGTTTTAAAACACTAAAAGGACTTAAGTCTAATGATCCTCCCTTAAATCCTCGGGTCAAGGTGTTTAAGAACTACCTTGAAAGTTTTGGAAGATTGGGGTGAAGTTGTAGAGACCCGAAGCTTGACGTACATGGACTTTATATTACTTTTGTGGAATACTTAGTAATAACAAAAAATACACACACAAGGATCGTAATAGTTTAGTGTCTTTGGAAACTCAGAATATAGTCTTCTAATCGTGGTGAAAGATCTTCAAAATCTCCCATAAAGATCTTCTTTTTTTTACCTAAAACCTTTCTTTATATCCTGGGGAAAAGAAAACATAAAAGGGTGAGCTCAAATGCTCAGTAAGGGTAAACAAAAGAAATATAAATCACATCATATACATAAGTACATAACTTTTGGAAATATTAACCTGCAAAAGAGCTCATAATATCATAACATGGGATAAATCATAGAAGTGAAATGTAATCCCAATAATCATAACTTAAAACATGAAACTTTGTGGCATTCACACATAATCATAGAGAATCATTTCTTGTTAGTCAAGACTCATTGCCAAGACTATCTTAGTGGACAAAGTCCCTTTCTGAATCGAGTAACCCTCGTTTCAGTCCTGTTTTACTAAACCGATATAACCTACCATTTCAGCCATGTCTATCTCATGAGATATAAAATCTTTACCCAATGCATTGGAGGGAGATATAGGTCTCACCCATCTCATAATGATACCATTATTATGTGTGCCACAAAATCTTAAAACATACATCATTGCATAACCCATGTAATAAAAATGGGATTCTTGAAACATCATGACATCATAAAACAATACATATAAGATAAATGAATTCATAAAAATAATTCCATCACAACATAATCAAATCAATGTAATGATAGGGATAGAATCAGAACCCTATATTTTCTTAGATGGAAAATAATTTTGATAAAACACTTGAAATGAATTCTTGAGGAAAATATCCTTTCTTCTTCAAAATCAATTTCTTTTCACAAAACATCATGAAATTTTAAAAGAAAGAGATTTTATTGAAAATAGTCATGAAATATTTTTGAGGAAGATTCATGAAAATCTGGCTTTATGAAGTCGTAAAAATCCGTTCGTGCCGTATAAGTTAAAAAAAACCATTCTTCCCATACTTTTGTCGGAAAAGTCAAAAAGTACCTCGTACGAAAAACGACAAAAGATTCCTTTCATATCTTTTACTAAAAACACACCAAAGGGTAAAATTGGATTTAAACAATTGTATTTGGATGGAAATAATATTACATATTGAGGAAACATGGATGTGGATGATAAAATACACCCCAGTAAATGCCAAAGTAAAAACAATCTCGGATAAAAATGAGATTGTGATATTTTCCCTTACCTTAGGTCTGATTTGCTTCGTAAGTGTCCGAACCTCCTGTATAATGATTTAAATAATGTCATTTACTTATTACATAATCATATTCATTGTTATGATATCATATATGGTTCACTTATGACTTTATATTACCCGTTCTTTTGTAAATTCCATGTTAAAGAGCGTTTTGGGTAAAATTGTTTCATTTGTCGTCCGTGTTTTGACTTGTAATTATTCATATGATTACTTAGATCATGATTAATTAATTCCAGAATATAAAACATGATTTATATATATATATATTCAGAATATACATATATAATAAATCAGTAAATGGAATGAAATACACCGTTTATGGAGACGGTAGTCCGTACGTACGCATGAACGCTGTTTTCGTTTCCTTATTGAATTGAATGGAATTAAGTAGATGACATACATATAAATATAAATAATTCCAGTATCATTATTAGGTCATATATTTCATTAGTACTTATTATGTATACTTTATAATCATTCAAGAATGGTTAATCATTGAGAATGAATCTCATCGCGTCGTGGAGACGGTATTCCGTACGTACGCACGCGCGGTGATTTCCTTTTTCCGTAGGATGGATAGAAGGTTAATTAGAGTTGTTTCATATTTATAATAACATATAAGTATATAAGAAATACTGATGTTATTACTTTATCATGAAACAACTAAAGAAGAAGAAGTTTAAGAAGAAAGAAATTGAAAAAGATCGGTAATGGATATTACCTCTTTTTGACGCGCCTTTTCTTAGCCTCCACTTAAAGAACTAAGGATGGTCTTTGAAGAAGACCAGAACCTCTAGGATGATACTAGGGAAGTGGAGAAGAGATTTTGGCAGGTTTTGGCCGATCTTGAAGGCTCAAAGTTGTGTGAGGAAGAGAGGGAGGAGGTACCCTTTTATAAGGGAGGAGAGGGGCACCTTAGGAACATCTCAAAATATTATTTTACATTAAAGTCAAAATCAGTTTATAATTGTTCCAAAGGGACTTATTTAGAAGCTAAAGTGGGGATGGGTAGAAATACTATCAACCAATAAGATTTATACAAGTTTAGGGTGTTATTGTAACCTTATCAATTAGATTTAACTCTAAGTTAAATAATTTAACTTTTACCGTGTCTTTTTGTTTTCTTTCACTATATGGTTAATACACTTACTATAACATGCCAAATTAACCCCAAATTGTTTATTATTAATATATATATCCTTATCTAAGATATTTGGCCGAACCTTAGATTTTTAAGAATAAAATAACAATTAATAATATAATATTTGTTTTAAAAACTATTTCATGTCAATTTTGACACTATTTGGTACATGATTTTTATGAAATTCATAACAGAATGATAAGTTCGCAACAAGTTACTTAAATCAACAATAACATGTCATATTAACCTAGAAAATTAGTGTAAGTCATAAAAAGTCTCAAATTACATTTATTTGGGCATTTGTAACATCAATTATGTCAATATTTCATTAATAAGAAAATTACTGCATCATCTTTGTGTCCTAATAAATGATAATTATTTAATCCCTAAAAATTCTAAACAAATTCCTATGATGTATATAATTGTATTATCTTTCTGGAGACTATTCATGTTCGATGTTTCATGAAGGTTATCACTAGATTAAAATTATTATACTTATAAGATTTATGAAAGTGACATGTTGTCACATTCTTTGGTTTTAATAATAATTAAATTATTTTCATTGAAGAAATTTAATTAAATTAATCTAATCTGACCCTTAGGTGATATGGGTCGTTTTTTATTCATCCAATAGGATTTTGACATTTGTTAGGGTAATTTTAAAATATTATATTTACCCTTAATTACCCGATTTACCTTTAACTATGTTAAATAAAATTTACCGTAGTTACTATTCATAATTTCCAAAAATAAAAAGTATCCTATTAACATAATTTGGACCCACTGATTCCAAATATGGAATCCATTTTTTAAAATTCAAAACACAGAAGTTGCAGAAATTAAATTAAAATTAATCCCGTTGTCGAATAAAAACGGGTTTTTGTTTAAAACATTGCAAAAGATTGAATTGATTTAACCTACGAATTCAAGGTAAAATCAATGCTAATGACATAAATTATATTAAATGGTAAAAATATATTCTATTTATACTTTAAAACCATTCAATATTATAATTTAACCACATAATATATTACGATGAAAAATGTTGTTTTTAATTAAAATATAGCGTGTTTTTACTATTCATTAAAATGTGAAAGTTACCAGAATAATATGAAAAATATATCCAAAGTAAATTTTTATTTCTTGATTCCAAAGAAGAATTTTATTTTGTCAAATTGAACTTATAAACATGTCAAAAACCAGATTTAAAGTGGGTGCGCCATCAAAAGGCAGAAAAACTGCATTTTTTGAAAAATACTTATTTTACCCGAAAAATTTATTTTGTTCTTATACCATGTTCTAGAAATGTGTTAGATTAATAATAATGTTATAAAATTCAAAATTTAGTTAATACTATTCGTAACGGCTAGTTCATGACAATATTATAATAATATAACATTTTTTATTGAAACCTGGTATTGCGTACAACACACGCTATCGAGGAAGGTCGTGATTGCGTGTAATGCAAGCCAAGTCAGGGTTGCGTGTTGTGAAAGAATCCTTCGTTGTTTTGTATAACAGAATCCAACCATATTTCATTTATACATTTAATATATATATATATATATATACTCAATGTTGCGTAGAATAACTATTATCAAAATTGTGTGTAACACGGTCCAAGAATAGTGTTGCGTATACTGCAAGCTAATACGGTGTTGGGTATAGCGCAAGGTAATCTTGGTGTAGAATACAACATAAGAAATTAATGAAATTAAAATAATTTTTTCATAAAATCTCGGGCTGTTACATTCTACCCCCCTTAAAATGAATTTCGCCCTCGAAATTCGTCGGGGTTATAAATGGTTTACTATTTGAAAGTTTCTTTGATAGAAACCCACATCGTAAAAAGGAATACCAAAACTTGGCTTTAAAAACTAAAGTATGAAATGTAACGATTACCCAAATAAACTAATCACTGGGTTTCCACATAGGTGAAAATATGGATATGGAAGAGAAATCTAACCATCATGTTCTGATGGAGAGTGGTAGAGAACATGGCTATAGAAAAGCCAGTAATCACAAATCCATAGATTTGTGATGATATAAGGTACCATCTGATTCATCAGGTATAAGATCACTAGGACAACATTTTTGGTTTTCAAGATCATTTCCCTAAAGTTGAAAATTTTCATTAGAATAAATACTTTCTTTATTTTGGTACAATCTCACTGTTGTTCATGCCTTGAACAATTTCCACTTCATCTCTTAAATAAATGAAGTTGAATTTGTTATTCGTGAAGTGTTAGCAGATCATGTGATAGAATGACGGGTAATTCCATCTATCTCAAACAAAAGGTTAGCAAAAATTATATACATAAGTCGATCTATAGTGATATTAATCATATATGGTTCCTAAAATGGATTATACTTCATATATCATACTGCTTAATATAATAAAACTAGTTTCTACTAAACAGGGACTTCCTGTAGGCCAGTGGTAGGTGATAAAGGCCAGTCGCACTTCGGTTATGGGTCTGATTCCCACAGCCCTGTCCGACGCGATGGGTTGTCGCCCGTCCTGCAGGTTGTCCTTTTTCTAAAACTACATTACTATAACATCCCATTAATAATATTGAAAATCTTCTATCCTTAAACAATACTAACTTATGTCCAACATAATCCATTCTAATCTTTAGGCTTATCCATAATACTGTAGTCCACTCTCATAATATAGTGAAAACAATTACCAGAGATTTAATACCATCGTTGATCCCCATATATCATAAGATATGTCTTGTTGGTCACATTCTAAACATTCAAAGTCCTTAATCATTTATTCTCTTGAATACCCATTGAAACTTAGTGAAAACATGAATGCAGTTTAAAGTTAACACTTTCCACATATCAAAATCCTCAAAATTCTATATACTCAAACCATGATATCACTTTGTCCTTATATCAATCATGAGCTCATGAATACTGTTAAACATTTCATTTTCTCATTTTCCCTTCATTATGCGCATACCGTCTTATTTCCAAAAATATATCAATCACTTTGAATACCACATTAGACCAATACATAAATATTCCAATACTCCATGATACAGCATTATTTTGGAATAAACACTTAATCATTCCACCACATCGTTGTCATATTCAACATCGCCAATAGTGATCGCATGTGACTTCCCTTTATCCTTTGCCTTAAGCGGTTGCTCATGTCGATCATCACTAACCCTTGGATTAGGGCATTTATTAGCATAATGCCCCATTTCCTTGCACTTGAAGCATTGAAGTGTTGGTGGTGCGTTCTCTGCAGTGTTTGCTTTATTCACATCATTAGAAACCCTTTTTCCATTACTTCGACACTCAACTGCTCGATGACCTTCTTTTCTACACTTGAAACATTTTCTAGTCCCTTTAAGACAATCTCCACCATGCTTCTTTCCACACTTTGTGCATAAGGAAACATTCATCTTCTTTTCACCATTATTCTGAGATTTCTCCTTGAACTCCATCTTTCGTTTCTTGTCAAAACCATGAGATGGATATGTAACACCAACTTCCATTTCTAACTTGATAGAACAACGCACAATTTCTTCATAGCTACTGAAGTCTCTTATAGCTAATGCCCTTCAAAGACTTGGTTTTAAGCCACTGAAAAATCGATCAACTTTACTTTCAGGTTGGATGATAATTCCAGATGCATACCTTGAAAGTCTTGTAAAATTCGCTTCGTATATACCAACAGATTCATCATCCTTTTTCTTTAGTTCAAGAAACTCCTTCTCCATCTTTGTTTGAAGAATACGAGGGAAGTACTTATTGAAAAATAAGTTCTTGAACTCGTCCCATTCCATGGACTCAATTTCATCTCTTTGCCTCGTATTCTTGATAAGATTCCACCATTGATCAGCATCTCCTTCCAAACGATACACTGCTAGGATGAATTTATCATGTTCAGAACATTGAAGAACTGAAAATATCTTTTCAGTAGTACTAATCCATTGTTCAGCAACTAATGGATCAGTAGACCCACTGAAAGAAGGCGGACGCTGCCTCATGAAGGACTCAATAGAATATTGTTCCTTTCCCTACTCATTTGGAAGTCCAGAATGATTCATAGCTTGTGTAAGTATAGCAATAAGATTTTGCACTCCATCTCCCATAACATTTGTTTGTTCAGGAGGACAATCATTGCATTGTCCATTGCATTGATCAACACGGTTCCTTCGGGTTCCAGCCATCGCCTAAAACCCAAAAAGAATAGCGTGAGAGGAAAAAATCATGCTAGGGAAAACAACATAATAAAGGGGGAGTACCTTGAATATCTAACATCTTAGGTTTAATTCTACGATCGTTAGCGTAGTTCTAGTACTATAACCTATACGTATACTTAACCTTAGGGACATCCCTAGACATACCTTAGAAATATCTCTAGGGATCTCACTAACGTTTTCGCATCCTAGTTTCCAAAGGTTGACTAAACCTTTCCTCTGATACCAACTGTAGAGACCCGAAGCTTGACGTACATGGACTTTACATTACTTTTGCGGAATACTTAGTACATAACAAAAAATACACACACAAGGATCTTAATAGTTTAGTGTCTTTGGAAACTCGGAATATAGTCTTCTAATCGTGGTGAAAGATCTTCAAAATCTCCCATAAAGATCTTCTTTTTTTTACCTAAAACCTTTCTTTATATCCTGGGGAAAAGAAAACATAAAAGGGTGAGCTCAAATGCTCAGTAGGGGTAAACAAAAGAAATATAAATCACATCATATACATAAGCACATAACTTTTGGAAATATTAACCTGCAAAAGAGCTCATAATATCATAACATGGGATAAATCATAGAAGTGAAATGTAATCCCAATAATCATAACTTAAAACATGAAACTTTGTGGAATTCACACATAATCATAGAGAATCATTTCTTGTTAGTCAAGACTCATTGCCAAGACTATCTTAGTGGACAAAGTCCCTTTCTGAATCGAGTAACCCTCGTTTCAGTCCTGTTTCACTGAACCGGTATAACCTACCATTTCATCCATGTCTATCTCATGAGATATAAAATCTTTACCCAATGCATTGGAGGGAGATATAGGTCTCACCCATCTCATAATGATACCATTCTTATGTGTGCCACAAAATCTTAAAACATACATCATTGCATAACCCATGTAATAAAAATGGGATTCTTGAAACATCATGACATCATAAAACAATACATATAAGATAAATGAATTCATTAAAATAATTCCATCACAACATAATCAAATCAATGTAATGATAGGGATAGAATCAGAACCCTATATTATCTTAGATGGAAAATAATTTTGATAAAACACTTGAAATGAATTCTTGAGGAAAATATCCTTTCTTCTTCAAAATCAATTTCTTTTCACAAAACATCAAGAAATTTTAAAAGAAAGATATTTTATTGAAAATAGTCATGAAATATTTTTTAGGAAGCTTCATGAAAATATGGATTTATAAAGTCGTAAAAATCCGTTCATGCCATATAAGTTAAAAAAATCCATTCTTCCCATACTTTTGTCGGAAAAGTCAAAAAGTACCTCGTACGAAAAACGACAAAAGATTCATTTCATATCTTTTACTAAAAACTCACCAAAGGGTAAAATTGGATTTAAAAAATTGTAGGTGGATGGAAATAATATTACATATTGAGGAAACATGGATGTGGATGATAAAATACACCCCAGTAAATGCCAAAGTAAAAACAATCTCGGATAAAAATGAGATTGTGATATTTTCCCTTACCTTAGATCCGATTTGCTTCATAAGTGTCTGAACCTCCTGTATAATGATTTAAATAATGTCATTTACTTATTACATAATCATATTTATTGTTATGATATCATATATGGTTCACTTATGACTTTATATTACCCGTTCTTTTGTAAATTCCATGTTAAAGAGCGTTTTGGGTAAAATTGTTTCATTTGTCGTCCGTGTTTTGACTTGTAATTATTCATATGATTACTTAGATCATGATTACTTAATTCCAGAATATAGAACATGATTTATATATATATATATTCAGAATATACATATATAATAAATCAGTAAATGGAATGAAATACACCGTTCATGGAGACAGTAGTCCGTACGTACGCATGAACGCTGTTTTCGTTTCCTTATTGAATTGAATGGAATTAAGTAGATGACATACATATAAATATAAATAATTCCAGTATCATTATTAGGTCATATATTTCATTAGTACTTATTATGTATACTTTATAATCATTCATGAATGGTTAATCATTGAGAATGAATCTCATCGCGTCGTGGAGACGGTATTCCGTACGTACGCACGCGCGGTGATTTCCTTTTTCCGTAGGATGGATAGAAGGTTAATTAGAGTTGTTTCATATTTATAATAACATATCAGTATATAAGAAATACTGATGTTATTACTTTATCATGAAACAACTAAAGAAGAAGAAGTTGAAGAAGAAAGAAATTGAAAAAGATCGGTAATGGATATTACCTCTTTTTGACGCGCCTTTTCTTAGCCTCCACTTAAAGAACTAAGGATGGTCTTTGAAGAATACCAGAACCTCTAGGATGATACTAGGAAAGTGGAGAAGGGATTTTTGCAGGGTTTGGCCGAGCTTGAAGGCTCAAAGTTGTGTGAGGAAGAGAGGGAGGAGGTACCCTTTTATAAGGGAGGAGAGGGGCACCTTAGGAACATCTCAAAATATTATTTTACATTAAAGTCAAAATCAGTTTATAATGGTTCCAAAGGGACTTATTTCAAAGATAAAGTGGGGATGGGTCGAAATCATATCAACCAATATGATTTAGACAAGTTTAGGGTGTTATTTTAACCTTATCAATTAGATTTAACTCTAAGTTAAATAATTTAACTTTTACCGTGTCTTTTTGTTTTCTTTCACTATATGGTTAATACACTTACTATAACATGCCAAACGAACCCCAAATTGTTTATTATTAATATATATATCCGTATCTAAGTTATTTGGCCGAACCTTAGATTTTTAAGAATAAAATAACAATTAATAATATAATATTTGTTTTAAAAACTATTTCATGTCAATTTTGACACTATTTGGTACATGATTTTTATGAAATTCATAACAGAATGATAAGTTCGAAACAAGTTACTTAAATCAACAATAACATGTCATATGAACCTAGAAAATTAGTTTAAGTCATAAAAAGTCTCAAATTACATTTATTTGGGCATTTATAACATCACTTATGTCAATATTTCATTAATAAGAAAATTACTGCATCATCGTTGTGTCATAATAAATGATAATTATTTAATCCCTAAAAATTCTAAATAAATTCCTATGATGTATATAATTGTATTATCGTTCTGGAGACTATTCATGTTTGATGTTTCATGAAGTTTATCACTAGATTAAAATTATTATACTTATAAGATTTATGAAAGTTACATGTTGTCACATTCTTTGGTTTTAATAATAATTAAATTATTTTCATTGAACAAATTTAATTAAATTAATCTAATCTGACCCTTAGGTGACATGGGTCGTTTTTTAGTCATCCAATAGGATTTTGACATTTGTTAGGGTAATTTTAAAATATTATAGTTACCCTTAATTACCCGATTTACCTTTAACTATGTTAAATAAAATTTACCGTAGTTACTATTCATAATTTCCAAAAATAAAAAGTATCCTATTAACATAATTTGGACCCACTGATTCCAAATATGGAATCCATTTTTTAAAATTCAAAACACAGAAGTTGCAGAAATTAAATTAAAATTAATCCCGTTGTCGAATAAAAACGGGTTTTTGTTTAAAACATTGCAAAAGATTGAATTGATTTAACCTACGAATTCAAAGTAAAATAAATGCTAATGACATACATTATATTAAATGGTAAAAATATATTCTATTTATACTTTAAAACCATTCAATATTATAATTTAACCACATAATATATTATGATGAAAAATGTTGTTTTTAATTAAAATATAGTGTGTTTTTACTATTCATTAAAATGTGAAAGTTACCAGAATAATATGAAAAATTTATCCAAAGTAAATTTTTATTTCTTGATTCCAAAGAAGAATTTTATTTTGTCAAATTGAACTTATAAACATGTCAAAAACCAGATTTAAAGTGGGTGCGCCATCAAAAGGCAGCAAAACTGCATTTTTTGAAAAATACTTATTTTACCCGAAAAATTTATTTTGTTCTTATACCATGTTCTAGAAATGTGTAAGATGAATAATAATGTTATAAAATTCAAAATTTAGTTAATACTATTCGTAACAGCTAGTTCATGACAATATTATAATAATATAACATTGTTTATTGAAACCCGATATTGCGTACAACACACGCTATCGAGGAAGGTCGCGATTGCGTGTAATGCAAGCCAAGTCAGGGTTGCGTGTTGTGAAAGAATCCTTCGTTGTTTCGTATAACAGAATCCAACCATATTTCATTTATACATTTAATATATATATATATATATATATATATACTCAATGTTGTGTAGAATAACTATTATCAAAATTGTGTGTAACACGGTCCAAGAATAGTGTTGCGTATACTGCAAGCTAATACGGTGTTGGGTATAGCGCAAGGTAATCTTGGTGTAGAATACAACATAAGACATTAATGAAATTAAAATAATATTTTTCATAAAATCTCGGGCTGTTACAGAAGTACTAGGGTGACCAGAGCAGCAATGGGGGCCCAAGGGTCTATTTATAGGCAAATAAATGACCTTGGGTGAAATGAGTTTGGGTGGGCAGGTGACTTGCATGCCAAATTGGGGTGTGCAAGTAGACTGTGCGACATATGGGGGCATTCAAGTAGGTTGTGTGCCGCTTTTGTTTTGGCTTGACTAAGGTGATTCAAAATTCATGCCTTTACAAACCATTATTTTCTTCATGTATTTTCCCATTGTCTTTCTATGGGGATTTCCTTTGTCATTTTTTTAGGATCTTTGAAGAAATGGAGTTTCAAAAAATCCCCCCTCAGAATTAGATCTGAAATGAAAAGTGGATCCTATACTGAGGTACAGAAATGAAGGATAAAAACAAGGGCACTGGGGCGCACAAGTATTGGTGCTTAAGTAGAATTGGGTGTGAAAGTTTGCAAAACATAAAATTTCTGGCATGCAGGGGGACATGCGTTTCTTATATATATCAGCTTCACTTTCGCAAAAAATCTCACAACTTCTGAATTTTTAGCTCTCAACATGCAAGTATTGTTCTATTCAGATGCTTCTATTTTGTCGCGCTTCTTCTGTACGTTTTGAGCTGTGCGCCATAAGTGGGGCGCCATACATGCATGACATCTTATAATTTCATGCCTTAATGCATGTTCTATTTTTTTAAATACAAAAAATGAACTTACTTTTAAAATATTATCACTATCTTTTTTGAAGGTTCAATGGCTCCCAAGAGAATTGTAACTACTGATGAGCTTGTTGGTAAGAGGATTGATGACATGATGAATGTCTTTGTTCATGATTACTTTGATTTCTATGAAACCACCCTTCTAGACGTAGAAAATTACTAAAAGAAGTATCCTTTCAACTTTACTTGGAGCATCTATCTGCCTTTGTATAGCTATGGCCATTTGCAGGATGCTAACATTCTAGATCCAAAGAACTATGTCCCACATTCTTGGTTTCAAGATTATACCAACTTCTCATCAGCTAATGTTTCTATTTGGGGCTCATTTTCCAATGTCGAGACAGTAGATAAAGCCCATATTATGCATCATAGCCCGTGTGCACCAGATTTGAAGGCATGCAAACCCAAGCTGTAGCCACACTGTTATTCATCTATCTTTCGAGATTCTCATACAGATCAGTCCAAGCGTTGGAAGAAAAGTTGGTATTTCCGCCCAGGAGGAGGTGTAAAACCCGTATGGATGTGGGCATACTAGGTGAAAAATACATGTGCAAAATTTGTAGATGATTTGAGAATTGTCTGGATTTATGAGGTTGTCTGGGTTGGGCAAACCTATGTGTATAGTAATGATGAATTTGTGCTAGAATTATTAAGTCGGTGGAGTCCATAGATCAATTCCTTCCATTTAACACATGGAGAGGTAGGTATCATCTTGTGGAATGTTTACAAAATTTCCAGAGCTAAAATCCTTGGATACATGTATGACGAGTTTATTCCTCACAAGGTGACATGGAATGACTCGGATAAGACACCATATTTGGCTCATGAGTTGATGACAATATTAAACAAACTCAAGAATTCAATCACTGTGAAAACTCGTACCAGGAGGGATATTCATCTGGAGGAATGGATAGAAATATTTTTAATAAATAAAAACAATAAGGGTCATACTTACACCTGTCCGACTAGATTTCCAAGGGCAGAGAATAGAGGCACTCCTGACACCTTTTGGCCAACATTGGAGATTGGAGAATTTGATAAATGGGGATATGATATCAACCCAAAAATTCAAGCAAAGACACGTATGGTAGGCTTCTTAGACATGTGGCTCAGTGTGTATTTGTTACCATTCTGAGACTCCAAAGGAAGTGTGATGGTGGGGACCTTTGTTATTGCAGCTAAGATGGTGGAGAAAAGGATGGTAGAGTTGGATACTCCTATTTTTTCCAAGATTCATAAGAGTTTGCTGCATATTTACAAAGGTAAATATCCCTTTAGAATAGAAGGACCATTTCAAGTGTTGTGGGGATGGATTTCTACTCACTTTAGAACTTTTGCAGTACAAAGTGGAGTACAAATTTTTAGAAGTTCTTTTCGACCATCTGTTCATTCCTTTTATGATATTTCACCATTGTATTTTAATTCATATGGAAATAAGGTTAGATTGAGAATGCATAAGGAATTACATTTCTTTCCTTATAGTAATCCACCTATAGGGAGATTTTTTGATAATGGTACTGCCAGTTTGGAACTGAGGTCATATATGCTTGCTTGTAGAGATGGCATGTTGGACACGAGAATCGACGGAGAAATCATATGTGAGGCTTATGCTCCTTATAGATTTGTGTGTAAATTCAAATGTTTACAACAGAATATTGCATCCCCTCTCATGAATTTCAGGTTAGAGAAACACCCAATGGTTTCTCGAAAATTATGGTTGTTGACATCTACAGAGAATACTAGGGCAGTATTTAATTTACATGTTGCTGATGCAATAAGAAGATTAACAATCTGGTATGCTGAAAACTGGGTGCATCTTACCCTGAAGGGGTATTAAATCATTTTTTCCCTTGAGTGGGGATAAATAGAAGTAGTAGGAAGGAACCCCGACGTTTGGAAGGTAATTCTTCATCATCAGAATCCAAATTACAAGAATCAGAGGATGGAAGTGACGATGCTCTAAATTCCCCAAAGAGACCTTGCACTAGGTATAATCCTCCAACTAGAATTAAAAGAGCCACTCCATCAATCCCTGTTGATGTTTTATCAAGGCGATCTGGTCTCCATTATTCTGAAGAGCGACGAGTTCCATTTTCTAATCCTTTATCCGTGACTATGGGTGCTGGAAAGAAACTCGCGTCCAAGGTTATAGGATCCTCTTCACAACCCTCAAACATACATTATGAATATATAAGACTGGAGGTTGTTCGAACATGGTAGAGTCTGTACTGTGATGCTAATACCATGTGGATGGATCTGTATGAAGGACTTCATATTCCAGGAGTAGGGGATTTACAAGCTTCTTCTGATATTATTTTTAAGGATAATCCCAATGAGGTAAGGACATACATTTGAGAGCTAGAAATGCTCATATATGCCACTGATGACTCAATTCCTACCATGAAGCGGGTGAAAGAAATAATAGATCATGATACCACCGAAGGGATTAATCCTTCATTAGATGAAGAATGGTGTGACTTTGTATATACTGAGGATGTAATTTTTCTTTCTTTTTCATCTTCTTCCATTTTGAAACTTGAATTTAATCAAAACATTGTTACTTAAGAGAAATATTGTCTTAACTTACAGTTGGGTGAAGGAAAGACAACTGAAGATCCTTCACCACAATATAGCCCTGTAGGAACTGCTCTTGGAGCTACTGGATCACCCCATGAATCGGGAGAAATATATCTTGGCCGACAGGCCATTGAGGAGGAAATAGAAAGGGTACTAGGATCTCTAATACTTGTCTTTATAAATGATGATGCAAGCCCTCCAAAAAAGGTGAAGAAGAAAAAGCATCGAAGAAAGAATACCATGGTTAAATGCTTTTTTAATAGTGGTAAGTCTCCCTAATAATCATGAATTTTAGTCTTTTATTCAAGAAAAAAGTGTTTAAACTTTTTTAGATTATAGGTGATTCTTGTGTTTCTTCTTTGAAATAAACCACTGATAAGATTCAAGGATCCGTAGAAGGTGCTGCTAAGAAAACACAAATTCCTATAAATCCAGTGGTTCTTGAAGAGAAATTGAAGCCAAAGGAACCAACATATGTTTTTAACACTGCTATGATTCCCACTATCAGAGGAGAGGAAGCTTCTGGTAAATCATTAATATTTCATAAAGAATCAAATGCAAAAATATCTAACTTCCATTATGTGATACATTTAGGTTAAATACATACACCAGAACATCTGGAAACAACTAACACTAACCACACGATTGTTACTAAAGAAGCTACATGGGGTCACAAGTTTTCGGAGGATGGTTGTGAAGTAAACATGCCATGTGCTCCCACAAGTGATACTAACATGGGATCTGAGATATCATTGGATGAAATGATAAACCTTGGCATTTCTTTTTAATAACTCTTAGAACATGTTAAAATATCCAATTTTTAGAAGATTTTATATTTCCTTATATAGAATCAATTGGACGTGAGTTCTTATTATTCATCCTGTTAATATTCTTATGATTAACTTGCTAACCATGGTTGATTGAAATCTATAGTTCCATCTAAAGAAATCGCTTTAGTAATGGTACTTGAAGGAAGTGTTGATATTAACATCAACCCCACCATTGCGAAGACATTGGATCAGGTGAATCTTGAGATAGCAATTCTTCCTGAGATTCACTATAAAAATCCCAAGAATATTAAAGATAACACTCCTCATCTAGAGACATTAAAAAAAATTGCTAAAACAGAGAACCTTGGGGAGGATTCTTCTCAAGCTGTTGACCTACTTCTAGGTAAGATATATGGTTATTGTGATCACATTCGCTTTGTTATCTCTTAACTCTAACCAAAATTCTTGATTTACCATATAGGGTTATCAACTTCAATGGATAAGTCTAGAGGTGAACCCTCTACATCATCCCAAACAACATTGGGAGGTGGAGAAACCATTGTTCAAGAAGGAATAGAACAGTGCACTTCTTTAAGTGAATTAGTCCCAAAATATATCCCTCCTTATGATAGTGATTCTGAATCGGACCTAGAACTGCAGGATTCTCTTTGTCTTTCTTGTCGCAAAGCATGGAAAATCCTCTGGAAGATAATATCTTAGATTCCCCTTGAGGAACTACCTTCAAGAATTACATGACTTTCATCCCTGTTTATCATGCTAGGATTTGGCTATTTTGAATACCATGAAATTCATGCTACAGTGAAAGAGATTATCCAGAGGAGGGAGAAAGAGAAAAAACTTCAACAAGACTTGATAAAACCCAAACTGTCAATCAATATTGAAGAGTTATAAGCGGCATTTTCCCAAGCTAAGGCTAATCATAATGAAAAGTTGAAGGGACTGAAGCAGAAAATGAAAGAAAAGATTGTTCAGCAACTACACCTTCAATAGGAGTTAGATATCATTACAGGAGAGCTTGACAAACTACATATCTCCTTAGGAGAAGTCCATAAGGAATTTGCAAAAGGCATAACAGATGCTAAAGAAGAACTTCATAATGGTGAAGAGAGAAAGGCTGGCCAAATAGACAAACTCCAACAAGCAGTTTATGGGGCTCAAGAAGTTTTTAAACAAATGAAGAGTTATGTAGAAATCCTTTTGTAACTTCTGATAGAGAGACTCCAATTTTTGGATGCTCCTCTATGAAAATTTTCATAAATTAAAAGTATTTTGTCTTTAAACATTTATGTTTTCACTTTTGTCAATTTCTTTTGTTTTACCTAGGCCATTGGGCCCAGTAAGCATAGCATAATTTTTTTCTCTAGGGTAATATGGAAAACCCCACAAACTTTATATCTCTTAACTTTTTATTTCTCAATATTACCTAAACCATACAAAATGTACATTTAGTGATTTGGGACTCAACTTTTGTTCAGAGTGCCCTTTGTGGGTTCTCAATCTAATGAGTTCCAAGTCTTTTGTTGTTTGGAAATTTAGAGTCATGCATGTTGGACTATAATGGACTAATATTTAAGGTTGAATAGCTTTGACCATAAATTTTGAAATTAGATTCCAGACAACACTCTATGGCTATGAATTGCTTTAATATTCTTTAAATATTTCCAAGGGGAATATTGAGCCATGATTTTTATGGTCACCAAATTTAAAACCTGTATCGACATAAGGGTGTCTTTTCCAAGAACGAAATTACCATTATTTGAAAAACACGTTATGGGTGTTGTGTTAAAATAGGGCCAACTGGGGAATATGCTACATAGCCAAATAGTGACATCTTTTGTATAACAAGCCTATTATGTAGGAAAATTTTGCAAGGCCACCTAAGGGCATGTGCTGTAAAGTCAGGAAAAATATCTCTTTGAAGTTTAACATTTTACTGTTGATGGATAGGGGAAAATAAGATTTGGGTGACTCAAGACCGTAGTGGGTGGTTTTTCAAAGGAAAGGAATTTTAAGAATGAAAAAGGTCTATTTTAGACTAACATAAGTCATGAATAAGAAAAGCATTTCTATACAAATTTGGTGTATGAATAATGGTTAAAATTTATCAAAAAGGGGAATTTTTTATATCATACTATGCAGTTTTAAGTCATGTAGTGAGGACATTGGTACTGTGCAGTTTAAAATCATGTAGTGAGGACATTGTACTGTGCAGTTTTAAGTCATGTAGTGAGGACCCTGTACAGTGCAGTTTTAAGTCATGCAGTGAGGACATTGTACTGTGCAGTTTTTAAGTCATGTAGTGAGAACATTGTACTGTGAAGTATTAAGTCATGAGGTGAGGACATTGTACGGTGCAGTTTTGAGTTAGGCAGTGAAGAAATTGTACTGTGAAATTTTAAGTCATGCAGTTAGGACAATTTATTGTGCAGTTTTAGGTCATGCAGTGAGGATATTGTATTTTGAAATTTTAATTCATGCAGTGAGGACATTGTACTGTGCAGTTTTAAGTCATGCAGTGAAGATATTATATGGATTTAATTTATGGTCTTTAGCTCTGACCAAAGGTGTGAAACTCTCCTAATTTCTTGATAATTTGTTTGGAAATATACTATCATATTCAGTTATGGAAGGGAAAATTGTAAACTATGATTTGGGAATTTTTGAAATACAGGAATGATATGGGAAAATTGATAGAAGCATTAGAGAAAGTCTTTTCCAGAAATGAAGTTACCATTATTTGAAAAACCCATTATGGGTGATGTCTTATGCAGGGCAAACTGAGGCATATACTGCATATCCAAATAGTGTAATCTTTTGACTAACATTCCTGTTATGTTGGAAACTTATGAAGGGAATGTGCTACATAGTCAGGAAAAATATCTCTCAGAATTTTGACGTTCTGTCGCTAAAAGTTGAAGAGAGTTTATGGAGATTCAGATTTTCTGAAGCATAGAGTTTGGTTTATGGAGAAAGGTACCTGAATATAGAAAGGGTATTTCCAACCAAGATGTCCAAAGAATCGGAGGAATAAGACTTTTACAAAGGCCTGACCCAAACGTAAATGATATGGTTTCTATATTTTAAGGTCATACAATTAGGACCAGAAATGGAAACAATATATAATATGTGGCCTAGTGATTTCAAAGTTATTTTATAGTGCATCGAACACATGTTGAGGGGAATGTGTAACCATGGTCTTGAAGACTTTCAGATTCTGAGAAAGATAATGGGGCAAGTATACTTGAATGATTATTTTAAAATACAGATTCTCGTATATCATCATTTAAGATTAAATGGGACAAAGATACTATAACCAATAATGAAGTTACTATTATTTGAAAAACATGTTATGTGGTTGTATTATGTAGTTCCAACTAGGGAATATTCTGCATAGCTAAATAGTAGCATCTTTTGACTGACAGGCCCGTTATATAGGCAACTTATGCATGGCCGCCTAAGGGCATGTGTTGCATAGTCAGACAAAAGAGATCTTAGATATTAGAAACCCTGTTACCAGAAACCATAAGAAATATTATGAAGATCTAAAAATATTCAAGATTAATAGAATGAAATATGGAAAGGTATTATGTTCAATTTATATGAGAAATATTTGAACTAGTATTTTCCATGAGTTTGACATCCTTTATATATATCTGACTCATATGTAAAATGGAGACTTTCTTTGTTTCCTCTGAATTAATATTATGATGTGCAGTTTCAAGTCATGAAATGAGGAAATTTTCACTCCCATAAGGAATTGAAATACCTTTCTAATATAAAGAAGCACCTTATCCAATTCCTAATCTCACTTATGCTATGCTCGGTGTGAGAAACAAGGAGTGGTAAGGGTCTCTTTTATAATACTAAGGTGATGCAAATGAAGAATGGGGGTATCATATTTTCATATAGTTTAACATCATGCGGTAAGGATGACAATGAACCAATATAAAAGGAAAGACATATTGTAACTAGATTAAGGGATAAAACTCAAGTGTCACTATATGTCTTGTTTGGGAAAGAATCAAGTCATACATAATTCTTAAAACATTCTCTATGAATATTTGATTCTTATACAATAAATAATGGTTTTTTATCATGACTGGGCCCAAGATTGGAGATATAAGCATCTCTATATATCTCAAAATAGATGAGAATCAAGCTGTACGTAGTGCTTTAAAAAATCCTTTCTCATCCTAATCGAGTTTGACATGAATAATGAGGAATTTTGACACGTTATGAGAGAACGGTAAATTTTAAGACATAAAATTGTATAAGGAACAAATCATTTATCTTAAGGAAACACTCTATATAGATCTAATTCATATATAAGAGGAGAAAATAAAATTGGAAGATTTTGTGATTGTGGCTGGGCCCAAAATTGGAGATTTAGGTGTCTCTACCTATCTCATTGAAAATGAGAATCAAGCCATACGTAGTTCTTGAAATTAGGTCTCGATGATGATCTAACTCATACATAGGAAAGAATGGGACTAGTGTACTACTAAAGAGTAGTGATGATATCAATGATGTTTTATTATGGAATCTTTTAACGTCAAATAGAGAGAAATCTAGATGTATAAATGATGTCATGTAGTTTAACGTCATGTGACAATGACAAAGATGCTACATAGTTTAACTTCGTGCAGCATGGACACTTATGGTTATTATAGAGTTTAATGTCTTGTAACTAGGACATGGGAGCTGTGTGGTTTTAAGTCTTGCATCAGGGACATTGTACTATGCAGTTTAAATTCTTGCAGTGAGGATGAAGATGTATAATTATACAAAGTATTTCTTCAAGAATCTGAATTGGTTGGAGTTGTAATGAGATCTCCATCCATTGAGATTTAGGGATAAGATCCATTTGAATAGGCCTTATGTATAAAATAAGGTCCTTCCCACTTTGGCTCAAGTTTTTCAGGTTTCATTACTGGTATCATTGGATTTCTAAGGACCAATACCAATTCTCTTTGAATAAATGAACGGAGGAAAACTTTCTTGTTAAAAGCTAACACTATTCAATTCTAATAGACTTCTAAATGATGCAAATTATGCAATATTTTCTCATTTAATCATTCCAACTCATTGAACTGTTTCTGAGACCTCTCATCTATAGAAAACTGGTCACAGATTGCAACTCTGAGTGAAGGAAATTTCATTTCAATTGGAAAACCTGCTTTAGTTACATATACCAAAGAATAAAGAGTTTCTTGGGTAGCAGTATAGGTAGTTGTCCGATAATCCCATAAAGCATTCAAAAGTTTATCAAGACATGCTTTCTTATATTTATAGACCATTTTCTAGAGTATTTTTTATAATGTATTTTTGAAGGCCTTTATGTGTCTGTTGTCCACCGCATAATAGCGAGATGAATGGTCAGACTTGATATTATGTTCCTGATATATCATTTTTACTTCGGCAGAACAAAAATTGGTGTCATTATCCATCAAAATAGTATGAGGGACACCAAATCTGGTGATGATATTAGTTTGTACAAAACTAACAATGCATTTATCTATGACTTCCTTGAGAGGTATTACCTCATCCCATTTAGATAAGAAGTCTATATCAGTGAGAATATAATTCAACTTCTTAGTCGTGGCTGGAGAATCTGGTCCAACTACATCCATTCCCCATGCAGAAAATATCCAGGAGTATTTAGCTGTATGTATAAACACTGGGGGTTGATGAATGAAGTTTTCATGTACTTGGTAGGGATGACATTTTTTAGTGAAATTTGTACAATATTGTGTCATTGAAGGCCAAAAGTATCCAAGCCTTTGGATCTGATCAGAGAGTCTATGCCCAGACTGGTGGGCACCATAATCTCCTAAATGTACTTCTTTCGTTACAGCTATAGTCTCTTTTCCATTAATAAATATGAAGATAACTCCATCAAAGCCTCACTTGTAGAGGATCTTTTGGGGATATGAACTATCATAAAGAGTAAAATTAATTGATCGTCGTTGGATCCGTTCTTTTTCAACATTATCTTGTGGAAGTACCCCATTTTTGTATATATTCCATGATGGATGTTCTACATCCCATGGTAGGACCATATGGTTCAGAAATAGGGAAAATTTCATTAATTTCCTCTATTTTGTTTTAAACAAAAGGTGATACAAAATGATGATGAGATATTCTAATGACTTTCTCATCCCAATTTGGATCTGCCAAGGTTGTAGCTACATTAGCTAGTGAATCTTCTTGGGCATTTTGTGATCGCATGACATAAGAAAATGTCGGATTTGAGGAAAATTCAACCATTAACCCTATAATGTAATCACATAAAGGAATTAACTCTTCTTTTCTGATAGAATATTCCCCATTGATTTGTTTGATTACTAATTTTAAATCACCTTTCTCCTTTAAATGATTCATTTGTACCTGAAGGGACAATTCCAAAACTATGATGAGAGCATGGTATTTTGCCTCCTTGTTGGTACCACCTTCTGATAACAAGAAGGAAAAAGGAAATACTACATTTCTAGGGAAATAAGAATAATTCCTAACCCAACTTTATTGAGTTTAGGGTTTTCCATTCTTTTCCCTGTTGGACTTTAGGAAGCACCATCAAAATACATTTCCCATGTTTGGGAATTATCTTGAATAGAGAAGACATTTTCATTGGTAAGTTCAATATTAAATGATGTATCTTCCACAGATAGATGATCAGCAAGGAATTCATCCAGAGCTTGTCCTTTTATTGCCTTTTGAGGCACAAATTGGATGTCAAACTATTGCAAAATAACTACCCACCATGCCAGATTCCCTGTGAGCATAGGACAACTGAGGATAAATTTGAGAGGATTGTTGCAAGATACCAATTAAACCTCATGATGTTGTAGGTAGTGCCTCAATTTCTGAACTGCAAAGATTAATTCCATGCAGCACTTTTCAATACTTGAATATCGAGTTTCCACATCAAGCATAGTTCGATTGAGATAGTAAAGGTTGTTTTCATTCCCTGCATCATTCTTTTGGGTGAGGAAGTCGCCTAGGGATCTCTCTAAGGCTGTCACATAGAGAATAAGTGGTCTTCCTTCAACAGGTGCAATTAATACTGGTGGAATCATGAGATATTTCTTTATTGTATCAAATGATTCTTGTAAGTCTCTTTTCTATTGGTAGGTGACTCCCTTCTTCATTAATCTGGTGAAGGGAAAACACTTGCCTACCAAATTGGAAATAAAGCACCGAATATAGGCCAAGTTTCCTTGGATTCCTCTTAATTCATTCAAATTTCAAGGAGGTTACATACCAAGGATAGATTTTTTTTTCTCAGGATCAACTTTGATACCACGATGGCGTACAACGAATCCATGGATCTTTCATAAGGTTACCCCGAAAGCACATTTCAAGGGGTTCATCTTCAAACTGTGTTTCTGAAGTTTATTGAATGTGGTTTCCAAATCATCCAAGTTATTAGAACTTTGTTTAGATTTGACCACCAAATTTTCCACATAAAATTCAAAAAATTTCCCTAAGAATGGTTTAAAGATATGGTGCATGGCAAGTTGGTAAGTTTCACCAACATTATTTAAGCCAAACGACATTACCCAATAGAAAAACACACCTTTAGGGGATTTTAAGGCTATAGATTCTTCATATTATGGGTACATAATAATTTTATTATACTTAGATTATCCATCCATGAAGGAAAGAGACTCATAGCTAGCTGTTTCATAAATTAGAAGCTCTGTAATCAGAACTGGAAAATCATCTTTAGGACAATGTCGGTTAAGATATCTAAAATTGATTTAGACTCTAATTTGTCCATTATTATTATTCACTAGGACAATATTTTATAGCCATTTGAGATACTGAACTTCCCTAACAATGTTAGCCTTTATAAGCTTATCAACATCAGCTTCAATTTTAGAGGCATGAGATGGGTGTGTTCTTCTTACTGCTTGCTTGAATATACGATGTTTTTCTGGAAAACCCAAATGATGGGTGGCTACATCAGGATTAAGACCTAGAATTTCTATATAATTCCAAAAAACATATCTTGATGTTTCTTTAGAAATAAAATATACACTTCTTCCTCTTTAGAGATCATGGCCACGCTAATTAGAGTGGGGCATGGATCTTCTTCTGTACCAAGATTTATTTCTCTGAACTCATCCACAGTGGTAGAGACACCTTCCTCAAACACTGGAGGAGCATCCCCAAGATCTTCCTCTTCTTTTTCATCATGTTTTATTTCTTCTTATTCCATTTGCGTAGTATATAATGAGTCAAAATTCCCATAGTTAGAGGGGAAATCAGTATCTAAACATCTTGAAGAAGAGGCCACCATATCTGACCCTACTGACGACGAAGGGTTATTTTGTGGTAACAAAGAGAGATTGATGGGTTGAGAATCAACATCCTTGTCTATACCTAGCATTGTTACAATCTCTTCTACTCTATTTGATGAAGTAAAGGCTTTTTGTAGTTTAATGGATGAAATCAAAACATCTCCATTTAATCTTTCATCATTTCTTGGTGGATCAACATTTTCTTCTATGTTGTCAGGCTCGATTGTCGTAATTGGCATTATGGAAGTTACTAGAAGAGTTTCCAGATTTGGGTTTACCTTTTCAATTTGGTTGATGGGTAACACATAATCCATATTCAAATAAATAAATGGATTTTATGGGATCTTTTCTATTCCATTTGGAGAATTAACTCTGGTTATTTCCTTTGTCATGGGATTCGTTCCTTTTGTGTGATAAAACTCTACCTCAATGTACTGAGATTCACATGTTTTGAATAGAGACTTGTCACTATTTAATGTCTTTATTTGACCATTGAAACAATACTTAAGAGATTGGTGGTATGACGAAGGTATGGTTGCATGATGATGTAGCCAAGGCCTCCCAAGCAGAATATTAAAGGTTGTGTCCTGATGAACAACCGTGAAATCTGAATTAGACACAATATCTCAAAATTGAGTTCTGAGTGTAACCTCACCCAGAGGTTCTTGTTCTTTTTTATCATAAGATTTCAACATTAAAGTTGAAGGATATAAGTCATATTCAGTTAGGACAGATCAATGAAGTGTATGAATAGTAATGAGGTTGACTCTAGAGCTATTATCAATGAAGGCTCATCAGATTTCTACATCATTGAATTTTCCAGACAAATACAAGGGTCTGATATGCCCATGCACCACATTATCTTCATCTTCATCTATAAAAGATATAACTTCATGACATTCTACAAGATCATTATCCATAAGGTAGACCTCAGCAGCCACAACTTCAGTTTCAAACTCTTGAGGACATGACAAAGCCCCAATGAGTGCTTCTCAAAGATCTTTTGACAGATTCAAAGCATCCAAAATTGAAAACTTGGCCGGTAATTGGGACAATTTTTTCAAGACATCATACTTTTGGACCAAAGGTATGCGTTTTCCAGCATGGAGATGTTGTTTTGTAGGTGATTTGGAAGTTGAAGCTTCTGATGTAGACGTACTCTGTGTTAGAGCAGAAGCCAGAAATACTTCTGGCTTTGGTAAATTAGACTGACTAGGTCTATTCATTTGTTGATAAGAAGATAGTGAAACTTCTAATCGATATTTCAAAATAATTGACTTAGAACCGAACCTATCTTTCATGGAAGAAACTCCTTTTTCTTGTTGATCCTGCTGAAGGGCTCTTCCATGAGTTTCTTCCACATATATGGTTTGAGCAGGGGTAGAGTTAAAATGGCGGTTTCTATAATTCTCATGTCTTCCCCTAAATCCACGACCTTGGATTCTTCCTCTTGTTACCCAATTAGGTACAAGGAATTATGGATCATTATAATCGGAATCACCATTGGCATAAGGATCCATTAAATAGATAACATTAATAGAACCAAATATCAATTCTTCATCTGATGAAGATTCTTCTTGATAGGTTAATTTTGTTGGTGTTGTTTGGTGGGGCGATACTCGTTCTTTTGAAACAGATGGCATAAAATCTGCTAGGGTTAATAACAACTTTTTCCTTAACATGAACTCATCTTCTTCTTACTGTTATTTGTATTTATAATCACTTCACGTCTTCAAGGAACAACCTTTTTATGAAGGTGTTTTGGCTATGGCAGGAGTGGCAGAAGACACAATCGGTTGTTTCAACTGGGCCTGTAAAATGGTATGAGTCTGGTGGATCATTTTTCTGATCATCCAATCATCATATTTTTGCACATTTTTACTTTTGACCTCTTTCCATTCACCCACTTCCTCTGGATCAGAATTAGTAAAACATGATACTTGAGCTGATGAAATTTTCAGTTTTACTTGTCCATAGTCTACCATCTTTTACAGAGTGTCTTCTAAAACAAAACACTCCTAAATGGGGTGTCCCAATATATGCTTAAAGGGACAATAATTCGGAAGATCTTCATCTCTATATTTATTTGGATTCTTCAGCCTTGGAAACTGAGACAAATTGTTTTCTAAGGCTGAGATGAAGTATCCAAGAACTAGTTCATTACTGAAAGAATAAACATTATTATTTAATTCCCCAAACTATTTATGTCTTGGATCTCTTTGATCATCTTGACGAGATGATATTTGTTGATGATACTAAGGAGGTGGAGCCCTTCAGTATGATGAGGGTCTTGAAGTGGAAGTAGGTACAAGTTTCTGTTGTAGTGTGACTGTAGTAGCTACTACTTTTCATATCCTCCTCCCCAGAGCTAAGGTAATTACAGGATTTTTAGCCTTAGTTTATATAATAGATTCTTATATCTGTTGAGAGATTGAAGTAAGGTCTCGAAACCCTCCTGTGTATTTCACAGGGATCAATGGTGTGCGTAATTCATCATGGGGATTTTCTACACAAATTGGCAACAACTCTTCTTGAGGGAATTATAGACTTAAGGAATATGTTAATTCTTTCCATTGTTCAATGAAATCTGTAACTCTTTCATTCTTACTTTTTTTACAATTGGTAAGATAAAAAACTATCATCTTTGGTAGAGTTGAGCTAAATAGAAGAAAAAATTTCTAACAGAGATCTTCCCATCCAGTAATTGATCAGGATGGTAAACTTGTATACCAAAAAAAACTGGTCCTTATAATGACTACAAAAACACCTAAGATTAACGGATTCTTGTTATTGAGAAGTTACAATCATGGGATCACAATGTGAAAAAAAATGTGTTAAGTGTTGTTCTAGATCTATCGAACCATTAAATATTGGGAATGTGGTATTCAAAAAATTTGGTGGGGGAATTGCATCCACCCATTCAGGGTAAGATCTCTTTTATAGTTGAACTGGTGCACGTCGTTCCTCCATAGCTTCCAATCAAGTTGTTAATGCCTCAATTATGTTCATAAGCATTTGGGGAACACCCGGATGAGTTGGAACTTGTGCCGGTTTAGCAACTAGAACTTGAGTTGGTGCAACGACCGACAAAACCACTAATGTTGGCATTGATATCTTCCTTGGATAACCCACGGAAATAGGCATATCAGTGTGTGTTTGATCTTTCCTTGATTGTGTACCCAGTGGAGGGAATTCATTACCCACATCTGTAGTTACTAAAAATCCTCTTTGTAGAGGAGCTCCTATAGGATTTGCAAGTTGATGACCTGTCTGGGGAGTATTGCTAGCAGAAATGTTGTTTCAAAGTAACTTTTTATTGAGTCTTTTAAACTCATTCATTTCCCCTTTTTGCTATGAAAATCTCTCTTCAATAGAAATATATTAACCTTCTCCAGTGTAAAAGTGATATGCAATCTGACTTTTTCCCTTCCCCGTGTTATATTCCTTTTAGAGAGGGGTGAGATGGTTATTTGAAGGCATACCTAGAATCTGGGTAAGCCTTTGATTTCGAGTGCACACACCTTCTTCATTTTCCTTAGTGTATACTATATTAAGGACCAGAAATTCATCTTCTGATTCCCCTAAACTAGGCTTATTTTCTGGAGGATCTTCTGCAATGGTGTTAATGACATTTATTGACGTGTAATACATTGATGGCATTCTTTCAGTATTTTTGTGATATCGTCTCCCTTTGTGTCTTTCATGAGACTTCAATCTCATTTATGATGAATTCCCTTAAACTTTTTGGTAGATAGTAACCCAAAGTGAGTCCTCTGATAGTTCAGTTGTATGCTTTCCTTATGACTTCTTCCCTAATCAGGAGAAAACTAACTTCATTTGGGGAGTGTATTATAGATGTGAAAAATCCCCTAGCCCTGCAGGCTGGGGAAATTCCTATACTTCTCCTTCAAGTCTTTGAACTTTTTTGAATAAACTTTAAGGTTGAATTAAATGAGCCATCATCCTTGCAAGCTGGGGTGATTCTTGAACTACTATGTCTAAAAAAAATTCAACTGCTCTTATGATTTTGCATATTTTGGTTCGAACATTAGGTGGTGCATCATCCGAAAACCATTTAAATCATCTGTTTTGGAAGATCACTATGCTATTTCAGACATTTGCATTCTCTGATGCCTGATATCTTCTAAGAAGGATGCCTGTTTAAGATTATAGGATTCTTGAGGTAAAATCAACTCAAAAAATTCCTTTCTTTGGGCTTGATTCTGATGAGAATTAGTTGAGGCCTGTTCTTGAGCGTACATCCGATTACATGCAAAAACTATTGATTTTGGCCAAATGTGGGAAATAACATTGCATAAGACTACTTTTGGCATATTTTTTTGATTTTGTAGTGTAGTGAAATGAGATGCTTCATGTGAACCCCATTGTCTGTTATAAAAACTAGATGGGGAATCATAAATTAACTGGTGTAGTCTCTTTAGATCGTTGAGACATGCATGTTGAAGGGTTATCTACTGTTTCAACCTTGGGATTTTGTGAAACTAAGAGAGATGCCAAGTCAATTTGCCATTGAAACCCTTCTATTACCTTTAAATGATTTTGATATTCATCATATTGTAATACTTTTGTTTTCAAATGATGAAGAGTTTTCCATAAGCTAAGGCAGATGTCATGAATGAAATCTTCTGTCATCAATTCTAGAATGTTATACTAAGAATTTTCCAAAGGCCAGAACATGACTGGTATTTCTCCTTTAGCTAATTGTTTTCTCATGTTTAACACATCTTCATCATCTTTCACTACAGGTTTCTCCACTTGGTCTAACCAAAGTGGATGCTCTGTATTAGAAGAAAAATAACCCAAGGGAGATTCAGAGAATGACCATCCCCATCAGATATCTTCCAGTTGATAAAGTGTTTCACTTGTAAATGACAGGGAATTAGACATGATTGGCCTTGTGTTTTCATGTGCCTCAAGATAGGATGGATTTCTCATCACTACATTGTCAATTATGGAATTGTATTGACAATGTGAAATACTACCGCGGAGAGGACTTTCATAGTGAATGCCATCATGGGGAGGACCACCATGATGGATTATAGCAAGGGATAAATCTTCTTGGTCCTTGGTCTTCTGGCCACACTGAGGGTTTTCGTGGCTCTCATTCGGAAATAGGAACTCTATATTGACTGAATTTTCATGAAGAAAGCCTTCATAATGAAGTGTATGATGAGGAACTTCATAATTACAACTATCAATCCCATAATTAGGTAATGAAAGGGTAGGATCTTGAGCTGTAACAGATAAATGTCTGAGGGCTTCAAGAACTCATTCATTAAGAGGAGCCAAATCACAGTTAGACTCTTGATTTTCCAACAGTTCTTGGTGATACATATTTTTGGATATTCTCTTATACTTAGTTGGGACCACTTTATAGGAAAAGTGATTATCATGGGCTAGTGTATGTGCCTGCCTTGGAGTGGTTACTAGAATGAACATATTACCTTCAATTGGAAAGGGTGTATGTTCCTGATCTTGTTGTCCATATGATATGGGGAAATATTCCCCCTAACCCTCCTGGACTGGAACAGATATATGTATCTGCTCCGGGATGGCATGCTGAAGTGTCATCCCATGTGTAGGGATAGATTTATTTGTTTGTTACCCTGATACTGTAGAAGTAGTTAATGTATTTTGGTGTGCTTCTAGAATATAGGTAGGGATATGTGTCTGCCCTTTAACCATTGATAAGATGTGTTTGATGACTTCAACAAATGGAACGGGAATATAAGTCCATTCCGTATCTAGAGAAGGTGTGTGTGCCTGCTCTTATCCCTCTTTTACTGTCAATGGATATTGACAGCACTCATGCATGGGGGTAGAGAGTTGGGTCTGCCCCAAATTCGTCATCAAATCTTTCCAACTGAATTCTCCAGGTGCTACCAAACAAGACTATTGGCAGGCTTGATGAACATTGGCAAGTGTATGTGCTTGCTGGTTGTTTTTCATCAAGCATGGTTGACAGACTTCCTTCAATACTGGAAAATGAGAAAGCTGACAGAATTGGTGACTGTAAATAAGTGTATGTTCATGTGTACCAGTTTCCACCACATTCGATTGGCGGGCTTCTTTAATTGTATTCAGATGATCCTGGTGACTAACTGATGACTTTTAAGAAGGTGTATATTCCTATTCATGGTACTCCACCAGGTTTATCTGGTGGGATTTGTGGGTTACTGTCAGACGAGTCTGCTGAGAAGAAAAATTAGTACGGACAGGTGTAGTTTCCTGGTCATTATTTTCCATCAAGTTAAATTTATGGAATTTTTCAGAGGAAGTATAGGTGAGAATCTACTCCCTGTTGACCAAAATTTTTCCCTAGCAGTTCTTCTTGCATGCTTGGGTCTAAGAGACCAAGGCCAAACATTCAAAGGCAACACCCCATCATGTTGAGGGTACACTACTGCACGATTCTGGCAGTGACTGCTGGGGGGATTCCTCAGGAAGGACTCCTGCACTCTTGAACTGAGGCATTGAGTAACCTCTTGATCCACCTCCCTATAGTACGGAATGGATTCATTGTTGTGTTCTGGGGATAAAGACACAAAATGGATGGAGACGGTGGTTGGAACCATTTTCTTCTTGATCATCAGTCGTTGTTGGCTAGATGATCGAGGATTTTTATTGACCTGGAGGGCCTATCGAGCAGCCTCCAAAGTTGGAATTGTACTATGCTAGCGATATTCCTTTACCATCACATAAGAGACCCAGCCTTGATGATGTTGGGTTGGTGATGACATCCTTCTGGTGGATAGAGATCCAGATTGAGCAGCGGTCAGGATGTTCACAGATGTTGTCTTGGAGAAATCCATTTTTTGAATGAAGGGAATTATGAGAAGAAAAACTTTAACAACAAACCCAATTAAATAAAAATATTTTATATGGATACATGTATGATTGATTCATTTGTATGGCCTTCCATTTTCAATTGATATGGGCCTAAAATCTAGGTAACATTATTAACTTTGTTAAGGATTCATGTCAGGTTCACCATTTTTGTTACGTAGTTCCTTGTAACGTGTGTTCTAGTTTTAAGAATCACAGTTTCCATGCATTTTCCATTGGATTTATTCATGGACTTGGAAACTTCCAACAGTTCTTTATCCAAATGGGACCTAATTTTCAAAGGCAGACATTCATTAAGTTTGAAGTTTATGATACTTAAGAACGTGAATTGGTCGATAGGATGGGAGGTTGGACTCATCACACCCTTTTGGGGGGAATTATTGTTTACTCTGGGACTCTTTTTGTAAATTTAAAATATTTTCATGAATCTTTATTAATTCACCAAGTATATCATAAGTATCCCTTGGAATTTACAATCACTAATTAAAATGTGTAAAATTTATAATCATTAGTATGTATTCAAGGTACTTCGTTAATGGAAACACCCATATTTATTTGAGGTTTTACATTAATGGTTTCATCTAATATACTGATTAGATATTCTTTTAATCATCGTTGTGATGATAGTGGTTTTTAGTCCACTCAGTGGGGAACTCTAGAATTTATTGTCATCCAAGAAGACAAAGGTTTGTTTTCATCTTGGGATTATGCCCGTAAAATGGGATACCAGTGTATCCTTGTGAAAGGAATTAGAAACCTTGTAGTATGGTGTCAATTAATAGGACACATCATACCTTTTAAGGTCATGTGATAAGGACCTCTAAGTGAAAGGTGCTTGGTCAAAACTTACTATGGGACTTATGCTGAAGCAGCCCAAGAAAATTGGAAAGGATATGGGTTTTCAAGTATAATCAGACCCTGTTGGGAATATATCCTAAGGAGAACAGGGTTGATTTTAAGTGTTGGTTTTGAACCTCAAGGAGGCTTCCTATGTATCCCATATGGATGGGAATCAAAGCCCACTTAGTTCGACAAATCCCATAGGAGAGTATAGTCCTTTGAGAGAGATGAGTTTGGTATTACTTTCTAAAAAGGATACCTTGTTGATTTGAGAATTTAATTTGGGGATTATTCCTAAGGAGGATGCCAATATTAGTGGAATTATGGTTGGATTTTGGAAGAGAACATCCAGTGAGCTCCGGCCTTGAGAAGGATTCCTACGTATCTCGATTATGGTGGGAATCAGGGTTCTCGTAGTTCTTTAAAATGAGATTTTGTGCACATGTTGTAACCATCACATATCTCTAAGGCCATGTGAGTCATTCTCAGTGTGAGAAATAAGAGGATGTGAAGGATTCGACAATTAAACTTCACACTTTCCCTCCTCCACTGATGGAAGAGGGAACATTGACCGTGGAAGAGGGTGAGGCGATGAGCCTTCCCTCTATTATTCTTACATTGGACAAGGATCCAATGTAAGGAGGAAGGGATCATGGTGAGGGGATTATGCCAGGATGGCTGCCCTAAAATTGATCTTGGTAGTATATGGAGACTTCTTCTTTATTTAAATGGAAGAAAAGTAGGTGTGAACCATACCTTCCCTACCAGAATTTGAGGTTTACTTCTCTTTAAAAAGGGCGAGGTCAATTCCCAATCCCTTATTCTAAGAACCGAGAACTTCCCAACAATGTTTTTGGGAGAAAGTTCCATGTGACTATGGATATACAAACCCAAAGACACTCTATGAATCCTAACCCCATTTTAAAAAAAATGTGGGAAACCTCTAACTGTGGAAATACAAACCCAAATATATGTCATGCTGATGTGTCTTTCTCAAATGTTTGATAATTCAGAAGTTTTTGGTGTAGGTATCAACATAATCCCTTTTAGAAAAGGTATCCAATGAAGAATAATCCTTTCTATGAATGTCTTTGAGGAAGACTTGATAGCTTATAGACTGAAGAGAGTGAAGAGAATAAGTTAATCAAAGAGGTGATCCCAAGTAGAGAAGGGCACACATGTATGGGCACACAAGTACACTTGGGAAACCTAATGTTCACTTAAGTGGCGAAAAAACCTATATGGTAATACTTGGACGAGGCCTTTCTCAAGCCATCAAGAGTATTCATAGGTGATCCAGGAAGTGGGGTGCTCAAGTTCCTATGAGAGTAATGGGTGGCACGCAAGTATTTCTGACTTGGGGAGGTTTGGAACTATAGGCATGCAATTTTTATAGTTTTCAAACACTAAAAGGATTTAAATTCCAATGATCCTCCCTTAAATCCTCCACTCAAGGCATTGACGAACTACCATGAAATTTTTAGAATCCTGGGGCAATGTACTAGGGAAACCAGAGTAGAAATTGGGATTCAAGGAAATTTATCCATACAAATGGGGGCCCCAAGGGTCTATTTATAATAAAATAAATGACCTTGGGAGAAATGATTTTTTGTGATCAAGTGACTTGCACGCCAAATTGGGGTGCGCAAGTAGACTGCGTGACATATGGGGGCACACAAGTAGGTTGTGCGTCGCTGATGTTTTGGCATGACTAAGTCGATTCAAAATTCATGCCTTTCAAAATCTTGTTTTCCTCATGTATTTCCCCATTTTCTTTTTAAGGGGTTTCCCTTTGTCATTTTTTAGGCTCTTTGATGGAATGTAGTGTCAGCACCATGTCAGGGATGTTACAAAGTGGTATCGGAGGATTTTCCTTTCTCTTTCCTTTGTCTTACTATTTGGGGATGGTAGACTGGTGGCTAAGAATTTTCTGGCCTTGGTAATGAGATTTTACTTGGGAGTATTTAACCCATGTATGAGGTAAAACCCAAGTTACCCAATATGGGAGTTTTTATTTTTGATGTGTGTTATTATAGATGAATGATATTTCACCATTGAGTGATACACATATTGTGTGATGTGAATGAGTTAAAATATTTTTATCATGGTCAGAATCGAATGAGGTTGTGCATTAATGCATTATTTTATGCCTCTTATGATATAGGTGATATGCAATATTATTGGCACACATGTGATGGGTGTGTGGGGCATAGAGAGTGGAATACATTTTATTTCCTTGAGAGATTTTAATAAAATGGTGTATAATAATGGTAATACAAGTGTGTAAATGAAAATAATTTAAATTAATAGTCTAGTAATAGTGTTTTTAATGAATTGTTATGATGGGGTTAAATTTTGGGTTGTGATAAATTGTAAAGGATTGATGGTGTCTAAAAAGAATGATTTCACAATTAAGGTAAAATAGTTAATGAATTTTCCCTAATGAAATTTGTAAATGAGATAAAATTAGTATTATAATGAGCTTTTAAATAGGAAATTTGTCTAAGAGAAAAGATTTTTGTTTTGAAAGAGGAAATGTTTTAAAAGGGTACTCAATGAAAGACTTGTTATTAAGTAATTTGGTTTACCCCATGTTGAACATGACCCATGGTAGGGATAGTAGACGGTATCATTTTAAGTTTGATGATGATAATGGTAATAGTTTAGGTGGAGTGGGTTGTTTATGTTTAATGGTATGATGTATTTTCTATATGTGGTTTAAATTCTATCAATCATTCATTGAAGTGTTCTTTGAGGAAAATTTGTTTTGGGTCCTAGTCTTGAATAAGGTAGGGGCTTTAAAATGTTTTGTGAACAGTGAGTTTAAGATGCGAATGGTTGAGTTCAAAGAATATGGTGAAGTTAATTATAGAAGTATGTATAATAGTGTAACCTTTGGGTGAACCAGGTAGAGGGTATTCCTTGTGTTATCGATTTAACTCGTATTGAGGTGGTTTGGGGTAGTGATAGTGACCCAGTTTGAGACCTTTTATTTGGGTCATAAGACCTTATTGGTTATGATATGGCATGGAATATGTGTTTAGAGCATCCTTGGTAGGGTTGTGGCCTTTGGGTCATGAGACTTTGTTTGATAATGTGAGTGTGGAAACTCTCATGAGTCTTGATCGTACAGATTCTATGCTAGAACTTAAATATGGTGCCTAGGTTTTTGTGACCTTGTGTGTAGGAACCCTGGCGAGTTGTGTTTTGGATTCCAAAGAAGATGTTTGGAATGTAGTATCGATGTATGTGTACATTTATTTTTAGTGTATACCTTTTAGTAAATGTTCACCTGGTGCGCTAAGTACAATGTGTATCGGAATAGGGGTGAGAGTGCAGTTCGTGAACATTTCTTTTTTTCATAACATGATGTGTGTGGTTTGGGAAGAGAACCACTGGATTTTCCTTGTTATGAATCCAGTTTAGGTAGTTGGTATAATTCAACCATGAAGGTGACCTATGAGAGAGTCCATATGAGGTTCCTAGTGATTTTGGGTGTGTTTCACTCATAGGATGTCATGGACCCTATCTGTGGGACATAGAGAGTCTTAACCATTGAGGGTTTGGCCTAGAGGGCTAAGTGGAAGATTAATGGTTGGTGATACGACTAATGTTGTGGATACACATTGAAAAAGTCTTAAAAAACATGGGTGACCTCATGGGAGGCTAGCCCAGTGATATGGGTTCCTTGGAATATGAAATAAGAGAGACACTTCAGAGGCGGAATCAATTCTTAATGAGTACCACAAAGTTTTGATAAATGGTATAGTTTTTTCCTGGTTCTTACGTAAGGTAGCCCTAGTTCTTATGATAGTATGTAATGTTTGTTTCTAAGGTTTTTATAATATGGATTCCTAAACCATCTGTTTGGATATTAATTAATGGAGGTCTCTATGTTGTTTTCGAGTATAAGAGACAAGGGTGACTAAAGTGTGGTTATATGCATTTGTTTTGTTGGTGACACCTGAGGTGAGGCTGGTCACATTTTTGAGCTTGTTTGTATGAATTTTTTGGTTTCTGGGTGAGATTTATTGGATGGCTTAAGGTTGATGAGACTGAATAACCACGATGTATGGTTAGGTGAGTAAGTGGGTGTTGGTTTATGCTCAGGTAAAGGTTGGTTTGTGAGAAACTATTGTGTTTTGGTTCATTATATGTTAGGGATGCACCAAAATAATTTTAGTAGTGTGGTAAAAGTAGTTCCATAGGAAACATTGGTTCACGACTGCTTGGTGGATGGTCCTGGAGTGGTGGTGAGTCTTGGTCATCAATCACGCGTGAGCAGTGGTGGTTATATGCTAATGAGGTGTGTGTAGTAGGAAACCCTAAGATCCTTGTAAGGTCACGGTGTCCCTTCGTAAAAGTTGACATTGGTGATGGATAAGTTTTTGGTGGTATTATTTAAAAACCTCTTAGTGTACCTCAACTAATAACGATCATTCCCAACATGTATACATTGTTCCAAGTGCATTGAGAAGCTATGGATTTAGGCCAAGAGACTTGAGGGTGTTTTGGTTGGATGATGGACATCATGGTGGTTACACCCATGGGGGAGGTACATGTGGAGATAGAATATGGGATGTACACCATCGATGGTTTTGAACGAGATCTTTGGGATGGATCAGATGTCGACAAACATTGTGGGTTTCATTCATGCATGCTGAGAACAGGCACTGAGTAATGTTTATTTTATTGTTTTGGGTAAAATATAGATAACCATGTCTAGGTTTTTGGGTTTAGCATCTAATAAATTTTAATTCATGGTGTTTTTAATCCATTTTGGAGAGAAATGGTAATGAAACTTCTAAGGTGGTGAGTGATAACTCAGTCTTGGATGTGGTGAGGAGAATATTGAGTTGATGTAGCGGTACTGGGATTCCAATGAGTAACCTATAATGTTCTTGTTGGGTTCATTAGAGTGTCTATGTGGGACTTGGATGTGGTGAATGATGATCCAAGTTTTGGATTCAGGCTCAGGGTGGTTCCAAATGAAATTCGAGATGACTCTGTGGAAGTCTTTGAAGGGTGTGGTAAGATATGACAACAGTTTGTGGAAAGAGAGGTTGGGTTCTATAACTCTAACAAAAATGGATGTATACTCATGTAAGTGTCATGTAGTGGTATTGGAATGTCTTGAATATTTATTTCACCCTAGCCATGTGATGTAGATTCATGCAAGTGGTGAAGAAAATCGTTCTAGGATGAGTTATTCAGGGATAGCTCGACTAATCTAGGTGTAGGGACAAATAGGGAAAGTTGTAAATCACCTTCAGTGGATGTTTGGGATGAGAAGTACGTTCCAATTTTGGAATATGTTTAGGTGAGTACCTATCCTCTTTAGTTGGTTTATGAACATTATAAGTGTTTATGTTAGGAATGTTAATGGGGATAGTGAATCCAGATGATGATTTAGAGGGTAATGATGTCATGGTGGAGGAATTCTATCGGAATTCGGGGAATGGCCATGATAGGAATGTTGGATGATAGTTATAGGCTTAAAGTCAGTAAGAACCTTGGGAGGGTAAAAAGTTGGTAGCGTTCCAGTAGTAAAGATGGTTTTTTTGGGATAAAACAATCGGGGGTGGTCTAACCGGAGATAGTAAATAGGAATTGGTGTGGTAAAAGAGACCCACATATAGTTCGATGTCATAGTAGAAATTTCCGTTTGAAAACAAATTCATACTCTAGTTGGGACAAGTTGATCTTAGTACTATCATGGATAGTGCATGGATGTCCTCCCAGATGGTTTCACTGGTGGGGCTAGATTACAATACAGGGTAATATCCCTATCAATGTTCAAAAGTAATGATCTAGAACATGTCAGGTGATGTGAAAGTTGAATTGATATTATGGTGTTCTTTATTCAATAATGGGGGTGAAAAGCAATGAAATATGGTGGATAAAATCATCATGGACAAGTGTTCGGTTGATGACATGATCAGAGTTTCGGGTTGGAGGAACTCAATTGATCATTGTTCGGGTGAGTTGGTGCTAATAGTAAGCATTGTCATGTGTTTAATCGGTTGAGTGCCCTAAGATTTTGGTGTTGTCTTGGATATATGGTTATGGAATGGGATCATTGGTACATGAGTAGTTAATTAATGTAAGTTAGTAAATGTTATAGGAAGGATTGTCTATCTTATGTTGGTTGATATCGGGTTTTGGTCACTGTTAGGGTATTTAATCCAAGAAAAATGGCACCAATAATTGTGGTTCATGAGTTTTGAGGAGGATCAGACCAATGGGGTGTCTATTGGTTCTTCCAAAATGGTATGAATAAGCATATGAAGTTAAAAGTGTTGTGAATTAGGCATTGTTTCCTAGGATTTCCTATGGAGTCTGAGTGGTTGATGTATGGTTAAAATCAATACATTCTTTGAGGATTATCTATCTCATGTTGTGAATTGTAGCGAGAAAGTATTGCAGGGAAAGATAGTGACTCTAGTTTGAATTTTGTGGTAGTATTGTAATGTTCAATGTAAAAATTGGAAAATGGGAATGGATAGGTGGCCTAGTGGCATGATCTCTTTGTTTCAGAAGCTCATAGATTCTTGTTAATACAGCTTGAGGATGATCCATTATAAGGTGGGGAGGTTGAATGATCCTTGTTTTCATGAAGGTACGTCCTTGTTTAATTTTTTTTTCAAAATATTTTTTTGTCTAATAAATGGCTTCGAAAAAGTATGAGGGGTCTTGGGGGTGTTCTGAGGGTTTAAAATATAAAAAGGGAGAAAACTGTATCAATCACTTCAAGGAACATGGTTGGCTCATGGTTAGTAAAATCATGCAGCCTTCCCTAGAAAATCATAAATCCTTAGATAGTGGATTAACGCACAATCATCACATAGTTAGTAAAACCATGTGGAACTCCCCGGGTAACAGTTCAACCCAACTTCCTTTGGATAAAGGCTTGCGTATGGTTTGGAAAACTGTGCAGGTAAACCATGTGGCCCAGTAATGTTGGGAAAATTTACAAAATTTACATTGCGATATTTTTATGTTTTCCCTAATTTTTTCTCTCATTATTATCCTCTCAACCCTTGTGATGATAAAGAACCCTCAAGATCTTACAAGGGTCAACCTCCTTTATTTCTTGGCCATTTGGAGTGTCGTCGATGCATATAAAAAATCATGGTAAGTTTAATACTCTACACTCTTCTCTTTTCTAGATAAGAGTTTTTATTTTTGGGAAATCTTCTTCTGAATCCCTAAAACCCTATTTTTTCAGTGGAATATGTGTTAAGTCTTCAAAGGGGTTTTTATTTGGATATAAGGAATCAATTAAGAGTTCTTTCATCCTTAAATTTCAGGTAGGTGGTTTATAATTTATATCCCATAGTTTTTAAGTAGATTTGTTCATGTGATTTTATGTTCTCACTCCAATATTGTCGTGATTTGAATGAATTTTGTGGGATTTGGTAAAATGAACATCTAAATAATTATTTAAAACCATAATGATCCTTGTGGGATGTGTCGAGGATGATTTGACCAATTTGGGGCCACCCATGGGGTGTGCCGACATTCTCGAACCTAGGAATTGACAAAGTCAAGGTCGGAATTGATGCGTAATAACATAGATCCTTTATTGAACATGATAATATGGTTATTTCAATTGAAGATGGAATATTGATAGTTGTTCCTAGGTTTTATGATGGCCTAAGGGGTTTTTTGGTATGTCTTGGTAATGGGTTAATTGGGTTAAATGAGATTTTGTCAAAGGGGTTATGAATTATGTTAAGATGTCCAAAATAATTAGTATATATGAAATGATGAGTGTGTTAAATTGTAAGTGGCCTATGATTTTAAGAGCATGTAAATGGGTTATATAAGGTAATTGATGAATATATTGAATGCTTTAGTACATGGTAATTATGGTGTATACCTAATGGGTTGAATTTAATAAAGTTGTTGTGTTATGAGATATAAGAATTTTACTTGAAATACATAAGTGGGAAAATTATTGTGAAATAATAAATTGGGATAAATGGCTATGAATTGTAATTATAAAGTGTGTTAATAGGTTATGACATAGTATTAATTTCCCTGTTGATGGTTATGGGATGTGATTGCTATTTGATTTGGTTTTGTTAGATTGTGATATGGTATGTGTATGGTGAATGGATAAATAAGCATGTTCACATGGATTGGTAGAGTAGGATATTGACAAGAGGATATATGCCCACTGGTCGAGTTAAACTGAGGCTCTAAACTCCACCCCAAAATGCATGGGTTAGGGAAGAGTGTGGAGGATCTATTCCTCTAATGGTGGTGTTCCACCTAGACTGAGGCTTCAAGGTGAGGCTAATATGTTGATGTGATGTGTTTATCCCTAGTGAGATAGGGACTTCAATTATTACATTATGCATAGTGATTGATTTCCTTAGACCCATGTGTAGATGTGGTATATTTCTAACCCATGGAACACATCAAGATAGTGTATTAAGTAAAGAAAAAGGATAATTATTGAATGTAGTAATAATGATAGAAATAGTTAGGATACATATTGTTAACTAATGGCAACTGAGTTGTTATTTTTGTTTACATTTTCATCAATTTCATAGTTGCATGCACTATCTATTAGAGTAGATATTTTGTAGACACTGTTGGTGGTAGCCTATTGAGTTTTGTACTCACACCCAGTTCGGGCCTCCATTGGGTTCCCGAGAAGATTTCAGGGTTGCAGGTCAGGACAAGAGAAAAGGCCTATGCTTGGAATTTCATATGGACTTAGGATGTGCACGAACAAGGATCCAGACTTGGATTCGATACCTGTTTTGGGTATTTTTCTATTTTTTTATTTGGGTTTTATTTACTCTAGCACTATTAGCATGTCATGACATGGTTAATGTTGGATTGTGGTTTGTACCTAGTTTTGGAAGATGTTTGGCTATGCTTTTTTATTGGTTATTTCGTATTTTTCTGCTATTTATATTTTTTATAGTTGTGTCTTACTCTGGTAAAGAGGGTATAGTCTCCCCACATGACTTATTAGACCCTCACCACTAGTCGGAAACCTCAGACATATGGGGAGGCATGCTTGAGGTCATGTGATGACTCAGCTCGAGGCACCGGTTTAGTGACTTCTGGGTCAGGGAAATTACAAATATAATTTAGCAATAATAATTATTTAAATGAAAAGGTTCTTTTGGAATAAAATTCATAATTTTAAACAATTGATAAAAAATGTTGTTTCTCAGGAAAATCCAAAATATATATATTAATCTAATTTCAAATTTTGAATTTAAAATGATGTTTATTTTTTAAAATAAATTTATAAAATTGAAAAAAAATTAGTTCTAAAATAGGTTCTCCATTAAAAGGTGTTAAAACTCAATCTTTCATGTAACGCATGCTAACTTAATATTGCATGTACTGCAAGCTAAAATTTATGTTGTCTATAGTGCACTATTAACTTGACATTACATATAACATAATCCAAACATTTTTATTTAAAATATACTATTTTCAGGGTTTCATGAAATGAAAAACATAAAAAATATTAAATTAATTCCAAAAAATCACAAAATCTCAGGGTGTTATAAGGAGAGTCATATGAGCCTAAGGTAGGTGGTCTATAATTCATCCTTTGAGTTTTTTCATTTAGGAAAATGTTATGGTAACATGTCTATTTCATTGTGATTCATTTGTAAAATTTATATATTTTGATTATAGTCATTAAAAGTCTGTTCTAATACCCTTTCAATATATATAATTCATCGTTGGTGGTTACATCTACAATGTCGACCACCCCAATTTGAGTGTTATTCCATAAATGGGTTTTTAGTGCTTTGAATTGTTTTTCACTAGCATTCGGGTGTACCACGGCTTGACCCTCTTAATGGTAAGCCTCTCTCATTACATAAATATTTAATTGTGAGTTGGTCAGGTAAAGTACCAGGTAATCTAATCACTTGACCCACCTAAAGTAAGTGTTAATATTAATTAATCAACTTTAAATGAAATGGAAAGTACATCACATGCATATTAATTAACCTAATTTTATAGAAATTAATGTTTGGTTTCATGTCATAGAACCCCTTTCCACTTATTATGGACAGTAGTGGAAAGAACCAAGTGAAATGATTATGATATAAATGGATTAATCAAATGGTTTCATGCTCAATTAGCCTTGTCACAATAATGAAAGCTAGTGGATTAAACCTTGACATATTAAATGGTATGAATGTGATATGGATTAATTAAATAAATGGTTTGAATTTAAGGTGAATAATTACATGTGGACCATGACATCATTATAGGAGTGGTTTGACTCAATCCCACCTTAGATTCCTGAGGGAATGCCCAGATCACTCGAGGATGCCATTCTGATTCAAGGATGTCGGTTTCCTTGGTTGAGACCCACCTTAGAACTTGATCCTTATATATTAGTGGATTCCCAGTATGAAATCGTAGGATCCCTACTTTAATATATAGGATTCCTTGGATAAACTCTTTGGATCTAGCATGGTTTTTACGAACACGACGTACCTTGGTTACATACTTGGTCCTAACCATAGCTTGTCCCATTTTACCTTGGATGTATTCATTGGACTCGGTTAGATCATAAAATTTTGGAATTCCTTGGATGATTATCCTTGTATTAAATACTTAACCCTTATCCAGGATGCAGTTACTACTGAGTTGGTGATCCTTTAGGTCTCAGTTTCCTTGGTTATTACCTTGGAACACTTTAATTATTATTGTCATCATGGTTTCATAGTTATATCTTGGAAACTATACAATAAACATAGTGAGTGATTTCGGTACTAGCTATGCCTCACATGACCTAATTATATAAACTGGAACTAATTAATTAATGAGTTGGTTGCATGTTCAGACACTAGTTCAAGGATAAATTAGGTATTGGGTATTTATATTTCTCTAATGATTTATTTTTATATATGAATTCTTGCACACCATTTCAGTTATATTAAATATATAGGATGTTATATACATCGTTGGTGGTGGCCTACTAATATTTATCTTACACCCTATCTCAGCCACCATTGGTACTCGAGCAGACTATATGTATGTAGGTGTTGAAAAAGGGAAGTGTGTCTCTTAGAACATTTGATTTCTTATTGTAGAGGGATGGATCTGGTAGCATATGATTGAGCTAGAGCTTGGGATTTTTAGATAGTTTTTATCCCTTTTTTCTACTTTTTCATAGAATTCTTGTATTCATATATGTATCCATGTTTTTCATATTTATAGTGACCTTACATATCATCATCATTTTTGTACATGATTATCATTTTTTCATTTGTTTATTACTTTAGTGAGTATAGAATATTTATATCTGTTTCATCCTATTGTTTATTATTGTTGTTCAAATAGCTTCTATTGTTCCAAATGTTTACTTATATTTCTTCTTCTATTTATCTTTTATTATTGTATTTATCAGTTTTTTTATGCTCTAGTAATGTGGAAATAATCTACCCACAGACACACCATAGGTCCTCGCTTCTATTCGGCAACATGTAGCGTTTGAGGAGATGTGCTTGAGGTCATGTGTCCAACCAGGCTTGGGGAACCTTTAGTTGAATCCAAGTCCGGGACTTCACAACATTCCTTCTTTCATGTGAATTTAGAATTTCATAATATTTCATGGTAAGTCATTATTCCCATCATATGACTTCCAAAACTAAAATTTAATAAGACTTCATATCCTCAATGTAATAATTTCCTAACACTTTATATGAATTTATACTTAACATATGAATTATAACTTAGAAGTTTTTTCTTCAACTGTAATAGAAACATCTTATAAACGAAAACTTAGAACAATATAAAATTTTCTACACACTTTAATAGGAATCATTAGTGAAAAAAATAAGGGTTTTGTGAGCACAAAAACATACAATTAAATAGGATATGTTGGAATAACCTTATTATATCCAACAATCTATCCAATTGTTTTTACCAAAAAACCTATAAAATTTAAACATTTTTTTGTATTTAACAAGATTTAGATATACATTAAATAAATAATAAAAATAGTAATAATCAATAATTAGGAGAATTTTTTTTGTTTTTCCATTATCTTATCGCCATTTTTTGATATCAAATAGAAAGTTAAAGTGGTGGATAAAACACATTCAATGTAGAACTCTAAATTAATAAACTGATAGAATAGAATTATTTAAATAAATAAGAATTTTGTACTAAATTGTATTAATTGTATAATAGAAGAAATAAAGTAATGCCTTAAAAATAAATTATTCAAATAAAGGGAACATAAATAATAATAACAACACTACCTTTAATTAAATAAGCTCTAAAATAATTATAAATATAATAAAAAGTAGTATAAAAATGTTAAAAAATCCAGAAAAATATATAAAGATAAATATTTTAAATATGGGTGTGGTTTGTCTGAACGGTCATATTTAGAGGTACATTTGGTGGAGTAAGTAAGAGGAACAAATGAAGGAGGGAAATCTTTTCCTTGTAGAAATGTGCATGAGAGAGGCACATTTAGATTTTATTCAACTCCAATAGCTTCTAAACTACTCTTATCTTTCCCATACTACCATTTAACCGAAAAGATCTAATATAATAGATTTTTTCACTTCTTTATTAATATTTATGGTGGGAGTTAAAAGGGAGTTATTCAATGGTATAGAAGCATAAGTAGGGTAAATTACATTTTCTCTTAGAGCAGCAATATCTTCCACCTCAGTATCATGATAGTCACTTAGAGAACCAAGTTTATCTTTTAATATTTATTAAAAAAATGATCTGGTGGAATATCTATAATATTTATTCCTATTTTAGGCTCAAATAAGGAATGACCACGCATATTTAATATATCAACAATTTCAGCATTTAAAAAATAAAACATAGTTGAAAAAAATTCCTTGAGATTGTGATAGTAGGTTTTCTATCTAATCCATCTCATCTATAAATATCTTTAAAACCTGAACTATTTTCTCTGAAATAAGCTATTTAATAGTAGTAATAGGTAATGGTAGAGAGTTTTATTCCTTATAAACAATAATTTCTTTTCCTTTACCAGAGTCTATTTGAGCTTTTGCATCATTATATTTATATTTTTTATAGTATAACATAGTAATAGTTTCCAAAATATTATTCAGTTGATCATGGAAAATATTGAAATTTCTATTCAAGGGATTTTCTCAACCTAATGATTGCTTAAAAGGGCCTAGATAAGATTTAATAGCTTCATTTATTATTTCTTTTTTAGAAGGTAAAATATCTTAAATAATGGAAATGGGATCAAATAAAGGTATCCAAAGAACAAGAATAAATTTCTTAATATCTTCCCTAATATCCTTATTCATAGAAGTTACATGCCTTCTAAAATAATATAAATTATTTATTGATACCATATCACAATGAATGGATCTAACATTTTTATTCATTGAGTCTAGGTATGATTAAATTAATTTAAATTCTTCTTTAAGAACTTTAGTTTCTTTCAAAGAAGATTTTGATACATCTAAATGAACTAATTTAGAAGGATGAAATTTCATGATGAACTCAAACAATGAAGTTGTCATTTTCTTTAGTAAATTAAAAACAACCATTAATTTATTTTTAATACCTTTAGTTTTCTATAAAATGAAATATGATATATCTAATTAGATAATAGGAATATTTTCTATCATTTCTTACTAAATTTTCATCGTTTATTTAAACTAATAAAAATCATATTTATAAAAAAAATTCCTTCCAAGTTCTCAATTATTCCTTCAGGACATCAAAAAATGTTTTATAAACCATATGAATTCTCTTATCCTAAAAATCATCTTAAGAATTTGAATACTCTTTTAATAATTTCAACTCTATTTTAGTTTCTTTAAGATATGAAATTATATCAAAAACAGCTCCTTTCATGTTTCCACATTCATTAAACACCTCAATAGAAAAAATTGAATATTCACTTCCAAATTAGAAAGATAATCATTCATTTTATCTGAAGGAACATCTTCTTATATTTCATTAATAACTGAATAGACTTTATTATATGTTAAATTTTTATTCATTATTATCAAAGGAAGCTTAGTGTTCACACATCATGAACCTTTAAAATGGACTCTAATATACTTTGGAGAATCGATGAAGTGTATGAATAGGAATGAGGTTCACTCTAGAGACATTATCAATAAAGGCTTATTGGATGTCTACATCATTGACTTTGCTAGACAAACACAAGGGTCTGATATGCCCATGTGCCACATCATCATCATATTCATCTATAAAAGATATGACTACAAGACATTCTATAGGATCATTCTCTATAAGATAGACATCAACAGTAGAAACTTCAGTTTCAAACTCTTGAGGACTTGAAAAATCCTCAATGAGTGCTTCTCGAATATCTTTTGACAGATTCAAAGCGTCAATAATTGACAACTTGGCCCGTACTTGGGACAATTTTTTCAAGACATCATATTTTTGGTCCAAAAGTATGTGTTTCCCAGTATGGAGATGTGGTTTTGCAGGTGATTTCGAAGTTGAATCATCTGATGTAGATGTACTGTGTATTGGAGAAGAATCTGGAAATACTCCTGGATTTGGTAAATTAGACTGACTAGGTCTATTCAATTGCTGAGAAAAATATGGTGTGAATTCTAATCAGTCTTCCAAAATAATTGAGTCAGAACTGAACCTATATTTCATGGAAGAAACTCTTTGTTCTTTTTTATCCTTCTGGAGGTCTCTTCCATGAGTTTTTTCCGCATATATGGTTCGATCAGGGTAGAGTTAAAATGGTGGCTTCTAAAATTCCCATGTCTTCCCCTGTATCCTCGACCTTGGATTCTTCCTCTTGTTCCCCAATTAGGTACAAGGAATTCTAGATCATTATAATCAGAATCACCATTGGCATAAGAATCCATTAAATGGATAATATTAATAGAACCAAATATCAATTCTTCATCTAACATAAATTCTTCTTGACAGGTTAATTATGGTGGTTCCGTTTAGCGGGGCAGTGCCCGTGATTTTGAAACGGATGGAATAAAATCTTCTTGGGTTAAGGATAACTTTGGCCTTTACATGAGCTCATCTTCTTATGACTTCTATTTGTCTTTATAATCACTTCACTTATTTTAGGAATGACTTTTTGATGAAGGTGGTTTTGTTATGCTAGGAGTGGGAGAAGACACAATTGATTGTTTCAACTAGGTCCGTAAAATGGCATCAGTTCGGTTGATCGTTTTCCTGATCATCCAATCATCATATTTATGCACATTTTTACTTTTTACCTATTTCTATTCACCCTCTTCCTCTGGATCAGTAGAAGTAACACATGATACTTGAGCTAGTGAACTTTTCAATTTTACTTGTCCAGAGTCTACCATCTTTTGTAAAAGGTCTTTGAAAACAAAACACGTCTGAATGGGGTGTCCGAAAATCTAGTGAAAGGGAAAATAATTCAGAAGATCTTTATATTCATCTTTATTTGGATTTGTTGGCCTTGGAAACTGTACCAAATTGTTTTCTAAGGCTGAGATGAAGTATATAGGAACTTTTTCATTCCTAAAAGAATAAACTTTACTCTTTAATTCCTCAAACTACTTTCGTCTTTGATCTCTTTGATCACCTTGATGAGATGATCATTGTTGCTTATTCTTAGGAGGCAGAGCCCTTCAGTATGATGAGGGTCTTGAAGTGGAAGCAGGTATAGGTGCCAATTTGAGTATGATTGTTGTAGCTTCTAACTTTTCTATCCTCCTCCCCAAAGCTAATGGAATCACACAAGTTTTAGCCTTAGTTTCTATAATAGAGTCTTCTATCTATTGAGTGATTAAAGTAAGATCTTGAAACCCTCCTATGTATTTCACAGGGATCAATGGTGTGTGTAATTCATCACATAGATTTTCCACACAAATTGGAAACAACTCTTCTTGAGGGAGTTCTAGACTTAAGTAATTTGTTAATCCTTTCCATCATTCAATGAAATGTTGAACTCTTTCATTCTCCCTTTGTTTACAATTGGTAATATCAAAAATTGTCATCTTTGGTAGAGTTGAGAAAAATTAAATATGGAATTTCTTATGGAGATCTTCCCATCGAGTAATTGATCGAGATTGTAAACTTATATACCAGAAAAAATCTGGTCTTGTAATGACTGCAAAAAACACATAAGCTTAACGGCTTCTTGTTGTTGAGGAGTTCCTATCATGGGATCACAATGAGAAACAAAATGTGTTAAGTGTTGTTCTGGATCTGTCGAACTGTTAAATATTGGGAATGCGGTATTCACAAAATTTGGTGGGGGATAATTGCATCCACCCATTTAGGGTAAGATCTCTTTTATAGATGAACGGGTGCACGTCGTTCCTCCATAACTTCCAATCGAGTTGTTAATTCCTTAATTATGGTCATAAGCATTTGGGGAACACCCGGATGAGATGGAACTTGTGTAGTTTTAGCAACTAGAACTTGAGCCAGTGCAACAACTGGTAAAACCACTTATTTTGGCACTAATATCTGCCTTGGATAACCCATGGTAATAGGCCTATCAGTGTGTTTTTGATCTTTCCTTGATTGCGTACCCAGTGGAAGGAATTAATTATCCACATCTTTAGTTACTACAAATCCTATTTTCTGAGAAGATCCTATAGGATTTGATAATTTTGGACTAGTCTGGGGAGTACATCTAGTGGAAATTATGTTTCGAAGTAACTCTATTTTGAGTCTTTTCAACTCCTTCATTTCCCCTTATTGCAATGCAAATATCACTTCAAGTGAAAGATATTGACCTTCTCTAGTGTAAAAGTGATATGCAATATGACTTTTACCTTTATCCTTGTTAGATGCCTTTCATAGAGGGGGAGTTGGTTATTTGAAGGCATACCTAGATTCTGGGTAAGCCTCTGATTTCGGGTTCACACACCTTCTTCATTTGCCTCATTGTATACCATATTATGGGCAAGAACTTCATCTTCTGGTTCCCTTGAATTGGACTTATTTTTTGAAGGATTGTATGTAATGGTTTTAATGAAATTTACTAATTTGTAATGCATTTATGGCATTATGTTAGTATTTTTGCAATAACGTCTTTCTTTGTGTCTTTCATGAGACTTCATTCTCCTATATGATGAATTCCTTGGAACTTTTTGGCAGAAAGAAACCCAAAGAGAATACTCATATTGTTCAGTTGTATGTTTTCCTTGTGGCTTCTTCACCAATCAGGTGAAAACTAACTTCTATTGGGGAGGGGATTGGAGATGTGAAAAATCCCCCAGCCCTACAGGTTGGGGCTGTTCCAGTACTTCTTCTTCAATTATCTGAACATTGATGAATGAACATGAAGGTCGAATTATATAATCCCCCAGTCTTGTAAGTTGGGGTGATTCTTGAACTACTATGGCTGAAATTTTTGCAACTTCTCTTCTGATTTTGTAGATTTTGGTTCAGACATTATGTTGGTAAATCATCTGACAACCATTTAAATAACCTGTTTCAGAAGATCACTGTGCTATTTCAGACATTTTATTTCTCTAAAGCCCGACATCCTCTAAGTGGGATTCCTAATCAAGATTATCGGATGCTTGATGTAAAAGCAACTCAATAACTTCTTTTCATTGGGCCTGATTCTAATGAGAACTGGTTGAGGCCTATTATTGAGCGTACATATAATTACATGAAAAATCTATTGATTTTGGCTGAACATGGTAAATAACATTGCATGAGACCACTTTTGGTGGACTTTGCTGCTTTTAGAGTGCAGTGAAATGCAATGCTCCATTTTCACCCCATCCTCTGATACTAACACTAGATGTGGAATCATAAATTAACTGGCTTAGTCTCTTTAGAGCATTGAGACATGCACGCTGAAGGGTTCTCTACAGTTTTTCAACCTTTGGATGTTGGGAGATTGATAGAGATGTCAAGTCAATTTAGTGTTTCAACCCTTATATTACCTTTACATGATTTTTATATTCATCATATGGTAATACTTTGGTTTTAAAATGATGAAGAGTTTTCGATAAGTTTAGGAGGATGTCATGAATGAAATCTTCTGTCATCAATTCTAGAATGTTATACATTGAATTTTCTAAAGGCCAGAACATGACTAGTATTTCTCCTTTAGCTAATTATTTTCTCATGTTTAACACATCTTCATCATCATCCACTAGAGGTTTCTCCACTTGGTCTGACCAAATTGGATGCTCTATATTATAAGACAAATAACTCAAGGGAGGTTTAGATAATGACTATTCTCTCAAAATGTCTTCTAGTTGAGAAAGTGTTTCACCAGTAAATGTCAAGGCATCAGACATGACAGGCCTTTTGTTTTCAAGTGCCTCAAGATAGGAGGGATTTCTCATCACTATATTTTCAATTATGGAATTGTCTTGAAAATGAGAAATACTACTACGAAGAGGACTTTCGTATCTAATTCCATCATGGGGAGGATCACCATGATGGATTACAAAAATAGATAAATCTTCTTTCCCCTTGGTCTTCTTGCCACACTGAGGGTTTCCGTGGCTCTCATCCATAGATAGGCACTCTGGATTGACTGAATTTTCATGAAAAAAGCCTTCATGATGATGTTTCTGACGTGGAACTTCCGAATTACAACTACCACTCCCACAATTTGGTAATGACAGGGTAGGAACTTCAGCTGCAACTGATAAATGATTGAGGGATTCAAGAACTCCAACATTAAGAGGATCCAAATCACAGTTTGACTCTTGATTTTCTAATAGTTATTAGCAAGACTTCTTTTTGGATGTTCTCTTATACTTAGTTGGGGCCACTTGATAGGAAAAGTTGTTATCATGGGCTATTGAATGTGTATTCCTTGGAGTGGTTACTGGAATGAACCGATTACCTCCACTTGGAAAGGGTGTATGTTCCTGATCTTGTTATCCATATGATATGGGATAATATACCCCATGACCCTCATGGACTAGAACAGATGTATGTATCTACTCCAGAATGGAATGCTGATGTGTCATCCCATGTGTAGGGACAGATTTATGTGTCTGTTCCCCTAATACTACTGAAGTAGTTGTTAAAATATTCTGGCATGCTTCCATAATATGGGAAGGGATATGCATTTTCCCTTTCACCCTTGATAATATGTGATTGGTGACTTTGACGGCTGTAATGGGAATATACGTCCATTCTGTATATGGATTAGGTGTATGTTCCTTCTCCTATCCTCCTTTTCCTCTCAATAGATATTGATAGTATTCATGCTTGGGGGTAGAGAGTTGGGTCTGCCAAAAATTTGTCATCAGAGCATTCCAACTAACTTCTTCAGGTGCTACCAAATGAGACTGTTGGTGGGCTTGATAAAAATTGTTAGGTGTATGTGTATGCTGGTTGTTTTTCATCAAGAATGGTTGATAGGCTTCCTTCAATATTGGTAGACGAGACTGCTGACAGGATTTGTGATTGTAAATAGGTGTATGTTCCTGTTTACCAGTTGCCACCACATTAGATTGGTGGGCTTCTTTAAATGCAGTCATACGAGCCTGGTGACTAGCTGATGACTTTTAAGAAGGTGTATGTTTTTATTCATAGTACTCCACCTGGTTTATCTGGTGGGATTTATGGGTTGATGTCAGACGAGTCTGCTGAGCAGCAAAATTAAGATGGACTAGTGTATGTTCCCACTTGTTGTTTTCCATCAAGTTAAATTTATAGACTTCTCTATAGGAGGAATATGTGAGAACCTAATCCCTGTTTACCGGACGTTTTCTCTAGCAGTTCATCTTGCATGCCCGGGTCTGAGAGAACTGGGCCAAACGTCCAGAGGAAACACCCCCATCATGTTGTAAGTACACTACCACATAATTTTGGTGGGGACTACTGGTGGGAGTCCTTAGGAAGGACCCCTACACTCTTGAACCAAGTCTTTGAGTAACCTCTTGATCCACCTCCCTATAGTATGGAAGGGATTCATTGTTTTGTTCTGGGGATAAAGACCCAAAATGGTTGGATATTGTGGTTGGAACCGTTTGCTTCTTGATCATCGGTCATTGTTGGCCAGATGATCTAGGATTGTTATTAACCTGGAGGGCCTATCGAGCAACCTCCAAAGTCGAAATTGTACCATGATGGTGATATCCTTTACTGTCACATTAGAGACCCATAGTTGAAGATGTTGGGTTTGTGATTACTTCCTTCCTATGGATGGAGATCTAGCTTGATCAGTGGTCGGGAAGTTCACAAATGTTGTCTTGGAGAAATCCATTTTTGGAATAAAGGGAATTCTGAGAAGAAAAACTTGAACAACAAACCACATTAAAGAAAAATCATTTAGATGGATACATGTGTGATTGATTTCTTTTTCTATCCTTCCATTATCAATTGATATGGTCCTAACATGTGGGTAACATTATTAACTTGGTTACGGATTCACATTGGGTTCACCATTTTTGTTTCGTAGTTCCTTCTAACGTGTGTTCTAATTTTAAGAATCACTGTTTCCAAGCGGTTTCCATTGGATTTATTCAAGGACCCGGAAACATCCAACAATTCTTTATCTAAAGGGGACTTTCTTTCCAAAGGTAGTCATTCATTAAGTTTGAACTTTATGATACTTAAGAATGTGAATTGGTTGAGAGGATGGGAGGTCAGACTCATTATACCCTTTTGGGGGGAATTATTGTCTACTCTGGGACTCTCTTTGTAAATTTAAAATATTTTCATGAATCCTTATTAATTCACCAAGTATATCATAAGTATCACTTAAAATTTACAATAACTATTTAACATGTGTAAAATTTAGAATCATCAATATGTATTCAGGGTTCTCCATTAATCGAAACACCCATATGTATTCGAGGTTTTCCATCAATGGATTCCTCTAATATACTAATTATATATTCTTTTAATCATCATTGGGATGATACTGGTTTTTAATCCACTTAGTGGGGCTATTTGTAATTTATTGTCATCCAGGGAGAAGAAGGTTTGTTTTGATCTTGGGATTGTGCCCGTAAAATGGGATACCTATGTATCCTTGTGAAAGGAATCAAAAACCTCATAGTTTGGTGCCACTTAATAGAACATATCATACCTTTTAAGGTCATGTGATAAGGACCTCTATTCGAAAAGTTCTTGTTCAAAACTTAGTGTGGTACTTATGCTAAAGTAGCCCAAGGAACTTGGAAAGGATATGGGTTTCCAAGTAAGATTAGGCCCTCTGAGAAATATATCCCAAGGAGAATAGGGTTGATTTAAAGTGTTAGGTTTGAACCTCAAGAAGGCTTCCAACGTATCCCATATGGATAGGAATCAAATCCCACATAGTTTGATAAATCCCAAAGGAGAGTATTGTCCTTTGATAGAGATGAGTTTTGGATTACTTCTTGAAAAGGATGACTTTGTGATTTGAGAATTGAATTTGGGGATTATTCCTAAGGGGGATGCCCAAATTAGTGGAATTATGGTTGGATTCTAGAATAGAACATCCAGTGAGCTCGGGACTTGAGAATGATTCTTACGTATCCCAATTATGGTGGGAATCAGGGTTCTCGTAGTTCTTTCTAATGAGTGTTTTTGCACATGTTGTAACCATCACATGTCTCTAAGCCCATGTGAGTCATTATCGGTGTGAGAAATAAGAGTGTGAAAGATTTAACAATGAAACTTCACACTTTTCCTCCACTTCTGATGGAAGAGGGTGTGTTGACCATGGAAGAGGGAGAGGTGACAAGCCTTTCCTATGTTCTATTTACATTGGAAAATGATCCAATATGAGGAGGAAGTGATGAAGGTGAGGGGATTATACTAGGATTGCTACCCTAAAATTGATCCTGGTAGGAGAGGGAGACTTCTCCTTTATTTAAAAGGAAGAAAAGTAGGTTTGAACCATACCTTCCCTACTAGAATTTGAGGTTTATAGCTCTTTAAGAAGGGTGAGGTCGATGCCCAAACCCTTATTCTAAGAACCAAGAACATCCCAACACTGTTTCTGGGAGAATATTCCATGTGACTATCGATATACAACCCCACAAACACTCCATAAATCCTATCCCCATTTTGAAACAAATGTGGGAAACCTTTGACTGTGGAAATACAAACCCAAATAGAAGACATGCTGATGTGCCTTTCCAAAAGGTTTGATAAGTCAGGAGGTTTTGGTGGAGGTCTCAACAGAATCCATTTCAGACAAGGGAGCCAATGAGGAAGAATCCTTTCCATGAATGGCATTGAGGAAGCCTTGATGGATTGTAGACTGAAGAGATTGAAGAGAATAACTGAATCAAAGAGGGGAGCCCAAGTAGAGAAGGGCGCACAAGTACACTTGGGTGACCTGATGTTCACTTAATCGATGAACAACTTGTATGGAAATACTTGGGCAAGAACTTGCTCAAGCCTTCAAGAGTATTCACAGGTGATCCATGAAGTGGAGCTCTCAAGTTCTTGTGAGAGGAATGGGCAGCACGCAAGTATTTATGAAATGGGTAGGTTTGGTGTTATAGGAATTCAAGTGTTATAGTTTTCAAACACTAAAAGGACTTAAAGTATAATGATCCTCCCTTAAATCCTCCACTCAAGGTGTTGAAGAGCTACCTTGAATGTTTCGGAAGAACGGGGTAAAGTACTAAGGAAACCAGAGCAGCAATTAGGCTTCAAGAAAATTCATCCATACAAATGGGGGTCCCAAGGGTCTATTTATAGGAAAATAAATGACCTTGGGTGAAATTAGTTTGGGCGTTCAAGTGACTTGCGTGCCAAATTGGGGCATAAAAGTAGACTGCGTGACATATGGGGGCATGTAAGTAGGCTACACAATGCTGATATTTTGGATTTACTAAGGTGATTCAAAATTCATACCTTTACAAATCTTGATTTTCTTCATGTATTTTCCCATTTTCTTTCTAAGGGGATTCCCTTTGTCATTCTTTTAGGCTCTTTGATGGAATGGAGTGTCAACACCATGTTGGGGATGTTACAAAGTGGTATCAGAGGATTTTCTGTTCTCTTTCCTTTGTCTTAATATTTGGGGATGGTAGACTGGAGGCTAGGAATTTTCATGCCTTGGTAATGAGCTCGTACTTGGGAGTAGTTATCCCATGTGTGGTGGAAAACCCAAGTTACCCAATATGGTAGTTGTTATTATTGATGTGTTTTATTACAGTTGAATGATATTTCACCATTGAGTGATACACACGTTGTGTGATGTGACTGAGTTAAAATATTTTTCTCATGGTTGGAATGGAATAAGTTTTTGCATTCATGAATCATTTTATGCACCTTAGGATATATGCGGCATGCATTATGATTGGCACACATAGGGTGGGTGTGTGGGGCATAGAGAGTGGACTGAATTTTATTTCCTTGGGAAATATGAATAAAATTGTGTATAATAATGGTAATACAAGTGGGTAAATTAAAATAATTTAAATGAATAGTTTAGGAATAGTGTTTGTATTGAAATGTTTTGATGGGGTTAAAATTTTGGGTTTTGATAAATTGTAAAGTTTTTATGGTGTCTAAAAGAGAATGATTTCACAATTAAGGTAAAATAGTTAATTCATTTTTTCTAATGAAAGGTGTAAATGAGATAAAATTAGTTTTGTAACAAGTTTTCAAATAGGAAATCTATCTAAGAGAAAATATTTTTGTTGTGAAAGAAGAAATGGTTTAAAAGGGTACGTGAAAAAAGACTTGTGATTAATCAATTTGGTTTACCCCATGTTGACCATGACCCATGGTAGGGATAGTAGAGGATATCATTCTAAGTGTGATGATGATAATGGTAATAGCTTAGGTGGAGTGGGTTGTTTAAGTTTGATGGTTTGATGTATTTTACATATGTGGCTTAAATTCAATCAATCATTCATTGAGGTGTTCTTTGAGGAAAATATGTTTTGGATCCTAGTATAGAATATGGTAGGGGATTTAAAATATTTTGTGAATGGTGAGTTTAAGATGTGAGTGCTCGAGTTTAAAGAAGATAGTGAAGTTAATTATAGAATTATGTGTAAAAGTGTAACTTTTGGGTGAACCAGGTAGAGGGTATTTCTTGTGTTCTTGATTTAACTCGTATTGGGGTGGTTTGGGGTAGTGAGAGTGACCAAGTTTGAGACCTTGTATTTGGGTCATAATACCTTACTGGTTATGATATGGCATTAAATATATGTTTAGATCACTCTTGGTATGGTTGTTTCCTTTGGGTCACAAGACGTTGTTCGGTAATGTGAGTGTGGAAACTCTCATGAGTCGTGATTGTATGGAGTGTATACTAGAACATAAAGATGGTGCCTAGGTTTTAGTGACCTTGTGAGTAGGAACCCTGGAGAGTTGTGTTTTGGATCCCAAAGAGGGTGTTTGTAATGTAGTATCTATGTATGTGTACAGTTATCTTTAGTTTATAACTTTGAGTAAATGGTCACCTGGTGCACTAAGTACAATGTGTATCGAAATATGGGTGAGAGTGCAGTTTGTGAACATCTCTTTTTTCGTAACATGATGTGTGTGGTATGGGAAGAGGACCAATGGATTTTTCTTGTTATGAATCCAATTTAGGGAGTTCGTATAATTCAACCATAAAGGTGACCTATGAGAGAGGTCGTATGAGGTTCTTAGTGATTTTGGGTGTGTGTCACTCGTAGGATATCATGGACCCTGTTAGTGGGACATAGAGAGTGTTAACCATTGAGGGTTTTTCCTAGAGGGATAAGTGGAAGCTTAATGGCTGGTGATATGACTAGAGTTGTGGATACACATTGAAAAAGTTAGAAAAAACAAGGTTGACCACATGGGAGGCTAGCCTAGTGATATGGGTGCCTTGGAATATGAAATATGAGAGATGCTTCAGAGACGGAATCAATTCATAATGAGTACCACCATGTTTTGATAAATGGTATAGTTGTGCCCTGGTTCTTACGTAAGTTTACCCTAGTTCTTATGATAGGATGTAAGGTTTGTTTCTACAATTTTTATCATATGGATTCCTAACCCATCTGTTTGGAAGTCAATTAATGGAAGTCTCGATGTTGTTTTTGAGTATAAGAGACAAGGGTGATTGAAGCGCGGTTATATGCATTTGTTTTTTTTGTGACACCTGAGGTGAGGGTGGTCACATTGTTGAGCTTTTTTGTATGTATTTTTTGGTTGTTGTGTGAGATTTAGAGGATGTATCAAGGTTTATGAGACTGAATAACCACGATGTATGGTTTGGTGAGTAAGCGGGTGTTGGTTTATGCTCAGGTAATGGTTGGTTTGTGAGAAACTGTTGGGTTTTGATTGATTAACTGTCAGGGATGCACCAAAAATAATTTGACTAGTGTGGTAAAAGTTGTTCCATAGGAAACATTGGTTCATGACTACTTGGTGGATGGTCATGGAGCGGTGGTGAGTCTTGGTCAGAAATCACGCCTGAGCGGTGGTGGTTAAGTGCTGATGATGTGTGTGCAGTAGGAAAGCCTAAGATCCTTGGAAGTTCATGGTTTCCCATAGTGTAAGGTGACATTAGTGATGGATAAGTTTTGGGTGGTGTTCTATAAAATCTTCTTAGTGTGCCTCAACTAATAACAATCATGCCCAACATGTCTACATCATCCCAAGTGTATTGAGAAGCTATGGCTTTACGCCAAGTGACTTGAGGGTGTTTTGGTTAGATGAGGGACATCATAGTGGTTACACCCATGGGGGAGGTACATGTGGAGATAGAATATGGGATGTACACTATAGATGGTTTCAGGAGAGATCCTTGGGATGAATTGGATGTCGACAAATGTTGTGGGTTCCATTCATGCAAGTTGAGAATAGGCACAGAGTGATGTTTGTTTTTTTTTGGTTAAAATATGAATAACCATGTCTATGTTTTCGGGTTTATCATCTAATAAATTGTAATACATGGTGGTTGTAATACCTCGTGGAGATAAATGGTAATGACACTACTAAGGGTGGAGTGATAACTCAGTCCTGGATGTGGTGAGGAGAATGTTGAGTTGATATAGCGGTACTCAGATTCCAATGAGTAACCTATAATGTTATTGTTGGGTTCCTTAGAGATTCTATATAGAAATTTTATGTGGTGAATGATGAGCTAAGTTTTGGATTCAGGCTTAGGGTGGTTCCAAATGAAACTCAAGATGACTGTGTGGAAGTCGTTGAACGTTGTGGTAAGATATGACAACAGTTTGTGGCAAGAGAGGTCGGGTTCTATAACTCTAACAAAAATGTAAGTATACTAATGTAATTGTCATGGGGTGGTATTGTAATGTATTTAATATTGAGTTCACCCTAGCCATGTAATGTAGTTTCATGCTAGTGGTGAAGAAAAGTGTTCTAGGATGAGTTAGTCAGGGATAGCTCGACTAATCTAGGAATGGGGACAAATGGGGAAAGTTGTAAATCACCTTCAGTGGATGTTTGGTATGAGAAGTATGTTCCAATTTTGGAATATTTTTACCTATGTACCTATCCTCCTTAGTTATTTTATGAACATTATAAGTGTTTATGTTAGGAATGTTAATTGGGGTAGTGAATCCTGATGATGTTTTAGAGGGAAATGATGTCGTGGTGGAGGAATTCTATCAGAAGTTAGGGAATGACCCTGATAGGCATGTTGGATGATAGTTATAGGCTTCAAGTCAGTAAGCACCTTGGGAGGGTAAAAATGGTGTAGCATTCCAGTAGTGAAGATGGTTGTTTTGGGATAAAACAATCGGGGCTGGTCTGATCGAAGATAGTGAATAGGAATTGGTGTGGTAAAAGAGACCCACCTATAGTTTGATTTCATAGTAGAAATTTCCATTTGAAAATGAATTTGTACTCAAGTTAGGACAAGTTGATATTAGCACTTTCTTGGATAGTTCATGGATGTCCTCCCATATTCATTCACTGGTGGGTCTAGATGATAATACGGGTTAATGTATGTATGGATGTTTAGGGGTGGTGATATGGAACATGTCAGGTGATGTGAAAGTTGAATTGAGATTATGGTTTTCTTTCTTCAATGGTGGGGGTGAAAATAAATGGAAGTTGGTAGAGATAACCATCACAGACAATTGGTTGGTTGATGACCTGATTAGAGTTTCGGGTTGGATGAACTTGATTGATCATTATTCAGGTGAGTTGGCCCTGATAGTGAGCATTGTCATGGGTTTAATTGGTTGAGTTCCCTGAGAGTTTGGTGGCATCTTGGATATATAGTTGTGTAATGGGATCATTGGTACATGAGTAGTGAATTAATGTATGTTGGGAAATGTGATTGGAAGGATTGTCTATTTTCTGTTGGCTGATATCAGGTTTTGGTCACTGTTAGGGTATTAAAACCAAGAAAAATGGCGCCAATAATTTCAGTTCATGAGTTTTGAGGAGGATCAGACCAATAGGGTGTCGATTGGTTCTTCCACAATGGTATGAAGTGGCATGTGAAGTTCAGAGTGCTTTGAATTAGGCATTTTTTCTTAGTATTTCATATGTATTCCTATTGGTTGATGTATGGTTAAAATCGATGCGTTCATTGAGGAGTATCTGTATCGTGTTGTGAATTGTAGTGAGAAAGCCTTGCGGAGAGAGATAGTGACTCTAGTTTGAATTTTGTGGTAGTATTGTAATGTTCAATGTGAAAATTGGAAAATGTGAATGGATATGTGGCCTAGTGGCCTGATCCTATTGTTTCGAAAGCTCGTAGATGCTTGGGAATACAGCCTGAGGACGAGCCATTATAAGGTGGTGAGGTTGTAAGATCCTAGTTTTCATGAAGGTATGTCCTTGTTTAATTTTTTTTCAATATTTTTTTGTCTAATTAAAGGATTAAAAAAAGTATGAGGGGCCTTGGTGGTGTTCTAGGGGTTCAAAATATAAAATGGGTAAAACTGGATTAATCTCTTCAAGGCACATGGTTGGCTCATGGTTAGGAAAATCGTGCATCCTTCCCAGAAAAATCATGCATCCTTTGATAGTGGAATAAGGCACAATCGTCACATAGTTAGTCAAAACCATGTGAAACTCCCTAGGTAACATTGCAACCCAGATTCCCTTGGATAAAGGCTTGTTCATGGTTTGGAAAACTATGCAGGTAAACCACGTGGACCAGTAATGTTGGGAAAATTTACAAAATTTCCATTATGATATTTTTATTCTTCTACCTAATGTTTCCTATCATTCTTCCCCTATAAACCCTTGTAATAAGAAATAACCCTCAAGATCTTACAAGGGTTTATCTCCCTCATTTCTTGTCCATTTAAAGTGTCATTGATGAAGATCAAAGATCATGGTAAGTTTAATCCTCTACACTCTTCTCTTTTCCGGATTGGAGTTTTTATTTTGGTAAATATTATTCTAAATCCCTAAAACCCTCTTTTTCTAGTTGAATATAGGTTAATTCTTCAAAAGGGGTTTTTATTAGGATCTATGGAGTCAATTAAGAGTGTGTTCATCCATAAATTTGAGGTAAGTGGTCTATAAGTTATATCCCATAGTTTTTAAGTAGATTTGTTCATGTGATTTTATGTTCTCACTCCCCAATTGTTGTGCTTTGAATTAATTTTGTGGGATTTGGTAAAATGAACATCTAAATAATGATTTGGAACCATAATGATCTTCATGGGATGCATCGAGGATGATTTGACCAATGTGGGGCCACACATGGGGTGTGCCGACATTCTCGAACCAAGGAATTGACAAAGTAAAGGGTGTAATTGATGTGTAATAACATATATCCCTTTTTTAACATGATAATATGGTTATCTAAGTTGAAGATGGAATATTGATAGTTGTGCCCTGGTTTTAGGATGTCCTAAGGGGTTTTCTGGTATGGATTAATAATGGGTTAATTGGATTAAATGAGATTTTGTCAAAGGGGTTATGAATTATTTTAAGATGTATAAAATAATTAGTATATATGAAATGATGAGCGTGTTAAATTTTCAGTGGTTTATGATTTGAAGAGAATGTAAATGGGTTACATAAGGGAATTGATGAATATATTTAAAGCTTTAGTACATGGTAATTATGGTGTATACCTAATGGGTTGAATGTAATAAAGTGGTTGTGTTATGTGATATAAGAATTTTACTTGAAATACATAAGTGGGAAAATTATTGTGAAATAATAAATTGGGATAAATGGCTATGAATTGTAATTAGAAAGTTTGTTAATAGGTTATGACATAGTATTAACTTCCATGTTGATGGTTATGGGATGTGATTACTATTTGATTTGGTTTTGTTAGATTGTGATATGGTATGTGTATAGTGAATGGATAAATAAGAATTTTCACATGGATTGGTATAGTAGGATATTGACAAGAGGATATACACCCATAGGTCGAGTTAAACTGTGGCTCTAAACTCCACCCCAAAATTCATGTGTTAGGAAAGGGGTGGAGGATCTATTCCTCTAACGGTTGCATTCCACCTAGACCGAGGCTTCAAGGTGAGGCTAATGTGTTGATGTGATGTGTTTATCCCTAGTGAGTTAGGGACATGAATTATTCCATTATGCATAGTGATTGATTTCCTTAGACCCATGTGTAGATGTGGTATATTTATAACCCATTGAACACATGAAGATAGTGGATTAAGTAAATAAGAAGGATAAGTAGTGAATATAGTAATAATGATAGAAATATTTAGGATACATATTGTTAACTAATGGCTACTGAGTTATTATTTTTGTATACCTTTTCATGAATTTCATACTTGTATGCACTATCTATTATACTATATATTTTGTAGACACTGTTGGTGGTGGCCTATTCAGTTTTGTACTCACACCCTGTTCGTGCTGTTGTTGGGTACCAGAGCAGATTTCATGGTTGCAGGGCAGGACAAGAGAAAAGCATTACTCTTGGAATTTCATATAGACTTAGGATATGAATGAATGAGGATCTAGAATTGGAGTTGGTAACCATTTTGGGTATTTATCTGTTTTTTTATTTGGGATTTATTCACTCTGGCACTATTAGCATGTCATGACACGATTAATGTTGGATTGTGGTTTGTACCTAGTTTTTGGAGATGTTTGGCTATGCTTGTTTATTGATTTTTTTATATTTTTCTGCTATTTATATTTTTTTCTATTGTGTCTTACTCTGGTAAAGAGGGCACAGTCTCTCCACATGACTTATTAGACCCTCACCGATAGTCGGAAACCTTGTGCATATGGGGAGGCATGCTTGAGGTCAAGTGGCGACTCAGCTCGGGGCACTATTTTATTGGCCTCTGGGTCAGGTAAATTACAAATATAATTTTAAAAAAATAATTATTTAATTGAAAAGGCTATTTTGGACTAAATTGTAGTATTTTAAACTATTCATAAAAAATTATGTCTCTCGGAAAAATCCCAAAAATCTATTTTAATCTAATTTTAAAATTTTGAATTCAAAATAATGTTTATTTTTAAAAATAAAATTTATAAAATTGAAAAAAATTATTTTTAAATTAGTTCTCCATTAAAAGATGGTAAAACTCATTCTTTCATGTAACACATGCTAACTCAATATTGTATGTACAGTAAGCTAAGATTTATGTTGTGTATAGTGCATGATTAACTTGACATTATGTATAACATAATCCAAACATGGTTATTTAAAATATACTATTTTTAGGGTTTCATGAAATGAAAAACATAAAAAATATTAAATTAATTCAAAAAAATCACAAAATCTCAGGGTGTTATAAGGAGAGTCATATGAGCCTAAGGTAGGTGGTCTATAATTCATTCATTGAGTTTTTTCATTTCGAAAAATGTCATGGGCACACATCTATTTCGTCATGCTTCATTTGTAAAATGTCTATGTTTTGATTATAGTCATTAAAACTATGTTCTAAAACCCTTTCCATATATGTAATTCATTTTTGGTGGTTACATACACAGTGTCGACCACCCCAATTTGGGTGTTATTCCATAAATGGGTTTTTAGTGCTTTGTCTTGTTTTTTCACCACTGTTTGGGTGTTCCTTAGCTTGACCCTCTTAATGGTAATCATCTCTCATTAAATGGCTATTTAATTTTGAGTTGGTCATGGAAAGTACAATGTAAGCTAATCACTTGACCCGCCTAAAGTAAGTGTTAAACTTAATTAATCAATTTTAAATGAAATTAAAAGTATATCACATGCATATGACTTAGCCTAATTTTATAGAAACGAATGCTTGGTTTCATGCCGTAGAACCCCTTTCCCCTTATGATGGATGGTATTCGAATGAACCAAGTGAAATGATTGTGATATAATTGGATTAATCAAATGGATGCATGCTCAATTAGCCTTGTCACACTAATGAAAGCTAGTGGCTTAATCCTTGACATATTAAATGGTATGAATGTGAAATGGATTAATTAAATAAACAATTTGAATTTAAGGTGACTAATTACATATGGACCTTGACATCATTATAGGAGTGTTTTGACTCAATCCCACCTTAGATTCCTGAGGGAATGACTTGAGCACTTGAGGATGCCATTCTGATTCAAGGATGCCGGTTGCCTTGGTTGAGACCCACCTTAAAACTTGATCCTTATCTATCAGCGGATTCCTAGTATGACACCGTAGGATCCCTACTTTATTATATAGTATGCCTTAGATAAAATCCTTGGATCTAGAATGGATTCTATTAACATGAGGTACCTTGGTTACATACTTGGGCCTAACCATAGCTTATCCCATTTTACCTTTCATGTATTCATTGGACTTGGTTAGATCATATTATTTTTGAATTCCTTGGAAGATTCTCCTTGGATTAAATACTTACCCCTTATTCAGGATGTAGTTACTGCTGAGTTGGTGACCCCTGAGTTCTCAGTTTCTTTGGCTATTACCTTGGAACCCTTTAATTATTATTATCATCGTGGTTTCATTGTTATATCTTGGAAACTATACAATAAGCATAGTGAGGTGATTTCAGTAATGGCTATGCCTCACAAGACCTAATTATATAAACTGGAACTAATTAATTAATGAGCTGGTTTCATGTTCAGACACCAGTTCAAGGATAAATTAGGTATTGGGTATTTATATTTCTCTAATGATTTATTTTTATATATAAAATCTTTCACACCATTTTTGTTATATTAAATGGATAGGATGTTATAGACATAGTTGGTGGTGGCCTACTGATATTTATCTTACACCCTATCTGAGCCTCCATTGGTACTCGGGAAGACTATATGTATGTAGGTGTTGACAAAGGGAAGTGTGTCTCTTAGAACATTTTATTTTTTATTGTAGAGGGATGGATCTGGTAGAATATGACTGAGCTGGAGATCGGGATTCTTAGATAGTTTTTATCCCTTTTTTCTACTTTTATATATCATTCTTGTATGCTGCTTTCTATCCATGTTTTCCATATTTATAGTGACATTACATATCATCATAATATTTTTACATGAGTATCATTTGTTTAGTTGTTTGTTACTTTAGTGAGTATAGTATATTTATATTAGTTTCATCCTATTGATTATTATTGTTGTTCAGATAGCTTCTATTGTGCCATATGTTTACTTATATTTCTTCTGCTATTTATCTTTTATTATTGTATTTATCCATTTTTTATACTCTAGTAATGTGGGAATAATTTCCTCATAGACACACCCTAGGTCCTCGCTTCTATTCGGAAACGTGTAGCATTCAGGGAGATGTGCTTGAGGTCATCCTTCCAACCAGACTCGGGGAACCTTCAGTGGAATCCAGGTCTTGGACTTTACAACTTTCCTTATTTCATGTGAATTTTTAATTTCATAAGATTTCATAGTAATACATTAGTTCCATCATATAACTACCAAAATTAAAATTTACTAAGACTTAATATCCTCAATTTAATAATTTCCAAGAACTTTACATGAATTTTTACTTAATGTATTAATTATGACTTAGAAAATGTTTCTTCAACCGTAATAAAAACATCTTTTAAAATAAAACTTAGAGCATTATAAAAAAATTTCTACACACTTCAATAGGAAGCATTAGTGAAACAAATAAGTGTTTTGTGAGCACAAAAACTTACGATTAAATAGGATATGTTGGAATAACCTTATTATATCCAAAAATCTATCCAAATTTTTTTTATCAAAAAACCTATAAAATTTTAAAAAACAATCTTTGTATTTAACAAGATTTGGGTATCAATTAAATAAATAATAAAAATAGTAATAATAAATAATCAAGAGATAAATTTTTTGTTTTCCATTATCTTCTCACAATTTTTTGATATCAAATAGAAATTTAAAGTAGTGGAAAAAACATGCATTCAATGTATCACTCTAAAATAATAAACTGGGAGAATAGAATTATTGAAATGAATAGAAATTTTAGCACTAACTTGTATTAATTGATTAATAGAAGAAATAAATTAACTCATTCAAAATAAAGTATTCAAATAAATAGAACATAAATAATAATAATAACACAACCTTTAATTAAATATGATCTAAAATAATTATAAATATAATCAAAAATAGTATCAACAATGTTAATAAAATCTAGAAAAAGATATAAAGATCAATCTTTTTAATATGGGTGTGGTTTGTCTGAACGGACATATTTAGAGGTAAATTTGGTGGAGGAACTAAGAGGAACATATGAAGGATGGGAATCTTTTCCTTGTTGAAATGTGCATTAGAGAGGCACATTTATATTTTATTCGCCTCCAATAGCTCCTAAAATGGTCTTATCTTTTCCATACTACCATTTAACTGAAAAGATTTCCTATAATAGATTTTTTTTACTTCCTTATCAATATTTATGGTAGGAGTTAAAAGGGAGTTAATCAATGTTATAGAAGCATAAGTAGGATCAATTACGTTTTCTCTTGGAGCTGCATCATCTTCCACCTTAGTATCATGATTGTAACTTGGAGGACCACATTTTTCGTTTAATATTCATTTAAAAAATGATCTAGTGGAATATCTATAATATATCTTGATCCTTTAAGATCAAATAAGGAATGACAACACATATTTAATCTATCAGCAATTTCATAATTTAAAAAATAAAACATAGTTGAAAATATTTCCCTGAGATTATGATTGTAGGTTTTATAGATATCCAAAAAGCCTAATCTATTCTGGCTATAGTAGTCTTACACTGATTCACCTAAACCAGTAATACCTTGAAATATCTAATCCATCTCAACAATAAATATCTTTTAAACCTGAACTATTTTCTCTGAAATAAGCTATTTAATAGTAGTAATAGGTAATGGTAGAGAGGTTTATTCCATATAAATAGTAATTTATTTTCTTTTACCAGATTCTATTTGAGTTTTTGCCTCATTATATTCATATTATTCATAGTATAACATAGTAATAGTTTACAAAATATTATTTAGTTAATCATGGAAAATATTGAAATTTTTGTTCAAGGGATTTTCTCAACCTAATGACTGCATCAAAGGGCCTAGATAAGATTTAATAGCTTCATTTATCCTTTATTTTATTGAAGGGAAAATATCTTAAATAATGGAAATGGGATCAAATAAAGGTATCCCTAGAAAAAGAATAAATTTCTTAATATCTTCCTTAATATCCTTAATCTTAGAAGTTATGTACCTTATAAAATATTATAAGTTTTTTATTGATACCATATCACAATGAATTGATCTAATATTTTTATTTACTGAGTATACGTCTGATGAAACTGATTTCAATTATTATTTAAGAACTTTAGTTTCTTTCAATGAAGATTTTGATACATCTAAATGCACTAATTTTGAAGGATGAACCTTCTTGATGAACTCAAACTATGAAGTCATCATTTTCTTTAGTAAATTAAAAACAAAAATTAATTTATTTTTAATACATTTAGTTTTAAATGAAATGAAATATTATATATCTAATTAGATAATAGGAATATTCCTTATCATTTGTTACTAAATTTTCATCATTTATTTAAACTAATAAAAATCATATTTATAAACTAAATTTTCTTTCCAAGTTCTCAATTATTCCTTCATGAAATCAAAAAATGTTTTATAAACTATATGAATTCTCTTATCCTAAAAATCATTTTAAGAATTTGAATACTCTTTTAAGAATCTCAACTCAATTTTAGTTTATTTAAGCTCTGAAATTATATCAAAAACATATCCTTTCATGTTTCCACATTAATTAAACACCTCAATAGAAAAAATTAAATATTCGCATCCAAATTAGAATGATCATCATTCATGTTAACTGAGGGAACATCTTCTTCTATTTCATTAATAGCTTAATAGAAATTCTCGTATGTTAAAGTTTTATTCATTATAAACAAAGGAAGCTCAGTGTTTACACTTCATTAACCATAAAAAAGTTCTCTAATATACATTGGATAATCCTCTTAAGTCTCCTATTTAGAATACTCGTCTCTGACTTCCTCACAATCCAACAACTTATAATCAATAGGTCTTGCATCTGTCACTTTAAGCATTGTATCAACTATATTAAATTTAGCTTAAACATCATTTTTATATTCTAAAAACTCAACCTGAAAATTTACTATATTATATCAATCACATTTAGTTTTTTTATATTTATATTCTAAGGCTCCATGATCCTGAATTTCAGCAGAAACAGAATTTTACTCCTCAATTTGATCAATAACAAGTTCCCATGAGGAAACGTTAGGTCTTTCACATTCATCAATCTTAAACTATGTTACAAAATTTCCATTGTATTATCCCTCTCAACACAAGTCTATTTCTCTCCATCACCTTCATCAAAGAGTCAACCTATTTTTCACCTTTATTTTTCACCACAATATTATTGATAAAATAATTCCAAAACAATTCCATGTTTCATAGAATTTTGGATTATAAAGTATAATTCCATTGGAACTTAACAGCTTCAAACTCATTCAATTATACTTATTTCTTCTTGAAAATTAAGTACAACAACCTTTAATTGGGATAAATAGTGGTCTTATGATTTCTATGACAATAATTATTCTTATATTTCATCATATATCACAATAGGTAAACCTTTTTCTCATTCAACAAAAGATACATCATATAGATTTCTTAGATGAGTACTTTCCTAAATTCTCTATCCCTCTGGGATATTTTAGTCTTAATAAACATATATAAAATCTTTTAATCAAGTTCCAGGACATCTTGAAACTTATTCATAATAACTAAACTTCCAAACAAAGAAGTTATTATATATGAAGGCCTAATATCGTCATCACTAATTAAAGAATCGATAAATAGATACATTCATGGTGGATGTGATGAGATTTACCTATTTCCATATAATAAATGGTAATATCATTGGAATTAACTTTCAACTTCATAATATCCTCACTTTGAGAAAATATAATTCGGTTATTTACATAAAACTCAGAAACCTCCTTCACATACATAACTCTGTCTTCTTCTCATGAAATATCAACTATCATCCTTAAAAACATTATACTTTTATAAAAACAGGGTTCACATGATTCAACAACACATATCCAATTTCATTACCAACTAAAACACAGTGATTCGAACTACCAAACCTTTCTTTCTTCAAACTCCTAGAAGTTATATCATCTAACCACTTTGACTTTACCAATACAGTAATAGGTTAAAGGTTTTAGGTTTTATGGATTAGGGTTCAAAGGATTTTAAATTTAGTGAGATGGGATTTTGAGGTTTATAGAGAATACTTTAAATCCAAAGGTCTATAGAATTACTTAAAATGAAAACTAGATACAACTTCCAGAGTTATGGAAAAAATTTAAAGAAATTGATTAAAAAATAAAAAAAATAAACATTGAAAATGGTTTAACCTAAACATACATATATTTTAGAATAATATAATGAAAATTTAATATATTTAGTAAAAATTGAATATATTTGTATAATAAAACATTCCAAATTCACTCTTAATTATATTAAAATGTTTATTGGGTATGGGATTAGTAAATATTTCAACTAATTTATTTTTAGTATTAATACATTCAAGAGAGGTATCACTTTTCTGAGTGTGATCTCTCCAGAAGTGGTTTATTAAATCAACATGATTTTTTCTTCAGTAACTTATTGGATTATTAAAAATAGTTAAATTACTCATGTAATTATTTTTTATAGGTAAATGATTAAAATTGAATCTAAAGTGAATAAAATTTTGTTTCATCCATAACGTATGTGTACTAAAATTACCAACTTCTATGTATTCAGATTTGGAAGTTAATAATGCAACTGAATGATTATTTTTACTAGACCAGGAAACTAGATATTTTATTAATAATTTTTAGGTTCCTAGATTAATTTTTTATATATAATCTAAAAATTAAAAATTCAACATTAGAATATGTGAATAAATAAAATCTATAATTTTTTTAAAGAGTAAATAAATTGAAACATCTTATTTTAAATTCCTCAAAATTATTTTTGTAACTATTAAATTAGATTATTTATGATTTGATTGGAATATAGCAGAAAAGAATACTAAAAATATATATATGGTTAACTGGAAGTTAGATATAGAAAACTCATAATTATGAAACTATATAACTTGATGTCTATTGGTTTCCAAGATTCATTCAAGTGAGGTTTTATATTAAAACTAATAGGATTTGTATAAATATTACTTCTTTAAAGTCCAAATATTTTATGTAAGTCATGTATGAATTTTATTTGATTTAAAAAAATCATAACATAATTTTGGAAAATTTGAAAACTAAGTAAAATGTTTAACTTACCCATCATGATCATTTCAAATTCTTTTTACAAAATGTTTAAAACTTTATTACACAAATTTAGGTTTGGTGAACCAAAAATAACATTATCAACAAAGATTTTAAAAAGTAAAATATTAAAAGATAATGTTTTATTAAATATAGTTGGATTTTACAACCCCATGGGAAAACTATCTAATAAAAGAAATAAACTAAGTTTTTTATGCCAAGATCTCAATGCCTTTTCAAGGCCATAAAGAGATTTAGTAAGTTTAAAAATAGAATTTGGAAAATTTGGGTTTTTAAAAACTAAAGATTTATAAAAGAAAATTTCTCCAATAAAAATCTAATTAATAAGGTACATATTGAATCCATCAAGGAAAAATTAAAATTAAAATAATATACATAGGCTAAAATAATCCTAATAAATTATAACTTAGAAACTAAGGAAAAGGTTTCCTTATATTCAATATCCACTTCCTAATTACAAACTTTTTGCAACTAACCTAGAATTATTTTTAACAATCACACCATGATCATCCTATTTATTCCTGAAAACCATTTTAATTCCTATAATATGATCACCTGGGGAAATATTAACTAATTCACAAACCTTGTTCCTCTTGAATTGTTTTTATTACTCTTGCATAGATAATACCCAACTCTCATCACTCAAGGATTATTTTATATATTTATATTAAAACTATGATAATAAAGTGAAAAACTCAGAAAGGCTTTAAATACTTAACACTTCTCCTTGTCCTAACTCTGTTATCATAGCTTATTATAATACTCTATAATGGATCATTTTTCAAGGTTATAGGTGGTCTAGATAACACACTTATAGGTTCACCGGTTTTAAAAATATCAAGACAATATTATTCTTAATCATGATCCAAATAATCAACCTTTTTATTTTTAAAAGTGGTATAAAGACTCAAGTTTTCTAAATAATTACTAAGTACATCAATTTGAGTTTTCTTATCATTAGAGGGATCACTTTCACCAAATTTCAAATGAGTAGATTCTTAAAATATTCTGGACCTTTTGTTTAAAACTGTATAATATTTAAAAGTGGAATAATATCTAATAAATATTCCTTCATCATCCTTTGGGATGAACTTATCAAGATTATCCTTGGTGTTCAAAATGTAACCATTTCATCTAAAAAGGTTGAAGTATACAAACTATGTATTTATATTTTTTTATAAATCATAGGGTTTTTTCTTATTAATATGAATTATTAATACTATATTTATGACATATCATGTTGTGTTAAAATATTTAGTCCAAAAATGGGTAGTCATGATATATTCACATAACAAAGTAAAAGAAATTTATTATAAAGTCCAATTTATTCGTTCAGTAACACAAATATCTTAAGATGTCCTTGGGTAAAATAGTGTTTAATAACAAATTTTAAATAAAATAAATTAAATTCATGATTCTAAAACTCTCCTATGTGGTTACTTATCAAAGACATAATTTTTTAATCTTTTTTATTTTGAAATTTCTTACTAAAATTAAAAAAAGGAAAATAGGATCCACTCTTATGACTTAAAAAAATAAACTCATATAAATCCTGAAAAAGAATGAACCAATATATACATAAAATATTTTCCACTAAGGATTTTTGTACTATATTGTAAAAAAAATCTATTTCAATAAGTTCCAAAGGTCTAGAAGTAACAATAACTGTGATTATTTTAAGATATGAATTTTTTTTCTTGCTCATTTGGAATGAACCACATGGATTCTTTTTTCCCAACTTCTGTTATGGAAAATTAAAAATAAAAATTTTTCATATATAATTTTCTCAATTAATAAACATTATAATTTCTGAAACATATTCTCAAAATCCAATATTAATCAATTTCATTATTAAAAAAGTTTTCATTTTTTAGATAATGAATTGATATTTAAGGTGTAAACATTTTTAGTTCATAGTTCTCTAAATTTAAGAAATTTATTTTAAAAAATGAACATGCATTTTTATAAAAATAAATTGAATAACCATCATCATAGAGTTTATAAATACTTATTAAGTTAGGTTTCAATACTTCAAGATAAAAAACCTTATTGATAATCACTTAACCTAGATCTCCAATCAAACTAACTCCAACAATATTTTAATTTTCATTATCACCAAAAATAAAATATCCCCCATCAATCTGTCATAGTGAGAGGAAATTTTAAAATTTTCAAATAATGTGCCTCGAATATCCACTTTCCTATACCATTTTTAAATGTTATTATTATGGATATTTGCCAATAAAAATATAAAAAATAAATAAATATTTTGAAACCCAAATACTCTTGTGTCAAAAGTGTTATCAAGTAATGACCAAGGCAAATAGATTGGTATAGAATTAGCCGAATACAGATTTTAGATAGTTTTTTAATATATTCTTCTTTAACACCACAAAACCAAGGATATTTAAAATATAAAAGTAAATTATAGTGACCATTTATTCCATATTGAATGAAGGTAGCTTTAGATATGTTTCTATTTTGATAATTTGCTACAAAATAATTTATATACAACTTAGGTTTCTCTCCATTACTATCATTTCCAAATTTTCCTTTATTAGATTTTTTTACCAAAGATTTGATTTAATTAATCCTTCCCCTTAGTGAATGAACTTGTAGAGTTTTTAAGAGAGTAAAATAAAGATAATAATTCATTAATTTCGTTATCATGGATTGTATAAGTAGAAATACATTTATCTAATTTTGATTTTAATTATAGAATATGTTTTGATGGATCTCCTCTATGAATTAGCATGGAATCATGGTATATTTTGAGCATATTATGATTTTTCTTTAGGGAATCATATTTATACTCCAAAATGCAGCATTATTCATTTAATTCATAAAAATAGATTTTTAGGATCAATTTCATAATTAGAAGAATAAAATTATTGTACCTTGTCAGTTTAGTCAATAAATAACATATTTTCTTCTTGATTAGAGTTATCAGATTCTAAATCAGAATAAGAGTTACCACTACATTCTTAAAAATTACACCATGTCTATTTAAAATCATTATTTAAATTTCTCTTGAAATCATATTTATTTATGAATTCATTCTTATATTTATAATTATTTTTTATCTATATATATTCAATGTGTCTAAGATTTTTTTCGTTCATAAAATCTCACTTCTTTTCATTTTCTTAAAAATTATTAAACTTATTAAATGATTTTTTATCCACTTTTCCTGTTATAAAACCCTTTAAAATTCCTTGATAAGTGAGGAATTTAATTATCAAAATTCAAATTGATAGAATCTACTTCATTAGATGATTCAGATAAAATCATTTATTTGGATTTATTTCTATCTTTTAAAGTAAAAACTTTAAGATAAATATTATCCATTTTGAATATATTATAATAATTAACTTCCACCTCCAATTTTTACTCATACATAATGAGATTCATAATGAATATTTCATTTTCAGATATTTTAGAAGTGTAAATTTCTTGATGGAAGGTGAGATATCATTCTATTTTAAAGGCCAGACTCTAAGAACTTTTAGAGCATGATCTAGTTTAGGAATAGTATTTCCCAAAGAAATATCACTATATATAATATTTGTTATAATTTCATTCTTTTGAGTGATTATTTCACCATAAATCATCATAATGATTTCAAACATGAGTTTTTCAGTGCTACACATAAGTTACATAACATTATTTGTTCCTTCATAAGAAAAAAACTATAATCTCTCAAAAACCATTCCTTGTAGCACACTAGGAAACCCTATTAAATTCATCAAATCCTAGACCATATATGATATCATTCATGTATTTAGATTTTTTATCATAATCCTATTTTTGATATACACTCCATAACTCTAGTTCTCCCAAATGAATCTTATAAAAATTAACAACCTTTATATAGGCTCTTAGACCAAGATTATTTGGGTAGATAACCATTATAGCTTTTCCAACATCCATAATTATCTCTATTAAATTAAGTATCCCTAGTCATGGAAATTCCTTTATTTATGTAAGCTATTTTAGTAACTATATATCAATATTTAGATTAAAATAGTAAAAGTTAAGAACAAAAAAATTCATTAATTGGATATCAAGTGTTATCCCAACTATTTTACATAATAAATCAAGAGAGGGGTGAATTTAGTTCTTTAAATTATTACCAAATGAATACACTATTGGTTCTGGATATAATGAAATCACTCATTGGTACTATAGCCAACTCATATTTTTATCTAATTAAATGGATATTTGGTAATGTACATGTAGATGAATGTAATAACCAACAAAAAAATCTAAATAATATTTAAAAAATTATAACCAATATATGATCATTTCACATTAATTTATAATTATTTTAATATAAATAATAAATATATCTGTATGAAGTTATTTATTCAATATAGGTGTTGATTATTTAAACCTTGTTAGGCTGTATTTTCATTGCATTGAAGAGGGCCCAAAGTAGATCCCCTCTAGTAGTGATTCATACATGCTCCTTTGATCGCAAGATGTAGTTGATGGTACTCTAGGTGTTAGCATGGTAGTAATGATCATATTGCATTTCTCTCTTGATTTATACCATGATCACCTTGGTCCAGAAGGATTTTATTTTGATCTCTATATTGTGAGAGGAAGACAATGAAGAAGATACAATCTCTCAATCTTGAGATAATACCCTAGATACATTCTTATTTGAGATAGAATTATTTAGGGATGATATTTTGGTGCACAATGACCAACCTCTCACAACCCACATAATTGTATATTTATATATCCAGGATTAGGGTTTCTAATTAATTAATATTATAAAATCCCTAAATATTATATTAAAATCATAATGAACTCCATGTCAAGTAAAATAATATTATAATTATTTTACTTCAAGTTGTTCACTAAACCACACAATGATAAATATTATTTACATTCTAGTAAATAAATATTTATCATCAAACTAATAATCGGGTCCTCTCATCCTCCTTAAAATTTCCTAAATAAATATTTAAACATCATAAATAAATATTATATTCATGGTCTGGTGAATAAAAAATTCACTTTAATATTAATGTAATTAAATAATTTTTTTATTAATAAATAATAGTTTATTTTTATGTGAATAATAAGAGATAAATAATATACATTTTGTAAATAGATTTATAAATATTATATTCATAATCTTTAAAATAATATATTTATCTTAACATTTTTTTAATTAAATAAATCATTTATTATCTTGCAAGTAACAATAGATAAATAAATATTATATTTATCCACATAATCAAATAATTACCTTATAGAAAATACTTCTTTAATATTGAAGATTAATAAATACTAAATACATATCACTTCTCTATCAATATTATAATATTTATTCTAACCATTGAATATAAATAATATTTAAATAATATCAATGGAAACACTTTATGTGTGATCCTCTAGGCCTCTTCTTGGGTAGTATTAGGCAGTCTTACCAAAAGTCTAATATTAATACCTAACAATGGGTCAAGATAATCACATAGGAAAAAGATATGTCATAATAACAACTACATATGAATGCACACTGTGAAATATAATCTCTTAGTATCGATATCTCATCAAGCTGGTTACACACATATGTCATCAACTTATGTGATTGATACATCATTCTTTGACTATTTGAAATGAACACATCTATACACTATGGTCCTAGAAATTAATGTGATGGTTCCATTTCAACAAAAATTCTAATATATCAACTTCTATTAAGATTTAATTGAAAAACCCTTCCTAATCTTATTCATTAATAACATATCATTTGTGATGGACCCAATATACCTAAATTTGTTGCGATCATATGTCACCATGGTTTTTGAAAATACATAAATGTTTGTGATTCATGTCATATATTAGTAATAAACTTAAATTCTAACGATAATTACACATGATTCTAGATATGAATATCCAATTACATATATAAATGTGTGGATTTCTTATAGGCATGTATGTTCTTATAATCTCTCATCTTGAATATTACTAAGTGTGAACTTTATGAGATGAAGAATCATCCTCTTACAAGAACTTTCACCAAACAATTAACATGTCATATGTCACATTATATAATGTCATCCAACCATATAAAAATATTTAAGAATATTGACATAGGACTTCTAACTTCTCATCATAGTAGGGAACAACTAAAAAATAGGAATAGGATATTGCTAAACCAATTCTTAAGCTGAATCAAAAGCCACAACTTACTTAAATATTGTAGATATGGAAAAAATAGTTGTAATAATTTATCTAATATTAAATATTCCTTTCTATAATACTATATAAAATTAAACTAAATAAAGGATCATTTTCAATTCCCTTGATCACTAGTATTCCCACTTCTCTAGACACCAGGAACTCATCTAGTTTTACTTTTTCAAGTGTTGTAAGATAGTTCTAACTAAAAAACCATGTAGTTATGTTGGATCTATTTGATATTCACGTATTATGAATCATTCATCAGTAATATCAAATGTTGATATGTATCATATCATATGAGATAAATTCCTAGTGATTAACTTGTGAAATTCTTTTATCTCAACAATCCTTCCCTATTCCCATACATGTTCCACTAGAAAGATTATATTCCACCAAAAATTTAGTTTTGAATTGTTATAACTTGTATTTTTCTATAATTTATCAATATATATAATATTAATAGGATTCAAAAACCTATGGATATATTTTATGGATATTTTTTCCTAGAACTTGGTTTCTAATTTAATTCATTATTTTATAAAGTCATTCCTTAGTCTTAACAAACTGATAGGGCACAACATTTTCTTCCATAATTTATCAACAGATATATCTTGAAAAATATAGTGCTCCCAATAATATATTACAGATACATGTAAATATTTCATTTCCAAATGAATATTATATGATCACTATACATGATTTATCCATAAATGAATTTATGTAGTTTTCATATCATATTGGAATTTATTAATCATTCCATATAGACATATATCGTAAATTCTCATTTCGGATGCATATTATAGACATATTCTATAAGGTTTACTATAAATGAGGTTTATATAACAATCAATAACCTAATATGATTATTATATAAGTATTCTTTGACAAGTAAAATTGAATAATATTTTAGTAATGGTGATTGGTGTGTAGTTTTTTCCATAGAATACACCTTTAAATAATCAATAATTCTTTATTGGTATCGGATTATACCATCCTAACCCAATTTATCTTGAATACTCACTAGTAGTATAAAATATTAGAAATATCTAAAATATATATTCCCAAGATATTGATACATGGAACCCATTACTGAATTCATATAAAATTTTCAATCATATAATTTTTTAATTTGATTCTTATTTATAAGAATAAAAAAATTTAAATAATAATATAGGTATCACCCACCACAATGAACATAAATGACCTCTTTAGTTATGAATTCCTTTGTAGTATGTGTCTATGGAAATGATACTTCCATTAAGCTTTGTGGAGTCCGTTATTCCTATATTGAATCATGTGATTCTAAATATTTAACTAGTAAAAGTTAAGTTTGTTCCCACTGTCCTTAAAGTGATGGGTTTGCCTTATAGAAACATACTCGGTCTTGATGAGACAATAATATCCTTAGTGGTTATAGGATTATTAACTCAGATTCATTAAGTGTTTAATGTTAATTTGTAGATAAAAACCAGTTTTCAACAAACACTTGAGGTTGTGACTAAATATATTTTTATTATATTGAAATTATGATATCCATTAGTCAATGTAATTAGAATATAGATATTTTTATTCACTGATATTTAAAAAAAATGTCTTTGAATAAATTATAGAAGACTTATAATACAAATAAGACTCATTATTGATCTTTATTTTACTATCATCATTACATTATTTTATATAAGGAAACATGAGTTTGTTAATACCCTTACTCCACATATAAATGATCAATGATTACTTTGATAAGATGTTATCTGACAATCCAAATCAAATTATCCTCTATATTCACCAAGAAAAATCATTTAATTTAGTGATAATTTATAAAATTACTTTAAAGAATCTCATGAAGTATACAAATTTACTTCTAACATTAGAATAGTTCATGCATCCATGTTTCATGAACTCTAAAAGACATGTGGTGTATCTTTACTTATAAAGGTTTATTTGTCCAAAACAAGTTAATTGTTTGTTAAATATGCATAGTATCTTAGATAAATAGAGACTAAAACACTTAAATGGATATAAACATGTCAACTACTATCATTTTTTATTAAAAATTAATTATCTTTCCACCATCAAGTAATTAATTCATATATATATATATATATCATTTATTACTACCTAGATATTTATGATTATAGAATTAATGAACTATTAGTATAATATGAAATACCATAAAAAATATAGTTAAAATATGAAATAATTTTTTATTTTGTCTGAAATAGACACTAGGAAATATGTTTTGGTAATACTCAATACAAAATAGTAGTTTAACTTGAATCATCCCACCATAAAATCTAGAATTTGTTTGTTTCTCTTGATTAATATTGGAATCACCCTTATTCAATTCTTTTGAGACTTTTCCTTAATTATTATAATATTTCTATACATACCTGGTTCATGTATTTTAAAAGTATATATATATATATATATATATGAAAACATATACCCAATATCTATCTCATAAAATTTATGTTTAATTATTAATATATTTAAATTACTGTCTTTTGGCTGCTTCTTCTTCGATTCTTCATAATTATTTTTCCACTGATAATTCTTTCCACAAGTGAATAAAATATCTTCTTTTTTATTGTTTTTCTCATTAATCATTTTCCTCTTCAGAGGAAATTGTAAAGTAAAAACCGACTCTAAAATGGTCATGGTATCTTTTACTTTTTCCTTTAGTTAATAAGGAATGAGCAAACATATTCCATCAAAACTTTATCTATCTAATTAATTATAATAAAAATATTCTTGGGAAATTTATCAATACTATTCATCTGATCTTGGATTAATAATAATAACCTTGTTAGTGAGGATAAAAATATGACATTAATTGATAATTTATTATATAAATGGAAGCCTAATATTTTTAACTTATCAATGTACTTTATCATTTTTAATACATTATAAGTTGATACTTGGAATTCTTCCAATTTACACTAATAAAGTTCGGTGACAATCTAATTTATCTAAATCTCTCAATTTATCTTTTTGGATAAAGGATATGAGAATTCATGGCGTAATAATTCATGTACTTATATTACTTTATCAGTTATATGGAAATTACTAATAGTATGATGAAACGAACATTAGAATAAGCTACCATAAATCTCATATAAAAATATTTCTCACCATCACATGCTTAGTAAGGTAGAAGATCAAGAATAGACATTCCAACACATAGTGCAGATTCTTTGATGGTAAAGTAATGTAAAACATCCACTGAACTCTATAAAATTTTTCCTACTAGTACATTCCCTAAGTTAAGGAATTGAAACAATGTATTCATGTTTTTTATTTCCATTTTTCTACAATAATTAAAATTTATGATTAGTAATTTACTTGATTTATAAAATGATTGAGATGAAATATTTTAATTGTTTTATTAAGTATCCCTCTATTTTATCAAGTCTCAACATCCCTCAGCATTGAACTTGTAATGTCTCATCACTTTGACATTATAGTGGAAAGGAACCATTTTTTCATCTTTATAATCCACACTCTTTCCATAAAAACCATAAAAATGTGTTTAGGTAGGTGGTATTTTAGACTGTAGGCATTTAATTTTTTGTATTGTTGAGTGGAATCCCCAATCCAGAAATCCTAACTTGGATTTCCTCAATGCTCCCTCTAAATTTGTATTATATAGACTATTTCCATTAAATCCAATTAAAATTAATTTAAGTTGAACCAATATATTATTTAATAATTCCTCATAATTAAAATTTCCCATGATAAAGGATGAATTAACACCTCAAATATGGGTCTATATCAATTCGGATGATGGAAAGCTTAGTCTGGATTAATATTTGATTGATAAAATTTTGTTAATTATATATAAAATTTAATATTTTATCTATTCAAATATTCTGTTAATATTAAGTGGATTTTACTTAATAATTAAGCTTGTGATGATAAAATATTTACACATAATCCTTTTATTTTAATTCAATGTTGTCATATTAATCTATTTATTTATTGGATAATTTTCTTGCATCCAAAAAATAAATCATGAATCAGATAGAAATTAAATAAAACATGTATGGATCATGAGATTTAACTAACAATTTTTTTATCAAATGGAAAAAAATTGACCCTAGAGGTAAAACTCCTTGAGCTGATCTAGGATTGAGTTGTAGCATTCCAACTCTTTCTTGTGTATCACATCAGTTTAGTTTCACCTCAGGGCAAACTTGAACCAACTCTATGAACCTTATAGATCCTTCCTTACAATGGTTTTACATCACATATAGTTGAAGGGAACAAGAATGAGGTTTTATATAAAAGTAATATTGTAAATGAATGCCCATACAAAATAAGGTGGGAGGGATGACTCACATGCCATAAATTAAATTTAATAATAATAATTTCAAAAACTCAAGAAATAATTAATTTAAAATAAACAACATACACACATAGGTCGGTCTAAGATCATGATCATCCATTTATTTAAAAAATATGAATTTAAAATAACTATTTATGATTCATTTAGATTCATTATTTTATTAATATAAAACATGTGCAAATTAATCTGATTATTATCAATTAATAAATTAATTTATTTTATCTTAATCTTCATCTAGTCCCTCTTGGAAATTTTCATCATACATTATTTTAAAAAATTAATTTTATTTAAAATTAATATAGCACACATGTGTACATGGAGGCACCAATAATTACCCATCCAAACTTCTATACATGGTATTTGTACTATGTATTCACATAGAATCCAATATACATTTCATGGAACATAATTACAACGAATGAATTTTTCAATTAATGATGCATGATAATATATGTATCATGTGATGCTATTAATTCACATAAGGTACACTATAATTAGATACCATACATGGTATTGATATCAAATCTTCATGACTTCCTTCTTATAGGGATATTTCTTAATTGTTTTACACTATAACACAATAAGTGATGAGTGGATGGCTGCAGCAGTGGAAGGGTGAATCTGAGGTGATAGTGAGTAGGGTAGGATGGGCCAAAAATCTAGTGGAGTTTTATGGAAGGTCTGAGGTGATGAAGACACTGTGAAATAGGATAGTCCAATGGTCCTTACGACAGGTGATGACAGGAAAATGTGCAGGGCGATGTGGCTTGCAGTCTGGTGGGGTTTGATTGAAGGATTGAGGAGATTGAGACATATCCCAATAGGATGGTCCAGTAGTCCTTATTAGGCTGATGTACATTCAGAGGTCAATGGCCACATCGCCATGTATAGATTATCCTTAGATTGATCTATATATTTTAGCCTTCAGGTCGGATTCTGGGCCTTTGTTCCCCAGGGTCTATAAACAATTAATATCATTAAATTACCCAAAACAAGCTCATCATGGATTCTATTTTCAAAAATCATACCCATGAATTTAATGGAATGAAAATGGGAATTCATAAATCATTACAACACAAAGACTATAATAAATTATATAATCAATGAATTATGATATTTGTAGCATTAAACAATAATCAAAATTTACAAAATTATACTTTAATGAAATAAAATAAATTATTAACATTTAATGATGAAAATAAATAATAACTAACTAATATATATCTAAATAGTGATTATAGGTGAAGATTATAAAAGTTAATAGATATGAATAAAATTTTGGAATAAGAAATTAATATGGTTATGATTATTATATAGGGGGTTAAATTCAAGACTAAAAGGTAAGGCTTCTTGTATTAATAGTATTTAAAGTTCAATTTCAAGTTTTATACTCCAAGAGAATTTGATTTAATAGTTACAATATCTTTAAGGGTTGTTCCAACTCAATTTGCCTTTATTGATTTATAATCATTCTTAATGAATTTTATTATTATAAGTTAGGTACAATCAGCCATATGGTTCAATTATATTTCACTTTATTTAATGTTTCTAGGGATTTAAATTTCTTTCTCATGAACTCTTTTTCAAAATATTATTACATCAATTCTTATTATTTTATGTATTCCTTTATCCATAAAATATAACATGGTTGAGAATAATCTTAATCCTATTTAATGGTTATTTCTTTTCTATATCCATATTCTTCTCCCCAAAAATTTTTTCCTTTCCTTCTTTTTTGATGTACCCAAAAGTGTTTGGTTACATTTGTTTTCAATTTTTTTTCAATGTAATAAATGAAAATATGCACTATGTGATGGATTATCCACCCATTAAGGAAGAAGAGAAGATGCCCATGGTTTTGGATAAAGCTGTTGTTAGGTTGCACCATTATAGTTGAATGGATTTATTAGAGTCTAATAACTGTTATTAGAATAATAGGAAGTGATTTAAACCCCTTGTTTGAGGATCTTCCATGCAATATATATGAGATATTTGTAAAAACTAAAATAAAGAAATATTATAAATGTGTGCACCTTACACCAAAGATCCAATATAACCTATTTTATCTTCATCTGATGAGTTTGATAAAGATATCCAAAGCGTAAAACAAAAGTACCCACCTCTATAGGTATCCATAGGTTAGTATGAATCATCTGACATTTGGATGGGATTCATCCTTCCTCTATGGTCTGCTAGAGCCTCTAATGCAAAGGATAAGAATCAAGAAAGAAATGGGGTAGGGATTATTCTTCAAGCATGGGGATTTGAATCCACACTGAAACACCATCATATGTTAGAAGGTTTTACATAGTACTTGATGACACTCATAGGCGGTGTATGTAGGACCCCAGATGTTACGAACCAAACTATTATAAATAAAATTATCCTTTTGATTTAATTAAATTCATTATTAATTAATATAGTTATAGTATATGCATGCACTTATTTTGTTTTATTATATCCAATTGTATTTATAAGACTATTAACCATCTTTACTGTTGATAATATAGTTGTTGAATAGTGATCACATGGTTATTATAAATATAGGGTTTCAACAATCCAATTAACATAGAAAAAAGAAGTAATGGCCTCAACCAGTAGGATTGTACCCTATAAAGCCCATTATCAGAGCTTCAAAGAGATATAGAATCTCAGAGCTTTTCCCTTGACCAATACAAAGCTGATATCTAACAACTTAAGTATGATAGAAACCTTTTATGGGAGAAGTTCAAGCTCATTGAGATCACGACCCAAAAATTGTTCATCGAAACACCCCATGAAAGTCACACCATTGCACACCTTTATCTTAGTAAGTTTGTTGGTGTATTAAAGGGATATGTATCAATACCCTAGAAATATGAATATTTAATTTTTGTTAATATAATAATGAATATATTTTCATCATATTATTATTACTTTGAAAATGATTTTTATTCTGATACAAAAAACCAAAAATTATATTATTTGTTAATATTCAAATTCAATTAATGAATTTATGAATTAATGGATTTTTTAAATAAAAAATATTTTGATATTAATAAATAATTTTTATCATATATAAATGATAATATATGTTTTATGAAGTCAAATTCAATTTTTATAAGTGTTCGAAAACTGTTATTGTCAAAAACCGCAACATTTCTTAATAAATGTCAATTTTATTTTAAAAGTGAAAATTCAATTATTTATAAAATTATTTAGATAAAATGAATATTATTTTTGGAAATAATAACATCAAAATTATCCAATGGTCATGTTTTCATAATTTTCTGGGACAGTTTAATTTTTGGGTAAAAATTAAATATCGTACAAATATAATTTGTGTTTTATGACATCATAAATACCGAAAGGTGATGTAATAATTACTATAAATGGGATATGAGACCAAATATATGTATTCCATTTAAAATAATTTTATTTTAAGTTTATTTTATTTTTTTTAAATCCATTATGAATCCTCCAAAACATATAATGTATTTTAAAAGTTTTAAAATCCTTTCATTAAGAGTGTGACTCACCTCCATATAATAAAGAGAATTATTTAAATAAGTTTGTACCTTGACCTTATAAAATAATTATAACCACTCCTTTTTTGAATAAACCAAGGGAAAAAACCATGGTTTGGTTTGTGGTTTTGGATATTTTATTATATAGATTCCAAAACCTTAATAATAAAAAATACCCCTATTTTCCTATAAAAACTCATCCAAGATCACATTTATATTAACAAAAACTCTTTTTATAATGACCATAATCTTTACTGATCTTCATATAGTTCTTATAAGGTTCCCCCAAGCTCTCAATAATCCCCTCCCAAGCTTTTGAACTCACACACTCAAGTAATGGATCCTCATCTTCCTCTTTATCTTTCAATCCAAGCACCTTGTTTGGAATTTGTATTATTAATTGTTGTTCTTTATGATATAATTTATTTATAAAAATACCCTCCTATAAAATATATGTTATTTTAGTTAGGTATCATTTATTCTCTCTCATTTTGACCTTCACCTAAGTTGTTACTATGCTGAAATTCCGTAATGGATTTCGCTCTTCTCATTTCCATTCAAGAACTCCTTTTATGTTATTTATATTAAATTAGATTTTATTTTATTGGGATATGTTATTCTATGTTCTCATTACTGTCAATTTAATGTATAAATGACTATATCCCATTTTCACTCTCATTAAGACTCCCAAGATTCTTTATATACACATGTTACCATGCTGAAATTTCAGGGTCTTTTCCTTTTTCCTCTTTATTAAATATTTTCTTAACCTTATGTATTTTATAATAATTTCCTTATAATGGGATATGTTATTTAATATCCCCCATTATATTCCAATTTATTTCCAAATTATTGGAGACCTATTTCTCTCTCATCAATCCCTTTTATGAATTTTTAAGTAACGTTGTTATGCTGCTGAAATTTCACCACAATTTTCCATTCCAAAACTATTGTGTAGTGAATACCATGATCATTTTTCTATCAAAGGTATTCACCTTTATAAACATATAATTATTTATTGGGTACATAAATGTATGTATTCAATATTCCTTGATTTTGTAATAAATTGTGATGATCAATTAATCCATGTTGTATGATCTATGTGGAATACTTAAGTATGAGAATGAAATAGATATAATGGGTGTGCATAGATAGAGCTCCAATGTATTGGGTAGTGTTTAGTATCATGATACATCATGTTTGGATAGGAAGTGAACCTGATTCCTTAATGAGTCTTTTTCCACCATGATGTCTTGGTGGGTTTATCCTTAGTATATGTTTATGATGTAGTGTTTTAAGTTATTGTCTCATTTTTCATGTTATGGTTATAACGCTATATCAAGTATCTTTGTTCATGTTTATGATTCCTACTCTTTTTATTCCTCATTTATATTTATATTGTTTATCTTGTATTATCCTCTCCATGGTATTCCATGTTTATTCCCTTATTGGGATTTACAGATCACCCCTTTATTATGTTTGTCCCTGGGTTATCCCATGTAGTTTTAAATACGAAGGAATATTATGAACATGTTAAGGATGTTTTCAATAAATAAAATGTATTTCATTTTTTATGTTATTGTGTAATGTGCCTAATTACAAAAGACACTAGACATATCAAACTTCTAGGTTGTATTAATTGTATTCTTATGTAATAAAATAATTATTAATGTAAAATAATGAGCAGGGTTGTTATAGTTAGTATCTGAGGGAAAGTTTATTTATCTTTGGGAGTAGGATTAGAAAACTTTATATAAATCTTGAGGGATAATAATAAGTATAAGAAAACATCACTAAGTTTTGTTTAGTATAGAGTAAGTGTTTTATTAAGAAAATACATCCATGTTTGGATACTACAAGTGGATGTGGTTCTAGATTAGATATACCTGGGAGTAACAACTCTGAAAAGGTGTTATGAACCTGACTCAAGGTAACCTGGTACATAAAAAATGGATTTACTGCGCGCCTAGTTTGACACTACTAGGAGATATGCATTGGTAAATTCATAATCTCATTTCAAACCATTATTAAAAGAACAAGAAAAATCTCATAAGTACATATGTTAAGAAATTGATCATGGATAACATTGATAAAATCTTAGAGATTCATATGTTAATGAAATAAAAGTAATTTAAATTTTATCCATTTAATGTCATTAGATTCCCATTTTTTTGTTTAATATTTTAAAATAATCATCCCTAGTTTTCCTTTTATTCTAGACAATGGTCAGAAATAGGAGGAATCAGGTAAACAATCAATGTGATGGGAAATGTGATGACTAACCCAACAAGATGCCAAACCCAATGGGAGTAGGAATTGTGAACTTTATGATGATACTCTCTCATCTAACTCAGGTAATGAAAAGAAAACCAGATCAATAGGAGTGTCCAAAACCCCCTAAGAGATAAAAAGTTGTGATTGAGAACTTAATGCAATAATGTCCTCCTACTTTTAATAGATCATCAGATACCTTAATTGTAGAACAATGGATAGAATCCATTGATAAGATATTCTCTATATTTCAATGTTTTGAACAAGAGAAGGTTCTTATAGGTGTTTATCATAAGTAGGGAGAAGCTGATCAATAGTGGACATTGATCAAAAATATGAAGCCTGAGGAAGAGATTGAAGCAATAGAGTGGAAGTAATTATAGAAAATATTTTTTGATAAATATTTTTCCTTTCACTCTCTGACTTAAAATAGAGAGGTATTTCCTCACCCTCAAGTACAAATAAGATGAATATATCAGGTCGTACAAGGTAAACTATGACAACCCTGCTTTTATTACAAACATAAACATGATTTATTACATAACACATCACTTGATACAACAAGAATATGGAGAGGTTTACTATCTTTGGGGCTTAGGATCATTAAATAAAAACTTGAAACATGAAATACAACATCTTTATTGAAAACTTCCTTTACATGACCACTACATTCCCTCGTACTTAGCATTGCATGGGATAACCTAAGGACATGCATAAGAAAAGGCTGAGCTATAAAGCCCAGTAAGGGAGTACACATGGAATAACATGAGAAGTACAATACATGTTAGAAAATAGGCATATCAATAGAGCATAAAAGAAACATGAACATAAAGTCATGATAAATCATGATAATCATAACATGGAAATGTGGCAACAACACTTAACATGGAATTAGTATGAGCCAAGGCTCATTGCACATAGAGCATGAGTAAATCCTCATTGCACATAAAGCACAAGTAAACCCTCATTTCACTTGAATTATCATGAGTCAATACCCATTGCACATGAAGTATCATGATACTATACTTTACCCAATGCATTGGAGCGCTATAAGGGCGCACCCTTCTTAAACATTTCATTTCATGCATAAGTGTGCCACATGGAATCATAAATATGGATTCATAAAACATAATCATTTATTACAAGATAAAGGAATGTGTAATTCATACATGAAACTTTATAAGCAATAAGTAAAAGTGCATAATGGTGAATACCCTTGATGGAGAAATGGGCATGGTATTCACTACACAATGACATTGGCTTAGAAAATCGGTGTGATTTCAGCAGCGTAACGGCGTGACATAAGAATTAATAAAAATGATTGATGAGAGATAAAGGGGTTCCTCATCATATTTACATGTAATTGAAAGTAAGGAGGTAATATAGATACATTTCCCAACAATTTTAATGGAATTTAGGTTCATGATACAAAAGTATTGCTTGAATGTAAATGAGGAGGGAGAAGTTCCTTTCGGAATTTCGGCATAGTAACGGGTGTACATGGGAGGCAATAAATGAGAGAGAAAGGGGTATCCCATCATTAAAACATAAGTAGGGAAGTATGAGGGATGAGTGAAACTATACCCCAACATTCATAATTGAAATTAAAAGGGCAAAACAACTTAAAGAAAATTGGACAAAATGAGAAAGGAAGAAAAACCCTTACTTGGAAGTGTGCTTCCAAAGACAAGAGAGAGGATTGTGATAGGCTTCTTGGGAGCTTGGGGCACCTTGGGAGGATTCTATAGAGAGTATGGAAGAGGTTGGACGAACTCCAAGGGCTTTGAGTGAGGAGGAAGTGGGAGCTTGGGTGGGTTTATATAGGAAATGTGCAGGAATTCTTTATTATTTAGGTTTGGGACCCCTTATATTAAATTAATCCAAACCACAAACCATCCCATGGTTTTGGCCCATGGTTTTTGGAAAAGAGAAGAGGAAAAAAATATTTTATAAGGCCAAAGTCCTAAATTCTTAAAATAATAAGGTTTTTTATGTGGAGGTGAGTCGCACTCCCATGGAAATTAATTTAAAAAGGCAAAGTGTTGAATATGTCTTGAGGGGTCCATTAATGCTTTGAAAAGTAAGTCAAACAAACCCAAAATCACATTATGTTAATGGTAAAACATATATTGGCCGAACATAATGATTATAGTATTTTATTACATCACCATTGGGTCATTATGATGTCATAAAACACATTATATATTTAAATGGTATTTAATTTTTAACCAAAACATTGACTGTCTCAGAAAATTATGAAAAATTCACCGTTGGATAATTTCGACGTCCTGATTCCAGAAATAACATTTATTTTATCTAAATAATTTTCTAAATATATTAATTTTCACTTTTAAAATAAAAACTGACATTTATCGAAAATTCACGGGTTTTGACAGAAATGGATTTCAAACCTTAATAAAAATTTTAATTGCATTCATAAAATTATAAGATCATTTATATTTAATAAAAAATAATTTAATAATAATAATAATATTTTATTAAAATATTATTTAATTAAAAAATACCTTAATTTAATAAAATAGATTTGTTAATTAAATAATAACTAAAAACACCATTTGTACTTTAAAAACTATTTACAATGTATCAAAAATGACTAGGAATTATATTCATTATTATATACAAAAATAATGTACATGAACATGGTACTACTTATTTGTTACATAACCCCTTAAAACAGCCACATAAGACCTAAGGTTAAGGTGTGCGATGGTGACAGACTCTTGGGGTGGCTAGGATAACATCGCTCGAGTGGTAATTTCAATCAACTTCCACTTTTCCCGTAGACGGTCACGTTCGAGCTTGACATGATGAAGCTCAGCTTGGGATTGGTTAAGGGCGAAGCCCAAATATGCCATCTCTTTTCTGAGCTCTGACAAATGGGATTCGTATGGGGAAATTCTACTAGATGAGGCCATCGCTTCCTTTGTCTGAGTAAATTGGATTTGTTAAAGTCCTATATTTATACTAATCATGTGATCACTGTTCAACGGCTATATTAGCAACGGTCAAAATTATTAACATAAAAAAAATAATTTGACATTTTATATAAACATAAAGAGACATTTAATTATATCAAGAGGGATTTCCATTAATAAAACTTTGGGTCTTTACAATATTCCTCCCTTAAGAAATTTTGCCCTCGAAATTTTCCTTTTCTCACACTAAAACAAATGTGGGTAACTCAGCTTCATCATATCCTCCGATTCCCAAGTCACTTCTTCAAACTTTTGGTTTTTCCACAACTCCTTGATGAGGAGCATTGTCTTATTTCGTAGAACTTTTTCTCTATGATCTAATATCTTCATTGGTATCTCCTCATAAGAAAGATCGTCTTCCAATTGTACCACCTCAGAAGAGAGTACATGTGAAGGGTCCGGTATATACTTCCTTAAGAGGGATACATGAAAGACATTATGCACTTTTCCCATGGTAGGTGGAAGTGCTAGTTGATAGGACATAGCCCAAACACGATCAATAATCTCGAAGGGGCCGATGTACCTTGGACTTAACTTCCCTTTTTTTCCAAACCTCATGACCTTTTTCCACAGAGATATGCATATAAACACCATGTCTTGAACTTTAAACTCAAGGTCTCATCGACGATTGTCTACATAACTCTTCTGTCGACTCTGGGCTGCCTTGATATGCTGCTGAATGGTTTTCACCTTCTCCACCATTTCTTCAACCATTTCTGGTCCAAGCTGCTTACGTTCACTGAACTCATCCCAACATGCTGGTGTTCTGCACCTTTTCCCATACAGGGCTTTATATGGTGCCATTTGGATGCTCGAGTGGAAACTGTTATTATAAGAGAACTCAACCAGAGTAAGATGTTGATCCCATCCTCCTTTAAAGTCCATTTATCATGCTCTCAACATATCATCAAGTGTTTGGATAGTCCGCTCAGATTGGCCATCAGTTTGGGGATGATAGTCTGTACTGAAGTTCAGTTCAATATTCAGAGCATGTTGAAGACTCTTCCAAAACATAGAGGTGAATCTTGGATCTCGGTCAGAAAAAATAGAAAGTGGTACTCCATGAAACCTTACCACTTCACTAATATATAACCATGCCAGTTGATCCAAAGAGAAATCCTCCCGATTAGCAATGAAGTGTGCAGTCTTTGTAAGATGATCCACAACAACCCAGATTTCATTTTTACCTTTGAATGTCCTTGGAAGTCCGGTGACAAAGTCCATGGTGATGTTCTCCCATTTCCATTCTGGTATGGGAAATGGTTGCATCATCCCCTTAGACTTCTACATCTCTTCATTCACTTGCTGACACACCAGGCACTTTGATGTATATTCAGCGATCTCCTTCTTTATATTATCCCGCCAAAAGTTTTCTCGGAGATCTTGATACATATTTGTGCTCCCTTGGTGAATAGAAAAATTTGAACTATGTGCATCATCCACAAGTTCCTTCTTCAGCTTTGGACTTGATGGAACACATAGACTTTTCCCAAACTACACAATTCCTTATTCATTAACATTAAACTCTGAGGATTTCCCTTTTTTGATAGCTTCCACTTTTTCCTGAATTCCCACATCATCCTTTTGAGCATCCTTTAACCTTTCCAAAAGAGATGGATGAGCAATCATTTGGGAAAGGATTGATGATTTTCCCTTCTTTATGATTCCCATGTCCATATTCTTCAAGTCTAAGAAGATTGGATCCTTCTCAATTCTCATCATTGATAGAATTTTTGGGTCCTTTCTACTTAGGGAATCTGCCACCTTGTTCGCTTTCCCAGGGTGGTAATGGATTGAACAGTCACAATCCTTGATGATCTCTATCCATCTTCTCTGGTGCATATTAATCTCTTTCTGTGTGAGTATATATTTAAGACTCTTGTGGTCAGTATATATCTCACATTTCTCTCTATAGAGATAATGCCGCCAGATTTTCAAGGCAAAGATCACCGCCGCCAACTCCAGATCATGAGTTGGATAGTTTATCTCATGGATTTTCAACTACCTTGAGGCATAGGATATAACTTTATCATTCTGCATCAGCACACAGCCTAAGCCCTTCTTTGAAGAATCACTGAAAACAACAAAAAGTTCCCCACTTGTGGGTAAAGTGAGCACGGGTGCAGTGATAAGCCTCCTTTTCAACTCCTTGAAGCTTTCTTCGCATTCATCACTCCAAGAAAACTTTACTCCCTTTCAAGTTAGCCTGGTAAGAGGGTTGGACAATCGTGAGAAATTTCTCACAAATCATCGATAATATCCAGCTAACCCCAAGAAGCTACGAATATCTGTTACCGATGTTGGCCTCGGCCATCCCTCAATTGCATCTGTTTTGGAGGGGTCCACAAATCTCCCATTGCTTGTGATGATATGGCCCAAGAATGAGACCTCCTTCAACCAAAAATCACACTTGCTATACTTTGCATAGAGCTTCTCCTTGTACAAAGTCTCTTGTACAGTTCTTAAATGCTCCTCATGATCCTCCTTGGTTTTGGAGTATATTAGAATATCATCTATAAAGAATACCAAATATTTGTCAAGGTAATCTCTAAAGACTCTATTCATCAAGTCCATGAATATTTCTGGAGCATTGGTGAGTCCTAACGGTATTACTATGAATTCATAGTGCCCGTACATTGTACGAAAAGCAATCTTGGGGACATCTTCCTTCTTCACCCTTACTTGATAATATCCCGACCGCAAATCCAGCTTGGAGAAGTATTGTGCTCCACGCAGCTGATCAAACAAGTCATAGATTATTGGGAGAGGATAATTGTTCTTTATTGTGATTTTGTTAAGCTCATGATAATCGATGCAAAGACGCATTGACCCATCCTTCTTCTTGACGAAGAGGACTGGTGCACCCCATGGTGAAGCACTTGGGAGTATAAACCCTTTATCCAGATTCTCCTGTAGTTGTTTCTTCAACTCTTCAAGATCTACAATAGCCATTATATATGGAGTCTTGGATATTGGTAGCACCCCAGGTATAAGTTCAATTGAGAACTCAACATCTCTTCTTAGAGGAAGACCAGGCAGTTCCTCAGGAAACAGTTTAGAAAATTCCCTCACAATAGGCATTTCTTCAAGGATGGTTTCTTCCTTGGACTCAATCATCTGAGACAGATATGAATGCTCATAAGGTAGTAATATCCATTCTTGATATGATAAAGCTAAAGGAGATTCATCTTCCTCCTGACACTTATAAAGAATCTGGGGTCGATTCTCCATATGGAGTGTAATTTCCCTCTCCTGACAATTTATGTTGGCTCTATATAAGGAAAGACAATTCATGCCAAGAATTGCATCAAATTCAACTAGAGGGAGTATGACGAGGTTTTCCAGGAAATTCAATTCACAGACTATAACAAGGGAGGACTTATATTCATGGGATGCAATGATTTCCCCATTTTCCAAACTCACCGACATATTTACTTCCATGATTTGTGGTGGTGCTGGGATTGTTCTACTAAACTTTTGAGATATAAAAGAATGTGTAGAACCTGAATCAAAAAGTATGTTCGCTATTATTGAATGAATAACTAGCGTACCTATCACCACTTCATTGTCGGGGTTCACTTCGGAAGAAGTTATGGAAAAAGATCTTCCTTACGACCTTGGAGGTTGTTGGTTGTCTCTGAAAACACTTGGATTAGGGCACTGATTTGCAAAATGACCCAGTTCTTTGCATTTTTAGCATTGAACAACGCGTTGAGGTTCTAACGGAGCATTCCTTTCCTCTGTCGCAATCGTGGGTCTTTCTTGTTGACATTTAACTGCTAGGTTCTATTCTCTTCCACACATGAAGCATTTTCTCATCCCCTTAAGGCAATTTCTAGGGTGCTTCTTTCCACACTTTTGGCAAGTGAGGTGTTGGATCTTCTTAGCACTGTTGGATTTATCCATCGGACCATCAGCAGTGAATTCCACCTTATGCTTCTTGTCCCCATGATACCCTTGTGATTCCCTGATCTCCATTTCGACCTTAAGGGCACATCGGACAATTTCCTCATAGCTGTCGAAGTCACGGATAGCTAATGCTTTCCGCAAGCTAGGCTTCAGCCCACCAAAGAAGTGGTCAACTTTGCATTCGGGGGTAATGATAAAGCCGGAATCATATCGTGCAAGCCTTGTGAAGTTTTCCTCATACGCTCCAACAGATTCTTCATCTTTTTTCTTGAGGGAAAGGAAGTCCCTTTCTATATTAAGCTGAAGGTTTCGCGGAAAATATTTATCGAAAAACGTCTTCTGAAAATCCTTCCATTCTAATGCCTTGATCTCATCCTCAGGCTTCGTATTTTTGATCAATGTCCACCATTGATCAGCTTCACCCTCCATACGATAAGCCGCCAGGAGAACCTTCTCTTATTCAGAACATTGGAGGATGGATAATATCTTTTGAATGGAGTTTATCCATTGTTCAGCGATCATGGGATCGGATAATCCACTAAAAGTAGGAGGCCTTTGTCTCATGAAGCTCTCGATAGCGACTTATTCCTTCTTAGGGGGGTTTGGAAGTTCCTCTTGACCTGTGTTTCTATTCAAAACTTTAGTTAGCTGAGAGAGAAGTGTGACAAAGTTCATGATTCCCGCTCCCATTGGATTTGGCATCTCATTAGTACAGTCATCACACTGATCTTCACAACGGTTGTTAGCCCAAGTCCCCCTATTACCAACCATTGGCTGGAATAAAAGGAAAGTTAGGGGTAACACATAAAGGGTAATCCAAAGACAAAAGTTGATGACTTATAAATAAACTTTCATTTCCTTAACTCATGAGTCTATAGGCTTCAATATAGTCTTTTCATGATCTACTTTCTAACATATATTCATAGGGGCATTTTTTGAATTCCCTTAATAAGGGTTCATACTAAGCTTTTGAATTTATCAAAACATATCCCCTGGGAGTGTCATAACCAAGAGTGCAGCAAGGCCCGTTGTCGTGCACCAGTTCCCATTCGAGTCTAGCTCAAAGCAGGGTTTTCGGTTTTTACCCCTAGGATACAGTTGTTCCAGAGCCGCCTCTACCTGCTCGTATCTAGACAGGGATGTATTTGTTTGATAAAACATGTAATCAGTACTTAACAAAACTTAGGGATGTTTTTATTATACTTAGTCTTGAATCTAAGGATTTACTAGGGTTTCCTAATCCCAAAAATAACTAAACCTATCCTCTGATACCAACTATGACAACCCTGCTTTTATTAAAAACATAAACATGATTTATTACATAAAACATAACTTGATACAACAAGAATATCGAGAGGTTTAGTGTCTTTGGGGATTAGGATCATTACATAAAAACTTGAAACATGAAATACAACATCTTTATTGAAAACATCCTTTACATGACCACTACATTCCCTCTTACTTAGCATTGCATGGGATAACCTGAGTACATGCATAAGAAAAGACTGAGCTATAAATCCCAGTAAGGGAGTACACGTGGAATAACATGAGGAGTACAATACATGTTAGACAACAGGCATATCAATAGAGCATAAAAGAAACATGAACATAAAGGCATGATAAAGCATGATAATCATAACATGGAAATGTGGCAACAACACTTAACATGGAATTAACATGAGCCAAGGCTCATTGCATATAGAGCATGAGTAAATCCTTATTGCAAATAAATCATGAGTAAACCCTCATTTCACTTGAATTAGCATGATTCAACACCCATTTAACATTATGTATCATGATACTATACTTTACCCAATGCGTTGGAGCGCTATAAGGGTGCACCCTTCTTAAACATTTCATTTCATGCATAAGTGTGCCACATGGAATCATAAAACATGGATTCATAAAACATAATCATTTATTCCATGATAAAGTAATGTGGAATTCGTACATGAAACTTTATAATAAATAAGTAAAATTACATAAAGGTGAATACCCTTGATGGAGAAATGGGCATGGTATTCACTACACAATGACATTGGCTTAGAAAATCGGTGTGATTTCCACAGCGTAACGACGTGACATAAGAATTAATAAAAATGATCGATGAGAGAGAAAGGGGTTCCTCGTCATATTTACATGTAATGGATAGTAAGGATTTAATATAGATACTTGTCCCAACAATTGTAACGGAATTTAGGTTCATGATACAAAAGTATTTCTTTAATGTAAATGAGGAGGGAGAAGTTCCTTTCAGAATTTCGGCATAGTAAAGGCTGTACATCGGAGGCATTAAATGAGAGAGAAAGGGGTATCCCATCATTCAAAAATAAATAGGGTAGTATGAGGGAGGTTTTAAACCATACCCCAACATTCATAATTGAAATTAAAAGGACAAAACAATTAAAGAAAATTGGACAAAAATGAGAAAGGAAGAAAAACCCTTACTTGGAAGTGTGCTTCCAAAGGATAGAGAGAGGCTTGTGAGAGGCTTCTTGGGAGCTTGGGGAACCTTGGGAGTATTATAGAGATAGTAGGTAAGAGTTTGTATGAACTCAAAGGGATTTGAGTGAGGAGGAAGTGGGATATTTGGTGGGATTATATAGGAAAGGTGAGGGAATTCTTTATTATTTAGGTTTGGGACCCCTTATATTAAATTAATCCAAACCAAAAACCATCCCATTGTTTTCACCCATGGTTTTTGGAAAAGGGAAGAGAAAAACATTATTTTATAAGGTCAAAGTCCTAAATTCTTAAAATAATAAGGTTTCATTTGTGGAGGTGAGTCACACTCCCATGGAAATTAATTTAAAAAGGCAAAGTGTTGAATATGCCTTGAGGGGTCCATTATGCTTTGGAAAGTAAGTCAAACAATCCCAAAATCACATTATTTTAATGGTAAAACATATATTGGCCGAACATAAAGATTATAGTATTTTATTACATCACTATTGGATCATTATGATGTCATAAAACACATTATATATTTAAATGGTATTTAATTTTTACCCAAAAATTTGACTGTCTCAAAAAATTATGAAAAATTCACCGTTGGATAATTTCGATGTCTTGATTCCAGAAATAACATTTATTTTATCTAAATAATTTTCTATATATGTTAATTTTCACTTTTAAAATAAAAACTGACATTTATCATAAATTCACGGGTTTTGACAGAAATGGATTTCAAACCATAATAAAAATTTTAATTGCATTTATAAATTTATAAGATAATTTATATTTAATAAAAAATAATTTAATAATAAGAATAATATTTTATAAAATATTATTTAATTAAAAAATACCTTAATTTAAGAAAATATATTTCTTAATTAAATAATAACTAAAAACACCATTTGTACTTTAAAAACTATTTACAATGTATCAAAAATGACTAGGAATTATATTCATTATTATATACAAAAATAATGTACATGAACATAATACTACTTATTTGTCACATAACCCCTTAAAACAGTTGCATAAGACCTAAGGGTAAGGTGTGCGATGGTGATAGACTCTTGGGGTGGCTCGGATAACATAGCTCGAGTGGTAATTTCAATCAACTTCCACTTTTCCCATAGACGGTCATGTTCGAGCTTGACATGATGAAGCTCATCTTGGGCTTGGTCAAGGGCGAAGCCCAAATACGCCACCTCATTTCCGAGCTCTGATAAATGGGCTTCGTATGGGGAAATTCTACTGGATGAGGCCATCGCTTCCTTTGTCAGAGTAAATTGGATTTGTTAAAGTCCTATATTTATACTAATAATGTGATCACTGTTCAATGTCTATATTAGCAACGGTCAAAATTCTTAACATAAAACCAAAGAAGTTGACATTTTATATAAACATAAAGAGACATTTAATTAGATCAAGTGGGATTTCCATTAATGAAACTTTGGGTCGTTACATAAACTTCACAACTATTATATGATACACCATTGCCTTTGTTGTTACCCCTGAATGCAAAGTTGACTACTTATTTAGTGGGATAAAACCTGGTTTGTGAGAATCCCTTGTGATATTTTACTTTGATAGATTTGAGAAAATGTTCTGATGTTCCCTCAATATCAAAAGTGAGATCGGAAAATCCCAAGAGTATCATGGGGATAAAAAAAGGAATGTGGAGTTTAATTTTTGTGTTCTGATGGATAAATCTAATAGTGCCAAGAAATTTTAGCATCCCACTTATCAAAGGTATGGAAAGAAGCACCCTATAAATTGCCTAAGGGGGCGAAGAAATGATTTAGGTTTGGGATGGAAGGGCACCTAGCCAACATTTTTTGACAATAGAAAACCAGTAACATGATGTAGGAAAGGAATTCTCTGGCCAACCCTCATCTCATTTAAATTATTTCAAGTACAAGGAACCAGGGAACTTTACAAACCAATTCCCTAAGCTAAGAGTTTTTGGAGATAACCACCAACCTCCAAGGTAGTAATGGAAAAAAATTTCCATCACTACCACGAAAGTGGATATTGAAAATTAAGTGGTGAAAGGTATACTTTTTATTCATTCAAGAATAGAAAACATACTTTTTTATTCTATTTCTATGCATTCATTCATATCACAAAATTTTAGTAGAACTATCTAAACACCACCACAAATCATGGAATTAGAGTTGTCGGTGAAAACTAAAAATGGTGAAATCAGTGCATCCCTGGTTTATAACTCCTCAAATGTCGCAATTTTTTTGATGAACTTCTCAGTGAACCTTTCCATACTCCCTTTGGTGGAATTTTATGTAATTCTAGTAATGGATTGGATTTTTTTATATAGATCGAACATAAATTTTCATGAGAAGGAAAATCAATATTTGTATGGTGAATCGACCCCTGATTCTGTACAAGTGCAAAGAGGAGGAATAATATTTTTTAGCACCATCATCTGAAGCATGGATATTATTTCTGTATGATAAAGGATATCTAGATCAAATGATTGAGTATAAGTAAAGGATCATACTCAAAGACATGCCTATTATGAAGGAATATTTCGATGTGTTTCATGAGGAAATTTTTAGTCTTCCTCCTAGATGAGATGTTGAATTTTCAATCGATCTTATAGTTTTGGAGTTTACAATATCCAAGCCTCCATATGGGATTAATTATATGGAACTTGTGGAGATAAAGAAACAACTACAGGAGAATCTGGATAAAGGTATTATATACCCAATTGCTTTACCATGGGGTGCACCAGTCCTCTTCAATAATAAGAAGGATGGGTCAATTCATCTTTTTATTGATTATTGTGAGATCAATGACATCGTGATAAATAAAAAGTATCCTTTTCCATGGATTTAACACTTTTTTGATTAGCTACATGGAGCACAATACTTATCCAAGGTGGATCATCAGTTGGGATATTACCAATTTAGGGTAAAGAATGAGGATATCCCCAAGACCAATTTTCGTATATGTTATAGTCACTATGAGTTCATAGTAATGTCATTCGGACTCAATAATGCTTCAAAAATATTCACGGACCTGATGAATAAAGTCTTTAGAGATTACCTTGACAAATATTTGGTAGTATTTATAAATGATATTGTAATATAATTAAAAATGAAAGAGTTTTATGAGCATCATATGAGCATTGTGCTAAAGACCTTACAAAAGGAGAAGTATTATGAAAAGTACAACAAGTGTGACTTCTGGTTGAAGGAAGTACCATTATTTGGGAACATCATCACTACAAATGGGATATCTATGGATCCATAAAATAAAAATCAATTGAAGGATGGATGAGGCCAACATATTTGATAGATATCTATAGTTTCCTTGGGTTAGCTAGATATTATCACCAGTTTGTGAGAAATTTCTTACAATTGTCAAACCCTCTTACCAAGATAACATAGATTCGAGTCAATTTTTCTTGGAATGATTAATGTGAAGAAATATTCAACGAGTTTAAAATGAGGCTTATCACTTACACTATTCTCACAAAACCCACAATTGGAAAACTTTTCATAATATTCAGTGATTCTTCAAAGAAGGGATTGGGTTGTGTATTGATGAAAAATGACAAATTCATAGCCTATGATTCAAGGAAATTGAAATTTCATGAACAGAACTATCCAACACATGATATGGAGTTGGTTGTAGTGATCTTAAATTTGAAAATATGATGGAATTATCTATTTGTTGATAAGAGTTTAATATATATGGATCACAAAAGAATCAAATATATATTCATAAATAAAGAGCTAAATATGCACCAACAAAGATAGTAAGAGCTGATCAAGGACTATAATTGCTCAATTCACTACCATCATGGTAAAGAGAATAAAGTGGTGGATGATCTAAGTAGAAATTGTCTAGAAATTTTATCATTGATGAGAATTTAGAAAGATCCAATCTTCTTAGAATTGAAGAGGATGGACATGGGAACCATAAATAAAGAAACATCATCAATCTGTTCAAAAATGATTTCTCAACCATCTATTATTAAAAGGTTAAAGTATGCACAAAATGATGATGTGGTAATTTATAAGAAAGTGGAAACTATGAGAAAAGGGAAATACTCAATGTTCACTATTAATGAATAAGGAATTGTGAGATTTTATTCAAGACAATGTGTTCCATCAAATCCTGATTTAAATAAGGAACTATCGGATGATGCACATAGTTCAACTTTATCCATTCACCAAGGAATCACAAAGATGTATCAATATTTATGTGAGAATTGTTGGTGGGACAATATGAATAAAGATATCATTGAATATAAATCAAAGTGCTCAGTATACTATCAATTGAATTCTGAAAGGAATAAGTAAAAGGGGATGATGCAACCATTACCCATAACCACGTGGAAATGAGAAGACATCACCATGGAAGTTTCACTGGAAATATGAAGACATCTAGGAGAAAAAATTCTATGTGTATTTTTTGTAACGTCTTATAAATACATCTAGCTTTATCTCAATTTGAGAGGACTTCTCATTGGATCAACTTGCATAGATATACATCTGAGAAGTGCTAAGGCTGCATGCATTACCACTATCGACTGTATCTGATTGAGATCTAAGATTCACCTCTAAGTTATGGAAAAGTATCTAACATTCTCTAAACACTAAGATAAACTTTAGTACAGACTAGTATACTCAAACTAATGGCCAATTTGAGCAGACTATTTAGACAATAGAAGACATTTTTCAAGTATGCCCTATGGACTTCAAAGGATATTGGGAGCAACATCTTCCTCTGGTTGAGTTATCATATAACAATAGCTTCCACTCAAGTATTAAAATAGATACCTATAAATCACTTTATGGTAAGATGTTTAGAACACATGCATGCTAGGATGAATTTGGGTAATACAAAATATTAAGTCCAAAAATGGTTTAGGAAATGTTGGAAAAGGTTAAGACCATTTAGTAAAACATCAAGGATGCCCAATATCGAAAAAACAACTTTGTAGAAAATTTTTAATGAGGCCTATAGTTTGATGTTGGAGACACGGTATTCCTCTATATATCTATATGGAAGAAAGTGATGAGATTTTGGAAAAAGGGAAATCTTATTCCAAGATACATCGGCCCCTTTGATATCCTTGATCGCATGGGAGTAGTGAACTATAGACTAGTACTTCCATCGAACCTATTTCATGTACATGATGTATTCCACGTATCCCTCTTGAGAAAGTGCATACCAGACCCCTCACAAGTACTGAATCCTTAGGTGGTACAGTTGTAGGATGATCTTTCCTATGAGGATCATCCATTGATTATCTTAGATCATAGATAAAATATACTCTGAAATAAGACAATGCATCTTGTCAAAGTTTTCTGGATAAATAATAAGGTTGAATAAGAAACATGGTAATTGGAGGATTTGATGAAATGGAGTTAACCGCATCTATTTTAATATGAGAAAAGAAAATTTTGAGGGTGAAATTTCTTAGGGGGGGGAAGATTGTAATGACCCAAACTATTATAAATAAAATTTCCCTTTTGTTTTAATTAAATTTCTTATTAAGTGATAAGGTTGTAGTCAACACATGAACGTTTTTTTATTATGTCCAATTTTATTTAAAATACCGTTAATTATTTTTATCATTGATAATATATCTGTTGACCAGTGATCACATGGTTAGTAAAAATATAGGTTTTTAAAAATCCAATTGACACGGACCGAAGAAGTGATGGCCTCAACCAGTAGAATTGTACCCTATAAAGCCCATTTTTTGAGCTTCCAAGGGAGATAGAATCTCTAGGATTTTTTTCTTGACCAATCCCAAGTTGATATCCAACAACCTAAGCATGATCAAGACCGTTTATGGGAGAAGTTCAAGCTCATCGAGATCACGGATGAAACTATGTTCACTGAATCACCCCATGAAGGTACCACCCTCATGCACCTAAATTTAGGGTGTTTTTTGGTGTATTAAATGGATATGTATCAGGTCCCTAGAAATATGAATATTTACTTTTTTTAATAGAATAATTAATATATTTCCATCCTATTATTTCTACTTTGTAAATGATTTTTATTTTGATACAATAAAGCACAAATTGTATTTTTGGTTAATATTAAAATTCAATTAATGAATTTATGAATTAATGGATTTTTGAAATAAATAATAATTGAATATTATTAAATAATTTTTATCATATTTAAATGATCATATAATTTTTATGAAAAAAATGTAATTTTTATAAGGGTTCGAAAACTATTATCGTCAAAAAAATCTTAATAAATGAATATTTTATTTAAAAATTAAAAATTACCATATTTAGAAAATTATTTTGATAAAATTAATATTATTTTTGGAAAAAAACATTGAAATTATTCAATGTTGAACTTTTAATAATTTTCTGAGACAACCGAATTTTCAGGTAAAAATTAAATATCATATAAATATACTTTGTGTTTTATGGCATCATAAAGACTCAAAGATGATTTAATAATTAATATAAATAAAATATGTGACTAAATATATATTTTAACTTTAAAATATTATAATTTTAAATTCATTTTATTTATTTTTTAAATCCATTATGAATCCACCAAAACTTATAATATATTTTCAAGGGTTTAAAATATTTTCTTTAAGAGTCTTACTCACCTCCACATAAGAAAGGGAATTATTTTTAATAGGTTAGTTCCTTGGACTTAGTAAATAATGGGAAAAATATATTTTTGTAGAAAACATGGGTAAAAACTATGGGATGGTTTTTTTTGGATATTTTGTTATGTAGAGTCTAAAACTGAAATAATAAATAAATCCCCCTCTTTTCCTATATAAATCCACCCAAGATCTCATTTATCTTCACTCAAACTCATTTTATTGCCCCCATAATCTACCCTACACTCTATAGAGTCCTCCCAAGTTTCCCCAAAGTTCTCAATAATCCCCTTCCATGCTTTTGAAGTCACACACTCAAGTAATGGATCTTCACCTTCCTCTCATTCTTTCAATTCAAGCACCTTCTTTTGAATTTATCTTCTTAATTGCAATTTTTTATGATGTAATTTATTTATAAAAATCCCCTATTATCCAATATATGTTATTTTATTGAGTTTTCATTTACTATCTCTCATTTTTACCTTCACCTAAGTCATTACTGTGCTGAAATTTCGTAATGGATTTCTCTCTTCTCATTTCCATTCAAGAACTCCTTTTATGTTATGTTTATTAAATTCTATTTTATTTTTTTGGGACATGTTATTAAATATTACCCTTAATTTCCATTTAATGTATAAATTATTATATCCCCATTTTCACTATCATTAATCCTCTCATGATCTTTTATGTACACCTATTACCATGATGAAATTTCAGGATCTTTTCTTTTCTCCTCTTTATTTAAGTATCTTCTTTACCTAATGTCTTTTATATTCATTTAATTATTATGGGATATGTTATTAAATATTCCCCTTACTTTCAAATTTATGTAAAAATGAGAATATAACCCTTTATCTCTCATAAATCCCTTTTATGAATTTTTAAGTAACGCCATTATACTGCCGAAATTTCACTACAATTTTCCATGACAAAACTATTTTGTAGTAAATACCATACCCATTTTTCAATCAAAGGTATTCACCTTTATGAACATATACTTATTAATTTGGGACATAAATGTATTTATTCCACATTCCTTGATCATGTAATAAATTATTATGATGAATGAATCCATGTTGTATGATCTATGTGGCATACTTAAGAATGAGAATGAAATGAATATGATGGGTGTGCCCAGATAGCGCTCCAATGCATTGGGTAATTTTTAGTGTCATGAGACATCATGTTGGGATAGGGAGTGAACCATATTCTTTTTGGTATTTTTCCCACCATGATGTCTTGGCTGGTTTAGCCTTGGCATATGTTTATGATGCCTTAGTTTAAGTTGCTTCTAAATTTCTCATGTTATGATTATCATGTTATATCAAGTCTCCTTGTTCATGTTTATGATTCATACTCTTTTTATGACTCATTTATGTTCCTATTGTTTAACATGTATTTTCCTCTATATGTTATTCCTTGTTTATTCCCTTAATAGGATTTATGTATCACCCCTTTCTTATGTTTATCCCCATGTTATCCCATGAAATTTTAAGTGTGAAGGAATATTATGAACATGATATAGACGTTTTTAATAAAGATGATGTATTTCATGTTTTAAGTTGTTATGTAATGTACCTAATTCCCAAATATACTAGACTTATTGATATTTTGGGTTGTATTAATTGTATTATTATGTAATAAAACAATTATTAATGTTAAATAAAGGGTAGGGTTATTATACCTGAACACCCTGAGAGGGGAGGGGTGAATCAGGGTGTCAACCTTTTCTTTTAATGTCAAGGATATTATTCCCAAGTTGGTAGGAACTTGTTAAACTTGTCTGATGGAATCACGTGGTAATAAAACATTCACATGTAGATATAAAAAATATTAGTTTACTTGGTTATACTCAAAGGGATAGTCCAAAAAGCATATGCCAATAGTATGTCAGTCATACCTAAATCAACTAATCTTCACTAGTTATGGAATACAGAAGTTTCAACATAGTAACTTTGTGCCAAGAACACTAAATTTACAAGATTTTATAGATATAACATTTCATCCCTTTGAATACCTCCATAAACTCGCCTTAGCTCACTAATTTAGGTGAATTCTTACTCAGTTTAACGACTTGAAGGTCACTTCAGTAGATTGGCATTTAAGTCTTTGTTCCTAACCAACATAAGACTCTACTAGCACTGTAGTCCAGAGTTGATGCACTTGAAATCACTATTCACTAAAATCATATGTTCAACACTATTGTTTATGAAGATCATTAAAGAATATCATATCCTTTTCAAAGAAAACTCCTTTTGCAGAATACTAGGTCATCATGGAATAACTAGTCATTGTGAAAATCCTTTTTTTTTTAGATACCAAAAAATTTACCAAAACTAAGATAACCTTTTCATGATGATCAAGCTCAAAATGAATACCTAATTCATAAATCTATCATACGTTATGAATTTAGAGTTATTAATCCTATTCTATAATTATTTTTATGCAAAATGAAGTGGGGGTAGATGCCTATTTATAGGAACAACCTTTCATGAAGATCCCAAGCTCTCACTGGATTTTTCATGAAACTCCAAAATAATTTTCACAAATATCTTAGATTCATGAGGATATAATGAAATTTAACCCATTATAGATGATTATCTAAGTCATTAATAATAACCATAAACCCATCATGCACTCTTGATGCTTTTTCGTTGTTGTGAAGAACACTGTCTTTCCATCACGTGTTTGTGAAACTCTATACCTTCACGAATCTCAACCTTTTGTAATACTCAATCTTCAAAAAACCTAGTCATCATAAAAATTATTAATTTACCATATTTGTGAAGATTCAATTCTAGAAAACAACCTTTTAAAAATATTGATCCATTCTCATGATTTTGAGCCCAAAATTTTGTAAAATGTTGGGAAATGACACCACCTGCAACATTATAGTAAGATTGTATTATAATATCACTTTCCTTGAAAATTACCTAATAAACCTTGTGTGGATTGAAAATAAACACAAACTATAATATGATTCCAATAGTTAAAATCCTTGATTACAATAATATTTCCCTTTCGTTTTGTTCAACTGGTATCAAATCCTGAAAGGAGAGAAACAACTCATTAAGTCTAAGGGAGAAAAGAATAGTGTAGAAAACAAGAGTGAAATCATGAATTGGGTTTTATTTATTTGTAATTATTAAATATTTTCATGTTAATTTCTAGTAAAAATGAATTGTTTCTTCAAAAACACCAATTTCTCATCGTGTCACGGAAGAATTACATGGTTTTTCAAATATCCTAAAACTAGTAAACCTAAATTGAAACCATAAAACCTATTTTTAATTTATCTATTCTAACCATTTTTCAATAAACCCAAAGAATCTATATTTTTTATTTTAGAGATCAAAACCGAATCCCCCTGGATCATATCTCCTCCAAAAATATGCATCACTTCCATAAACAGATTAAAATAGTTAACATAAATAGGGAGAGGGGATCAACCATAACCTGCTCATGTACTGGGAGGTGGATGAACATCAAGGTTCAACTAATGCTTCAATAACACATGTTCTTACAAAGGCTTATTCAAAATGTCATCCACTTAGTCCTCGGTTCCATCGTGATCTATTTTAATCAAACCTTATTTAACTTTGTCCACAATGAAGTGATATCTGATATCAATATGTTTTGTATAAGAGTGTTGAACTGGATTCTTTGTAAGATAGATCACACTCTTGTTTTCACAATGAATCACTGTCTATTGTTTCACCTTATAACCAATATCATTCAGTTGTTTCTTTATCCACAATATATGAGTGCATGATTTTGCAGTAGATATATACTTTACTTCAACTTTACTAAGAAAATTTATTTCTTATTTCCTACTCAGCCGAACCATGTATTTATTTCCAATTAATAATTATATAATACATACGGAATTTCTATACAAAACATCTCTAGCCTAGTCAGTATTATAATCTTTTGATCATTATCTCTTCCTACAACAAATTATAATCCAAAATTGAGAGAACCTTGAATATATCTCATGATTATTTTAACTGCTACCAAATGATCGTCCTTCAGATTACTTTGAAAGTGGGCCACTAAACATGTTTAAAAGATGATATTTGGATATTTTTCATTCAAGTATAATAATATTCTAATGATTTTCATGTATAGGGTGGGATCTACATATGTCAAATCCTCAAGCTTTCCAAGTTTTTTCCCAACCATAATCAGAGTCTATGTTGGTTTGGAGTCAGGCATGTATAATTTCTTTAAAAGCTATCTTGCATATTTTTCTTGAGAAATGAAGGTGTAATCCTTCTTTTTAATTACCAGTATCCTCATGAAGTATTTGATTTTAAAAATCATAGACATTTCAAATCCTGATTTCATGTGATTTGAAAATTCTTCCACTGATATCTTCCTACTTTTATCAACAAAAATATCATCTACATACACAAGAACCATAAATTGGTCTTTATGAGAATTATTCACATAGAGATTTTGGTCGACACATCCTCTTTTAAAATCAATCTTCTTTATATAAGAATACAATCAAGAATACCATGCTTGTGGTCCCTACTTCAAACCATATAGTTTCTTATTTAATCTATAAACTTTTATTTCATCATTACCAATCAGAAAACCCACTAGTTGTTAAATATAGAATTATTAATTAATAACACCATTAAATAATGTCATTTTAAAATATATATGATAAAATTTATACCCTCTTTGAATCACCATGGAAAGAAAGATCCTGATCGACTCTAGTATAGCCACTAGAGAAAATGTTTCTTTGACATCAACACATTAAATCTATTAATATATTTTAAAAATCATAAATGTCTTATTTCTAATCACATTTCCATGATCATATAATTTGTTTTTTAATATCCACTTTTTTTGAACCACATTTTGATTTTTGAGTCTCTTAACTAGATCCAATGTCTGGTTTTTTTCTATCTAATCCAATTCTTTATTCATTTCCTTAACCCATGATTCATCCTTCATTGATTCTTAAAATGAGGTTGGTTCTGCAATTTATAGGAAGGCAGAATTCACTTCATTCCTCGTTCTCCTTTTCTATGTGGGTGTGGTCAAATCCCCAATGATTCAGGATTTCTCAATTTATCCTCTTTTATTTCTCCTCTGAAGTTCTGATGAAGTTTCATCATCCATGGCTTCCTCTTTGGATTCTTCTTATGAATCATCATCTTTTCTTGAACCCAAAATGTTTTAAAAACCTTCCACTATATATGCATTAGAATTTTTCCCTTTTCCACTTTCTTCTTCATCTTTTATCATATCATCATATGAGATCCTAGAGGTATTTTCATCACTACTTTCCACAATTCTTCCAAGATGATTATTGTAACATTTATAATATTTATTATTCATTGAATATCCAAGGAATATTATATCATATGTATCATCACCATACATTCCATGTTTTCCTTCTTTGTTTCAGATGAAAATTTTACTTCCAAAAATAAGAAAATACTTCAAAGAGGGATTATTTCCATAACATAACTCATATGTTGTCTTGATTTCTCCCATAAAAACACTTATTTGATTCTAAGTGTACACCACTACTTGAACAACATATTTCTCATAATTATGAGAAATATGAATCTCAATCATCATAATTCTATCCATATTGTTCACCTATCAATTTTGGAATTCAATAACTCCATTTTTCTATGCGGTTCACACTACATCCACCTATTGATTTATTCTATGTTTTCCAGATAATTTCCAAATTCAATGGATGTGTATTCTTATCCATTTTCAAATTGTATAATCTTGATTGTGCAATTAGTTTCATTCTCGGTAATTCAATGATGACACTTCAAGCAATCAGGAATTTATTGTTTCCTTTACAAAATCATTTCATAGTATATTAAACAATAATAATCAATAAAAATAATGAAGTGCCTCTCTACATATGTTCTATCCACATTTATTAGACTACATACATTTGTGTGGATGAGATCAAGCATATTTTATTCTCTTTTGTTCTTTGGCCAATATAAACTCCCGAGTATCTTTACTTGCATCCAAGAATCACATGAATTTTATAATTTATGATTTAGATTGGGAATATTAACAACTATCTTCATCTTACATATCTTTTCTATGCTCTGTTGATTAATTTAACCCAACATCTGAGGCCACAAGTTGTTTTCTTATTTAATGGTTAAGTAACAAATGTCCTCTTTATTTTCAAATTGGTATAAAATTCCATCTATTTTGCATCATTTCATGATTTAATTACCTATCCTTAATTTTATAATGCACTCCTTTTGATTAAATGTAACTATTAGTTCTAATTTATAGATTTGAATCACACTCTAGAGATTATGGAATAGACTATCCACAAAGAGAACTTCAGTTTTCCAAAGACCATTATTTGACATTTCTGTACTTCCACTATCTTTGATCTTTAAAGAACCATCGTTGTTTAGACTCACTACTCTATAAACCCTTTTCTTAACATTCATCAATAAATATGAATTTCCCATTATATGGGATGAACATCCACTATCAAAAATCCATGTACTGCTGTTATTTGTATCTTTTAGAGTAATTTCTACAAGGATGGATTTCTTGATAATTTTATTTCCCTTTGATGAGATAATTCACTGAGTGGAGGATAAATATGTTCTTTCCAATATATTTTCCATATGAATGGTTTCATCATAATTATATTTTCTTTCAAAGGACAATACTTATTTTCAAGAGAAACTCCACCTGGTTGGATTGTATTGACTTTTTTCTAAGTTATGTAGGTAATGTTCTTGCTTTTACTCTACCTTCAATGAATATCCTTATGTACATAGTTACAATAGTAAAAATAATATCCATAAAAACTATTTATTCTATATAATGAAATATATGGTATCATTGTCATTTTTTGACTTCCAAAAGCTTCCCCACTCAGATAAGTCCTTACCTCTTCATAGTATAAAAATGTATGGACCAGAAATCCATATAATTGATATTTCATTTGAGGAAATATCTTCTCACTTCCATTCCTCCTCATGCCCCCTTATTTAGTAAAAGTTCTTGACTGGATATCATCTCTGGATACTTAAGAAAAAAATTCAACTCTCTTCTATTTGATTTTAGGATTTATTTTTTAGGAAATCAGGTGCATTTGTGATATGTCCAACATTCTTCTTCCCTTTATTGTGGATCATATTATTTCCAGCCTTTGATGTTTCAGTATTAGAGCCAATTCCAATTTTTTTCATACATGTGGACCTTTGATCATTTATCTTTTTTAATAGCTCTACATCTGAGAATCATCCAAACTATAATTTCTTCTTTCTTTCCCTTTATTTTTATTCAGTTTACTATTTACTCCTTAGGGTAACAAATCATTCTTCAAGTACCTCAGTTGACTTAGCATTATCCACTATTCTAGATGTAAATTCATTTATGAATTTTTCCTATGATTAAATTAAGAGCATAAATTTCACAACTTTTTCTAGTCTTTCAATAGTTGCTAAAATTTCTTCTATTTCTTCTTCCAGTCGATCAATTTCTACATTAAGTCGATCAAAGAACTTTAATGACTCTTCTAAAACGACTCTCATATTTATGTTTCTATTTTTTTTAATTTCAATCTAATAAAGTGCATACTCAAGTTCCAACTTGAGATCAAAAACACCAATCAATTGATTATATTTATCTATTTAAGGTTCTAACTTTTCAACGGTATCCATTGTGTATGTTTGGGTTTACGATTTAAACTCTATTTCAACATCCTCCAAAAAATCATTATCATCTTTTTCTTCATTATAGATGAAACTCTTTCTCTGTAATTTATTTCTTGATTTGAGGTCTCCCTTTTAGGGGAACCTTTTTCGAGGATTCTGCATGATTTCTTATTCACTTTAAATATCACAAAACTTCCTTGAGAAGCATGAGCAAATATTCCCTACTCTACCACACCAAAAATGTAATGTCCTGACCCAGATGCCACTAAACTGGTGCTCTATGCTGGTGGGTTACAAGGCCTCAAGCGTGCCTCCCTGTGTATTAGAGGTTTCTGACTAGCTATGAGGGCCGAGGGTGTGATAGTTGGGAGACTATTCCCTCATATCAGAGTAAGAAAATAGTATAAATAACTAAGTTTCATACAGAGCAGAAAGTAAAAAGAGTGTGAAAGTAGTAAAAAACTGAAAAGAACATGTTGTAATAATAAAATGATGTAAAATCCCGAATATCCATGTCATACAATACAGCACTAGTCACACACTAGGCTAAACATACATATATAAGAGTACAAAAGAAACTAAAAGTAGAATTATAGGACTCTACTACTAACTTTGAGATAGACCACATACCTGGTCTCTAGACACTGTCAAATTACACTAGACCGACTAGAAAAACCCACACAAGAAGCTTTACTTGATCAGGAAACTATGATCCTATACCATATCCACAATAAAACTCATTATCAACCTGAAAAGAAGATATAAAGTCTACATGTACATCTAGGTGCATGTTTAGGGGTGAAAATAATCTCAGTAGGCCACCCTGACAAGAAACCTATAAGACATGTTGTTATAACTGTATGCAAAAGAAACTACTCAGCCTCACTAATACACAAATAAAAAAGGTAAGTAAAACCCAACATGAAACCACAGTTGAACCCCGGGTTCATAATCCCAATCAATTGGGAAATTTCTACCATGGATGTCCATATCTATATATGTATACATCTATAGTAACATACCTATACATATATACATAAATATTAATATTCATGAGTACGTGAATCAAGAAACATGAAACCACATCAATAATTGAACCTTGGGTCTGTAATCCTGATAGCCAAAAAAACTTGAGTAAGGTCATTGATCTAGACATTATCCCACTCAAGTCATGTATCATCAAGTTGATCTTTGATTCTGTAATCCCAATCGACATATACCTACTTCTTCCAAGACAACAAAGTCTCTAAGCAAGCTATGTCACCACAGGGGGATACTCATCCTACACATAGGTTCACCTATACTCACCTCCATTAATTTAAACTAGATATTGTATACCAATGTTCAAACATGTAAATAAGGATATCACATGATGATGGTCAATATTTTAAATAAATATTTCAGGGAGTACATCCATACATCCTGTAAGAGGTTACTAATTTAGTTTCCATTCTAATCAGGCTTGTAAATGCAATCCAATATCTAAGACCTAGGTCTTGGTTCCATATGTTTTCATGACATTCAGAACTCATATGAACTCTAAGGGGCATACCCATTGGTGATCTGTAAAGAAAACTCACCAGTGAAACATCATGCTACACCCCTCGAGTCTCGTAACTGATCCAGAAGAGTGTAATTATTCCGATCATAGGATGAGGAGATTGTAATCATCCCCACTACTCGGGACTCCATAATCTACCATGAGTCTTGGGTCTTCATGCCCATATAGAGAGAACTAGCCGGTGAGATGCCAGGATACACCCCTCAAGTCTCTTTGGAAGATATTAATCATTATGATCATAGGTCAAGGATATTGTAATCATCTCCACCACTTGGGAGTGCATAATCTATCGCAATTCTTGGGTATCCATGTTCATATAGAGAGATTTTAATCATCCCCATCACATATCAAAGGTCAAGGAGAGCATAATCATCACCACCACATATCACTAGCATATGAGTCTTTCCAAGGAATTCTTATAATAGGGAATCCAAGTATCGCTTAAGGCATAAAAATCAACATGTAAGGTTTAATAATCAGATACCAGGAAACACCTCTGGACATCCCAAAAAAATATATATCACAATATATATATACATCTAGGCCCAACAACTATGTCCTAGTTAATACCTCTAGGTATACAATAAATATCCTAAATAACATGGATTAGAAAACAGATCCCATGTAAGAATGTTTAGGAATCCCAATAAGAAATATGGATCTTAGGAAGAACATTTAGGCATCCCAATAAAAAAAAGACACCTCGTATCAAGCTCAACATCCACCAACTAGGAATCACCTCTGGTAACCATCGTTACATCAGCAATAACAATGTTAAAGCATAAACAAACAAGTGGGGGTGGCCTAAACTCCCAACCCAACACTCCAACCACATCCCCTTGGGATTAACAATTTAGCATGGGTTCTAAGGTGACACATGCTATAATATATACCCAAACCCAACATGTAACTCGGGGTCAGTCAAACAACGGGCACCCGCTGCGTCCCTCAATCCAAACACTAAGAGGAATCCTACTCAAGATCCTTGAAGGTAAACCCAAGTAAAGGCATCATACTTAGGGTCCTTAACTGTAAAAGAAAAAAAAGTAATCCTACATGGAATCCTCAAACGGAATGAAAATGGATGCATCGTATAAGGGATCCTTGAAATGACACATAGGTAAGGGATCCTACAAGAGACTCCCTAATCCTCAGAATGCTCCATGGGTTTCACCATCACTATCCATGAAAAAAAATACTCATAATAGAATACAGTTGGGTCCAATTATGAATCTAGGGAAAGAAAACATGAAACACCCACAAAGGGTTGAAAAGGGGAAGTATACGATGTGTCACCCTCGGTACATGGCATGTAATCCCAATGCATCACATGGGTGTGTACTCTCACTGGCATGGGTTTGTAAAATCCCTAGGTATACAGTGTGTGAAATGGGTGCATGGTGTGTACCCAAAATGGGGTACATACTCATGTCCCTCAACCGGTTTGGTTGTCTACTTGTCCAGGCAGTGTACTTTTACATGGTGTGCTACCCACATGGGGTCTAGTCATGTACTCCACATGACCATGTACCACTACATGAGTAGTCAGGTCTGGGTACTCAGCTACAAGGCCGAGTACTAGTACATGGAATGTATTCCCATGTACATGGTTTATACTCCTTAAACTTCATCTTACCCAAACGACAAGAACACATGGCGTGTCCCCCTGGACTACACATCATTTTTTCAAGTTTCCCTAAATGGAAAACCCTCGGATCGCCCGAATCCCCCATTTTCATCCCAAAATCAACAGATCCATCCACTAGGGGGCTCATACAAGAATAAGAGGGATTTAAATTTATAAAATGAAAATTTTATGGGGATATACTAAGAAAACATAAATGGACCTACCTTTTGGTGGAAACCGCTAAAGCTTTGTTCGATTTCATGTTCTATGGTTTTTTTCACGTCGATCCAACGCGTCGAGAGCTCCATGGTGGTACCTCTCTTTCTCCCTCTCTATATTTCTTTATCCCATTACCTTTCTCTATTAATTCATAGTGAAGGAGGAGCCACACAGGATATGTAAACAAAAATTTAAAGAAATAAATAAAAGTAAAGGAAAAGAAAGAAAAGGAATAAAAGAAAAAAAGAAAATAAAAGGTGGGCATGGGCCAGTCCCAACTCCCAACTAAATTTTATGCCTTGCCTATGCTGAACTCTCCATCCCAGACTCAACGACAAAGATGGAATCTCAATAAGACACTTCATTCAAAATTTATCGTTGAATGAACCTACGCAAATAAATTAATATTTAATTTATTAAATATTAAATATTATTTATTCCACTAAAATTCGAACAGCTTGGATTTTCCCCAAAATACTATACTATGGTAAACACCATATTTTCGGACCAACGGAGTGGTAAAAAAATTATCCAATATCATATGTCAATAGAAAATACCATATTTCCCCTTTATAAATATCTGAAGGTAAACATTCAAATTTCTGGTCAAAATTGCAGTCCGAAAAAACACAAGTCCTTAAAAAATTTCCACCATAAACCTTCTCATCCCTGAAAAACCTGGTGAAAAGGCCAATAGCCATTCTTTCAACCTGATAATCTACACAACCAAGCTATTTGGACTTTCCAATGACCAAACTCATAACATCAACAATAGCCTTCTACATGGAATACATTTAACTGTGATCATTCTGGTACTCTGCCCATAGAAATACCCTTATCGTCATCTCAAAAGGAGCCTTTAAGCCCAAAGACCCACAGAAAACACTGAAGTTAAATTGAAAATGAGGTTCACCACCCCCAAATTTCCAATAGTGCACTCCCCACCATATGGATTACATTACACCACTCCTTGAGAGCAACCTCAATAGGTTTATCCTCCTAACCTGGGAAGAACATTTTGAAATAATAATCAAGATGAATCAAGGTAGATCATGATTTTATTTAACAGGGGTACACTAAGATTCCACCAAGGTTGTGTACAACTCCCTCTGAGCCAAGCCCACGTCCTATCAAAACCGGACCACAATTCAACTACGGGTCAACCGACTCATGCTACTCGATTAATTTCATGATGTCACCTTTATAATGGATACAAATTCAAACACAATATCTGGGATCCAAGTCAATGGAAAGTCTTGAAACATTGGTTCTCATCTCGCACTTGGCCACTCACTAACTTATCTTCAAATGATACCATGTGCAACCAGCTTGTATCTTTATAACCTGACTCGTACTCCAGCGCATATTCCATTACAAAGTTATGCTAACTGTGCTACACAGAAAACCAATCTCATTAAGCTAGAATTTCCCTTGGAACTCCTATTCAAAATTGAGAACCTCACCTTTACAATGATTTATTCGACGACCACCCATCACCCGGCGTCATTCCAGTCATGAGAATCTACCCATGCTCTAACTACATTAGTAATAGTAGAAACACTGGCCAGCTAGGAAAGGCACCCGAAATGTCCTTCCTGTCAAATCCAGACTCAAAAAACAAGCACCCAAGGTTCTTCCTCACAATGTAAAGGAATAAACATTCTAATAACACAAGACATGAGCACCTACCATGCCTCGATCTCAAAATAAGCGTACAACAAGCCTCACTGTACAAAAGGAATTTGGAAAAAACATGGTCCAACCTATCACACATAGGTCACCCTCAAACTAAATAGATTTCGACCTATAAGGGTCTGTGTCTAAACCAAGGTACTCTAGGTCTCCCACCTAGCCCTACGTAACAAGCCTCACGACTAGGTCACAAGGTCTAACCACCTAGCCCAAAATATCAAAACCTCTTAAGATCAGGTTAAGATTGCAATGACCTACGAGGGTAAAAGATAAAAACATGTCCTATAAGGGCTTGATCCTTATTCAGCATCCTCAAAAGGAACTGCTCCTTGGATTTAATGATACCAATTCAAAAGAGAAACTGATCTGACACTCATCAAGCATCCGTACACAAAAATACCACCTAGAGTTATAGTTCACAATAAATTTCCTAGTATCCATCAGAATCATACTCAGTGATCCAACTATATAACCATATACCTGAGAAACAACACCCTAAAAGGTGTAAAATAGAAAGGAATCGAGTTCCATATTTACTTAATAGAGTCACTGCACCTCCCATGCATGAGGACTGAGTCATGAGCCTCACAAGAATACACCTCAACATAGACCCAAATTACCTGCTATCTTAACAAAATATATATGAGTAATTAGGCCCAACATGACTCAGTTTTTAGTAAAATTACACACAACTAAACCTATATTATGTGAATCCTATATGAAAAATATGATGCATGAGATACCTATTAACTTTGCCAACCAAGAGTCAAAATCTATCCCTAGCCTCTTTCCAATAGCCAAGAGCCATATATCCATAGTAAATCATAATGTCTACACAATGTGTTTGTCACTCAAAATGAAAATCATATACAATTGTAACATCACATATCAGAACAACAATCCCAACCCTGTAAACTATAAATTCTTATTGGAACAAGTTTTCTTGATGTACCCATCCAATATTCATCACAGGTTCCAACACAATAGGTGCTCTGAGACGATGGGTTACAATTCCTTAAGCGCACCTCCTCGTATGCCAGAGACTACCGACTAGCAGCAAGGGCCTAGGTTGTAATATTGGGGATACTACGCCCTAATATCAGAGTAAGAAAATAGTGTAAATAGCTAAGTATCATACACAATATAAAGTAAAAAAAGTGAGGAAGTAGTAAATAAACTAAAAATAACATGCTGTAATAATAAAATATTGTAAATTCCCAAACACCTATGTCATACAATACAACACTGGTCACCCATTGGACCATCCACAGAGATATAGGAATATAAAATAAACTAAAAGTAAAAATATAGGGATTTACTACTAACTCTGAGTCAGACCATGTACTCGGACTCCAGACACTTTCAAACTGCACTAGCCTGATTAGAAGAAATCACTCAAGTAGCTCTGCTCGATCAGGAAACTCTAAGCCTTAGCCCTATCCATAAATAAACTCATGCTTAACCTGAAACGTATACATAATGTGTATACGTACACCAAGGTTCATGTTCAAGGGTGATAAATAATCTAAGTAGGCCACCTTGATAAGAAAACTATAAAACATGCTACTATAAGTATATATAAAATCAACTGCTCAGCCTCACTGAGACACAAATAAAAAGGTAAGTAAAACAAAATGTGAAACCACAGTCGAACCCTAGGTCTATAATCCTGCTCAATTTGTAAAGTTCCACCATGGATGTCCATATCTATATATGTATACATTTATAGTCCCATACCTATACATATATACATAAATATGAATATTCATGAGTATATGAATCAAACAACGTGAAACAACATTATTAGTTTATCCATGGGTCCGAAATCCTGATCGCCTAGACATCCTGTGCAAGGGCATTGATATGGACATTGTGCCATCAATCCATGTATCATCAAGTCAATATCTGGGTATGTAATCCCAATCAATATATACCTACTTCAACCAATTCTGAAAAAGTCTCTTAGAAATCTATTTCACCACAGATGGATACTCATCCTACACTTGGGTTCACCTGTACTCACCTCCAATCACTAAAAAATGATATTATATACTGATGGTCAATCATATAAAGAAGTATATCATATACCAATGGTCAATCCTATAAACAAGGATTCTAGGGATTGTGTCCGTACATCCTATAAAATGTCACTAAGTCAGTCTCCAAGATACCTAGGCCTATAAATCCTGTCTAATGTCTGATTCCTAGGTCTTGGTCTATAGTTGTTTAGGACATTCATAACTTGTATGAACCCTAATGGGCTTACCCTTAGGTGATCTTTAAAGAAAACTCACTGGTGAGATGTCATGTTACACCCCTTGAGTCTCGTAACTGGTCTGAAAGAGCATAATCATTTTGATCATAGTCTGAGGAGATCATAATCATCCCCACCACTCAAGAGTCTGTAATCTACCATGAGTCTTGTTTCAATATGATCGTATAGATATAACTCACCAGTGATACGCCATGCTACACCCATCAAGTATTGTAATTGATCTGAAAGAGCGTAATCATTCTGATCATAGGCTGAGGAGATCATAATCATCCTCGTCCCTTAGGTTTTTATAATATACCAAGAGTCTTGGATCACTATGACCTTATAGAGAAAAGTAATCATCCTCATCACATATCAAAGGCCTAGGAGAGCATAATCATCCCCACCATATTTTACTAGCCGATGAGTCCAGCAAAGGCATTCCTACAGCTGGGAATCCAAGTGTCACTCAAGGCATACAAATCAACATATAAGTCTCAATAGCTGAATACCAGGACACATCTAGACATCCCAAAATATATATATATATATATATATATATATAGGCTCAAAAACTAAGTCTCAGTTAGTACCACTGGGTATACAGTAATTATAAAAAATAACATGGCTCAAAATCTGGATCATATGTAAGAATGTATGGGTATCCCAATAAGTAATACAGATCCCAAGAATAATATTCAGGAATCCCAATAGAAATAAATACACCTCATGTCAGGATCAATATCCACCAACCCAGAAGCACCTCTAGTAACCATCATTGCATTAGAAATAACAATGTAAAAGTATAAACAAATGAGTGAGGGTGGCCTAAATTCCCAACCCAACACTCCATCCATAGCCCCACGGTCTTACCAGTTCAACACGGGTTCTAAGGTGACACCTTCTACCATTTCTACCCAAACCCGATGTATAACTCAGGTCATTCAAACAATGGGTACCCACTGGGTTCTTCAATCCAAACACTTAGAGGCATCATACTTGGGATCCTCAAAGATAAACTTGAGAGAAGGCATCCTACTCAATATCCTTAGCTATAAAAGGTGAAGGAGGAATACTATACAGTATCCTAGAATGGTAAGAAAATATAGGCATTCTATAAGGGATCCTCAAAATGGAACATAGGTAAGGGATCCTACAAGGGACTCCCAAGATCATTATATAAGTAAAGGCATCCTTTAGGGGATCCTTGGTAAACAGATAGAAGATAGTGGAATCCTACATGGGATTCTCTATCACAACTATTCTCATTTCCTCTCAAAATATAAGGACACAGCTCACATACTTCCTTAAAGTAAAACCATGAAGGCATCAGCTATTGGAGATAGCTCTCAACTCATCTCAAAACAAAGTCTCAAACTAGGTTAGTATGAACACCCAACCTATCATTCATGTTAATCCTCTCTCTCTCTGGAGACAACTAAATTCTATTACTAGAGTAATAACCTCTCCATAAATCTAAAATCCCCAAAAACACCCATTAGAAGTCCTCAGAATTCTCCATGGGTTTCACCATCAAGATCTATGCAGAAAACTACTAAGAATGGACTACTATCAGGTCCAATTCTGAATCTTGGGAAAGAAAACATGAAAACCCCTCAAAGGGTTGAAAATGTGTAGTACACAGCATGTCACCATCGATACACGGTGTGTACTTCTAATGCGCCACATGGGCATGTTCTCCCACCAGCTTTGGCATGTAAAATTCCCAAGTACACGGTGTATGAAATGGGTACACGGTGTGTACCCAACATGGGGTACATGATTATGTCCCTCAATTATCCCATGCATATACTTGGCCAGACCGTGTACTTTTATATGGTGTTCTACCCACACAGTGTCTGGTTGTGTACTCCACATGGCTATATACCCCTACATGGGTAGCCAAGCCCCAGTACTTAGCTACATGACTGAGAACAAGCACACGGAATGTACACCCCTATACACGGTGTGTACTCTTTAAAATTCATCTTCCTCAAATGAGAAGAACACATGGAATGTCCCCCCTATACTACATTTCATGTTTTCGTGTTTTCCTAAATGACAAACCCCTGGATTTCCTGAATCCCCTATTTTCATCCCCAAATCAACAGATACAGCCACTAGGGGAATCATAAAAGCATAAGAGGGATTTAAATTTAGAAAAAAGAAAATATATGGGGATATATGGTGAAAACATAAACGATCCTACCATTTGGAAGAACCCACCAAAGATTCGTTTTATTTCATAGTTCACGGTTGTTGCATGTCGATCCAGTGCATTGAGGGATCGGTGGTGGTACCTCTATTTATCCCAATCTCTCTCTTTATCTCTACCTATCACTTTCTATCTTAGGATGCGGTGTAGGAGGTGACGTACAATAGGGGTTCACTAGAAGGAAGGAAATAAATATATAAAATAAAAGGAAAAGAAATAAAAGGAAGAAAAGAATAAAAGAAAAGAAAAAGGGGGCTCGAGCCAACCCTGGTGACCAACTCGAGTTTATGCCTCACCTAACCTAAAATCCTCCTTCCAGACTCAACGGAAAAGAAGAAATCTCAATATGATGATCCATTAAAAATTTATATCCAAATGAACCTTTTTGAATAAATTAATATTAAATCTATTAAATATTAAATGCTATTTATTCTGCTAAAATTTGAATGGCTTGGATTTTCACCAAAATCATATCCTAGGGTAAACACCATATTGTAAGACCAACATAGTGGTGAGAAAAATTATCCAAGATCATCTTCCAGGGGAAAAAGACTATCTTACCGCTTTGCAAGTATCTAATAGCAAAAATTCAAATTCCTAATCAAAACTGCAGTCCAAAAATATATTAGTCCTTACATAAAACAATCCAATGGAAGATTGCCTTAAAATATTCCTTTTATTATCTTGAATTTCTTGGTGAAAAGATAAATAATTTTTCCTCTATAATGATCTCCATTATTACTTACTCTAGAGATATCATGGTTTTTCATGGATTTGAAGGACATTTCCTTTCTTACTCAAGTTGGTGCATTTTCTTGTTTGAAATTCATTTTATATGCCACCAGGATACTTAACAGATCATCAATAGAAAGTTTATATTGATCTATTTCCTCAAAGGGATGACACTTTTATATTATATAGAGTTAGAATCTTTCACAGTATTTTCTTCACAATCTAAATATCTTTAATTTCTTCACTAAGTCCTAAACTTTCTCCAACAAATTTAGTAAGTTGGTTAAAAAATAAATCATAGTATTCATCTAGATATATTTTTAGATCATCAAACTTATTATGAAAATATTAGAGTTTTGAATCCTTCACTTGGTTATCACCTCCGTATATATCTTCCAGTTTCTCCCACATGGTCTTGAATGAAGTGAAACTCAGCAACTTCAAATAGATTTGATCAGATATAGTTTTAGTAAGGGAATTTTATTCTTTGGAATCTATATAAAACATTTTCCTATATATTTTAGTCATATAATGACATGTTTCATTAGTGACCTAAACCCCATGAGCTATAGTAACAAGAACTTCCACCCCAAGGGATCTCAGATGAGATTTCATACTATTCATACAAATATGAATGTTTCTCCCATAAAATACTGAAATCCCCTAACATTCACTATATTCTCTATGAAAACCATAGAATAAATATTAGTCACCAGAAAACTATATGCTCTGATACTAGTTGTAGGACCTCAGAACCCCCTGAGAGAGGAGGGGTGAATCAGGGTGTTAGATTTTTCTTTTAAAGCAATAGATCTTGTACCCACATTGGTAATAACTTGTTAAACTTGATTGATAGAATCATGAAGTATTAAATAATTCACATTTAAAGAGAAAACATAGTTGGTTTACTTGGTTCACCACTAATGGATAGTTTAAGGAGAACACAACGATACTGTGTCGATCATAACTAAATTCACTAATCTTCATTAAATGTAGAATATATATCTTCAAACATAGTCACTCCATGATAGTAACACTACCTTTACAAGATTTTAGGGATACCACACTTCCTCCCTCAGAACAATGTTGTTGAATCCCCCTATATCACTAATTTGGGTGAAGTCATACTCAATTTAACAACTTGAAAGTTGCTTTAGTAGATTGGAATTTAATTCATTTTCCCTAACTAGAATGAGACCCGGCTTGCACTATAGTTATGAATTGATGCACTTGAAATCATTGTTTACTTAAACCATATGTTCAACACTACTATTCATGAATCTCATTCATGAAGATCCTTCACAAATCTCACAACATTCATGAAGAAAACTACCTTCATGGAACCCTAATTTAACATGGAATAACCAGTCATCGGGAAAATACTTTTTCCAAGATACCAAATAATTGGTCAATACTAAGATAGTATTTTCATGATTCTCAGGCTCATAAAGAATACCTAATTCATGAAGCTATCATCCTTCATGGATTTATAACAATTTAACCTTTTCTACAAATATTTTCATGTAAAATTAAGTGGGGGTAGGTGTTTATTTATAGGCACATCCTTTCACAAAGATCTCCATCTCTCAGTGGATTTTTCTTGAAACTAAAAAATCTTGTTTGCAAAGCTCTTATATTCACAAAGATCTATTCAAATTTAACACATTTTAGAAGCTTCTAATATTCATGAATAATAGTATTTAACCTATCGTGCACTCATGATTCTTTTTCATATTCGCAAAGAACACCATCTTTCCATCACACATCCATAAAGCTATATACCTTTACGAAGCTCAAACTTTTTTGATGCCCAGTCTTTGTGAAACCCAATCATCCAAAAACTTATGCATTTACCATATTTGAAAAAATTCAACCCCAAAAAAGACAACCTTTCACAAAGCTTGCTCCAACCTCCTGATTCTGAGCATAAAAATTTGGAAAACACTAGTAAATGACACCACCTTCAACACTGTATTCATCTTGTACTATAAGAACAATTGACTTGAAAACTCCTTGATCAAACCAATGTATATTGAAAACAAACACAAACTAGACTCTAACTCCAGAAATGAAAATCCTTGGTTTGAATAGTGTATACATTAACTCATGCATTAAAACATAGTATAAATGTTATCATCGGTTCATGAATCATATGAATTTATTCCCTTATATTAAATATTATATATTAGTTCCTTAATAATATCCTTTACGGTAGAATCAATAAATGATAACTGTTTATCATTTTTACAAAATAATAAATTTTATGGTCATGAAAATCATAATTTTCAATCTATATGATATTGCTTATATATATATCATATATACATACAAGTCCTTAGGGAATATTTTGATTAATATCAAACTTATAATAAATCATGAAATACTTTGTTCCATTTCACCTTATATATTATCATATATAATAACTTATGAAAACATATCCAAAACTCCTTTTGGATATCTTCCAAAAAGCTTTTGGAAATATATCATTAATTTTTCCTCGTATTAAATCATATATAATAACTTATGAATACCCCTCAAAAACACTTTTTAATTTCATCTAAAATATGGTGGCTCTCTAAGTCAAACTCAATCCCTATTCAGTCAACCACAAAGTGTGACCCCACGAGCCTTTAAAGTGTTAGAAAAAAATATGAGTTTCAGGATCTATATATGTAAGTAATGAGCATCATCTAGCAAAGTATCAATGCTAATCAAGATATAAAGGGATATAAAGTGATCTCCATCAAACATATCTATCTCTATACCTATTTCCACTAGTTTTTATCATATAAAAATGTGTATTATAATATTTTACCTTTGTCTAAGACATTGAGTGACCATGACACATAGAGCATGTCAATCCAGTATAGCTAATTCATATATTCTCAATTCTCAGAATATAGACTGATCTCATCTATGAATACATAACAAGACATTCATCCTTATAGATAAGCACATGATATGTCCCTTATCTGGATGCATATAAAATAACCAAGTGTGGTTGCCACTCCCATAGACTATCTTAATCGAGATCCTTGATGTCATACTCATCATATGAGAGGACAAATCCCATATTGGTTAATCTCCAACTGATGACATGATTAGCAGCATACCCAACCACCCCTATATTCACTAAGTCAATATATAGACTTGAGTAAGTAGGGTTTCAAAGTTTGAAGGTTATTATTCTACATCTATCTCTAACCTCATGAATTGGGGACTCAAATATGATCCATGTACCCCTAGCATAACAAATATATCTTTATAAAACTCCATGTGGTATACTTAGTGGGTCCTCTAGTGCACACAATGAATCTTAATATTTGTTTTGTGCATCATGAGCATATTATGTATCTCTATATAAGAATATTACTCACACTAACCTTAATATTTTTTTATAAAATATAATATTTCATGATGAACATCGTTTAGCAATAAACTCAAAGTTTTACATTTAGAGGTTAATTATCATTACACATTTAAGAAATGTAAATCTATATATACATTTATGTATCTAATTTGAAAGATAGATAAAATGGAGGTTTCCTTTAATATGACACATTTTAATATTCTTAAAATATTTAGGAATATTTAATAAAACCAAGATAAGTACTGTTTTATCATATCATATAAGATAAACTACCCGATCAACCTTATGTTTTCAAGAATTCATGGGTTTGGTTAACTATTTGCATTATATTTAATTTCTATAACATCTCTATGTGACCATCAAATAAAACTATCCCAATAAACTCTTTAGTGAGAAATATCTATCAGGTAATTTAGTTTTAATAATGGTGATATTTAGGAATCATATTCTCAATCAATCAACTACTTGAACATATTCAAAATTCTTAACTTCATAACATCACATTTCATGATGCCAACTTCTCTGACCTACTTTGAACTCTTTCTAAGTTCATTATCATTATCCTTGGAACCATCTTCCATAAAACTTTTCCTTGAAATAATATAACTACTTAAATTATTGTTTACTTATACATCCTAACTCTCTTAGGATGTTAAGTAAAATATTCTTTAAACTTAGATTGGTATAATATTTTAGTTGTTTAATTTGAAATTATTTAAAAAATATAATCCCACTAGCCTCTTAGAAACTATATTATTTTTATAATATCTTTTTAATAAATACAGACCCTCTATTATTAGGAAATGACATTTATTTCCTTTTAGTATGAATATTTAAAAATAAAATATTATTTCCATATCATATATGGTATTCGATGTATTTGGAATATTTTTCATGAATAATACTTTATTAAAATATACCACTAATGGGTAGTAGGAACACATTCCCACGCATTTTAAAAAAATACTTGGATAAACATTTTATCCTGGATAAAACACTTTTCTCTAAATCTTATTCTCATAACATTTTATAGAAATTGATGGATCATAAATCATGTTTATAAAATTAATCATCTCATTATTTTTCACAACAACTCTTTTTAATCTAATGACTTATCTTGTCACATAATGGAAATAAGATGAGGATACATATCTTTTACTTGGATTCATTTGAACTTGATAAAATCCTTTACATTAAAATCCTAGATGTAGTAACTATTTACTTCATATCATGAATATAAACTATAATCTCCATAAATTATTCCTTTGATTTTGAACTCCTATATATTTAAAAAACATTTTAAAATATACAATTGATACCACATACCTTTTTAAATAGAATAATTAATTTCTATAATATTCATACCTAATATGGACATTACATAGAGTTTCTTAAACTTCTTCAGGTATATCTTGGATAATCCAATCATTTTGAATTATTATTCCTTATTCTTAATAACCCTAGGTTTCAATGACCTTGACAATATTCTTAAACAAACATTGTTGTGTTTTTTAACTATATTTTCTTCTTCCAAATTTAACTTTTACCCACTTTTATTATACATTTGGTACCAAAATCAAAACATCATATTCCTAGTTCATCTATTTTCAACACTTTGAGAATATTGAGTAGCATTTCTATGAACTAAATTATATTTTTGATACATTTCAATATATTATAATAAGATAAATTCACAAACTAGAACAATCCATTTTAGTGACCCCTTAAACTATGTTATAAAATTAAACAAAACATAAATCATGTGTATTAAAAATACCCATATAATTTTATTTAAACAACTATTGTTTACATGATCTTATAAAGATATAAATGAGATAAAATTTATATATTATGATGAGTTTATCCAATCTTGAAGTATCTAAGTTATCGATGAAGAAACTCCTTTTCTCTATTACATGAAAAAAACATTTAATCTTTAAACTTCAATTTTTTTCTCTTTTTAATATTATGTATATTTACAAAAATTGTAAATAAAATATCATATATCTTTCAAAATAATAGAATTTATTTTTATAAACATTAAAGTCTTAATTAAACCTTTAGTCTCATTGAGTCATAAACATATTCAATCATATTGAATATCATTTGACATACCTAACCATATTTAGTATATGAGACTGTAATTATTTAAATAATTATCATGCCTAATCATATTGAGTACATGAGTGGACACTAATATTCCTTTGGTCATTATACATATAATTCCTTTGAAAACTTAAATGAATCACCATATTCTTCAATAATATTCTATATTAACTTGTTGAACAACTCCAACATTTGGTTACTAAGGAAGGAACAATTCTACAGCATTGAATTTTTCTTAATAACTTTACTTAAATCAAAAATATTACTTAATAAATTTTTATAAGTTACCGTTGTTAAGTGACACTTACATTATGCTTATCTTTATAAATGATTGATAAAAAAAATTAGCAAGATGATGATGATGAAATTATCAACAATAGAATCTTTTTTCAGATAAATATAATGTATTATTAACCATGTAAATAAGAACTTTTATTAAATGGGATCCCACTAAAATGATGACCTTTTTTTAAAAATTAAACTCACCCGTTAGTGTGATAAGATCCATATTTCACTAAGAAAATGACCCCACTTGGGCATAAAACTCACTGATTAGTTATTTAGGTAGGGAATCATCCCAATCATGTCATATAGAACTCTTGGACAGTTGAGTAGACAACTATTTTTACTATCTATCCTATGGATAAACTCAACTCTATTCCTCTGGCATCCTAACCCTTGGAGTTTCCCTGCAAGTGTAACCCAAAGAAAACATCAAAAATGGGATAATCATAAGACAATACAAGGGAATCACACATTATCATAAAACTACCCAAGGAAGTTCAAGTATCACTCATTACATTATTGCTTTATATAAGATAATAGAGAGACACCCAGTATTAGTGTGAAACTACCTGGTTGGATTATTGAGGTCTTAACAAGTGTTGATTTGGAATGAATCCAACACTTAGTATTTTAAGGGGATTTGATATCTCCATATTATCTGATGTTATTAAATTTATATATTAATACTTACAATAATTTTGTTTGGAATCTTATTACCACAACAAAACCAATATGTTCAAACCATATTAATTTGTCACTCTTTACACAACCCCCAAGTTTATGTTACTCACACAAAATTATAATTTAAGTATATTCATACATATCTGAATGCATCATATGCATAAGGTGAATGAGAACTTAATGTAAAGGTTTGGAGTTATATGATATTTATAGTCTCCAAATGAGTAATCTCGAAGAAATAGACATCCAACACCATTCACTTTATTACACAAGGCATAGGTCTCTAGGTAAGTAGGTAGTCAGATCGAAATACCTCTAGCCAATGATACTTTATTCAATATATAATAAAACTTGTCATAATTCTAACAAATAATATGAACAAACTATATTTAAAAACCAAATTCAATCTAATAACTTTAATTATAACTAAGATCAAGGTAGATAAAAGAAAAAATTATTTATCATACCTAGCTTGTAATGCAAGGCTCTATTTAGAATAAGTTTAAAAATTAAACTAAATCATACACCATTAATAATATAAACTATTTTTAAAATGATTAAAAAAGTTAATAACTGTTAAATAAAATATCAATATAAATATTTAAACATGAGATAAATTTTTATTAACTATTCATAAATGAAATCCAATTATAAACCCTTTTTAATTATATCTTTAACATTATGAAAATTTCATAATTTTGAATATAAATATTTTATATTCATTCTAATATGAACTCTTTCATATTTATCATTATATGGCATTTCCATTTTAAATATTTGATATTATATTAATTATTAAAAATGAATAATTCAGTTTATATTATGTAAACATTTTCAATAATCTAACAATCATACTCATAATCATTATTTAATCCTTTATCATATCAATCATCAAAGAACTTTTTATTTGGCTTAAATAATATCCAAATAAGGCCCCTATTTATTTTTAAGAATTAAAAAAACTAATTATTAAACATTCATAATTTAAATATAAAAATTTTATATTTTGGATTTATTTCATAATTTATAATCCTTTATAAATTATTTTCTTTATGATTTCTAAATAAACAATTTTATTTCTAGATCATAATTCATGCCATATAATTTTGTTAAAGGTATTTCAAATATTAACATTTCATATTTGGGAATATAAATGTTTCATAAACATTTATTTTATTTTATTATAAACTATTTATAATGTATTTATTTATTTATAAATTCCTTATAAATTAAATATTTCCAAAATACCTTTTATAATTATTTATAAACATTTTATAAACCATCTAAATCATTTTAAATGTTAAAAAATTTTAAAAAACCGTTTACCTTTATGCAGAATCCCTATTCTATATAATGGTAACCTTCTACTACCCTTGCACAAACAATATATGAAAGGATAGATATAATTGACCCTTACATGGTGTATAATGTGTAAGGGTACTTATATCTTACCTTTATGTGAACTCCTTTATGTAAAGGTAATCCCTATGTTACCTTTACAATGCCTTAAGAAAACATCCACTATGTTTTTGTAGCTTCTCGTGTAAGGGTAAGTAGTCAGTTACCTTTATTTAACCCTTTTACAAAATTTATAAACTTTACACATAAACCATTTACCTTTATGAGAGATTTTAAAACCCAACACTACCATTATGTGTAAGGGTAATCAATATCATACTCTAATATAACACCTTTATGCAAACAATTTATGTAAGGGTTACAATAAAGACTAATTTTACATGAAACCTTCAAGTAAAAGTAATCCTTGGGCATCCTTTCTTATGTAAGGTTAATTCCTTGGTTAACCTTACACAACTCAAATGTGAAAGGGTAAGGAATTGGTTTCCTTTACACAACCCATCCACGTGAGAGTAAACCCTTCTCAAGATTTTTGATAAACCTGAAAAATGTGGCTCTATTTTTTATTTTTATTCTTCATTTCAATGCAATATTTCATAGATCTAAATAATGAGTTTATATTGATACCACTAAAGGGTTTTTTTAGATTCTAATAATAGTTTTTATATCAAGTGGAACCAATTAAAAACCCATGTATGAGGATCTTTCATGCATGATATATGAAACCTACATAAAAAATGAAAGGAAGAAATATTGTGAATGTGTGTAACTGACACTAAAGAGTCGCTAAAACCTTTTTTATCTTCATCTTATGAGTTTTATAAAGATCACAAAATTAGAAAACAAAAAATATCCCATGTCTTTAGGTATCCATGGGCCAATCAAAATCATTCAATGTTCATATGGGATTTATCCTTCCTACATAGCCTACTATATACTCTAATGTAAAGGATAAGAATAAATATAGGAATGATTCTGGGAGTATCATTCATGTATGAGGACTTTAATCCACACACAAAACACAATCATATGGTAGTATAGTTTATATAAAACCCAAGGATTCTCTAGAGTGGTGTATGTATTAACTCATAAGTTAAAACACATATATAAATGACATGGTTAGTTAATGCATTGTATACATCTACTATCTTATGTTATATCTTATGAAATATTTCCTTAATTATGTCCTTATAGTGATAATTAATAAATTATAATCGTTTATCACTTTTCCATAATCATAAATTACATGGGAAAATCATAATTTTCATGAAATAAAATATTTATTATATGTATCATATATATAAGGCTTTAAGTCATATTCTCATCAATAGGTACATGATAAATGTGATTAAATAATATTTTTCCCACATATTAGGAAAGATAATAGTGGAATCATCTAACCTTGAATATATAGTTAGATAAATTCTAGTGGGACACCCATATTATACATCAAATGATTGATGAGATGATCCATATGTATTAGAATAGTACTAAAATGGTTTAGTGTTATCTATAATGGTTCAAGAATTAAGGAAACGGGAATAGAGAGTGTTCCACTCACCTATACTAGATAACTTAGATAACTATAAATACCATGTTTAAAATAGGTTCAAAGTTTGAGTTCATGAAAACTTAGAGTTGGAGAAACCATCCATGTACACCTCTACATGAAGGTTGTTGAACACAGTAATGAAACACACTTGGATGAAGATTGAATTGAAGGTGAAGTGAGGTATTATATTTTATAATATTTAATGACTCAAATATGAGAGTTTTTAGTTATTGTAGAGTTCGTGGGAATCGTTTTGAAGTTTTGAGAGAGATTCATACATTCTTAAAGAAGTTTTGATATATTTAAGGATGATTGAGATTAGTTGGGGATGAAGTAGAGGAGACCGAGTTTGAAATGAATGAATTTTTTAAAAAAAATGGATAATTCTAGGTTCTACTTAAGAAAAGTTTCACATACATGAATGGTCACATATATGAATTCCGACATAGGTGACTCCATGTTCCCGAAGTCATCATGTATGAAATTATTTTCATATGTGAAGATCATTATATGTAAATTCAATGACATAACTGAATGACCACATAACCATATTATACAATGTATTTGAATACATGAACTATGTACATGAATGAAGCTTCATATATATAAATCCATCAAGGTAGCTGAATTACTCACATAAGGGGTTTTTGTGGAATATCAAAACTTTATGTAGCTAAAGTCTATTATGTATCTGAATTCTAATCCACGCACATTAATGAAGAATCATATGGGAAAATTATCACTAGAGATCCATGTATCCCAATTTTAATATGTGAATAACCACATATGGTAATTATTCACATAGTCAAAGCTACGTATTCAAAATGGAAATTCACATAACTAAATTTACCTTATATATTTTATGAAAATTAAAAACATCTAAATTTAGAGAATCTGAAGAATAAAATTAAATCCTATGATTATTATATTGTACATTAAAGATCAAAACACCATGAATATTATTTAATCTATGATCTAAGTCAATTTTGAGAAAAAATGAATGGAAGAACCATTACATATTTTCTTTAAGGATAAATGCATTTATTAGGTTTTCAAGAATAATGTGGATGATGTAATTTTAAAGCCCAGTTGTTCTTCAAATATTAACATTATTAGGATATAACTCTATCTAAGAGATAACAAAGGTGGGTCAAAGTTATACTATTTATAGGTCTAAGATTAAAAGTACTATTATTTTTATTGAAGTTCTCATGTTAAAATAAAATGAGATCCATGTCGCACCCATTCCCTGTATATTTTATACAGTGGTAAAAAAACAAGCTATGAATTTGAGTAGAGATATATTGAGGAAAAATAATTCATTCCTACTTTATATATTTTTAGGATTATCTACTTCATTAATTTTCAAAAATAATAATCATTAAATAAAGTGTATTCTAAGAATGATCATTGAGTTTAAAAAGCAGCATACATGGAGAATAGGAACCCAAAATGTGTATCCTATGATAGTGATTTTGCACTAGAAATTTCTTTTTCCCCTCAATATACCATTTATGGTATTTTAAAAAAAATCAAATATTTAATTATCTACTCATACACTTGAGTGTATGTGAATTTCATGGTAGAATAAATATAAAAGAAAGTAAGAAATGTTACTAGTGTGTGTGCATGTGAAATTATTTAAGAGCTATGTTGTTATATTGAAGATGTGAAGAACATATCTCACTCTCCAATAATTATATTATACATTTTTTAATGAATAATAATAAATATATTTACATTATTCTTGGATCAATTTAAGAGATATGAGGTAGTGAGGAGAAGAATATCCAACGATATATGTTTTTTCATAAGTTTGAGAAGAAGAAAAGAGTGAAGTCGACTTGTTGTTCATGTTTTAACTTATTGGTGTCATTATTTTAGAACTAAGGTGATATTGGGTTTTAAAATCACAAGCATACATTGAGTGAGACAACCAGGTGAGCAGATTCAAAATTTCTATATAATTTATTTGTGAGTAGTGACTGAGTTTTTGAGCTTTCATGGATACATTATTTCATTCAAAGAAGATACTTATGATAATAATGAGATATATTATATTAGTGTTGAATAAACATATATATAATTAGATATCTACCACCAAGGAGGATCTAGAAAGAAACTCTTATGTATACATGGTGTGAAACAATATAACCTGTGAGACATAGGGTATACAATAAGTCTAATGTGCAAGTTAGTGACTATAGTGTGAAGCTATTGAATAAATATAGTATGAATATATAAAGTGAAGTTATGTGAGATATAATAAAGAGGCTAGTTAGATTCTATATAGGAGAAGATTAGTGTTACTCTGATCTAGTTATGGTTTCTAAATCACCCTCCACATGTAATTGAATGATATTTATTATAGTGGATAATACGTGATGGGGGAAAATAACCAATCATGGAAAGGGGTAGGTATTAGTATAGAACCATAAAAAAATCCCATTGTTCATGTGAAAAATATTTATTTTATTATTCAGGTAAGGTTATTAGATATAATAATGATTTGATCAATACTGAATAATTGTAGGAGATTAAATTTAAAAGGAAATAAATTCATAAAAGTTTTAAGTGCCCATTGAATCACCCCTACCCTCTTAGTGGTCCACTAATCCTATGGAACCTCAATTGGTATCCAAGGAAACCTAGGTTTCCACTAAAAATATATAGATAAAGTTTACATTTTATATTTTTGAAAGAAACAGCCTCAAATAGAGAATATAGTTTCCATCCCTATTAAGAAAGATATGGATGCCTCTTCCAAGTCACTGGGAAATAGGATGGAGAAGAAGCATAAGAAAGTTAAGAGATAAAAGTATATTTATGTTCACCTAATAACAAAATTTAGTTAGAGTGGTTTATGTTCCATTAATCATAGTGAGAGAGATTCATCAAATGAAGTTAGTTCAAGATGTATAGAATTTGAAAAACTTTCAAGTGATAAATCACTTCATGATTTTTATTATAAAGTCAAATTTTTACTGAAAATGGTTCTTGGTAATGTTATTCCATATATATTATATCATTTAAAGGGACTAAATAATGAAATATTACAACTTTAATAAGTATTTGATGAAATGAATGATTCATTCAAAAATCATATTAAAAGATGAAACACTCTCACAAATATTATAAAAGCTAATGAAGAATCATACAAACTTTGTAATGAAAGAGTTTATATAATTGATGAATAATTACATAGAGTTATTTTTTATAAAGCAGTTATTAAGTTATATTGTGAAGTAAGGATGAGATCCTTGGTGGATGATAAGAACACCCTCAACATGAAGTTCCTTGATCTGGAACTCAAGTTGAAAAATCTAAAAGAAGTAAAATCCAAAACATGCAGATTTGTTGAGAAAATATGTGCTTACACAAAATATTTTCAAGTGATAACTACATAACATAAGTATCAAAATGGTGTATCAAGGAACTTAAGAATATGCGGATAACCCTCCACCTCTAACTCAGGGAAAAAATGTATCCCATGGTGTAGATAAAGTGTATTTCATTAAATCAAGAATTTTTTGGAGTAGTCGATAGAAATTAAAATCTATAAAATTATAAAAGGATAAAAATATTGTGAAAAGAATAAATATTTCAAGGATATAGGTGAGAAATTAAATGAAAAATTCCCCCCAAATGGATCCTAAATGGTTAGTGTTCTATCCTAACAATAACAATCATTTCATGTTGGATAGTCTATATATAAAGTGAAAACAACAAGATTAATTAAAAGGTATTTGTGCTACTTGAGGTTTAGACATAAGATCATTGATTAATGGAACAAAAATTCAGAATACAAAATTTCTAAAATGCCTATAAATTGGGGGGATAATGTTGTTGAAAGTTTTAAACCTTCTGGAAAGAATCAAACCTCACAGAAAGGGGATAATATGACTCTAAAGTATAGATTTGATATATTAAATAATTTTTGTGAGATTTGAAACATAGGTGTTAAAAACTATTATGGATATTGGTGCAATAATTTCTGGTACCATAGATTTAATAAATATAAAATAGAACCACCATGAGATAAGAAGTAGGTTAATGAATAAATTTCGTTGATGTTGGGAAAGAAAATATCTCCTAAGAAGTCTAAGAAGTCTGAGTATAAGGATCAATCCTATCAAAGAAAATAAAACAAGGATACATTTGAATCTCATAAAAGGAATGATAACCATGATTTCCAACCAATAAGAATAATATGATTCTATTTTTTCAAGATAGTTCATAGCATGGATTATTGTAAACAACCCATGTAATGAAAATTTGGATGGATCTATCTGAAAACAAATAGGAATTCAATCAGGGATATGCACAAGAAGATTTTCATGGTGGAGGAAATAATTAATAATGATATTTAGAAGCTACCCAAAAAGGGTAGGGAAAATATTGATTAATAGTTGTTTGAAAGGTGTAAATAGGAAGGACATAGTGATGTTGGATATATGTCATGGTTTCATCAACAAAAAAATTATTTAAGAATAAATAGAAATCATCTTAGAGATCAAGTTAAAAAATTGATTTTATAGAGAATAATTCTTTACCCAAAAAGAATAATAGCAATCTTTGAAAAATTTAATAGACTTGGAAATCTAAGGGTGGAAGCATCAAGAATACCGAATCTAAATTTCATGGTTTGATAAATTAGTCTCAATCCTCAAGATCAAGATGAGGAGTTATCCCTAGATCCTACTTTTTACCTAATCACTCTAAATATAATTGGATTTGGGGGTTTTAAAGGTACATATATATTGGAATAATCAATTTATAGGAGATATCAAAATAATCCAATCTTCTGTAGATATATTCCTTTATGATGAATAAGGAAATTTTAATAAATTTGATGAAAATTGAAGAATCGGGTATTATTTCACTCTCTGACATTTTTTTTAACATGTATATATTATGTTAGTAAAGGGTTGCTTATATAACCATTAGGGAATACCAATCCCTTGAAATATTTTGATGTATTTTTTCAAGTGATCACAAGTTCCCAAATTTTCCTAAAAGTCATTATGTGTTGCCTCCCTATATAAAGAAAGATAAAAATTGCATCACATATAAAAATTTGGATACCTTTATTGTCTAATATTTTAACTCTTATTTTCTACAATGAATTATCCAACATATAATTAGAGTTTATTTTTTGATGGAAAATTTTAAAGAGAAGCATTATGCCAAGTTGAATTTATATAATGCTATGATTATTTGTAATTCTTAGAATCACTTGAACTGATATGTAGTGATTTAAGGAGTACTCCTCTCATGTAATTGTTGGGAATGTTAGAAAATTGAGTAAGGGTATTACATATTGTGTGAAGGTTTATTATTCACAAATGGTATTCATATTTATAAGACTCAATTGGTATCTGGATTTATTAATTTCAATTGGTTTTTGAAAAATTTCACCCTTTACTCAAGTAGAACTTTTTGAGCCATTAGTATAAAAGATGTCAGTGAAATCATCCCAGATAGAAAAAATATCAGGGGAGAGGAATTTGATGAATATCATCCTAATGTATCTTAATTGCTATCAGTTTACATATAAAATGGTATCATATTTAAATTGGCATCATATCTCAAGTGGTATCAAACATTATTTGGGGAGAATAAGTTGAAAATGGAGGAAGTCATCCTGAATATCCAACATGTAAATTAGAGGGAGAATAAAGTAACCCTTACATTTAGGGGGAGAATAATTTCCTTCCTTTTGCATTTATTTTTAATTAGGAATTTATAAATTACATTGACTAATGAATTTTATTTTTTTGTATTTAAGAATTTAAAACAAACCCAAAGTGGAATATTAAAGTACCCATATGTGTTTGGTTAATTTTTTTGTTAATTTGTATTTCAATATAATAAATTCAAAGATTCACTAGGCTATGGATCGGAGTATCCACTAATTAAGGAATAACTGAATTTTACCATGGTTTTGGGTAATCGTGTTGTTAGGTTCTCCCATGATGGGTACATATGAAGGGTGATTAAATAAATTATTCCCCACATATTGGGAAAATAGAATAGTGGAGTTAGATGACCTTGAATACATTGCTAGATAAATTAAAGTCAGAATCACATACTATACATCAAATTATTGATGTGATATTCATCATGTATTATACTAGTAATAAAATGTTTTAGTGTTATCTATAATAGTTAATGAAGTAAAGAAATAAAAAGATAGGGTTAGTCCTTGTACTTGTATTGGAAAAATTGGATAGTTGTTAATATCGAGTGTAAAATGGGTTCAAAGTTAATGAGGAAGCTAGATTGAAGTTATAGAAACCATACATGCGTGTCTTTACATTAAGGTTTCTAAACATAGTGAATAAACACACTTGCATGAAGAGTGAATTGAAGCTAAATAGGTAAAGTGCATTGTTCAGTATTAAATAACTCACATAGGAGTGTTTTAAGATACAAAATAGCTCTTTGGAATTTTTTTAAGAGTTGAAAAGGATTTATACATTCCCAAAAAAAATTGATGTATTTAATAGTGATTAATATTGGATAGAGTTGAAGTGTAGGAGACATGGTTTGAAATGAAGGAATTATAGAAAAATGGATATGTCTAGGTTCTACAGAAGTGAAGTTTCACGTATGTGAATGGTCATGTATGTTAATTCCATCATAGGTGACTCTATATAGTCGGATTCATTGTGCATATAAATATTTTCATATGTGAATATCAATGTATGTGAATTTATTAATGTATCCAAATGACCATGTAGATGAATTTTTCTACATATCTAAATACAGTAACCACTTATTCTAGTGAATATTCACATAGAAAAATCCAACAAGGGGGATGAATTCCTCATGTAAGGGGTTTTTATAGAATATATAAACTTCACATATCTAAACTCTACTATGTATCCAAATTTAGATCCACGTACGTGAATGAATACTCGTATGGGAAAATTGTCACTAGAGCACCATGTATCCAAATTCTTATATGTGAATCACCAAGTAAGGGAAATATTCACATAGATGTATCTATGTATGTGAAACGGAAAATCATGTACCTAAATTTCCGTAATGTTCTAGGTGAAAATTATTGGCATCCAGATTTAGAGAATCTAAAAAAGAAAATAAAATATGATGAGTCTTATATTTTGAATTCAATATTAAAACATCATAAAGATTATTTAATCTATTATCTAAGCCTATTTTAGGAATAATAAAGGAAATAACCATTACATATGTTATTGAATGGTAAAATGCATTTATTGGGTTTTCAATAATAATGTAGATGGTGCTACTTTGAAGCTCGGTTGTTTATTAAAGCTTGAAATTATTATGGTTTTAGCCTAAATGAGAGATAATAAATAAGGGATGTGTTTCTTCTATGTATAGATCTAATATTAATAGTTTTAATATTTTTATTTAGGTTATAAAAAATAAATAAAATGACTTCCACATCAAATCCAATTATTATATACTTTATACAGTATTAAAAAATGAAATCTATGAATTTGAGTGGAGATATATTAAGGAAAACAAATTTTTTCCTAAAGTGTATATTTTTTATGAAGATATGATGGGCCATGTTTCAAAAATAATAATCATTAAATAAATGCTATTCTAAGAATTATATATGAGTGGAAATATCAGTGTACGTGTCGATATAGGAACCATAATTGGTTATCCTATAATAGTTATTTTTCAATGGAAATATCTTTGTCCCCTAAATATACTATTTATGGTATTTGTAAAATAAAGAAAGAATTTAATTATTTTATCATGCACTTGAGTGTATTTTAAGATCAAGGGATAACAAATAAAAAATAAGGAAGGAAGTTCTACTAGTGTGTGCGTACATGAAATTATCTAAGAGTTCTTCTACTGTGATGAAATCTGAAGAACATATCATGAAGAATAAGAATAAGAAGAAGTATCTACTACATATTTTAGAAGTTTTTTGAAACTGATCTGTGAGTAGTTATAGGGTTTCTGATCTTTCTCGAAGACTTAATTTCATTTAAAGAAGTTTCTTATGAGAAGAAATAGATCTATTATAGTGGAGTTGATATATCCTATGTATAATTATAAATATACTTCCAAGTAGAACCTGTAAATAAAGTCTTGTGTATACATGGTGTAAATCCATCAAACCTATAAGACCCAAGGTATACAAGAAGACTATCATGTGACTCAATAACTATAGTGTAAAGCTATTGAATAATTTCAATAGGAAGCTAACAAGTGAAGTCCTATAATTCATAGACAAGTGTCTAGTGATACTCAATATAAGATAAGATTAGTGTGAATCTAATCTATTTATGTTATGTGAAGATCCCTCTTCTTATAATTGAATGATATTGATTATAGTGTACAATCCTTGATTGGGGCACATAACTGATCACAGCAAGGAGTGGGTATTAATACTAAACCTTGTAAAAAAACCTTTTGTTTATGTTTATTTATTTAATTAATCAAGTACATTCATGAGACATAATAAGGGGTGTATTGAGAATGAATAATTCTATGAGGTTGAATTTAAAAGGAAGGAAATTCATAAAAGTTTTAATTGACCACAAATTAACCCATCCCCTCTCAGTGGACCACTGATCCTCTAGAACTTAATTTTTGAAACCTAAATTGCATAATCTCATGTTATATTCTTATTTCTCTTTATAAATTTTCAAAAAAAAATATTTATTATCCTTTTTATTATGTGGGTTTCAAAAAGGATATTTGAAAAATATTGTAAAAGGCCTTTAGTTTCATAGTTATATATTTTATATTACACTCCAAATTTTCTTTGAAAACACTTTTACTTTTTCAAGGATCCATTATTAAAGATTATTTTTAAAAGTAAATTTTTTCAATAGTTTTTACTTTACATTTTTTATAATGAATTTTGAATGACTCAAAACTTCACCTTTTACGACTATGGTAAAAATATTTTATAAAAACTAGATAATGGTTTTCATTCTATTTTTTCATCTTATTGAAAATGAATATTAAATATGGATTTTGGAATCATTTCTGATTAAAATTTACCTTCTTTGAAAATTTTGTAAGGATTATTCTTTTAAAGGTTTTCTATAATAACACATTTTCCCACCTCCTTCATCACTCTTATTCAAAAAAACTTCATCTCCACGTTTTCATGAGTTTTCTAATAAATTTATATTCCCTTTGATTTATAAATTTTTTTTAAAAAGGGTATCAAAATGTAAAGGGTATTTCTTATACTTTATCTAATAAAAATTAATGTTGTTCTAAAAAATTTTTTCTTCTTTGTCGATATCATTTAATGTTTCTCATGTTTCATTAGGGATATTCTCTAATGATATCATCCACCTTATTTCTTCATATGGATTTTGAAAATGTTATTTCATATATTAACTAGGGAAAGTATTAACAACTTATATGTTTATTTTCCCAATATGTATGTTTTTTTAATTATTAAGTAAATTTTATTATGTATTGTATTTTTAATCATTTATTTCATATAGTGAATGAATTCGACTAATTATGTGACAGTTGGGGGGAAAATTTTATATCCCCTCAATGCATAATTTGGTTTCATGAGATAAGATGTTTGGGTATTTGGTGTATGCCTTCCCATTTATTAATAATGACTTGGTTACTGAATCATTAGAAATAATAATGTCTTGGTTGTGGCCTTAATGTTAATTATAATGTCTTAGATGAGGCATTGATGTTAAAATTAAGATGTATGGAATTATGCATTACATTACTATGAAATTAGTACTTATTACCCATGTGATTATTTTTTTTATCCATGAATTTATTTCAATCTCATTTTATTAGATATATGGAATTATTCAATTTATTTAATACTATAATATTATTCATGCCTTGTTTATTACATTATAGATTCTAATATATGCTAACCATTATCGATCATTTCAGTTAACTCTTCTTATGTTTTCTTTTTTTCAAGTTAAGAAGAATAGTAATACATATGATATTTCTTTAAGGGTGTTGTAGAGACCCAAAGAATGACGTACATGGACATTACATTACTTTTTAGGAATACTTAATACATAACAAACACAGACACACAAGGACCGTAATAGTTTAGTGTCTTTGGAAACTCGGAATTTAATCTTCTAATCGTGGTGAAAGATCTTCAACATCTCCCATAAAGATCTTCCCCTTTTTGTTTTCTTACCAAAAACCATTCTTTAAATCCTGGGGAAAAGAAAAAATATAAAGTGTGAGCTCAAATTCTCAGTAAGGGTAAGCATAGAGAACATAAAACAATCCACAAACATTTGAAAGCAAAAACATGAACATGAAATTTAAACATCAAAATCTTGAGCAAAGACATAAATCGTGGAAGTACGTAAGGCATATATCATAATGAAACATCAACCATGATAAAATATAGTGGGAATAAAACATGTAGTTGTGTAAACCATTCAGAACATGTTATTATTTCTATAGTAGCCAAGGCATTTCTGCCAAGACCATCTTAGTAGACAAAATCCCTTTCTGAATCGAGTTCACTCATCATTTCAGTCCTTTAACACTGAACCGGATTAACTTACCATTCCAGCAATGTCTATCTCATGAGATATAAATCATCACCCAATGCATTGGAGGGAGATATAGGTCCCACCCATCTCATAATGAAATCATTCTTACTTGTGCCACAAAATAAACTTAAAACATTCATCATAACCCAAAGAATAAAATGGGTTTCATAAACATCATTTCATCATCACATAATTAATATAGAAAAAATGGATATCATTTCATAATAAGAAAATTGAAACCATAAAAATCATAGACACATTATACTTGAAACAGACACATATGAAATAATGTCATCTTACATGGAAAATGGTTTTGATAAAACACTTGAAATGAATTCTTGAGGAAAATATCCTTTCTTCTTCAAAATCATTTTATTTTCACAAAATGCCATGAAATTTTAAAAGAAAAGAATTTTCTTGAAAATGGTCTTGAAATATTGTAGAGTAATCTTCATGAAAATAAGGAATTATAAAACCATAAAAATCCGTTCATGCCATATAAGTTAAAAAAAATATTCTCCTCGTACTTTTGTCAGAAAAGTCAAAAAGTACCTCGTATAGTAAACAAAAGAAGGATTCCTTCCAAACCTTGTGGTAAAAGTCATAAAAGGGTAAAAATGACTTTAAAAATAAATGGAATAATATGAAACATTTTATGAAAAACAAATTAGAAAACATAGACATGGCTGATAAACATATCCCCAGTAAATACTTACGAATAAACAATCTCAGATAAAAATGAGATTGGAAAAGTTATCCCTTACCTTATGTTCGATATGCATTGTATGTATCTGAACCTCCTGTATAATGATTTAAATAATGTCATTGACTTATTACAGAATCATATTCATTGTTATTATATCCTATATGGTTCACTTAGGTATTTATATTACCTGTTTATTTGTCAATTCCATGTTAAAGTAGCGTTTTGGGTAAAATTGTTTCATTTATCGTACGTGTTTGGACTTGTTGTTCTTGATATTATTATTACTTATATCATGATTTAATTACTTCAAGAATTTAAAAAATGATTTATATATCATATATATTCAGTATATATATAAATAATAGATAAATAAGTGAAATGAAACACACCATCCATGGAGATGGTAGGTCGTATGTACGCATGAACGTTGTTTTCCTTTCTTTATTGACTTGAATGGAAGTAAGTTGATGACATATATATATATATATATAAATAAATTAGCTTAATTATGTCATATATTTCATTATTATTCATTATATATACTTTATAATCATTCTTGAATGGTTAACATGGAGAATGAATCTCATCGCGTTGTGGAGACTGTAGTCCGTACGTACGCATGAGCGATGATATCATTCCCATGATCGTGGAATTGTATTGAAGTGTATGTATATCAATATCACTTTACAATAATCATATATGGTTATTTATTTACACCATTATACCCATCTAAGTAAGGTGGTGGTCGAAAACAGATTACACCACGGCGTGGAGACGGTATTCCGTACGTACGCACGCACGGTGATTTTGTTTTCCGTAGGATGGATAGAAGGGGAAATAGGGTTGTTTCATATTTATAATAAAATATCAGTATATAATTAATACTTATGTTATTACTTTATAATAAGACAACTAAAGAAGAATAAGTAGAAGAAGAAAGAAACTTGAAAGAATCGGAAGAAGAGATTACCTCTTCTTCGATGCACCGCCTTTAAGCTTCCTCTTAAGGAATTAGAGTTGGTCTTTTGAGAAGACCAGAACCTCCAGAATGTTTCTAGGCAAGTGTATAAGAGAAATGGGAATGGTTTGGATGAGATTAAAGTCTCAAAAGGGTGTAAAGAGAAGAGGGAAGGGGTGCCCTTTTTATAAGGGAGGAGAGGGGCACCTTTGGAAAAACTTAAAATATTATTTTATAATAAAGTCATATTCTATTTATAATACCTCCAAATTGATTTATTTTGAAGCTAAAGTGGGGATGGGACTAAATCCTCTCAACCAATAGATTTTAGACAAGTTTTGGTTACAAATTTAACTTTATCATTTAGATTTAACTCTAAGTTAAATAATTTAACTTTTATTGTGTCTTCTTATTTTCTTACACTATATGGTTAATAAACTTACTATAAAAAGCCAAACGAACCCCAAGTGGTTCATTATTAATATATATATCCTTATATAAGTCATTTGGCCAAACCTTAGATTTTTAGGAATAAAATAACAATTAATAATATAATTTTTAATAAAAACTATTTTATGTCAATTTTGACACTATTTGGTAATTGATTTTTGTGAAATTCATAACAGCGTGATTAGTTCAAAAAAAGTTAATTAAATAAATACTATCATGTCATATTAACCTATAAAATTATTTTAGTTCATAAAAAGTCTCAAATTACATTTATTTGGGTATTTATAATATCAATTATTTTAATATTTCATTACTTAAGTAATTACTGCATCACTACCGTGTCATAAATAACTTGAATTACTTAATGTCTAAAAATTATAAATAGAATACCATTAGGTAGGATATATTTTTTGATTTATAATTAATATATATAGTCGAATTTATCTTATGCATAACTCTATATTAAAAATTAATTAGTTATTAAACTTTGATTTTAACTATTTTAACCCTTCTTTAAATAAATTAATAATAAATGTCCTAATCTAATCCAAGTGGACCTAAATGGTCATATTTTATTCCTATGGTTTTTTTTGGTCTAATTACACTTATCCAATACAATTAGGACATGTTTTAGGGTAATAATAATATCATTTTTACCCTTAATTACCCTATTTACTTTTGACAGTGGTAAATAAAAGTAAAAAGTTACTATTCACCAAAAATTATTTTCATCTCATTGAACCACATTTTATTCATCTATATTAACCATGTCTCTCAGATTTTTGAAACTCCACTCACAGAAGCGGTAAAATTAAGTTTTATGTGAATTTTTAAATTCTCCTAGGAGGTGTGTAAAAGACGGTGAAAAGTTCAATAAAATTTTTATATATCTAAAAATTATTATAAAATGACTCCAATTAATTACATTGAACTTATATAGGTATTATGTATCAATTTTTACCTAAAATAAATTTAAATAAAATAAATAATTATTTAAATAAAAAGTCGGATTTTAAATAGTAACTGAGTGTTTTCACTATTCATCAAAAATTGAAAGTTTTTAGAAAAATACCAAAAATTCACCCTAGGCTAATTTTGATATTACGAATCAAAAAATGAAGTCCATTTCAAAATATAAAATTTATAAAATTTTAAAAATTGGGTATTACTATTCATAACGGCTAGTTTATATAACATATCACTGTTTAGTGAAACCCGGTATTGCGTACAAAACACGCTATCGTGGAAGGTCGTGATTGCATGTAATACAATCCAAGTCAGGGATGCATGTAGTGAAAGCTACTTTTGGTGTAGCGTACAACACAAGACATCAATAAAATTAAAAAGAATGTTTTTTCATAAAATCTCGGGGTGTTACATTCTACCCCCTTAAAATGAATTTTGTCCTCGAAATTCATCAGGGTTATAAATGGTTTATTACATGAGAGTTTCTTTCATAGAAACCCACATCGTAAAAAGGAATACTAAAACTTAATTTTAAAAAGGAACGTTAGAAACAAAACAGATACCCAAATAACTCATCACTGGGTTTCCACATAGGAGAACATAGGTGAAAATATGGATATGGAGTAGAAATTTAACCATCATGTTCTGATAGAGAGTCATAGAGGACATGTCTATGAAAAAACCATTAATCACGAAGCCATAAATTTGTTATGATTTAAGGTACCATATGATTCATCAGATATAAGGGCACTAGGACAACATTTTTAGTTTTCAAGATGATTTCCCTAAAGTTGAAGAAATTGGAATTAGAAGAAATACTTTCTTGATTTTGGTATAGTCTCATCGTTGGTCTTTCCTTGGACAATTTCCACTTCATCTCTTAAAGAAATGAAGTTGAATTTTTAATTTGTGAAGTGTTAGAATATCATGTGATAAAATGATGGGTCATTCCATCTGTCTCAAACAAAAGGTCAAAAAAAGTTATCATAAGTCCATCTATAGCGAGATTAATCATATATGGTTCCTAAAATGGACTTATAATTCATATATCATACTGATTAATATAATAAAACTGGTTTCTACTAAACAGGGACTTCCTGTAGGCCAGTGCTAGGTGATAAAGGCATGTTGAACTTCAGTTGCAGGTTCGATTCCCATAGCCTTATCCGACACGACGGGTTGTCACCCATCCTGCAGGTTGTCCTTTTTCTAAAACTACATCATTATAACATTCCATAAAAAATATTGAAAGAAAAAAAATTATAGCCTTAAACAATTCTATCTGATGTCTAACTTAATCCATTCCAACCTTTAAGCTTATTGAAAATACTTCTATCCAATCTCATAGTGTAAAGAAAATGATTACTTGAGGGGTCACATAACAAGTACGTGAATACCATCATTTATCCCCCATATATCATACGATATATTTTGTTGGTCACATTCCAAACATTCGAAGGCCTTAATCATGTATTATTTTGAAAAATGAATACCCATTGAACCTTAGTGAAAACATGAATGCAGTTAAAAGTTAACACTTTCCACATACCAAAATACCCAAAATTCTATATACTTAAACCATGATATCACTTAGTCTTTATATCAATCATGAGCACATGAATACTATCAAACAGTTTATTTTCTCCTTATCACTTCATTATGCACATATCATCTGCTTTCCAAAATATTTGAATCACTTTTCATGGTACCATATTCTTATAGAAATCCTCAATGGACCAATACACTGATATTTCAAAATTCCATGATACTATAAATGATATTCCATGATACTATTTTTAAATCTTGTTACATAAACACCTAATCATTACACAACATCATTGTCATACTCAACATCACAAATAGTGATCTCATGTGACTTCCCTTTATCTTTTTCCTTAAGAAGTTTCTCACGTTGATTATCATTAACCCTTGGATTAGGGCATTGATTAGCATAATCCCCCATTTCCTTGCACATGAAGCATTGAAGTGGTGGTGGTGCATTCTCTGAAGTCTTTTCTTTATTCACATCATTAGAAACCCTTTTTCCATTAATTTGACACTCAACTACTCGATGACCTTCTTTTCCCCACTTAAAACATTTTCTAGTCCCTTTAAGAAAATATCCACCATGCATCTTTCCACACTTTGATCATAAAGAAACATTCATCTTCTTTTCACCATTATTCTGAGATTTCTCCTTGAACTCCATCTTTTGTTTCTTGTAAAAACCATGAGATGGATATGTTACACCAACTTCCAGTTCTACCTTGATAGCACAACTCACAATTTCTTCATAGCTACTAAAGTCTCTTATAGATAATTCCCATCAAAAACTTGGTTTTAATCCACTAAAAAATCAATCAACTTTACTTTCAGGTTGGACGATAAAGCAAGATGCATACCTTGCAAGTCTTGTAAAATTCGCTTCGTATATACCAACAGATTCATCATACTTCTACTTAAGCTCAAGAAACTCCTTTTCCATCTTTGTTCGAAGAATACAAGGGAAGTACTTACTGAAAAACAAGTTCTTGAACTCGTCCCATTCCATGGATTCAATTTCATCTTGGGGCCTTGTATTCTTAATTAGAGTCCACCACTAGTCTGCTTCACCTTCTAAACGGTAAACATCTAAAATGACTTTTTCATGTTCTGAACAGCGAAGTATGGAAAATATATTTTCAATGGTACTAATCCATTTTTCAGCAACAAGTGGATCAGAATACCCATTGAAGGACGGTAGACGTTGCCTCATAAAGGACTCAATAGAATATTTTTCCCTTCTCTGATCATTTGGAAATCCAAAATGATTCATAGATTGTGTAAGTATAGCAATAATATTTTGTACTCCATATCCCATCACATTTGGTTTCTTAGGAGGACAATCGTTCTGTTTTCCATTACATTGATCAACACGGTTCCTTTGGGTTCCATCCATCGTCTAAAATCCAAAAAGAATAGTGTGAGAGGCAAAAATCATGCTAGGAAAACGACATAATAAAGGGGGATTACCTTCAATATATAACTTCTTAGGTTTAATTCTAATATGGTTTCTGTAATTCTAGGACAATAACCTATACGTATACTTAACCTTAGGGACATCCCTAGATGTACCTTAGAAATATCTCTAGGGATCTCACTAAAGTTTTCACATCCTAGTTTCCAAAGGTTAACTAACCCTTTCCTCTGATACCAACTGTAGAGACCCAAAGCATGACGTACATGGACATTACATTACTTTTGCAGAATACTTAATACATAACAAACACAGAAACACAAGGGTCGTAATAGTTTAGTGTCTTTGGAAACTTGGAATTTAATCTTCTAATCGTGGTGAAAGATCTTCAACATCTCCCATAAAGATCTTCCCCTTTTTGTTTTCTTACCTAAAACCTTTCTTTAAATCCTAGGGAAAAGAAAACATATAAAGGGTGAGATCAAATTCTCAGTAAGGGTAAGAATATAGAACATAAAACAATCCATAAACATTTGAAAGCAAAAACATGAACATGAAATTTAAACATCAAAATCTTGAGCAAAGACATAAATCGTGGAAGTACGTAAGGCATATATCATAATGGAACATCAACCATGATAAAATATAATGGGAATAAAACATGTAGTTGTGGCAACCATTCAGCACATGTTATGACTTCCATAGTAGTCAAGGCATTACTACCAAGACCATATTAGTGGACAAAGTCCCTTTCTGAATTGAGTTCACTCCTCGTTTCAGTCCTCTAACACTGAACCGAATTAACTTACCGTTCCTGACATTCCTATCTCATGAGATATAAATCATTACCCAATGCATTGGAGGTAGATATATTTCTCACTCATCTCATAATGAAATCATTATTACTTGAGCCATAAAATAAACTTAAAACATACATCATAAATAGGTTTCCTAAACATCATCCCATCATCACATAATTCATATAGAACAAATGGATATCATTTCATAATAAAAAAATTGAAACCCTGCAAATCATAGAGACATTATACTTGAATCATACACATATGAAATAATTTCATCTTAGATGGAAAATGGTTTTGATAAAACACTTGAAATGAATTCATGAGGAAAATATCCTTTCTTCTTCAAAATCATTTTCTTTTCACAAAATGACATGAAATTTTAAAAGAAAATGATTTTTTTGAAAATAGTCATGAAATATTGTAGAGTAACCTTCATGAAAATAAGGCGTTATAAAATTGTAAAAATCCATTCATGACGTATAAGTTAAAAAAATATTCTCCTCATACTTTTGTCGGAAAAGTCAAAAATTACCTCGTATGGTAAACAAAAGAAAGATTCATTCCAAACCTTGTGGTAAAAGTCATAAAATGGTAAAAATGACTTTAAACATACATAGAATAATACTAAACATTTTATGAAAACATTTTTAGAAAACATGGACATGGATGATAAACATAACCCCAGTAAATACTTAGGAATAAACAATCTCGGATAAAAACGAGATTGGAAAAGTTATCCCTTACCTTATGTCTGAAATTCTTTGTATGTATCTAAACCTAATTTATAATGATTTAAATATTGTCATTGACTTATTAAAGAATAATATTCATTGTTATTATATCCTATATGGTTCACTTAGGTGTTTATATTACCCGTTTATTTGTCAATTCCATGTTAAAGTAGCATTTTGGGTAAAATTGTTTCATTTATCGTACGTGTTTGGACTTGTTGTTCTTGATATTATTATTACTTATATCATGATTTACTTAATTAAAAAATTTAAAACATGATTTATATATCATATATATTCAGTATATATATATATAATATATAGATAAGTGAAATGAAACACACCGTTCATGGAGACGGTAGGCCGTACATACGCATGAACACTATTTTCCTTTCTTTATTGACTTGAATGGAAGTAAGTATATGAAATATATATATTTATACATAAATCCAGTAGCTTAATTATGTCATATATTTCATTATTATTCATTATATATACTTTATAATCATTCTTGAATGGTTAACATGGAGAATGAATCTCATCGCGTTGTGGAGACGGTAGTCCGTACGTACGTACAAGCGATGATATCATTCCCATGATCGTGGAATTGTATTTAAGTGTATGTATATCAATATCACTTTACAGTAATCATATATGGTTATTTATTTACACCATTATACCCATCTAAGTAAGGTGGTGGTTGAAAACAGATTACACCATGTCGTGGAGACGGTATTCTGTACGTACGCACGCGCGGTGATTTTGTTTTCCGTAGGATGGATAGAAGGTGAAATAGGGTTGTTTAATATTTATAATAAAATTTCAGTATATAAGTAATACTTATGTTATTACTTTATAAACATACAACTAAAGAATAAGAAGTAGAAAAATAAAGAAACTTGAAAGAATCGGAAGAAGAGATTACCTCTTCTTCAACCCACCTCCTTTAAGCTTCCTCTTAAGGAAGTAGAGTTGGTCTTTTGAGTAGACCAGAACCTCCAGAATATTGCTAGGGAAGTGGAGAAGAGAAATGGTCAGGGTTTGGCCGAGCTTCAAGGCTCAAAATGGTGTTAATAGAAGAGGGAAGGGGTTCCCTTTTTATAAGGGAGGAGAGGGGCACCTTTGGAAAAACTTAAAATATTATTTTATAATAAAGTCATATTCGGTTTATAATAGCTCAAAATTGATTTATTTAGAAGATAAAGTGGGTATGGGTATAAATCATCTCAACCAATATATTTTATACAAGTTTAGGTTACAATTTTAACCTTATAATTTAGATTTAACTCTAAATTAAATAATTTAACTTTTACCGTGTCTTCTTGTTTTCTTACACTATATGGTTAATAAACTTACTATAACCAGACAAAAGAACACCAAGTGGTTCATTATTAATATATATATATATCCTTATCTAATTAATTTGTCCAAACCTTAGATTTTTATGAATAAAATAACAATTAATAATATAATATTTGTTTTAAAAACTATTTTATGTCAATTTTGACACTATTTGGTAATTGATTTTTGTGAAAATCATAACAGCATTATTAGTTCGAAAAAAGTTAATTAAATTAATACTAACATGTCATATTAACCTATAAAATTAGTTTAATTCATAAAAAGTCTCAAATTAAATTTATTTGGGTATTTATAATATCAATTATTTTAATATTTTATTATTTAGGTAATTACTGCATCACCATCGTGTCATAAATAACTTGAATTATTTAATGTCTAAAAATTATAAATAAAATAAAATTAGGTATGATATATTTTTTTCTTTCTAATTAATATTTATAGTCTAATTTATCTTATGAATAACCCTATATTAAAAATGAATTAGTTAATAAACTTTGATTTTAACTATTTTAACCCTTCTTTAAATAAATTAATAATAAATATCCTAATCTAATCCAAGTGGACCTAAATGGTCATATTTTATTCCTAAGGTTTTTTTTGGTCGAATTAAACTTATCCAATAGAATTATGACATGTGTTAGGGTAATAATAATATCATTTTTACCCTTAATTACCCTATTTACTTTTAACCGTGGTAAATAAAAGTAAAAAGTTATTATTCACCAAAAATTATTTTCATCTCATTGAACCACATTTTAGTCCTTGATATTAATCATGTCTCTTGTATTTTTAAAATTACACTCACAGAAGCGGTAAAATTAAGTTTTATGTGAATTTCCAAATTCTCCTAGGAGGTGGGTAAAAGACAGTGAAAAGTTCAATAAAATTTTTATATATGTAAAAAATATTATAAAATGACTTCAATTAATTACATTGAAATTATATAAATATTATGTATCAATTTTTACCTAAAATAAATTTAAATAAAATAAATAATTATTTAAATAAAAAGTCGGTTTTTAAATAGTAACCCTGTGTTTTCACTATTCATCAAAAATTGAAGGTTTTCAGAAAAATACCAAAAAATCACCCTAGGATAATTTCGATATTCCGAATCCAAAAATGAAGTCCATTTCAAAATATAAAATTTATAAAATTTTAAAAAAGTGGGTATTACTATTCATAACAGCTAGTTTATATAACATATCGTTGTTTAATGAAATTCGGTATTGCGTACAACACACACTATCGTGGAAGGTCGTGATTGTGTGTAATGCAAGACAAGTCAGGGATGTGTGTAGTGCAAGCTCCTTTTGGTGTAGCGTACAACACAAGACATCAATAAAATTTAAAAGAATATTTTTCATAAAATCTCGGGGTGTTGCAGGTGTCATGTGTGGATAATTTTATAGAATATTTGGAAGAATTATTATAGAATATTGAATTCTTGGTATAATGGGATCAATATCACTTGGATGGGAATGATATGGATTTTTTTAGATAAATAGTTTTACTAAATCTCTAAAACTATAAATCTAAAAGAAATTTAGTGTGTGAGTGAATCAATATTTTTTATTGATATTATAGTGATGAATATTTATATTTGAGTCTCTTTAGTTGGTTTCAAAGATGATATGTAAAAGAATATGTTTATTTCTACCAGATTTTGGGAGTGCGGATATGGGGAATCACACATAATATTAACATCATAAAATCAAAAACACTTTAATTGAATGGTTTAAGAAAATGGAATACCATTATACATAAAATGGAATGCTACCATGAAATTAAAATAGCTTTCACCTTAAATTTTAACATAATATTATTTACTCATAAATTCATTGATAATTAAATTATATAATAAAATCCTTTTTTATTATGGATAATATTATATTTTTAATTAATTAATTAAAAACAATATCCAATATTTTATTCAACCATATTCTTATAATCTTGAATATTATATATATATATTATCATTCTCTAGCCACCCATTTATGAAAACAAAATAATTTTGTATTCACATATATTAAAATAATTAATTTTTCGAGTCACCATCCTCTAAAACACCTCATTGAATCACCATATCTTTATCATTATTCTCATTCACTACTCTTAATCCACCACACAAAAAAGGACTCAATGGAACTTTTGTAAGGATAATAGAGTTCCTTGGGTTTTATAAAAAATGAAATATCTATTACCCCCTTTTATTGATAAAATGTCTCTATTAATCATCAATTAATTTAATCCAATGGAATCATAAAATCTTATAACATGACCATTAAAATTAAAATATTAAACTTTCTCATTAAAATTGATCTAGTAAATTATACATCACTCAATATAAAAATATCTGAACACAGAAAGCTTCATTTTCAATCCATAGTCAGGTCAACACCTGATGAAAAATAATAGAGAATAATTTTCAACTTTAAAAATAAATTAATAAAATATTTAAATAAATAAATAATCTCCCAAATTATTTAAACAAAAAATATTTTTTTCTAATTCTATATAATCGCACACCTTATGGTAAAAATTATATTCCAAAATAAATAGTGCCCTCATTTTATATTCTTTAGACCTTCAAAATAACCATTTTACACTCCATATCCAAAATAACCAAAATACTTTCAAATAATTTCATGAACTCTAATATTTAAAAATATGGGTCTCTATCAATATAATAATATTATGTTTTGTGATGAAAATTTATTTATAATTCATATATAGAAATCTCTTCTAATAAACATGTTGTAAATATGTTATTTTTTGTATATATATGGCATGTTTTGGAGATTTGTATGTAAAAATATATTATCTTCTATAGAATATTTTTTATTTTAGATGCATTAATTATATTTTATCCATTTATAAAATGTTTAGTTAATATACATGTCATATATAAGTTATGTTTTGAAAATGTTTGTTACATTTTTTGGAGAAAAAATATATTTTGTCTATATATAAAATGTTTAATTCATAAACATACCAAAAATAAATTATGTTTTATTTATATATATATATATATATAATTTTGTACATGTGTATGTAAAAAATATATTTTATTGAATTCAATATGTTACATTGTTGGGCAAAAATCCCTCAAGGTAACATTGCAGTATTTTTGGGTTGATTGTGTTTGTTGACAAAGCAGGTTTCCATGGAGAATTGTCGAGTTCCCGAGAAGTTGTTGACATTCCATGTTGACAAAGAACTTTGACAAAGGAAAGGACGGTCTGGAGGCGGTACAAAAGAGCAGTACAAGGTGGCGCCGTTTTCCAGTGTTTGCCAAATTTTTGGGCCTGAAAATCGCCAATGGAAAATGGAGTGATATGTTGTTGGCGAAGGTTGAGGAGAGAGAAATGAAGGAGGTGTGCGGAAAAATCAAGCGTGGCGTGCAAAACTAGCGGGTTGCGCGAAATCTTGAAGTGTGGCGCGCAAAACAGCGGGTTGCGCGAAATTGTATTTCGCGCAAAAGATGTTTCAAGGCCGAAAGCTTGAAAATCGGTAAAGGCATGAGGCGCGCGAAATTTTGGAGGCGTGCGCGGAAAATTGAAGTGGCGCGCGAAATAGCGGATGAAGTATTTCGCGCAAGAGGTGTTACGAGGTCCGAAGCTCATAAAATGGCAAAGGCATGAGGTGCGCGAAATTATGGAGCAGTGCGCGGAAAATGTTTGTGCGCGGAAGATCAAAGCGGATTACGCGCTCAAGGAGGGTTTTTCGCGCGGGGTCGATTTTGCCTATAAATATGAAGTGACCCTCCTCCATTCAGTAGAGTTCAAGACATAGAAAATACCCGAGCTCTGGTTCGCGAAATTGAAGTTAGAAAGTGTGTTGCGCGTAAACTTAAAGTTTGTGCGTAAAGTCAGATTGCGCGAAAAGCAAAGGCTGCGCAGAAAGTTGGTGATTGGCGCGTAAAAGGAAGATTGCGCGAAAAGTGAATTTCGCGCAAAAGTAGTGAATTGCGCGCAAGGCAGTTTCTAGGCTGCGCGTAATATTTGGAGGTTGCGCGAAAAAGTAATTTCGCGCAAACCATAGAAATTGCGCGCAAGACAACGTAAGGGTTGCGCGTAAAAATTGAGGTTGCCCGGTACATCCGGTGCAAAGTGAGATTCATCTACGGGTGAAAGTTGAACTTCAACAGAGCATCTACATACAGAGAAAGATGCATTCCTTAATGAAAATGAAGAGACCTACAGGCCTATAAACTGTGAGTGAATCCCTTCCAAGAGCAGTGAGCTTAGGAAGAGGAAGAAGGTGATCCTCTCCACCGGCAGTGAGCCAGAGAGAGAGAAACAGGGAGTGACCCTTGGGAAAGCAGTGAGCTGACCCTAAACCTTGTAAAGGCAGTGAGCCTGGGCATAGAAGTGATCTAGCCCGAACATTGTAATCCACAGCTAGTGAAGTCTAGTGGAATTTGGTACGAACCGGCAACTTGTCGGCGTATGCTCCTTGGACGTAGCCCTTAGCGGTGAACCAAGTAAAAATCTCTGTGTCTGCCTGCTTACTTTCCTGCATTGCATTCAAATCATCATCATCAGGTAAAGGAGACAAGTGATCATAGTAACCACACAAGTTCAAACAAAGTGACCCTTGTAACAAAGAGGTCAAGATCCAGTGGGGCAGGAAGAACTTGAAAAAGAATATCCATACCCTGATTCACCCCCCCTCTCAGGGTATATTGGCCCCTATTGGCCCTAACATACATTTTCTAAAAATAAGTTATATTATATCCTCTTATAAAATTTTATGTCAATATATATTGCATATAAGTATTATCTTTTGTATAAATTATTGCATTGTATAGAGAAAATTCATTTTATCCATATATTAATTGTTTTATCCATAGACATGTGACAAATATATTATTTTATGTTGAGTATGTTTCATTATCTAATAATATATTTTGTTATGTGAATTTAAAAATGTCATGTCAATATAAATTCGATATATATCCATAAATGTTTAATTCGTAAACATGTCATAAATATATTATGTTTTATCTATATCTATATATATATCATAGTTTTTGTAATTTTATATGAAAATATATTATCTCTTACCTAATATTTTATATTCTATAAACTTTAATTACGTAGTGATCATTTTTTAAATTTAAGAAATTGGTTCTTATTTTGAGATATGGATCTTTCCCTTTCAGGTTATACTTATGAAAATGGGGGAAAAGAGTTCAAGGAATGGCTGTGGGCCTATTACACAACGTGACTAGAAGTTACATGTTCTGTATTTCCAAGTACATGTCATGTAATTAGATTTACACACCGTTTAATCCCAGTACACATCCATGTGATGTCCTGGATAGGATTTGTATGGACACGACGTGTAGTCTCTAGTACAAGTAGTGTACTTTTTTTGTTAAATTGGGTGGTAGCATCATTTTTGTAAAAACATACAGAAATCACCCCCTCCATTCAATGAATAGTGTGCCCAGGTGATCCAAGGATAGGGTGGCCTCCCGTTTCATTATCTGATCTTCGGTTTGAACACCGTTGGATGTGTTGGATTGCCCTTAGTGAGCTCTAGATTCTTATTGATCCTTTCTTTCTAATTTTTCTCTCAAACTAGTTATCGAGGTTTGACAGTTTTTATTTGTTTTATAGATCTACTCTATTTTAGGTATAAATGAATATTGACACTAGACAAGGAGAGTCATACTAACATAATCTAGGTTGTCTAGTGCCTTTTGATAATTATCATGATGTTTATATATGTCGGAGTGTCGTGTGCCCATTTTTAGTGTGTCACTTGATTTTTAAATTACCATTATTTTTTTCTATTGGTGTTTAGGTAATTGAATAACTATTTTAAAGTATGAATTAGGTTGTTTACCTTGATTAAGGGCCACCCCATGGGTGTGTTTCCCTTGGAATGATCGTTTATGGTTATTTGGCCAAGGTTGCCTATAAGACATGCCTTGTTTCCCTTATTGGGTTGTCAAGTATGAATTAAATTTATAATGGAATTTAAATTGTGATAAATTTTGATTAAATTGATTAAGGGTTTGGGATTAGTGATTTTCCCTTTTCCCCATGTTATGCTTATGCCTGTTTAAACATGTTTGGAATGTTTTTCTCCAACTGTGGACCTGCCCATGTGAGTTAGGATGTGTTAAGGCCTTTTAATGGTTTAGATTACATAATAGGATTATTATGTAAATTTTTCCCATGTGATTGATTTAAGATTAAATCTATGTTATAGTTTAATTCCCATGTGTTTCTTTGTATATAAATTGTGCCCACATGATTTATTGATGTTAAACCATGTGATAGTTTAATTCACATGTGTTTCTTGTTATATGTTATGTGACCATGAGAGTTAATATGTTAAATCTAAGTAATTATTTAATTTACATGTGGTTTCTCATATGAAATGATTAATAAGGGTTAATTAACAATGGGAGAGCCATAGTCTCAGTTAAAAGACAAGTTCAGGATCATGTGACTAAATAAACCTTATATACCTTGGGTGAACCATTGTCTCAGTTAAAAGAAAATGGATGGGTTCAAGAGGTTAATTATGTAAAGTTTGTGAGAGAGCCACAGATAGGGTGTTCAGGATCATTGGGGATTATTTAAAATTCTGAGAAAACCTAGGATCTATTAAGGGATACCCAGTTCAGTCTCTATTGAAAAATGATTAAATGACTATTATATAATGAGTTGATGATTACCTTTATATGTGGGGTCATCAGGCCTAGGCTGGACCTCGATACTTTTATATAATCCAATGTAATTAAATAATGAAATAGAATGACTAATGATGCGTTTTCCAAGCCAAATCACAAGCTTGGATTCATTATTCACTTATACTTACTTACATTGTCTTCTGAGACATCTGTTGTGCTTGATTTTGAGTACCCATGGTTTACTTATTTCACTATTGTAAACTTCCTATTATATTTATTCACTAATATATTGGCATAGAACTTATGTGGTTACCTTCTAGGATTTAGTCTCACACCCTGTTTGTGTCATTATTTTGGGCTCAAATAGATTATATTATTGTAGGTATTGATTAGGGAAAGCACCCTGCTATAGGTACTTGATGTGCTGCTTAGGAGTAGGAGAGCGTGGAACTGAGATGAGGCTTGTGATTCTTCCTTGTATATTTTGTTTCTTTTTATATTTTGAGAAATATATTGTGTATTACTGTAGTGTACATGTTTTGGTTGCTTTCTTAGAACATATAACATGTTGTATCATCTTTTTTATTGAATGATGCTTGGTTATATACTTAGTAGTCTTCTGCTGTTTATTTCAATTGTATGATATTTAATACTTCTTCTATTGTATTATTATTTATTTTTTTGTGTTACACTTTTCCAATGAGGGAATAATTTACCCACTATCATACCTTAGGCCCACGCTGCTAGTCGGCAGTCTCTGGCATTTGGGAAAATGTATTTGAGGCCATGTGGACAACTGGGCACGGGGCACCAGTTGAGTGACATCTGGATCTAGGATGTTATAAATTAGTATCAGAGCATTTTTTTTGGTTTGATTTATTGTTTAGAAATGATAGACGGATATGGAAATGCCTGTGGGTTATGATCCCACTTGGATCAAAATTTGGTGTATCATGTTTCAACCATGGGATGTAGATTGTGTTTTTATATGATATATGTGGATTCCAAGCTTTGATATTTAGGGATTATGGGCCCCCACGGATTATAATTTGGAACACCATTACGTTATTTTGAAAAAACAGGGGTTCTAGGGAAGTTTCTGAGTCTTACTGTCTGGAAACCTAGACAACATGGCGTGTTATGCTTTGAACACGCGTCATATGTTATTCTATTTGGGAAGATAGAACTTTTCTTTAGTACTGCTTTGTACTCAGAGTACACATTGTGTGGTTTTTTATTGTGTGTCTAGCCATGTGAGAGAGAACAAAGGTTTTTGGTTTTTGGTTAGTGCACTCCGTTTACGGTAGATACACACCATGTAGTTTTACTTAGGTAGATCTTGTGTGACTCCAGCCACATGGAAGTGCATGGACAGGATAGAGAACTTGAGTACATTTCGTGTGTTGGGACGACATGTCATGTACCTGAGATATTTATACACCTAGGCCAGTGGGAGTACATTCCTATGTAAGAGATGGAGGGTACACATTGTGTGTGGTTTCTACACGCTGTGTACTTATTTCTGTTACCCTTTAAGGGTCTTTTCATGTTTTATCCCCTATTATCATTTTTGGACCCGTGAGTAGACCTTTATGAGTTGTTTTCCACATGGATCAGGATGGTGAAACTCTTGAATCATTGTGAGGACTCATAATGGGTTTTAAGGGGATTTTATCTAAATGGATATGTTCTTCCCCTAGTTACCATTTTCAGTTTTCACCTGAGAGTGAACTTGGTGTGAATGATTGTTTTGGTGTTCGGACCAATCTATTTAAGACTATTAAACTAAGATGAGTTGCAAGTTTTCTCTCTTGACATATGATTTTCTAGGGATTCCCTTTTAGGATCCCTCTACTATGTACCATTTGTGATAATCATTATTGTATGATTCCTCTAAGTGTTTGACCTGACCAAACCTGGCCTTAGTAGTGGGATTTTGGTAGTATCTTTCATTGTTTGACACCTAGACCTGACCCATGGGGCAGGAAGAGTGGTGAGTTCTTAGAGGAATGTTTTGACCTAAACTATTTGATATCTACACTTTTGAGATTTGAGTTTTTCTTGTATCTATAGACCCTCATAGGTTTCCTTAATTATTAAAAAGGAACTTACATGTTCTTTTGATGTTGTCCCTAGTAGTATGTTTGGTTTCTAGAGAGGAAACCCTTGTAAGAATGTGTGATCATTGTATATTGAATTTTAATATTGGAATGAGAATTAGGGAATGCTTGGTTTAGTAGGTGAGACATGCCCCGGGCATGGTCAGCTGCTTAGGAGTCCATGTGAACCTCTCTTTATTTAAGTGATGGGAGACTTGATATGTTGTCATCTGTGTAAATGGTTGTGTTGATGATGTGATTTTGAGCTAGTTCTTACATGATCCATCTAGTACTAGGATGTGTATGGTGGATAACTTATGAATAGTACCCAGAATGTGTCGTTATTGTAAACTTAGGGTAGTATATTTTGACATATGCAATACCCATCAAGTTTTAAATGTTAAAAATGAGTCGTTGAGTTTAGTTAAATTTTTGAGATTTGAGCTGTTGTGTCTATTCTCAGTTATCTCTAGAGTAGAGTGACCTAAACATTATGGAACCATGTTTTTCCCACTGCTTGGGAGGAATTTCTAAGACATGGGTTTTTTGAAAGTCTGGTTGTTATAAATTCATATTTCATGCCAAGTGATATGATGTGGTGATCATGGTTGGCGGAACGACACTCGTGCGTTTAATTTGGTTCTGAACTTGTGCTTTTGAGAGCAGTTTTTCCTTCTTATTGATGTTTAAGACACTCCTAGGTGGGGATCATCACGTCTGTTCTATTTAAATTTGTTCTTCCATGTAGAAGGATCACAATCAATGACCATTCGAAGATAGTCATTTCTACTTGAATACATTTAGGCTTTCTAGTCTTATTTCATGTTGATGCCTTTTTGGCAGGACAACATTGTTGAATTTTGGTTGTGTGTGTATTCTTTATGAGGCACCAATGTTCATGAGTAGAACTCTATGATTAACCATAATATTTTAAAGAAATTCCTTATGATAAAGGCATTGCAATCGGTTAAATGATGATGTGTCAGCAGGTGAATCTGAGTTTTCTTTCAGGAGGTTTACCGGTAGTGGTTCTACTATCCTTCTCTGGAAATCCTTAAGTTACTATTAGTGTTCTATTTATTAAGAGATGATCATATACCCTATATTGACATTTTCTTGGATGCACTAAGAGTTTGTCAGTAATACATTGTGCTACAGTTAAAGGTTTTTGGGATGGTTTGTGATCTCTTTATATGTTGTGCGCTGAATGCGTAGTTTTAAATGAGTCTTGGTTAATCCTGAGTGATACTTGGGTTCCATGTAGGAATTCCTTGAATGGACTCTGGGATGCCTTTCGTATACTTCAATATGACCACTAGGTGGATGCCGCTTTGGGTTCATCCAGTGTTCTTATGTAGACTTTAGGCCTTGTACCAAATTCTCACCTGTAATGAGAGTATGGACCACCTTGGTGAGTTCCTCAGACTCTGAGTTTATGAATCTGATGTTATCTCAGACTTATAGTCAGTCTGATATGTGATGTTTTAAAAGGAGTTAACGATTCCAGTGGGATGGATATGGAATTATGCTTTTTTTCATTGTGAATGCATGATGCCTTGAGAGAAGGAATTGTGTTTCTATTATAATATTTCAGCCTTCTAATCTAGGTGTATCAGAGATAAGTCATCAAGTGATGGTTTGACTCATTACCCTTCTTGTTCTTCATGTTTGGTTCCAGTGAACCAGTTCAAAAACTCTGCCAGTTTAAGGTGGGTGTGGTGTAAAATCCCGCAATATATTTTGAGGAAAGATTGTGTGACCACTTTTGATGAGTTCGATCAGGGTTCAACCATTCTTTGTTGTGAGGTTGTTGTTATGACCTCAATTATGTTTGGGTTTTCCCAGTTAAAAGAAAATCATTCAGGAAGAATCACTAGAATGCTCAGGGGCATGCTGTAGGTTTTGGGCACAGAGGAATCATAGGATGGGTGTGTACCCAACATTGAAAATTTACATAATTGATGATTAATCTAGGATCAATACGATGATGAACACCAATATCCATAGAATTTAATAAAAGATAAAATACAAAGGATAGAACCTGTAACCAAGAAGATAGGATGGACATATTTTTTTATAATTAATTGAATTAAATTGTAGAATTACCTCCAAGGTGATTATTTCTTCATTGATGCATCCAACCACAGGTTAGAGGTGTGGCTTTTTTGTGATGTAGAATCTAAGGATAAAAATCCTCTAGAGGTGATCCACATGTGCTCCATGTATCACCAGATTTCGCTGAAGGAGTCTATGGGTTCAAGTGTTGAAGACCCTTGCGATTGCGATGTCCTCCTTAGATCGCCTTGATAATCACTTCCAAACCATTCTCCTTGATATGGTATAGGGGGTCTCTCTCATTCTTGAGAGTGTTCTTTGAGAAATAAGAGTTATCTAGGCTTGAGATCTTTTCTCCAAGGATGTTGTTCACACAATGATCGGTTAGCTAGTCGAATGACCCCTTGGATAATTTAAAGAATAATAACATAACAGAGAATTTAATTCACCAGGTAATAATAAATAATTAGCATAGATGACATTACATAATTTTTTATTCCATGTGAAACCCCATTTCAAATAATAATATAAATACTATTATTTCTATGACATGTGATTAACTTGCACTTTATATTTAAATATTATTTAACCAAATAATATTTAATATTATTTCTCACTGAACCCATAACTTGGTCCACCAATCCTCCTCAATATTTATTGGTCCTTGAATAATGACTATTTATTTATAAAAAAAATATTAATGAAATATTCACCAATGTTAGACTCCACATGTTTTAATGATCTCAAATCATGTTATCCTTTCCCTATGCTTTAATGTTTACAACTCATGGTATAAACTTTCACAAGATCTAGATTCCTATAAATCATGTTTGAATAGTGTAAACTATATTTAATTTTGTTCTATAATGTTTTATTATATTAATGCTTATGTATAATTCATTATTTACATATTATTTACTAAGATAGCTTTACATATTTTTGGCTAAGTCTGAGAAACTGTAATTCTACAACCAGTTATGGATTTTGGAAAAGTCCCTGACATTGTAAGCCAGACACTGCAAACCCTGACATCGTAATCCAGACACCATAAACCCTGACTATGTGACCCATACACCATAACCCAGAAACCGTAACCTAGACACCGTGACCCATAAACTATGACCCAGACACCGTACCCAGTTTCATATTTCATAGAGTCTTTGACACGGGTTATTTACTACCATCACCAGCACATCATTCAAGGTTTTCATAAAGGACTAGACACCATTCCTGAGACACTATGATCTTGACACCGCATCTCTGCTACCAGTTCCTAATCTCAATGCAATTATGGTATCATGATTATCTCACATATTAAAGTAAAATAAGAAGACACCATTTCCTGGTGACACAGTTTCCTGGTGACACTGTTTCCAAGTGATATGGTTTCAAGACAAACAGTGACACTGTTATTTAATCTGTTTTGTCATTTTCAATTTAATTTCTAACGGTCATATTTGAGTCATTTAAAGGCACTGACATAATTAATTTTTCTTTATCGACATGTCACCTGACAGTATGAGGTACGAGGTGTAGAATACATGCATCATGTCGGCTCCAACACATGCACCCCATAACAAAAAGGAAAGTGCAGCACTGGAGAAAGAAATAGAGGAACGACCATTTGAAAAAGCTAACTAATGCATGAAACATGATACAATTTGAGAACACACAAATAAATCTTGATCCCTAAAGGATGAACTACCATTGATCAAAGCCTAAAAAATCTTCGTAGTACCTACCAGAAGAATATGAGCTACATAGCTTACACCATCAAACTGGGAACCAGGGAACTAGAATCGCGATACTCTTTTTTCACAAGAGGACTCGATATTTTCATCCACTTCATCCTACAAGTGTTGAGATGCTTTGAATAGCACTCAGAGCACTTCTAACCCTATCTCAACTTATTTTCTCTATTGTGTACTATTTTTATCTTTAGAGTAGTGTGTGTGTGTGTCTGTATTAAAACACACACTATCTCCTAGATTAAACTAAAGGATACAAGATATCTTTCCTCAAATATCTTCTTACATTTGTTTACTCCCATGGATAAGTGTGGAAAAGGTCCTTGTGTGACATGGTAGATTATACCCACAAAGAATAGTGGAAGATGTTGTGTGGCCTGGATAGTCTGTGTATTTGATGTTTACCCTGATCTGTGGTGTGGATAAAGTTTATTAAAATAACCTTCTTGGTGGTAGGTGATCACCAAGTGGAGTGGAATAAGTCTCGACTTGAGATTGAACCACTTGTTTTATCCGCTGTGTATTTTAATTTATTTTTTCTATGCTTTACTATATATTTCATAAAACTAGATTTTACTTTTATATTTATTCTTGTATAGAAGTTGTAATTTTTTCCCTTGTTAGAATAGCCTCAAAAGATGTATCAATAATTCACATTGATATTACTAAGAATTAATCAATCTTTTGAGAAGTTATTTGAATAGTCAAACTATTATAACCGCATTACCTTGATTAACTGGCATGTATTCATTTCTACAGGGGAATAATTTTAATTAAATTTTTAACAAAAAAATTTATAGATACTCAATTCACCCCCCCCCCCTATTGAGTACTCTACTCCAACCATCATTTGGTATCAGAGGGATTTATTCTTGTTAAAGATCTAGTTTTAAAATCTTCTCAACTATGATTTTAGTTGTACATTAAAGATTTGTAAATTCTAGTTTTTTATAAATTTATATCTCTTTAAAATTATTTCTCTATTATAGATAATAGACTAAAAGGTGATTCTACCAACAGACCTCCATTTTTCAATGAAACTGATTATTCCCAATGGAAAAATTAAAATGAAAATACATTTAGAAAGTATGGGTTTTAAAATATGGTATTTAATTATAGATGAGTATAAGATTCATTCTATTGATAGAAATACTTGGGATGACCCAACTAAGACTGCTTATAAAAATAATTGTAAATCAATGAATTCCCTATACTGTGCCTTAAGAGATGAATAATTCAATAGAATTTCTACATGTAAAATTGCCCATGAAATCTAGGACACTCTCTCTATTTCACATTAGGTAAAAACTAATGTGAAATAAATGAGACTTAATACTTATACTATTAAGTATGATAACTTTAGAATGAAGCCTGATGAGCCTATTTCGGATATGTATCTCAGGTTCAATGAAATTGTAAACACAATGATCTCTCTCAGAAGAGAATTTATAGCCAAAGAAAAAATTATGAGGATTCACAAGTGCATACCTGATAGATGGAGAGGAAATTTTGTCTCAATTATAGATTCATGTGACATAAACAAATTACCAGTCAAAGAACTCATTGGGAAACTAATGATGTATAAATAAGATTTGAAATTCAACAAGGAAGAGGAGGATGAACCCAAAAGAAAATCTATGGTATTTAAGACCACTACCTATAAACACAACGAAAATGAGAAACTATAATCCTCTATAGAATATTCTAATAGTGAAAAATATTCATATGATAGTGATGAGGATATGGCTCAATTATCCAGAAAGTTTAAGAAATTTTAAAAAAGGAATAAATTCATTAGAAAGCCTAACTTCAAAGGAAGATATGATGAAAAAGGAAGCTGGAAGAAGGATTGGAAAAGAAATGACAAGTCTAATGAGATAGTATGCTATAAATGTAAGTGAAATGGACATTTAAATGCTTAATATCCCAAGATCAAGTATAAAAGGAAATGTGAGTACAAATATATAAATTATGAAAAGGAAATGAAAGAAACATTGAGTGCTTATGAGGATAGTGCAAGTGACTTAGAGTCGTCACATGATGAACAGTCTAACAAATCCAATATGTGTTTCATGACAAACACATGTGAGGTAACCCTAGAATATCCTATACAAAATTCCTATTATTCTGGAGATGAAAGTGATTCTAAAAATATTTCTAAATAAGAAACTTTTGATTATTTCAATATGCATGAAGAGACATGTAATTAACTAAAATATAAATACAAGTATTTAAAGAATTAGTATGCTCTTACCTCAACTGCGAAATCTGAACTTGTTGTAGAAAGATAAAAAAATGTTCAATTACTCAAAGAAAAAAATAGATTAAAGATATCTAATGAGCAATTTAAAAAGTACCATGAAATTTTTACTAATGGTAAATATGCCTTGGTAAAAAATTCTAGGTAAACACATTGCCCCTAAATACACTACTGGTATTGGTTATCAACCTGGTAAAATAAATTTTGAAAAAAATAATTTTGTTTCTAAATCTAGAACATACAGCTTTATTACTAGTTCAAGAAAACAATATTCTAGTTCAAATTATGATACATCCTCTATTGTTTCTAGCTTTTATAGACCAAATAAAGTTTATTTCTCAAACACTTTACATAATTCTTATAGGAAACCTATGAGGCAGATGTGGGATCCTAAAGCACTACTTACTAATATTACTAGACCTAAACAAATATGGGTACCAAAGTCTATTTTCATTTGAATGTTTTATAGGAAAATTGTTTGAAGAGCTCCTGTAAAAGATTATGGTACTTGGAAATTGGGTGTTCAAGACACATGAAAGGAAACTATTCATGTTTCAAAAACCTAATAAATATTGATGGTGGGCATGTCACCTTTGGTGACAATGCCGAAGGAAAAATCATTGTCCTTGTCCAAATCAGTAACTCTAACTCATTTTTAATTTATAAAGTACTTTTTGTTGATGTACTAAAATATAATCTAATTAGTATTTCACAACTATGTGATAATGGATTACATATTAAATTTTAAAATGATGCTTTTAATGTTTTTAATTCTAAAAATTAATTATTATTTTCTAAATTAAGAAATGAAAATGTATATTCTGTTTACTTATATTCTTTAGCTTCTCAGAATGATTCATGTTTAAATGTATTTCACAGTGTCCTGGCTTTGTTATAAAAGTCTAGAAAACTGCAATATTTACTCTCTTGGAAAGCTAAATAGAAAGAGTTTAGTCAAATATCTACCCAAACTAGCATTTCCAAATGATAAAGTGTGTAATCCTTGTCAAAATGGAAAGAAACCCAAATTTTCCTTCAAACCAAAGAAAGGAGTTTCAACTTCTCAACCTATTGAGTTGGTTCACATGGATTTTTTTAGACCATATAGATTATATAGTTTAAATGGGAAGCACTATGTTTATGTTCTTGTAGATGACTTTTCTAGGTATACATGGACCTTTTTATTGGCTCAAAAAAAGTGAATCCTTATCTCATTTCACCAAGTATGATAAAACCATATAAAACCTTAGTGGAAATAGAATCAAATCTCTAAGAAGTGACCATGTCTATGAATTTGAAAATCAAGATTTTGAATCCTTTTTCTCACAAAATGGATATAATCATAATTTATCTACCCCTATAATGCCTCAACAAAATGGAGTTGTAGAAAGAAGAAATAGGACCTTGAAAGAAATTGTTAAAACCATGCTTAGTGAATATGAATTACCTATTTATTTTATGGGATGAAGCTATAAATACAGTATGCTATATTATTAATAGAGTGTTGATTAGACCTATTATTAAAATAACTCCATATGAGTTGTAGAATAATAAAAAACCCAAATTTAATTACTTCAAAGTATTTGGTTGAAAATTCTATATCCTTAATACCAAGGATTGTCTTGAAATATTTCCATCCAATAGTGATGAATGCATATTTCTATGATATTCAATCTCTAGTAAAGCCTATTGTGTATTTAACAAAAGAACTAAATGTGTGGAAAAATATATCCTTGTTAAGTTGGATGAGATAGATCCACATGAGCTTAAGACCTCTCTACAGAATCTTAAGGATGATATGTCAAATCTAGACATCAATGCTAAATACACTAACTATCCTATAAAGGAATCTGTAAAAACTTCCAGTTCTAAAAATTCTCCATATTCAATCCATAATGAACCCGAACCTATTGAAGAACCTGAAATCACTAGCCCCTCATTTTATAGAGCTATTGAAACTCTTAAAAACAATCCTTTGGATGTTGTTTTAGGAGATTTAGATAAAGGAACACAAACTAGAGTTTCTCTTAGAAATCTGGTTGAACGTCAAGATTTCTTGTCACAAATTGAACCTAAAAACATCAATGATGCTATCAATGATGAATTTTGGGTGATGGCTATACAAGAATAGCTTAATTAGTTTGAATGGAAAAAAGTCTGGAAACTTGATGACAGACCCAAATACATGTTTACCATAGGCACTAAGTGGGTTTTTAGAAATAAATTAGATGAAGATTGTAACATAGTTATAAACAAAGATAGATTATTTTCACAAGGCTACAATAAAAAAGAATTAGTTGACTATGAGGACACCTTTGTACCAGTAGCTAGACTTGAAGCCATTAGAATATTTCTTGCATATACAGCACATATTAATTTTAAACTATATCAAATGGATGTCAAGAGTGAATTCCTAAATGGGTATATAGTAGAGGATGTATTTTTTGAACAACCCACTAGTTTCACAAATCCTAACTTTCCAAATCATGTTTTTAAATTATCAAAATCTTTGTTTGGATAAAAACAAGCTCTAAGAGCTTGGTATGATAGATTAAGTACTTTTCTTATTTATAGATGTTTTACAAAAGGTATAGATGGTCCTACTCTTTTTATAAAATGAATTTCCAATTATTTTTTAGTAGTTCAAATTTATGTATATGATAATTTTTTTGGATATTCAAAAAATTCTTTATGTGTTTAGTTTTCTAAAATAATGAAAAATGAATTTGAGATGAGTTTAATGGGAGAAATAAAATTCTTTCTTGGATTTCAAATCTTTAAAAATAAATATAGTATTATTTTAAATCAAATAAAATATAATAAAAGTATTCTAAAACATTTTGGCTTGGATAGAACTAAAAGTATTGATACTCCAATGAGTACTATTTTAAAGTTGGATCTTGATGAAGATGGAAAATATGTTGATCAAACCACTTACAGAGGAATGATTGGAAACTTACTCTACTTAACTACTAGATGACTTGATATTATGTTTAGTGCATGTATGTTTTCTCTTTTTCAAGTGAAACCAAAATAATATCATTTAAATTATGTTAAAAGAATTTTCAAATACCTCAAACATACACCCAATCTATGACTATTCTATCCTAGAGGAAAATAATTTGAATTAGTCAGCTATTCTGATGCTGATTTTGGTGGTTGTAAGTTAGATAGAAAAAACAGCTCTAGAAAATGTCACATTTTATCCAAGTCTCTAGTGTCATGGTGTAGTAAGAAACAAAACTCTATTGAATTATCTACTGATGAAGCTGAATACATAGTTGCTGGTAGTTGTTTTGAACAAATTTTATGGATGAAACATACATTACTAGACTATGGATATCAATTCAGACATGTACCTATAAATTTTGACAATAAAAGTGCTATTAACATTTTAAAAAATTCTATTTCACACTTCAAGACAAAACATATTGATGTAAGACATTACTTTTTTAGAGACAATTATCCAAAAGATGATATCACTTTGAAATTCATTAGAACTGAATGTCATCTTGCTGATATATTTTATAAACCATTAAATTCTGAAAGGATAAATTACATCATACATGAATTAGTAATGATAAATCTCAAGTATAAAGTGTACGGCTTCAAAACTTTCTGTTTCACATTTACTATTTCACACTTACTGTTTCACAGCTTACTGTTTCACAGTTTACGATTTCATGATTTGTGGTTTCACAAGTCATTGTCTTAGAATTACTGTCTCACTCTCACGATTTCACGGGTTACTATCTTGAATTTATTATTTCATGTTTATGGTCTCACATTTACTATATCTCAGTTACTGTCTTGCAATTATTGTATCAAATGATACGGTTGCACTATTTGGAGGCACACCGTAAGGATAACACCGTGAAAATTTGTTCTGGTCTCACCGTAATGACTCGGTTTTAGTTTTATTTGTATTTTATTACCTGTATCGATGTGTTGATTATTTTATTGTTTTTATCCCGTAATTTTTAATTTCTGATGACTGAAATTTATAAATAATAAAAACCAAATATCTTTCACTCCTTTCTTCACTCGAGCTATCTTCTCTCGAAACTGAAACCCCTCTCTTTCAAACCGTAAGTCCTATTTCATCCCTTTATCTCTATCGAACCCAAGTTGAATCCCTAGAATAAATCACCCATATTAATCAACTCTTGAGAAGTTAAAACCTTATAAGAGAGTGAAAAGGAAACAGAAATCAGTGCCTGAAGGACCATTGAATATGAATCTTGTTGATAGAATTTTAGTACCTGAAAAGGAAGTCTATTTGAAGTGGTTGCTGAAATATAAGTCACTAGTTTTGAAGGTACTGTAAGATAATGGATGGTTGAACTTGTTCACAAAAGAGACAAGGCTGATTTATCCAAAACTCATTTCCCAGTTTTATCAGTATGTCCAATTTTTATTCTATGCTGAAGATGGATTTTTTGTAAGAAGCAGGATTAATGGTCAAAGTTGTTCCTTTCCATCGAGATTATGGGATAACTACCTAGGGATACCTCATAAAGGAATATTTTAGGATTACCATAGAGGTCCTCCTACTCCTAGTTATGCTTTTGTCTTAGAATCCCTTGGATGTTTGACTGGAAATAATATTAAAATAAGGGAAATTACTACTGAGTTGGATGGTGAAACGAGGTTGCTGTTTAAGTTTATCCAGAATCTTATTAGTCCAAGAAAAGGGTATTTTTTTAATCTTAAGTATCAATATGAGTTCTTGATACGTCTTATAAAAATGGAATAAGATTAATATTTGTAAGTATATTATACTTCATATGTTCGAATTGATTAAGACAACCTCAATGTATACTTCTTTGTTCTATTCAAGATTAATCTCTGCAATGTAATCTACTAAAGGAGTGTTTGACCCAAATGAATAATTCCTCAAATATTATGAGTTTTGTATCTCAAAGGATGCTGTCAGAAGGATGAAAATAAGTTGTAATCCTAGGAAAAAGTCTTGGGTAGAGGAAAATGAAAGGATGTATGAAAAGTTTAATCCATCCAAGAATCCTTCAAGACCTAATAACATATCTGATATTGGTTTGGAACTAGATGAAGTGGTTGATTATTCTAATGAAGAAGAAGAAGAGACTATTGTTGCACTTATGGAAGGAACTATCTTGGACAAATAATATAGTGGTCTACCTGTTCCAAAAAATGTAATTGATAAGAATGTACCTATTACTAAAAGAAGTGTTTATTTATAATAATAACCTTCTTCTAGAAAAGAATATTCTACTGGTGTAAAAGAAAAAAAATTCCTAAAGAGCATCTAGAAGAAGAGCTTGCTATTGAAGAAGAGGCTACTATTAGGGAATAACTACAAACTAGTCCTGAATTTATCCCATCTACTGAGGAAATAATGGAACAAGACTTTTAGTTGGATAGAAAATAAATGGTTGAGGCTATTGGAGATGAAAATTTAGAAACAGATCAAGGGACTGGATCTCTTAGTCGTATAAGAGATGCATCTGTTGAGGGGGAGTAACACCCTAGCCTGGTAAGTTTTTAAGTTCCCAATCTTGTTGATAAAATCACTGTGGATGCCTGGAATAAGTTTCCTAGATACTTTGATGTAAATAATACCCAATAGGCCTCAGTTAAAGGCATAGAATTTTCTATTGTGTTTCAATTGAAACTAGTTTTTGATGTTTAAGTCATATCTTCTAAGGAGCCTGAACCTGTCTCAGCACCTGTTCTTAAACCTTCACAAGAACCTTCTACTTTTGTGAGTCACAGTGATCTGAAATCTTTTAGAGATACTTTGTTATCTAGATTTGAAAATATCATGAACACACAGCCTGCTCCTGTGACAAATCTTAGTAAAAGAGATGATACTTTTCTACTATAGAAAATCATATGGAAAATTCAACCAAAAATGATTCATGAAATACAAGAAGTTGTAATTGAGAACAATCAGTTGAGTGAGGAGGTGCAGTCTCTCAGATCTATAGTTTAATATATGCAAAAAAATTGTTACAATGAGGAAAAGCACTTGTTGCTCATCCTATTGAGGATGTTATTGATCAAATTCCATAGAAAGTTGTGTATCTAATTTAACCAAACTTGACTTCAATTTTTGACAAACTGACTGAGGGAAATATCAAGAATTTCATTGAGATACGTGAGCTTGTAGTTGGTATTAACAAGATGACTAATGAGTATATGCGATGTATATAGAAAGTTCTAAATTATATCAAGTCTCTCACTTCAGCTGTTACAACTTGCAATGCCTTTAGATAGTCATATCAACCTTTAGATAGTTATCTGATCAGAATTGTTGTCAAAGAAGAACTTCAGTTAGTATTAAGTGGTTTTGAAAAGGAAATTTTATCTTCCGTCATCAATAATAGTGATAGTGTACTTGAATTAGTGAGGATTCACTCAAAGATTTCCAATTATGCTCAAGAAGAAATTACTAAGAAAGTGGATTTCTACTTTAATAGTATTTTTTCTAAGTATGATATGACCAATCATTTCAAATATATTGTAAGGAATTTGAAAATTCATCCTATCACTCAAGACTTCAAGACCTAAGTCCAAAATATTAAATATGTCAATTCTCTATTGGAAAATTTAAGGGATAACAAAGATGATTTAGAGAAGGCAATGCAGTATGGTGGTGATATCATTACTGATTTCATTCAAATGTTGAAGCCTTATCTTCATGTGAAAAGCACTGCCATTGTGGCTCCTATAGCTGCACCATTGTGTCCTGGTTACGCTCCTTCCTCATCCACTTCTTTTGCTTCTACCTCAATGTCGATATCTCAGGCTATAAGCCATATTAGACCTATTATCGTTGAAAAAAACTTTCCTCGGACTTCAACCAAACCCACTATAGCACCTTCTATTTTTAAAGGGCTCCCTCTTCCTTCTCTAACAGTTAGCTCAATACCTTCTTCAACCTCTAATTATGCTCCTCTAGCTCCTTCTAAAGTTGATTCCAAGGGAAAATATGAGATAGGTAGTTCTTAAGAAAAGTGAAAACTGTATTTTGATAGATATATTTTTTATTTTTGCTTAATGCTTGTAATGACCAATATCTTTCCATATAATTCAATGTGTATTTTTCTTGTCTATTATCTTATTTACCATTATTCCATGTCTATTTTTCTTTTTTCTATATTATTCTTGATAATCCCAAAAGGGGGATAAAGAATACTAAGAATAGAAATCTAACTCCTATAATTTCTAATCATCAAAAAGGGGGATATTATTGGAATCCTCATGTTTTAATGATCACAAATATTGTTAACCTTTCTCTATTCTTTAATGTTTACATCTCATGGTATAAACTCTCACAAGATCCTGATTCCTATCAATCATGTTTGAATAGTGTAAACTATATTTAATTTTATTCTATAATGTTTTATTATATTAATTCTTCAGTCTAATTCATTCTGTGCATATTATTTCCTAAGACTGTTGTACATATTTTTGGCTAAGTCTGAGAAACCATAAGTCTTCCACTTGTTCTAGATTTTGGAAAAGTCCCTAACACCGTAATCCATACACCATAAACCCTGACACTCTAATCTAGACACCATAAACCCTAACACCATGACCCAGACACCGTAACCCAGACATTGTAACCCAGACACTGTGACCCAGACACTATGACCCAGACACCGTAACCAGTTTCATATTTCATAGATTCTGTGACACCGGTTCTTTAATACCATCACCAAGACACCATTCAAGGTTTTGAAAAATGAATAGACACTGGTCATGAGACACTGTGATTCTGACACCACATATGTGCTAGTGGTTCTTGATCTCAATGCAATTGTGGAATCATGACTATCTCACCGCTCAAAGTCAAAGAATAAGGCATTGTTTCCTTGTGAAATCATTTCCCTATGTCACCATTTCCAAGTAATACTATTTCAAGACAAACTATGAAACCTTTTTTTAATATATTTTTACATTTTCAATTTAATTTCTAATAGTCATATTCGAGTCATTTAAAGGAACTAACATAATTAATGTTTCTTTGTAGACATTCCACCTAACAGTACGAGGTACGAGGTACAGAATACATGCATCCTGTCGGGTCCAACACATACAACCCATAACAAAAATGAAAGTGTGGAATTGGATAAAGTAGTAGAGAAACTAGTGTTTGAAAAATCTAACTAATGCATGAAACACCATACAAATGAATAACACATGAATAACTATTGATCCCTAAAGGCTGAACTACCATCGACCAGATCCTAAAAGATCTTTGCAGTACCTACTAGAAGAATACGAGCTACATAGCCTACACCATCGAACTTGAAACCAGAGCACCAAACTCGTGATACTCTACTTTTCATAAGAGGACTCGATATTTTCATCTGCTTCATCCTAAAAGTCCAGAGCTGTATAGAATAACACTTAGAGTACTTATAAACCTCTCTCATTATATTTTCTCTATTGTGTACTATTTTTATCTTTTGAGCAGTGTGTGTGTCTGTATTAAAACACACATTGTCTGTTGTATTAAACCAAAGGATATAGGATATCCTTCCTCTTATATCTTTTTTACATCTGTTTACTCCCACGGATAAGTGAGGAAGAGGTCCTTGTGTAACCTGATAGATTATACCCATAAAGAATAGTGGAAGAGGTCATGTGACCTGGACATTCTTTATACTTTTGTTTACCCTGATCTAGGGTGTGGATCAAGTTTATTAAAATAAATTTCTTGGTAGCAGGTGATCACCAAGTAGAATGGATTAAGTCTCATCTTGAGACTGAACCACTTGTTTTATCCGCTGTGTCTTTTAATTTAGTTTTTCTCTGCTTTACTGTATATTTCATAAAACTATATTTTACTTTGATAGTTAGTCTTGTATAGAAGTTATAATTGTTTTGTCTTATTAGATTATCTTCAAAAGTTGTATCAATAAGTAACATTGATATTACTAAGAATTAATAAATCTTACGAAAAGTTATTTGAACAATCAAACTATTATAACCGTATTACCTTGATTAACTAGACTCTGTTCATTTCTATTGGGGAATATTTTTAAGTTAATTTTCAACAGAAATTTTTATAGATACTCAATTCACCCCCCTCTTGAGTACTCTACTCCAACCAAAAGCTGATAAATAAATATTATATTTGTAATATACTCTATAAAATAACTAGTGATAAATCAAATGTGATAAAGCATACATAAATAATTATTAAATCATAACTAGGAATAATATTTTTTTCAACTTGTTAAATAAATAAATTATTTTACTAAGATACTAGCTACACTTAGTGTGTGACCCTCAGGCCTCATTCTCATTGAAATTTGGTGGGATTTCCTAATGTCAAAGATTATTGTCTAGCAATGGGTCAAGGAACCCAAGAGAAATAATTTGATTTCACAATGATATTTCACCTCATACAAATGCTTATTATGTATTATAATCCCTTTTTTCCAATATCTCTAATCAAGCGGGTTACATTCAAGTTCCATCAACCCATGTGCTTGATTTCTCATTCTTTGACATCCTGGAACTGAACTTTCCAAGAGAACACCATGTACATGGATTTTAGTTAGGATATATCATTTCCATCATAGGTCATGAGATATCTACTTCTGTAGAAATGACAAATACTTTCTCATATTATTCATTAATGGAGTATTACTCTTGACACACCCAACATATCCTACCACACCAAAAACATCTGTCATCACGATTTTCAGCAATACATCTAAGTGTGTGATTCATAATACCCATTAATAATAATCTTAAATTATAAGGAATAATACACATGTACAAAAATATGAACATTCTATGGCACTTATGAATGGGGATTTCCTACTGGAGGGTCTTGTTCTCATAATATACCCCTGGATATTACTAAGGGCACATACTATGATAATGTGCCTCAAAGTTTGATGAGTCCCCACCCATGATATCCAGTATCATTTGTGTCCCTTAAAATTATATCATCTTGTCATAGAACATATATTCAAGAATAGTGTCATGGAACATTTAGGTTCTCATCATAGTAGGGATCCACTATGACCTTTTAGTGTGACAGCTATTCTTAAGATATTATCACATACTATGTCACACAGAAGAAAAATCATGATGTGATAAGGAGTTTATAATATTCATCCAATGAATACTAGTTTATCATAAAGTACAAAGAAGTTGGTTTCTAGGGAACCAACTCTAACAGACTCCCACTTGGACTAGATCCAACTACTAACAACATTTAGTCTTCTAGCTCTCACATGATATTCTTGCTTCTGCTGAGATAGGACTTTAGTCAAGAGGTTTCTCACATTCTCTTCTGGGGACACTCTTCTCACTGCAACTTCACCTATTTGATATAAATCATTAGATAGGTGATACTTTCAAAGTATATTCTTAGTATTTTGATGTGACCTTCGATATTTTTCATATAACGACCCATACTTTACATACATTGTTAATACTTCAAAATTGAAGCACCCTTATTACAACATATGACAAAACCACAAAGGACCGTATAGGTATAGTGTCTTTAGAAACTGGGAAACATAAACAACTGGTTCATAAATCTTCTACAGTGTCTCCCATTTATTACATCATATCTAGGGTCCCTTTTAGAATATTCTACTTAATATCCATCTTCCTGACCTGGGGAAAAGAAAACATAAAAGGGTGAGCTCAAATGCTCAGCAAGGGCAAATAAAGGAAATAAAAATCATATCATATCTTTTTGAAAATCCTAACCTGCAAAAGAGATCATAATATCTTAACATGGAACAAATCATAGAAGTGAAAATGAGATCCCCATAATCATAACATGAAACTTGAAATCTTTGTGGAATGCACACATAATCATGGAAAATCATTTCTTGTTAGTCATGACTCATTGCCAAGACTATCTTAGTGGACAAAGTCCCTTTCTGAACCGAGTCACCCTCGTTCCAGTCCTGTTTCACTGAACCGGTATAAACTACGATTCCAACCATGTCTATCTCATGAGATATAAAATCTTTACCCAATGCATTGGACGGAGATATAGGTCCCACCCATCTTATAATGAATCCTTTCTTATGTGTGCCACATAATCATAAACCATACATCATAGCGTAACCCATGTAATAAAAATGGAATTCTTAAACAACATGACATCATAAAACAATTCATATAAGATAAAGGAATTCATAAAAATATTTCCATCACAACATAATCAAATCCATGTAATAATAGGGATAAAAACAGAACCCTTTATCATCTTAGATGGAAAATAATTTTGATAAAACACTTGAACTTCATTCTTGAGGAAAATATCCTTTCTACTTCAAAAACACTTTTCCTTTATTTACATGTCATACAATTTTAAACATAAAGAAGTTGATTAAAAATAAACATAAAAACTTGTAAAGGAAGCTTCTTGGAAATAATGTTTTAAAAATTCATTCATGCCGTATAAGTTAAAAAAACATTCTTCTTGTACTTTTGTCGGAAAAGTCAAAAAAGTACCTCGTACGAAAAACGACAAAAGATTCCTTTCATATCCTTTACTAAAAATTTACCGAAGGGTAAAATTGGATATAATCTATTTTAGGTGGATGGAAATAATATTACATATTGAGGAAACATGGATGTGGATGATAAAATACACCCCAGTAAATACCAAAGTATAAACAATCTCGGATAAAGATGAGATTGTGATATTTCCCTTACCTTAGGTCTGATTTGCTTTGTATGTGTCCGAAGCTCCTGTATAATGGTTTAAATAATGTTATTGACTTATTCCAGAATCATACATATTGATATGATATCATATATGGTCATATTCTTAGCTTCTTGTTAGTAATATTTCATTGTTACTTGTTACTCAGGTCTTTATTGCCTTTTGTTCTTATGCGTGTTTTGCCGAATAAATTCTTATTCTTATTTTAAGGTTATAGATACCTTATATCCAGAATGGTATTAGTGTAACATATATCATATTTATTCATTCATTTCATTTATATAATTACTATGTAATGATGATCATGTAGAACGAGTCGCATCACATCGTGGAGACGGTATTCCGTACGTACGCACGAGTGATGATATCGTTCCTATGATCGTGGAACTGTATTGGAGTATATATATATTATTTCAGTATCAATATTAATTTATAATAATCATAAATAGTTTCTCATTACACCATTATACCCATCCTTGTAAGGTGATGGTGGAAAATAGATTACACCACGGCGTGGAGACGGTATTCCGTACGTACGCACGCGCGGTGATTTCATTTTTCCGTAGGATGGATAGAAGGTGAATTAGGGTTGTTTCATATTTATAATAACATATCAGTATGTAATTAATACTGATGTTATTACTTTATCATGAAACAACTAAAGAAGAATAAGTTGAAGAAGAAAGAAATTGAAAAGATCGGTAATGGATATTACCTCTTCTTTGGAACGCCTCTTTGAATCCTCCACTTAGGGAACTAAGATTGGTCTTTGAAGAAGACCAGGACCTCTAGGATTATTCTAGGGAAGTGGAGAGGAGAAAATGGCAGGGTTTGGCCGAGCTTGAGTGCTCAAATTGGTGTGAGGAGGAGGGGGAGGAGGTGCCCTTTTATAAGGGAGGAGAGGGGCACCTTAGGAATATCTCAAAATAGTATTTTATATTAAAGTCAAAATCGGTTTATAATGGTTCCAAAGGGTCTTATTTAGAAGATAAAGTGGGGATGGGTCGAAATCATATCAACCAATAGGATTTAGACAAGTTTAGGGTATTATTTTAACCTTAACAATTAGATTTAACTCTAAGTTATATAATTTAACTTTTACCGTGTCTTTTTGTTTTCTTTCACTATATGGTTAAAACACTTACTATAACATGCCAAAAGAATCCCAAATTGTTTATTATTAATATATATATCATTATCTAAGTCATTTGGACGAACCTTATATTTTTAGGAATAAAATAACAATTAGTAATATAATATTTGATTTAAAAACTATTTTGTGTCAATTTTGACACTATTTGATATATGATTTTTGTGAAAGTCATAACAGAATTATATGTTCGAACCAAGTTGATTAAATAAACACTAAGATATCATAGTAACGTAGAAAATTAGTGGAATTCATAAAAAGTCTCAAATTACATTTATTTTGCTGTTTATAACATCAATTATGTCAATATTTCATTAATAAGATAATTACTGCATCATCATTGTGTCATAGATAAATTAAATTATTTAATGTCTAAAAATTACAAATAAAATCCCATTATGTAGGAAATCATTTTATCTTTATAATTAATATTTATAGTCGAATTTATCTTATGTATAACTCCATATTAAAAATGATTTACTTATTAAACTTTGATTTTAACTATTTTAACCCTTCTTTAAATAAATTAATAATAAATGTCCTAATCTAACTCAAGTGGGCCTAAATGGTCATATTTTATTCCTAAGTTTGTTTTTGGTCGAATTAAACTTATCCAATAGAATTTGGACATGTGTTAGGGTAATATTAATATCATTTTTACCCTTAGTTACCCTATTTACTATTAACCGCGGTAAAAAAAGTTAAAAGTTACTATTCACCAAAAAATTATTTTTATCTCATTGAACCACATTTTACTTACTGATATCAACCGTGTCTGTCGGATTTTCGAAATTCCATTCACAGAAGCGGTAAAATTAAGTTTTATGCAAAATTCAGTTTTTAACCTACCACTTAGTGGTTTCACTATTCATCAAAAATTGAAAGTTTTCAGAAAAATACCAAAATTTCACCCTAGGCTAATTTCGGTATTCCGAATCCAAAAATGAAGTCCATTTTGAAAAATAAAATTTATAAAATTTCAAAAGGTTGTTATTACTATTCATAACGGCTAGTTTTAATAATATTTTAATAGCATATCGTTGTTTAGTGAAACTCGGTATTGCGTACGACGCAAGCTATCGAGGAAGGTCGCGATTGCGTGTAAAGTAAGCCAAGCAAGTGTGTAGTGAAAGATTATTTTGATGATATATAAAAAAACAAAATATTACTCATAAAAATCTCGGGTGTTACACTCTACCCCCCTTAAAAAGAATTTTGCCCTCGAAATTCGTCACTTTGTAACAAACAGATGAGGATACTTCTCCCTCATCATATCCTCAAGCTCCCATGTAGCTTCTTCAAGTTGGTGGTTCCTCCATAAAACTTTCACCAATAGAGTGGTCTTGTTTCGTATGACTTTTTCGCTACGATCCAGAATCTCTATTGGTTGTTCTTCATAAGAAAGGTCTTGCTCCAGTGGTACAACTTCTGAGCTGAGTACATGTGAAGGATCAAGTATGTACTTTCTCAGGAGAGATACATGGAACACATCGTGAACTTCAGAGAGATTCGGTGGAAGCACCAATCGGTGAGCTACCTTTCCAACACGATCCAGTATTTCGAAAGGACCAATATATCTAGGGCTCAACTTCCCCTTCTTTCCAAATCTCATAACCCTCTTCCAGGGAGATATTCGAAAGAACACTTTATCACCCACTTCAAACTCTAGGTCTTTCTTCGGTTGTCGGCATAACTTTTCTGTCGACTCTGAGCTGCTCTTATGTGTTGTTGGATAGATCTGACCTTTTCTGCCATTTCATCAACGAGATCAGGTCCTAATAGCTTTCTTTCCCCAACTTCATCCCAGCAAGTTGGAGTCCTGCATTTCTTTCCATAGAGAGCTTCATAAGGAGCCATCTGAATACTAGAGTGAAAGCTATTATTATATGAAAATTCCACCAAAGGTAGGTGTTGATCCCAACCTCCTTTGAAATCCATAGAGCAAGCTCTCAACATATCTTCTAGGGTTTGAATTGTTCTTTCAGACTGACCGTCTGTCTGGGGATGATAAGCAGTGCTGAAACTCAACTCTGTATCCAGAGTATGCTGAAGACTTCACCAGAACTTCGAGGTAAATCTCGGATCCCGATCAGATATAATAGAAAGTGGTACTCTATGCAATCTTACCACTTCCTTTACATATATCCTGGAAAGCTGATCTAGAGAGAAATCCTCTCTAATAGCAATGAAGTGTGCAGACTTTGTAAGACGATAAACTATGACCCAAATATCATTATTTCCTTTGGATGTTTTAGGAAGTCCTGTGACAAAGTCCATAGTGATGTTTTCCCATTTTCATTCGGGTATGGGTAATGGTTGTAACATCCCCTTAGACTTCTGTCTCTCAGCTTTAACTTGTTGACAAACCAAGCATCGAGAGACATATTCAGAAACATCTCTTTTCATGCCATCCCACCAGAAGTACTCTTTCAGGTCCCTATACATCTTCGTGCTTCCAGGATGAATAGAGAATGATGAACTATGAGCCTCATCCAGCAGCTCCTTCTTTAATTCGGGGATGGAAGGAACACAAACCCGATTCCTGAACATTATTATCCCATCACAATCAAGGTTGAATTCAGGAACATTTCTCACCTTCTTTTGTAACTCGACATCTTCTTTCTGTGCCTCTTTAATCTTCACATGTATAGATGGTTGAACATTCATTTGAGAAAGATAAGATTTTTTCCCTTCCATTATAATTCCAAGATCCATCCTTTGTAAATCCATAAATATTGGATCTTTTGTGATCCTCATCATGGATAAACTAGCATGGTCTTGTCGACTTACTGCATCTGCCACCTTGTTTGCTTTCCCAGGGTGGTAATGGATTGAGCAGTCGTAATCCTTAATCAGCTACAACCATCTTCTTTGACGCATATTCAACTCCTTTTGTGTGAAAATATACTTTAAACTTTTATGATCAGTATAAATATCACACCTTTCACCATAAAGGTAATGCCTCCAAATCTTTAATGCAAAGATTACCGCAGCCAACTCCAAATCATGTGTTGGGTAATTTTGCTCATGGATTTTCAACTGTCGTGAGGCATAAGCTATCACCATATCATTTTGCATAAGAACACACCCCAATCCCTTCTTGGATGCATCACTGTAGATCACAAACCTTTCTCCACTACAAGGCAGTGTGAGCATAGGTGCACTGGATAACCTTCTTTTCAACTCCTTGAAATTCTCTTCACATTCCTCTGTCCAAACAAACTTAACTCCTTTCCGAGTCAACTTGGTGAGTGGATTAGATAATCGTGAAAAATCTTTTACAAAACGTCGATAATATCCAGCCAAACCAAGAAAACTTCGGATCTCAGTTACTGTTGTTGGTCTTGACCATCTTTCGATAACCTCTGTTTTTGCTGGATCCACAGATATCCCCTCTTTTGAGATTATGTGACCCAAAAATGAAACTTTTTTAAGCCAAAATTCACACTTGGTAAATTTGGCATAAAGCTTCTCCTTTCTCAGGGTCTTCAATATAATTCTCAAGTGATCTTCATGCTCTTCCTTTCTCTTTGAATAGACAAGAATATCGTCTATAAAGACTACCACAAATTGATCAAGATAGTCTCTAAAGACTCTATTCATTAGATCCATGAAGATAGCAGGGGCATTAGTAAGACCAAATGGCATCACTATAAATTCATAGTGTCCATACCTTGTACGGAAAGCCGTCTTTGGTATATCCTCCTTTTTGACCCTTAATTGATGATACCCTGAACGAAGATCAATCTTGGAAAAGTATTGAGCTCCGCGTAGTTGGTCAAATAAGTCATCAATGCGTGGGAGAGGATATTTGTTCTTGATAGTGATCTTGTTAAGTTCTCGATAATCAATGCAGAGTCTCATTGATCCATCTTTCTTCTTAACAAATAGAACAGGTGCTCCCCAAGGTGACGCACTAGGGTGTATGAATCCCTTATCAAGATTCTCTTGGAGTTTCTTCTTCAATTCCTGCAACTCAATTGGGGCCATTATATAAGGTGTCTTTGAAATTGGCAAAGTGCCCGGTACGAGTTCTATTGAAAACTCAACTTCACGATTTGGTGAAAGACCCAGTAATTCCTCCAGAAAGACATCATCAAACTCCCGTACAATGGGCATATTCTTAATCGTGAGTTTCTCACCAACCATTTGAGATAAATAACCTTCATTTAGTGGAATCAATACCCATAAGATGGAAGAAATTTCCACTGGAAGGTTATGTTCATCCTTGCATTGATAGACGATCGTAGATTGATCTGGAATATGAAATGTGACTTCCCTTCTTTGGAAATTGATATGAGCTCCATGTAGAGAAAGCCAATCCATGCCAAGAATCACATCAAATTCCACTAAAGGAAGGATCACAAGATTTTCAGGAAGCACTTTCCCACAAACTTCGATCGGAGAAGAATTATAAACTTTTGATGCGACTGTTGTGCCATTAGGTGTTGTCACAGCTAACTCAACATCTAATTGTTGAGGTAATACGGTGATACCCTTAGAAAATTTTTCAGAAATAAAAGAGTGGGTGGATCCAGAATCAAATAAAACATTTGCTACTTTAGAGTGGATGGAAAGTGTACCTTTCACCACTTCGTTATCGTACTCCACATCGCTGATAGAAATTGCATGTGACTTTCCTTTGTCTTTAGCCTTAAGATTTTGTTGACGTCAACCATCATCATCAACCCTTGGATTTGGGCATTGATTGGCATAATGCCCCATCTCCTTGCACTTGAAACATTGAAGTGTAGTAGGTTCATTCTGGGTATCCCTTCCTTTGTTTGCATCATTAGACATCTTCATCCCATTATCGCGGCATTAAAATGCCCGATGACCTTCCTTTCCACATTTAAAACATTTACTTATACCTTTAAGACAACTCCCTCCATGTTTCTTTCCACACTTTGAGCATAAGGGAAAGATCATCTTCTTTTCAGTGTGCTCTTTAGATTTTCCTTTGAATTATATCTTCCTCTTCTTATCAAACCCATGTGACTGATGGGTTACTCCAATCTCCATCTCGACTTTGAGAGCACATCGAACGATTTCCTCGTAGCTATTGAAGTCCCTTATGGCGAACACCCTTCGAAGACTTGGTTTTAAGCCACTAAAGAATCGATCGATCTTACTCTCAGGTTGGATAATAATACCAGAAGCATACCTTGCAAGTCTTGTAAAATTTGCTTCATAGGTACCAACAGATTCATCATCCCTTTGCTTCAGTTCAAGAAACTCTTTCTCCATCTTTGTTCGGAGAATACGAGGGAAGTACTTATTGAAAAATAAGTTCTTGAACTCGTCCCATTCCATAGACTCAATTTCATCCCTTTGCCTCGTATTCTTAATAAGATTTCACCATTGCTCAGCATCTCCTTCCAAACGATACACTGCTAGGATGACTTTATCATGTTCAGAACATTGAAGAACTGAAAATATCTTTTCAGTAGTACTAATCCATTTTTCAGCAACTAATGGATCAGTAGACCCGCTGAAAGAAGGTGGACACTGCCTCATGAAGGATTCAACAGAATGTTGCTCCTTCCTTTGTTCGTTTGGAAGTCCTGCATGATTCATAGCTTGAGAAAGTTGGGTGAGCATGGCTACAAGATTTTGCATTCCAGCTCCCATATTGTTTGGTTTCTCAGGGGGACAATCATTGCATTACCCATCGCATTCTGCATTAACACGGTTCCTTCGGGTTCCAGCCATTGACTAAAACCAAGAAGAATAGTGTGAGAAACACTAATTATAATAGGAAAACCACATAATCAAGGATAAAATTTTCATGCTTAAGGTCTTATCCTAGGTTATTCATGGCCATTTCTAAAACACTAAGATTGTGTTCTATGCTTAGACTTATCCTTAGGGTTCTTACTAAGGCTTTTACATCCTAGTTTCCAAAGGTTGACTATACCTTTCCTCTGATACCAACTATAACGACCCATACTTTACATACATTGTTAATACTTCAAAATTGAAGCACCCTTATTACAACATATGACAAAACCACAAAGGACCATATAGGTATAGTGTATTTAGAAACTGGGAAACATAAACAACTGGTTCATAAATCTTCTACAGTGTCTCCCATTTATTTCATCATATCTAGGGTCCCTTTTAGCATATTCTACTTAATATCCATCTTCCTGACCTGGGGAAAAGAAAACATAAAAGGGTGAGCTCAAATTCTCAGCAAGGGCAAATAAAGGAAATAAAAATCATATCATATCTTTTTGAAAATCATAACCTGCAAAAGAGATCATAATATCTTAACATGGAACAAATCATAGAAGTGAAAATGAGATCCCCATAATCATAACATGAAACTTGAAATCTTTGTGGCATGCACACATAATCATGGAAAATCATTTCTTGTTAGTCATGACTCATTGCCAAGACTATCTTAGTGGACAAAGTCCCTTTCTGAACCGAGTCACCCTCGTTCCAGTCCTGTTTCACTGAACCGGTATAACCTACCATTCCAGCCATGTCTATCTCATGATATATAAAATCTTTACCCAATGCATTGGAGGGAGATATAGGTCCCACCCATCTTATAATGAATCCTTTCTTATGTGTGCCACATAATCATAAACCATACATCATAGCGTAACCCATGTAATAAAAATGGAATTCTTAAACAACATGACATCATAAAATAATTCCTATAAGATAAAGGAATTCATAAAAATATTTCCATCACAACATAATCAAATCCATGTAATAATAGGGATAAAAAAAGAACCCTTTATCATCTTAGATGGAAAATATTTTTGATAAAACACTTGAACTTCATTCTTGAGGAAAATATCCTTTCTACTTCAAAAACACTTTTCCTTTCTTAACATGTCATACAATTTTAAACTTAAAGAAGTTGATTAAAAATAAACATGAAAACTTGTAAAGGAAGCTTCTTGTAAATAATGTTTTAAAAATCCATTCATGCCGTATAAGTTAAAAAAACATTCTTCTCGTACTTTTGTCGGAAAAGTCAAAAAAGTACCTCGTACGAAAAATGACAAAATATTCCTTTAATATCCTTTACTAAAAATTTACCGAAGGGTAAAATTGGATATAATCTATTTTAGGTGGATGGAAATAATATTACATATTGAGGAAACATGGATGTGGATGATAAAATACACCCCAGTAAATACCAAAGTATAAACAATCTCGGATAAAGATGAGATTGTGATATTTCCCTTACCTTAGATCCGATTTGCTTTGTATGTGTCTGAATCTCCTGTATAATGGTTTAAATAATGTTATTGACTTATTCCAGAATCATACATATTGATATGATATCATATATGGTCATATTCTTAGCTTCTTGTTAGTAATATTTCATTGTAACTTGTTACTCAGGTCTTTATTGCCTTTTGTTCTTATGCGTGTTTTGCCGAATAAATTCTTATTCTTATTTTAAGGTTATAGATACCTTATATCCAGAATGGTATTAGTGTAACATATATCATGTTTATTCATTCAATTCATTTATATAATTACTATGTAATGATGATCATGTAGAACGAGTCGCATCACATCGTGGAGACGGTATTCCGTACGTACGCACGAGTGATGATATCGTTCCTATGATCGTGGAACTGTATTGGAGTATATATATATTATTTCAGTATCAATATTACTTTATAATAATCATAAATAGTTTCTCATTACACCATTATACCCATCCTTTTAAGTTGATGGTGGAAAATAGATTACACCACGGCGTGGAGACGGTATTCTGTACGTACGCACGCGCGGTGATTTCATTTTTCCGTAGGATGGATAGAAGGTGAATTAGGGTTGTTTCATATTTATAAAAACATATCAGTATGTAAGTAATACTGATGTTATTACTTTATCATGAAACAACTAAAGAAGAATAAGTTGAAGAAGAAAGAAATTGAAAAGATCGGTAATGGATATTACCTCTTCTTTGGAACGCCTCTTTGAATCCTCCACTTAGGGAACTAAGATTGGTCTTTGAAGAAGACCAGGACCTCTAGGATTATTCTAGGGAAGTGGAGAGGAGAAAATGGCAGGGTTTGGCCGAGCTTGAGTGCTCAAATTGCTGTGAGGAGGAGGGGGAGGAGGTGCCCTTTTATAAGGGAGGAGAGGGGCACCTTAGGAATATCTCAAAATATTATTTTATATTAAAGTCAAAATCGGTTTATAATGGTTCCAAAGGGTCTTATTTCGAATCTAAAGTGGGGATGGGTTGAAATCATATCAACCAATAGGATTTAGACAAGTTTAGGGTATTATTTTAACCTTATCAATTAGATTTAACTCTAAGTTAAATAATTTAACTTTTACCGTGTCTTTTTGTTTTCTTTCACTATATGGATAAAACACTTACTATAACATGCCAAAATAACCCCAAATTCTTTATTATTAATATATATATCCTTATCTAAGTCATTTGGCCGAACCATAGATTTTTAGTAATAAAATAACAATTAGTAATATAATATTTTATTTAAAAACTATTTTGTGTCAATTTTGACACTATTTGATATATGATTTTTGTGAAAGTCATAACAGAATTATATGTTCGAAACAAGTTGATTAAATAAACAATAATATATCATAGTAACGTATAAAATTAGTGGAATTCATAAAAAGTCTCAAATTACATTTATTTTGGTGTTTATAACATCAATTATGTCAATATTTCATTAATAAGATAATTACTGCATCATCATTCTGTCATAAATAAATTAAATTATTTAATGTCTAAAAATTAAAAATAAAATACCATTATGTAGGAAATATTTTTATCTTTCTAATTAATATTTATAGTCGAATTTATCTTATGTATAACCCCATATTAAAAATGATTTACTTATTAAACTTTGATTTTAACTATTTTAACCCTTCTTTAAATAAATTAATAATAAATGTCCTAATCTAACCCAAGTGGGCCTAAATGGTCATATTTTATTCCTAAGTTTGTTTTTGGTCGAATTAAACTTATCCAATAGAATTAGGACCTGTGTTAGGGTAATAGTAATATCATTTTTACCCTTAGTTACCCTATTTACTATTAACCGCGGTAAAAAAAAGTAAAAAGTTACTATTCACCAAAAAATTATTTTTATCTCATTGAACCACATTTTACTTACTGATATCAACTGTGTCTGTTGGATTTTCGAAATTCCATTCACAGAAGCGGTAAAATTAAGTTTTATGCAAAATTCAATTTTTAACCTACCACTTAGTGGTTTCACTATTCATCAAAAATTGAAAGCTTTCAGAAAAATACCAAAATTTCACCCTAGGCTAATTTCGGTATTCCGAATCCAAAAATGAAGTCCATTTTGAAAAATAAAATTTATAAAATTTCAAAAAGTGGTTATTACTATTCATAACGGCTAGTTTTAATAATATTTTAATAGCATATCGTTGTTTAGTAAAACTCGGTATTGCGTACGATGCAAGCTATCGAGAAAGTTCACGATTGTGTGTAAAGTAAGCCAAGAAAGTGTGTAGTGAAAGATTCTTTTGATGATATATAAAAAAACAAAATATTACTCATAAAAATCTTGGGTGTTACATTTCAAGAGCCACCACTTTAGTATTATCACAATACAATGTAATGGGGTCTTTACTGCTAGGCACCACATCAAACGCTTGTAAAATTTTCTTAATCCATAAGGATTCCTTGGTTTCATTAAAAGCCTCTATATATTCAAAATCTGTTGTATAATCAGAAAAAACTAGATACTTTCAACTCTTATAGCTCACATCTCCTCCATTGAGACAGAAAACATATCCTTTTGTGACTTCAGATCATTCTGATCTATCTAAAAACCAGCATATGCATACCCTCTAATGATAATATCCTCATCTCCTCCATACACCAGGAACATATCCTTAGTTCTTCTCAGATATTTAAGGATAGTCTTTATAGGAGTCCAATGATGTTCTCCTGGATCTGCTTGATATCTGCCTACCATCCTCAGTGCATAGGAAACATCAAATCTGGTACATAACATGGCATACATGATAGATCATATCATTGAAGCGTATGTAATCTTACTCATCCTATGTTTCTCATGTTGTGTATGGGGACATATTTTCTTGGAAATATGTATACCATGTGGCACTGGAACCAATCCCCTCTTGGATTGTTCCATACTAAATCTATTTAGTATATAGTCAATGTATTTACTTTGATTTAGTCCAAGATGCCTCTTGGATCTATCATGAATGAACTTGATCCCTAGAATGTAGGTTGTTTCACCTAAGTCCTTCATGGAGAAGCACTTGCTCAACCAGTCATTTACTAACTACATGACTGGTATGTCGTTTCTAATAAGCAATATGTTATCAACATACATTACTAGGATAATGATAGCATTCCCATTAAACCACTTGTAAACATATGAATCACATTCATTCTTAATGAAACCAAATTCTCTTATAGATTCATTGAATCTAATTTTCCATGATCTGGATGCTTCTTTAATCCATAAATGGATCTATACAACTTTCATAACCTTTTATCGTCACCTAGTGTCACAAAACCTTCTGGTTGTGTCATATATATATCTTCCTGAATTTTCTCATTAAGGGATGAAGTTTTTACATCCATTTACCAAATCTCATAGTCATGGAAAGCTATTATGGCAAGTATTATTTTTATGGATTTAAACATGGAAACTGGTGATAAGGTTTCATCATACTCAATTCCTTGATGCTATTTAAAACCTTTATCCACTAGTCTTGCTTTATAGGTACTAACTTGACCTTTCATGTCCAGTTTATTTTTGAATACCCATTTACACCTAATAGGCTTTACAACAACTGGTGCATTAACCAAAACCTAAACTTGGTTCTAATACATAAAATCCATCTCAGAATTCATATCTTCTATCCATCTTGTAGCTTTTAATCTCTCTATCAATTCCTTGTATAAGATAGGTTTATCATTTTCCAACAATAATAAGTCACATTCTTTTGTGAAAAGGAAACCATATCTCTATGGTTACCTTACCTCTCTTGTGATCCTACGTAGTACTTGTATTTTAAGAACTACCTCTTCCATGAGGACCTGTGTAACTTGTTCCTGTACCAACTTCTATGTATCTTGAGCATCAATGTCATCGAAGTCAATCTTGCTCCCACTATCCTTTTTTAGGATGTTCTCCCTCTCAAGAAAGACAACCTATTTGGAAACAATAACTTTCTTGTCTGACGGGTTCTATAGGTTGTATCCCTTTGTTTCGTTAGGATACCCTATAAAGATACACTTCATGCCCTAGGGTGCTAGTTTGTTTCCTGATAAATCCTTACCAAACACCTCACATCCCAATACATGTTTATGCAACAAAGTGGGTTTCTTTCCACTCCATAGCTTGAAGGGAATCCCATTTTCCACCTTAGTTGGTAATTGATTTAATGTGTATGTTGCAGTTTGTAATGCATATCCCCAAAATGATAATGGAGGATCTGAATGACTCGTCATTGACTTTACTATTTCCAACAAGGTATGGTTCCTCCTTTCACTAAGACAATTTCACTATGGTGTATAAGGTGGAGTGAGTTGAGATAGAATCCTAGACTCTTGTAAAAGGTCTATGAACTCTTGGTTAAGATATTACCTCGATCCAATTGAAGCTTATTTATCTTCTTACCAAGATGATTACATACATCATTATTGAACTATCTGAATTTCTCAAAGTACTCGGACTTATACCTCATTAAGTATACATATCCATATCTACTCAAGTCATCAATAAAAGTAATTAAGTAAGAATATCCACCTCTATCTTTTACTAGAAATGGTCTATACACATCAGTGTTTACCAATCCAACAAGCTTTGTGTCCCTTTCACCGTGTCCACTAAATAGTGGTTTGGTCATTTTTCCTTGTAAATAAGCATGACATCTATCAATTGGTTTTAGCTCCGAAGAGTATAAATAACCATCTTGACAGAGCTTTGTCAAGCACTTCTCATTTACATGACCAAGGTGGTGATGCCACAACTAGGTGTTTTATGAGTCATGTGAAGTTGGTTCATTATCAATTTCTGAAACCTGGTTCTCATAATTTAATACATACAGGACATTATTTAAATGGACCATATCATAACATATGTTGTCCTTATAAAAGAAACAAAATTTATTTCCGAACTTGAAAATAAATCCATCTATATCTAAACTCGATATGGAAATTATGTTCTTGGTAAAACTAGTTACAATATAAAAACCATGTAAAACTAAAATCATTCTAGTTGGCAATGTGATGTGGTAGTCACTAATGGAAAGAGCATCCAACCTCGCACTATTGGAAACTTGGTGATCCGCCGCTCCTTTGACAATTTTTTGGAATCTACTTGGTTCTTGCATTTGAATATAGATGTGTGCCCCACAAGCTATATCTAATAACAAATGTTTAGAAATGGAAACACTGAATTCAATAATGAATGCACCTTTGGCTTCCCCTTGCCTCAAGGTGCAGTTCATATTCTAGTGTCCTAACTTTCCATATGCAAAGAATACTTCCTCATTTTCCTTTCCCTACCTATGGATCTTATTTTTCTTGGTCAGATAGTGCTTGGAGGCTTTAGATTGTATATAAATTTTAGGCCCCTTTTTTTGTCCTTCCTCTTCCTATTCACCATAAGGACTATGGGTTTTTCACACCCCATGTCCTTATCAACTTAGAGAATTTGGGTAATAATATTTTATAGACTCTTATCATTATTTCTCATATTATAATTCACAATAAAAATAGAGAAGTTAATAGGAATTGATGATAGTATGATATCTATACACAACACATCTGGAAATTTAATACCTAAGATGTCCAGATGCTCAATATAGCCAATAATCTTGACTACATGTGGTCCATCTAGAACAAAATATCCAAGATTAGTAGTGAACAAAGTGTTGGAGATATCATACCTCTCATGTCTCTCCTTCCCTTGATAGAGTTCCCGAAGGTGAGATATCATGAAATAAGCATATGTTTCTTCATGTTCCGTGAAGAGATCATTGGTCATTGATGATATCATGAGGCACTGAACATCTATATAATAATTCATATGTTTCTCATACACAGATAGTTCCTCGTCACTCACCTCATTTCTAGGTGAAACTATTAAAGGCTCTTCCAATACATAAAGTTTCCTTTCATGGAAAAGGATAACCTTAAGGTGCCTTTTCCACTCTTAGAAATTAGTGCCGGTGAGAAGGTTTTAATTTTTGAGTATGGATCTCAATGATATTATTGATTTTATTTTGATTTTTGTTTCTAAAAATTAATATGAACAAATTTTTATTACTTTATCTTGATAAATAAAGACAAATAAATAAATTAATATCTATTAGTCTCCCATTATTTTGTCGAAACACAATAGCCATCACCATTGGATTCAGAAGATCCTGTTGTTTTGGACATTCTAGCAGAAAGGATCTATATTTCCCTTCACATTACCCTAACTAGGGTTGGTCAAGAAACTTGAAAGGTTTTAGGTAGTATTTCAAAATTCCAACTGTATTAACTCACATCTCCTTGATCTGTTGAGTAGACTCCCCAATCCTAAAATCCTTAATTTTGGATTTCCTCAACATTTTCATCTTAGTTACACCAAGTCCTACAAGGGAAGTCAACCCTTGATATAAACTAACTTAATTCAACATAAAATTTGAAATTAGAATTCCCTGATAATTGAAGGCACCCCAACTAGGGTTGTTTAAGCACTTTGAACTATGGTTCGATTCCAACCAAAGTAATGGAAGTCTATAACGACTTAATATTTAATTGAGAGATTTTATCCTTTAATGCATAAATTTACATTTATTATCATTTAAAATGCTTGTTAATGTTAAGTTGGATATACTTAATTCATAAACCATATATAGATAATTTTTACGCATATTCTTTTTTTATTTCAGTTCCATCTTGTATGCTTGTTAGTTCATTAAGTATGTGATCGTGTCAAACATCCATAATGAATAAACATACAACTGACAAAAAAATAAAGGGTATGATCATGAGATTTACTACTGGTTAATTTATCTAGTAGTTGATAAAATAACCCTAACCTAGGGGAGAAACACCTTGAACCATTTAAGGTTCGTGTTTACAGCTTTCCACATGTCCACCTTTGTATCTCCGTGGATTGGTTTTGCCTAGAATTTTTACTTGAACTACCTCCACTAGATTAGGAGATCTATCCATTACACATGCTTTTAACTCACACACAGGTAAGGGTTAAAAGGGGGTTTACATAAAAGAAAACTTGGGCACACAGGCCCTATATATTAATGAGAAGAAGGCATGTAGGCCAACAATTTTAATTTAAAAAATAAATTAAAAGGGAACCAATCACATACAAAGGTCTGGTATATCTCGTGATCATCCACATACATGCAAGGAATTACGCATTTAATAAAAATAGCATTCAATTCTTTAATCATTCTTATTAAGATAAATTATACTTGAATCGATTAATTATTATCTTTAATTAATCACTCATTTTTATCTTAACCCTTTTTCTAAATTTCTTTGAGATTATCATTTATAACCTTGTATATAACTTGTACCTTGGAGTAAACCCAGGGAATACCTATCAAAAACTAACCATCATGTATTTATACTTGTATAAACTTTATTATTTGCAACGTGTATCATGCACACAAAATTATAATTATTATACAACTCATACATGATGTGAGAATCTTTGAACATTATATAGATGTAATTAAAAAAATTTATATATAAATATATATATATCAACATGTGGTATCCCAGATTTACGCCCACATGGAGGTACATGTCTCAAGTGTTTACATAATATAATAATAAATTTTTAAAGTTACATAATCTGGAAATAGTACACAGGATGTAGATCTGACTACATAGTGTGTACCCTCCTCACTGTCTATCTGAAGTACATGCTTGGGGAAATGGAGTGTGAAGTGTACTTCAGAAATATTCAGAGTACACAGAATTTTCAGTGGTCCACATGCCATTTAGACTCCACATTACATGGTCACCAACCAGGAAAGTTGTGTTTGGGATACATGGCTTGACCCTGACCCAAAGAGACTACACGCCGTATCCAGTGGGCCACACAGTGTGTAGTCCAGCTGACTGTGTGCCAGTCTTTCCTGGTTAACACGTTGTGTAATAATTAACTACACAAAATGTCATTAATGCACATGGCTTGAGTAATTTCTAAATTACTCCTAATGCATTGAACACAAATACATGGCATGTAGATCCTACTACATGGCATGTATTCATGTGTTATCTAAACAGAACTGTCAGTGCCTCCTGATGAGATACTAGATTTAATTTTAATCACACAATTATTCATTTTTGTTAGATCCAAATGATAAGGGAGGAATAGATCTCGAAATTAATATTACAAGATCGATTAAACATTAATTGACGAACTGAATTATTAAAGTGTAAATCATCAATGAATAATTTAAATAATTATAAAAGAAAATATGACCGCTCTGATAACACTTGTAGGTTCCAAGCATAGAAGAAGAATAGGATAGGCATGTACACAAATTTTCAAATTTCTATAATCAATGATTAATATGGGATCAATATAACGATGAACTCCAGTATCCATGGAATTGAATCTAAGATAAAAGACAAAGGAGAGAACTCGGAACCAAGAAGAGAGGATTGACATATTTTTTATAATTAATTAAATTAAATTATAGAATTACCTCCAAGGTGATTATTTATTCCTTGATGCATCTGACTGTGGGTCTGAGTTGCGGCTTCATAACGATGTAGAATCCAAGGATAATAATCCTCTAGTAGTTTTCCACATGTGCTCCATGTATCTTCAAACATCGTTGAATGAGTCTATGTGTGCTAGCGCAAAAGACCCTTACTCTTGTGATGTCTGCCTTTAAACGCCTTGATAATCGCTTCCAAATAATTCTCCTTAATCCAATGAAAGGGGATCTCTCTAATTTTTAAGAGTGTTCTTGGATAAGGAAAAGTTCTCTAGGATCTAGAGCTTTTCTCTGAGGATTTTGTGCACACAAAGATTTTTTAGCCGGTCGAATGACCCCTTGGATAATTTAAACAATAATAACATAACAGTAAATTTAATTCACCAGGTAATAATAAATAATTAGAATAGGTTCCATTACTTAATTTATTATTCCATGTGAAACCCCATGTAAAATAATAATAGCAATTCTATTATTTCCATGACATGTTCTTAAATTTCACGTAATATTTAAATATTATTTAACCAAATAATATTTAATATTATTTTTCACTAAACCCATAAATTGGTCCAAAAATCCTCCTCAATATTTATCAGCCCTTGGATAATGACTATTTATTTATAAAATAAATATTACTTCATTATTATCTAATAAATAAATATTTCTTCTGTAATATATTCTCTTGAATAACTAGCGAAGAAATAAATACGATCAAGCATACTTGAATAATTATTAAACCAAAATCAAGAATAATATTTATTCAACTTGTTAAATAAATAAATTATTTAACTGAGATATTAGATATACTTAATGTGTAACCCTCTAGGCCTCTTTCTCATTGGAATTAGGTAGGCTTTCCAAAAGTCCAATATTACGGTCTAGCAATGGGTCAAGGAACCCAGGAGAAAGAAATTGATGTCGCAACGACATGTCACCTGATATGAACGCTTATCGAGTAATATAATCCCTTCGTCCTGATATCTCCAATCAATCGGGTTACATGCAAGTTCCATCAATCCATGTTATCAATTTATCATTCCTTAACTACTTGGAATTGAACTTGCCTATAGAACACAGTGACCATGAATTTTAGTTATGCTATATCATTTCCATCAAAGAGCCTGAGATATATAATTCTCTAGAAGTGATAAATCCTTTATCGTATTATTCATTAATGAAGTATTACTCATGATGCACCCAATATATCCTACTTCACTGCGAACATCTATCGTCACGGTTTTCATCAATAAATCTAAGTGAGCGAATCATAATACTCATTAACAGTAATCTTAAAGTATAAGGACCAATACACACATCCACATATAGGAACATCCAATGACATTTATGAATGTGTATTTCATACTGGCGGATCTTGTTCTCATAATATCATCCTATATATTACCAAGGGAACACACCATGATAAGGTGCCTCAAAGTTTCTTTAGTCCCCACCCCTGATAGATTATATCATTTTTGTCCCTTAAAATGATTTCATATGGACAAAGAACATATATTCAAGAATAGTGTCCTGGAACTTATAGGTTCTCATAATAGTGGGGATTCTATATGACCTTTTAGTGTGATAGCTATTCTTATTACATTATCACATACTATGTCATGCAGAAGAAGAACAATAATGTGATAAGGAGTTTATAAATATTCATCCAGTGAATACTGGTTTATCATAATGTACAAAGAAGTTGGTTTCTAGGTCACCAACTCTAACACGTTCTTGGTGAAGTTTTCCAATGGTGGATGTGTTGTGGTAATGATTCCCTTTGAATTGTTATTAATATACTCACAAATGTTACACTCTTCCTACCGATCAAGGAAACCTTAAGTGTTGATGAGATTGGAAGGTTGTACATCTTTGAGATTGTATGACTACACAGAGTTCCTTATTCTATAATTTCAGATAGGGATTCCTGGTTTACTTCTTAACTAGGTACATAGGTTCTTCTAAGTATAGCTTACCACTACCATATGGATAGGGAGTCAGAGAACACGATTCAGGCACTGAAGGAAATGCTTCAAATATGCATCCTAAATTTCAAGGGTTCTTGGGAGAGATGATACCGTTGGTTAAGTTTTCCAATAACTATAGCTTTTAGGTTATGTTTCAGATGGTTCTATATGATGATCTATACTGTAGGACATGTTGATCACCCCTGTGTTGGCTAGAGGTATCAGAGGCAGTGATGATGGGACCTCGTCTTGTCCAGGAGACCACTGTGAAGGTTCAGTTGATTCATAAGTGGATGGATAATGCACAGTATCATCGGAAATCATACACCGATCACTATAGATTACCTTTGGAGTTTGAGGTCATGGATCTATTTTTCCTACGTTTCACACCGAGGTTGGGACATAAGAGGATCAGAAGATAGGGTAAGCTTTCGCTGAGATATGTCAGTTAGTTTGAGATTATAGAGAGGTTCATGCTGGTTTCCTATAGATTTTAGTTACCTCAGAGGTATAAAGCTATTCATGATGTCTTACACATTTCTCAGTTACAAAATTACATTTTGGACCCGTATCACACCTTTCAGCCTGAGGAAGTGGAGTTGAATGAATATGCATCCTTTGAGAAGCATATCATTCATATTGTGGATCATAGCAAAAAGGTTCTGCATGGATGTTCTGTTTCTTTGGTATAGGTTCTTTGGAAGTACAGCTGAGTGTAGGAAAAGACCTGAGAGAGGGAGACCAATGTATGATCACAATGGATGGAGTTGTTCTCAGATATTTCTTCATCACTCTTGTAAGGGAAATTTGGGAGCTAATTGCTTTAAGGGGGAAGTCTGTAAGAACCCAATTCTTCCTTTGATGTATAGATCTTTCCCTTTTAAGTTATACTTATGAAAATGGGGGGAAAAATAGGTCAAGGTCTGGTTGTAGGTATATTACAGTATGTGACTAGAAGTTACATTCCATGTATTTCTAGGTACATGTTGTGTAATGAGAGTTATACACCGTATAATCCCAGTACACGGCCTTGTGATGACCTGGCTAGGATTTCTACGGACACGACGTGTTGTCTCAAGTACACACCATGTACTTTTTTTATTAAATCAGGTAGTAGCATAGTTTTTGTAAAAACATACAGAACTCACCCCTTCATTTGATGAATAGAACGACCAGGATATCCAAGGATAGGGTGGCCTCCCATTTTGTCATTCGATCTCTGATTCGAACATTGTCAGATGTGTTGGATTCCCCTCAGTGATATCTCGATTCCTCTTGAGCCTTTCTTTATAATTTCTTATCTCTACCTAGTTATAAAGGGTTGACCATTTTTACTTGTTTTATAGATCTAATCTATTTTATGTTTAATTGAAGATCGAAAATGGATGAGGAGAGTCATATTAACATAAGGTAGGTGGTTTTGTTCCTTTTGCAAATTGTCATGATGTTTATATATGTAGAAGTGTCGCACGCCCATTTTTGGGGTGTCTCTTGATTTTTAAATTATTATTATTGTTTCCTATTGGTGTTTAGGTAATCTAATAATCGTTTTAAAGTATTAATTGGGTTTTTACCTTGATTAAGGGTCACCCCATGGGTTTGTTTCCCTTAGAATGATCCTTTATGGTTGTTTGGCTGAGGTTTCCTTTGAGGCATGCCTTGTTTCCCTTATTGGGTTTTCAAGTATGAATTACATTTATAATGTAATTTCAATTGTGATACATTGTGATTTAATTGATTGAGGTTTTGGTATTAGTAATTTTCCATTTTTCCCATGTTATTTTTATGCCTGTTTAAGCATGTTTGGAACATTTTTCTCTAATTATGAACCTTCCCATGTGAGTTAGGATATGTTAAGGCCTTGTATTGTTTTAGATTACATAATAGGATTTTTATGTAAATTATTCTCATGTGAGTGATTTATAATTAAATCCATGTGATAATTTAATTCCCAAGTGTTTCTTTGTATATGAATTGGGCCTACGTGAGTTATTGATGTTGAACCATGTGATAGTTTAATTCACATGTATTGTTTGTTTTATGTTATAAGGCTATGTGAGTTAATATATTAAAGCCATGTAATAGTTCAATTTACATGTGGCTGCTCATATGAAATGATTAAGAAGAGGTAATTAGCAACGTGTGAGCCATAGTCTTAGTTAAAAGGCAAGGTCGGGCTCATGTGACTAAATGCACCTTATATAACTTAGCTAAACTATTGTCTTGATTAAAAGACAATAGATGGGATCAAGTGGTTAATTATGTAAAGGTTTTGAGCGAGCCACATATAGGGTGGTTGGGATCATTGAGGATTATTTATACTTTCGAGTGAACCTAGGATCATTTGAGGGATACCCAGGCTAGGCTCTATCAGTAAATGTTTAAATGACTAATATGTCATGAGTTGATGATTACCTTTATACGAGGGGTCGTCAGGCCTAGGTCGGACCTCAATACTTTTATATAATCCAAAGAATTGAATAATTAAATATAGTGACTAATGGTATGTCTACCAAGAAAAATCATAATCTTGGATTCAGTCTTCACTTATACTTGTTTACATTGTCTTCTAAGACATCTATTATGCTTTCTTTTCAGTGCCCATAGTTTACTGCTTTCACTATTGTACACTGCCTATTATATATATATATATATATACTAATAGATTGGAACAAAATTTGGGTGGTTGCCTACTGGGATTTCGTGTCACACCCTATTTGGGTCATGCTTTTGTGCCCAAACAGATTATTTGATTGTAGGTGTTGATTTGAGAAAGTGCCCTGTTATAGGTACTTGATGTGTTGCTTTGGAGTATGAGATCATGGGACCGAGATGAGGTTCTCGATTATTCCTAGTCTCTTTTTGTTTCTTTTGTGATTTTGAGACATATATTGTGTATTATTGTATTGTACTTGTTTCGGCTGCCTTCTTAAAACATATAACATGTTGCATTATCTTTTGTATGGAATGATGCTTGGTTATTTATCTCATCAGTCTTCTGCTGTTTATTTTAGTAATATGTTGTTTACTACATCTGCTATTGTATTATTATTTATTTCATTGTGTTACACTCTACCAATGAGGGCATAGTTTCCCCACTATCACACCTTATGCCCTCGCTACTAGTCAGAAGCCTCCGACATTTGGGGAAATGCACTTGAGTCCATCTGGACAACCGGGTACGGGGCACCGGTTGAGTGACATCTGGATCCGGGATATTACAATAAAATGTCCTATCGATATACATGTCATATAAAAGTTATAATCTATTCAATATTATTTTTTTTTTGTGGGGAAATTTTATTCCTAATCTATTTATATAGAATTTCTTGTTCATAAACATGTCTTTTATTTTAATTTTTAAAATTTAATTTTTTATTTAAAGAATAATATATGTATCAGTTTACATAATTTTTTATGTTTCATAAAAAAATTAATCAATAAATTTATTTTAAATTCTTAATGCACAAAACATATTATCTTTTAAAACATTCAAAATTTATAATATTATTATTTTATAATCACTTAATTGTTTGGTCTTTTAATATCACGACACATACATTTCAAAAAAATTATAGAAAATAACAAGTAATAAATTAGATGAAATGTAATAAATTATGATTGAATATTATTTTTCTAAATTTATTAATAATGTAAAATTTATTTTATTTTTCAATTAATTAAAATATTGATAATTTTACCCTCCTTGTTTTTAACACAATAGAAGCATTTTTTTCTTAATAAAACTCTCTCAGACCTGGAGAAAATAGAATACATGAAAAATAAAAAAAGTTTTTGTGGGAAATGATATGATTTTTTATTATAAAATAAATATTTAATAATTTAATCCATTTCTTTATATTTACATTATCGTGTAGATAGATTATATTGGAAACTTGATTAAAAATCATTTCAACTAAAAAAACATGATCAAAATAAGGGTAATCGACATAAGTAAAACTTTTTTCAATAATAAATCCAATAATTTTTTAAAACAAGTAAAATCTAAGAAAATGTAAATTTATATTTTCAACTTCTAAATTTCCGAATGAATTATAGAATTATCATTTTTCATTTATGAAAAAATATCAACAAATAAATAAATTTTGTACCAACATTCATATGAAGACGTTGAGAGTTAGAAATTAATATTGATAAATAAATTGAAAAAATGATTTTCAAACACATATTTTGTATTAGAACTTTAAGAAAGGAAAATTACATTGTAAATTTGATAGTTGAGAATAAATATTTAAATCCCAAAAATATTTCTAAACACATTTTTTATTTTCTTAATATATACTAAATAAATATGGTCAATTATTAAATTCAAAATAATTTCAATGTACTTTTTAATATACATTTTACATTAGAATTGTTCTGTGATTGTGAAGGTAATTGTTATATGTATTTTCTATGGTTAAATAAATATTTAGTGGTTTATTATGGTATATGTTTTGAGAGAAATGGATTTTTTTGGGTCAATATACAATTTTTATATGGATACACTTTGATAAATGTTTTGTTGATGTGAAAGTTAATGTTATAAGAAGGAAAATGTTTTTTGATTGGCACAATATAAATGTTCTAAGAATATGATATTTTATTGTACTTAAAATATGTTTTAGGAATATTGAGTTATGTGCTAAAATATGTTATGTCTACTATAAATTTTTTTTCATCCCATGTAAAGGATTTTATCTATCTATAAATTTCATGTACCATATGTAAATATTATGTTTGAGTTGAAAAAATTATTCATTAGTTGCAAGTGTTGTGGGGAAAGTGAAAGGACCTATGAAATTTATTTCTATATTTCATGATGATATGTGGTTGAAAAAATATGATAAAGGTGTTCATGATTGGTATTTATGAGTTTTTAATAATTCAAAATTATAAAAACATACTATAATTATTAAATATAAATTTAATTTTTAAAAAAAAATAACAACAAAATTGTTTTATCATTCAAAAAAAATATTATATTCTAAATATAAAATAACAAGTTAGATGAAGATTATATTATTTAATAAATCTATATTTAAATAAAAATTCTATGTTGTTATAAAATTTTATAGAACATTTGTTCTTGGTTTTAAAAAATAATAAACAACTTGATTTGAATTAAAAAATATTTTAAATGAATTTATATTTATATAAAATAATTATAAACAAAAAAATTAATTAACATTAATACAATAGTTTGGGGAGGTGGTTACAAAGAAATAAAGACTTTTATAGTGACTATAAGTACTTAGGGAGACTCGACCCAGAGACCTTCCACGAGAACCCTAAAATGCCAAACCACTGGGATACGCCGCTATGGTAATTTAACATTAATTAATATAAATAACTAAATTTCTATCCATATAAAACATATGTTTTACAATAGACTAAATTTATTTCACAAAATAGAAGACATTTCATAATGAAATTTTTTGTTCTTAAAAACTAATGTTTATGCATAAACATAAAAAATAAAATATAAATAATTGTCGTAGAAACATATATTCTACTTTATATCATTTAAAAAAATATTATCTTGTTTAAAAATAAAAAAATATTAACTCATATTCTAAAAAAATATATTATTCATAAAATTAATTAAAACATATGTTATGTATTAACAATATCTAAATAGATAAAAATAAATGAAAATAAAATAAAACTTATACTTATCAATCAATATATATTTAAAAATATCATTTTTTTATTGAATGATGTAATAACTCAAAATGTACATATATATTAATAGTTCTAAGTGAAGTTATCTATTTTGTTTTTCCAAGTCATCCAATACACATATTCTTAATAAAGTATACTCCTCTAATTGTAGATTTTCCATCTGTAATGTCTTTAACCTAATGTGTATTATAATACACCATAGACTCTTTATTCTTTCAAACATAATACCCTAATTTATATTCAAAGGTTCCTTTTACAAGCCCTGTGATCCTCTTAATTTCCATAATATGTTACTACTTAAAATCATTTTGAAATCATATATTCAATCTCGTTTTATGAACCACATCTAACCTTATATCCATTAAGTAGAGTAAGGTTTTGATTATTCTCCAAAATAATGTTTGTTTAATAAATTTTACATCTGTATGCTTTCTAAGATTGGCTATATTGATGATTAGATTAAAAACCAAATTATAATATTTCCGGTAAACCATTTTCAATATTCATTTTCATATTTAGGTTGAGAGATAACCATGTATTCACTTTTCTGATTCACTTATAGTCTAAAAAATTAATTCAGTTCATTGATCATAGGTATTTCAAACTCTAGTCTCATCAAGTTCAAAAATTTCTTAATTGATTCCATATTTCTTTCACCAAAGATAAAATAATCAACATAGATGAGTACCATAAACTATTATAGATTTTATCTCTTCACATTTTGGTTTTGAATGAAACCACCTCACTTAAATATTCTATTATATGTCTAATTGATAATACCAAACTTGTGGTTCTTACTTCAAAACAATATAAATTATTTTTGAGATAAAATACCTTACTTTATTTATAAAAATATTGAAATATAAATGGTTTTTAAATGTATACCTCCCATTTATTTAGAAAATTTATTTAAGATTTTTTTCATTATTTCAATTTCATATATTTTGATTCCTCTTTATATAACCACTATAAAAAATTAATTAGATTGATTCAAGTCTCACCATCAGTGTAAAATTCACTTTAACATAGATGCTCTAAATTTGATTATATCCTTTGAAAATGATCATATCCTTGTTTTTAATTACATTCCCATGATCATCATGCTTATTTTTAAACATACATTCCATGAAAATAATTTTTTTACTCATTTGGACTCTTCACAAGATCCGATGTTTTGTTCTTATTTATTTAGTTAATATATTCATTTATTGATTTAAACCATGATTTATCCTTTATTATTTATTAAAATTATGTAGGATATGTTTGTGATAACAATATAGTTTTCATAATATTCCATATTTTTTGGTTTTGTGTCGATGTTATTTTTTCACCAATGATGTAGGAACTATTAATTTTAACCCTTCATCTTTTCCTTTGTACTAGTCAATAGATCACCTCAACTCCATCCTCATCTTTTTATTCAATATTAGGGTCTTCTACTTGTTATGTACAATAAGTTTATTTTAAAATTGGTTCATATTAGTCTTCTTCTCCAATAATTTCTTCTATATTTGTGATTCTTATTTTATTTATAGACTTCTATTCAATAACAATCACATCACTACTTCAACCAATTTTTAAATATTATTTTTAAAGCATTTTTTTGCTTACTCTTGGTTAGAAAACCTTGGAGTATTCCCTCATTAGTTTAATCTTTGTATTTTACTTGTGTTCCTTTCTAATTTTTTATATAACACTTGATTCTAAAAAGTCTAAAATATTTTAGAGTTGTTTTTCTCCTTTTCCACATTTTATATGGTGTTATATTCTCTTTGAGACTTAAAAAATCCCAGTTTAAAGTGTAAACTACCATTTTCATCACTTTATTATAATAATTCCTTGAAATACCACTCTTGATGAGTAATGTATTTTCAATGTTATTCTCCATGTAAATCCTCCTTTTGAAAACTCTTTTTTTGTATAGTTATCACAGATTACAGTTCATAATTTATCTGATGTGTCTTTATATAGTTATGCTCATCAATGGAGGTCAATTTTATCTCTTTTTCTTATCATAGAGTTTTGATTATCCTTATACTTTTTTCATCTTGTATATGATATCTTTTGATATAATCCATCACCACTTTCTTTGATTTCGTTAAAATAGTATACACCATCCTATTATAATCATCAAAAAAACCTTTCTCATTTTATTATTTTATATTCTATTGAACCATATACATTGATATGAACCAAACCAAATAAGTTCCAAACAAGTGTGAGACTCTTTTCTTCTTAAACTTGTAACGATTTAAAATATATTACCTATTATCAATTCATCACATTTTTTCTCTATATTTTTTTAATTATTAATATCAATTATCACTTTAAGGCTTTAATGATTTTCTATATTTTTTTATACATTTTCTTGAGCTATCGACACCAAAAGTTTTTTCCTCTTTCACTATGAGTAAACATAAGATCTATTTTTTATATACATAATAAATATTAATATTGGTTCTATTTACTTTCATTAAAGCATAACCATACTTTTCTTTGATCAAACATCCATTTGTATTAAATGTAAATTCAATCCTAAAGTCAAAAAGTTTGACTCACACTTAATAAATTGAGTTATATTTCATCCATACAATTTACGTCTATATTTTTTAACTCTTCTCCAACCATCCTTATCATAATAATTCCTTTGATCCTTAAATAACCATCACTTATAAATTAAACCATGCCATCCACATTATTTTTCATGTTATTATATAATCTTTTATTACTCTTCATGTAAGATTAATACCCACTATCGAGTATCCATGTGTAGTGTTTTTCAATACTTTGATGTGATTTCAACTAATATTTCATTCTATTTCATCTTTTTTACATTATAATAATCTCCTGATTGAGTTAAAACTAATTTGGGTCTCTCCTCATTTCTCACTACATTACCAATTATATGGTTTTATTCCTCTTTAAGTATGTAGAATTTAATCTTCAATGTTGTAGATTTATTTACTCCCTTTCAACTCTCCTTGGGTATTCTATGAACTTAATTTTTTTCATTTTTTTATAATAAAATGGTTTGTGGAAAAAGTTAGAGTAATGAAAAAAACACCCATATAAATAATTTATTATTTATTGTGTGGGATATATTATTATAATTTGTTGCTTGATCATGGGTGATTCATGCCTTAAATAACTCTTTGTATTATCTTAATATGTTATAGTGTGATCCAAGTATCCATAAAATTATAATTTCACCTATGGGAATTATTTTTAAATCATATTCTCTATAGAATCTGAATAAATTTAATATATTTGTAAAATCTTAGTGTTTGAAGGTTTCTACTAAAAATTTGTTTTCATTTATTTATTATTGTAATAAATTTATTTTTCTGAGTCTTGGATGAATCACTTTCATATCCAAGTAAAATATTACCCTTAGTATATGGTTTTTTATTACAAAAACACTTCTCAAGTTTTCTTACAGCTCTCTCAAACTTTTCTTTGATAAAATCATTTGAAAATATTCTTAATTTTATCCTCTTCTAGTAATTTACATATTTTAATTCATCTTCAATACACTTATTCAAGGTAATCACTTCGTATTCCAAGTGATCCAATCCTTTTTCCTTGTTCTTTAATAAAATCACCAAGGTTATCAATTATATATTAATGTTCTTTGATTTTCACCTTAAAAACTACTAATTCTACTATATTTCCTTATGAAATAGTTTATTCTTCAATAACATGTTATATTCGAGTAATTTTAGCTTTAAATTGATAAAAATACTTGAATGATTCCTTCAACATTTCACAAATCTTCTTATTATTCTTCAATTGAATATCCAGCTCATTGAATTCTCCATCAAGTTCCAATTTGATATTCATTACTTCTTATGAATTATAATTGATGTTATTAATTTATTAATAACTTTTGATCAACACATTTTACTTATTTTCAAGTAAAAGTGTATAATTGGTTTGAAATACCCATGTTTTAATATTGTATATAATTTGTGAGAGTTATTTAAATTAATCCATATTTGATTCTGTTTACTATTTTAATCATAACTCTTAGCCTAATTATCCATATTTTGTGATTATTATTTTTTTGGATTAATTATTAAAATTAATAAAAAAAAATTAAACTAGATAATTTTCTAATTCATCCATTTGATGGGATATATTAGCAACACAATAAGGCCCATAGAATCTCTGATGAAAATAGGACTAGGCATGATGATTGAATTTTCAGGCTCAATACAAAAGCCAAAATTTGATAAAACTTCATAATATTTTATATTATATCCAAATACATCTTGGATAAAACTTTTAAGGCCCAAATAAACAAATAAGTGTCCCAATTGATGCATGAAATTATATACCACAATTTTGTCTAAGATTTAAAAACATGCCACAATTTTTAACTTTTCTCCCAACCTAGAATTCCGATTGAGATTTAATTTTTTGGTGATAAATTAAAGATATATCTAACCAAATTTTTATAATAAATTTTTTATTTTTTAGGTCATATTCATGGCCTAAAATCCATTCGCATTGTGGAATTTTAAAAATTATGGATAAAACTAGACAGCAGCAAATGGTTTAGGAAATAACCATAACTTTGAATAAAAAAGTCTAATTGACTCTATATTTAGAAGGTGAAATATTAAAATCCATATATAAATCTTTGAATAATATTATTTCTAAATATTTTTATTTATTCATGGTAAAAATTTTGATCCATCGTATAGAGAAATTTTGGAATGCAAACAGCTCACCTCCATGGACTATAAATATGCTCTGTTTTTTCCTTAAAATAGGTTGTCACTTCAGAACTTAAGGAGTAGAATTAGCATGAACATAGCCTTACAAATTTTATTATAGGACTTTACACACTCTTATTTCAATATTATAAACCACTCCTCTACTTTTCTTTTCTTGTTTATTTTCATTGGTTTTCAATTGTAATCGTGTAAGTTGTTTTCATTTAAATTATGTCTAACGAATGGTTTCAATTATATAAAATACTTAATTAATAAAAAAATTATTTGTTATTAATTTCATAAAATAAATTCAATTATATTATAATATCTTCCCTCTTTCACTTTCTCATTCAATACAAATGTGTGTTTAACTCTCTTCATCATTTGTGTGTGTGTGTGTGAGTTTGGTGCACTTCTCTTATCTTGTCCCATTATTTTTCTTATATATTTAACTTATCAAAATAATTATCACAAAAAATATCACTAAACATATAAAGGGATAAGTAAATATCCCATTGGGATGAGTAATAATTTGGGTTTGTTAAGTGATTGATTGCTTTTACTCTTTTAATATTCTTTAAATTGATATAGTGTATATTGAACTGAAAACATCATGGATTAATGAAATGTTTTGTTTAACATGTGGATTCCATGGATTATTGGTACCAAAAGTATGAATGGTTTCATGAAATATTAAACCTTCCATAAATAATAATTTATTGAGATTAGTACCCTAGTATAGGCTTGGATTAAAACCATAACATTTAGAAATTCTGATCAAATATATCATCTTGTGAAGTGGGTGTTAATTTAATAAAATATATATAAAATCTCAATGATATCACAAGATTATATCCTTAATGATTAACTCACCCAACACATTATTAAATTTTTAAACCAAATCCATCAATAATTTATTTCACTTAACCTATTCAAATAACCCCCCCCCCCCATTTAAATGAAAAAACAAAAAAAACATTAACTCTAAAATATTGTACCATCACTATGGATTCGAACTGAGTGTCATTATACACATTAGTAGAGCATAGAACCTTTGAATGGTCTATACATGATAATAGGTTGTTCTTAAATCATTATCTTTGTTTTTTAGGCCTTCCTAATCATTTCCATCATCATATCTTTTAAATAGGATTTGAATTCAGTTTTGTATTTTTTTTAAGGTAGAGTATATGATTTTCACCTTCCTTTATTATGTAGTTATTTCTTTAAAACTTTCTTCTAATTTTATTTATAATAGAAGATTAAAATTTCTTCTTGAGGAAAATTTCATTTGTCTATGTTTTAATAAATACTTATCACTTTATTCTCCATCTTGTCTTTTTAGGCATATCACTGCTATATGGAAAAATTGTACACACTTGAAGCATGTCGATGGTATTTTTTTCTTTAAAGTTTTGTAGAATCCCACTGCCTTGGATCACTAAATGGTTCCTGAACTAATGGATCACTACATCCCTCAGGCACACCACCCCATATGACAGAGGCTTCCGACTACCTATGAGGGTCTCAATGGTAAAATTGGGGAGACTGCACCCTCTATTAAGATTTCTAATAACAACAGAAAAAATCTAACATAATAATTATCAAAAATTTCATCACAATAGTAGTAAGTTCTAATAAACAAGGAACCCCAAGCTACAACTAATGGATCATGCAAAATACCACAAATAAACCCATATGGGATGATCAAATATATTCATGAGATGCAATAAAAATAAGGATATTCTAGACTCAACCCAAATGTTCATGATTACTAGACCAATTCTATTACCCAACTCCACTCCTAGCATGCTACAAAAAAACCTCAAATTTTAGGACCTTCCCAAGTCCAAAATTTTCACCTGGAATAATTAATGTATTCTTAGGTACCCAACAGTGTCCCAAGAAGGGTGTGAGTAAAACTCAGTAGGCCACCACTAATTATGTCCCTAAAATAACCAATCCATAATAAATATGTATGAAATAGTTCTCAAAGTAAGCATATACAATAATCGATTAAACATTTAAAATTAAAACCATAAATAAATGTTGAACCTGAGGGTTGGGTTCACCCTGGGAATGGTATATGCCTACTCCAACCAGTCTCGGGGTGTCTCTGACAATGTGGTGGGGACCTTGCTGACTAACCACTCCCGAACAGGGGTAATATACCCATCCCTACTCAAAATCATAATTTGGGTGTAACATGCCCATCCCTGGATCCTTACATCCCCTATGGGCCATGTTCACCCCAGTTTGACCATAAATACTAGAAACCCTCAGGGTTCATGTTAATCCTGAGTTAACAATAAATACCAGTGCCACATGGGGGTTGTTTTTACTCTGAGTTAACCATAAATACCAATATTCCTCAGGAGACATGTTCACCTTAGGTTAACCATAAATACCAGCATCCACCCAAGGTCCATGTTCACTATGGGATTAATAATAAAAAACTATCATCCACCCAGGGGCTGTGTTCATCCCAAGATTAACTATAAGTCTAAACATTTCAACAAAACAAATAAAAACAAAAATGCTACAATAATTTTTAAAATCCACAACTAGTATCCATTATTATTTAATCATAAAAAAAATACTTATCACAAGTCTGATATTAAATCATTTTTCTTTGAAAAATACACTTTATAAATACAATTTTATATCATAGGATTATCAAATTTAAATTCATTACCAATTGGGAATAACCATGCAACAAAAAAAAATTAATAATCCATAACCAACCTTACCATTAAACAATTTACTATTTTAAAGTCATACGTTGGCACTTACCATTTTACTTTATCAACACTAAATAATTTATGAGCCTTTATTCACTATTTAAGGGGAAACATTTTTTAGGTCCAACCCAAGAGTTAATTATATTACAATAATTGAAGGCTGTAAAATTTAATTTCACTGATATTGATTCAAATAATTATTTCACTTTCAACCAATAACATAGTTATCCATTTAATTATTCTAAGTCATTTAGGTTTGGAGTTCAACGAGGGTCATTCCTTTAGTGTTATGTAATTAATTTTATAAAATAATACCCAAAAAATATTTATCTAAATCTTGAGGTCAATCTAATGATAGGGTTCATCACATGGTATCGCATCTTTACTAGATTCTAAGTCATATTCAAGGTGAATTAAAGAGATACAACGTATATCTAAAAAATTAATTCAAACCAATCCAATGTTTAATGAATTTGATGATGTAATAATACCCAATCACTTAAAATAAGGGTAAATACTATGAATTTTTCAAATGGAATGACTAAATTAGGTTTATAAGTGTAAACTATTCATATACAGGCCTTCAGTTCATCCTAAAATGGAAGAAATTTGGGAACTAGAAAAATATCCTAAATAGGGAATATGAGATAAACCCAATGGAAAAATATAAAAGAGAAATGGAGAATTAGAAAAGAAGGAAATGGAGTGTTATATTTACCTATAGTCCTTTTTCACACCAAGAAATGACGTAAATGAACATGAATCGAAGTAGGTTTACCCTAGGAGAAGAGGGAGTAGATGGGGTGTGAGTAAGAGGGGGTTATATCAAAAAAGAATCCCAAAAATTGGGTTGAAAGTTTTAAGGATAAAGGGGTAAATTTTGTGATTTTCTACCTTTTAAATTAGAACATAGTTTGGTCACACTATTTTTCAAACCATTTTCCAACCATGTGGACTCCATTATCTGAAAACTCCACACCTAGCATGGTTAAACAAAGAGCTTTTCAAGCTGTGAGTAGTCTATGAAAACCCCATCTAAAATAAATTATAGGTTTTCATAGTTTATTATCCTCAGTTACATAGTTTAACAAACCATGATCCTACCCCTTTTTAACTACAAAATTAGGGTGTTCGGTTAGTGCAAACCATTCACTAACCATGTGGCCTATCTTGTTCCACAAAAACATTAAATTCTGAACTGAAAATCTTCAATACACTCCAAATTCCTTCCTTAATTCCTTCTAAAATATTTAAGGAAACATGTAAGGGTTCTTTTCATAATTTAAAATAATTCATATCACACCATAAGGGAGTGGTTTTACAATAACCCCACTATATGTAATACCATACTCATGTTGTACCTCTGATATTTAGCATGCATTGAACCATGAAATTAAATCAAGTAACCCATTGGTTATGGTCATGATGAATTCACCTAAACCATTTCATCAAAAATGGCTCACTCTTGATGGCATCTCTAGCCTCCCACAATTCACCGTCATCATACTTATTAGGGGAATTGCATGGTTATACCTGACCATCATCACCTGTCTACTCTCATCAAAAATAAAAAACTCCTTCTACTGAATAAGGTACTTTAGCTCAATGAGCATGCTCAGTCACATCATCAAATCATCACCCTAAACTCTATAGTTAAGACTGATGATAGTAGATCATAAGCCTATTAGTTGACGTAAATACTTGGTGAAATTATATACTTCTCAACATATTGTCTCTAATGTTACTGACAACCAAGCATAGTTATACCATCCTCTAATGCTTCCAAGTTACACCCACACCACCAGATAAAAACTTCAAAATGATATTTTTTAAACACCCCCAATGACATGGTGGTATCCAAATAACCAATTTCCAAGGTGTAATACCTTTTTCACTATCACATGAACTTCACGTTCAATTGGTATAATCTCACCATAACTCATTATTAGTTCATGACTAACCACTTACCACAATGACCATCTATCCCAAGGAATAATAATGAGATTAACATATTAACTTCCTGGTTTATGGTGTCTTCATTAAAAATAATTACTTATACTTCTTAGTCCTAAGTCTCTATGTTCCCACTCTCAGTGTTTCTAACGGAATGATATCCATATGGTTTTTCAATAGGTTGAGTATATATTCCATCAAAACATACCTAGAAATTTATGAAAAAAATTAGTTTCATACTGGTACTCTCCCCATCCCAACTTCCAAATGGTTTTTAGAATCACTAATGCCTACAAAGGACCACAAAAAAGAATCCTTACCTTGGAAAGTCCACATAAAACTTGAAATATGCATGTCATGCCACATATGATATTATAGAAAATATTTTTAACCCAAATATATCTTCTTTAAAGTGAAAACATGATAGTAAATACACCCTGGAATGACTTATCCCCAACATCTCAGCTTCAACCACTAACATGCCACCAAAACACTCAATCGTGATGCTTTAATTTCTAGTATCACATGATCATATGGTTAAGTAAACTTTAGTCCTAATACAACTTTCAATGCACTACCATAGTCACACTCTCATTCCACCAGGACTAGACATCAGTTTTATCACAAGCACAAAAAAATCTCAACTCATAACATGCTCGGTTCTCATCAAACTCATATCGAGAATAACATATTAATTCCCACATCTTTTTTTCATTATAAAACTAATAGAATTAATTCAACTATTATAATGAATTTCAATTTCCCATATTGATCATCTACTAATTGGATAGAAATATACATGACCCTACCCACTTGAGGTTCCTTCAATCTATGACTAGTAAGGTACTCCCCACCATAGGAACTCCTTTATTTTCACTTCACTGGTTCAAAACTCTAGTCTCCTTGGTCATCATTCATCCCTCCACCCAAAAAATGGCTATAAATGGTTGTTCCATGAACATCTATGCATTACAATGACACCTCAACTATCACAAGAACCTCTCCCATGGATTGTTTTGAGAATTACTTCAATTCATAAAGTCATGTCCTCCAAAAAAGCATCTCAACAACATATTTCCATCCATGAGTTGTTTTCCCCACAATAACACACTAAATCCTCTATTCTCCTCGCTTTTAGTGGGACCTCAGAATGAACTCACTCAAGCCCATAACACTTTCCAAGCATTCATGAATTAATATCCATCACAACACAATAATTACCAACTCACCTAATATTTACTAAGCTTAAAGTCCTAGCACACGACACCTTAATTCAATCAAAGAAAATGGATGTCCACTCCCGAAATACCCATTTCCATTGAAACCTAGGGACGTACACCTGGTTGTTCCCATTAACAGACCCTGATTCATTGTATTTAGGGTTATAAATAAATTACTCTCGGCCTATGCACCTTAATCACGATCCATGCCTCTCACACATGCCATTCCTACAATCCAAAAGCTCTCCTGACACCTGTAACGTATATCAGAGTTAATCGCATGATTTCTCATCATCATGCACCATTTCAAGGCCCCAAGAACCTACCCATTCCTAGAATCACTCAAAGACACCTCATAACTGATAGGTTTAGGTGCTCATTTATCCCTACCCTCACAAGGTGACTTTAACACTAGATCACAAGCACACGAGTTCTTATCTATGAAAAATAGGCATCCAATGAACCTAAACTACATCCTCGGTAACTCCACTCATATACTAATCCTATTAAGATAAGTATTTTACCCATTATATATGGGTATAATGTCATATAAAGACCAGTTCAACCCCTCTCATGACTACCTTCAAGATCAAGGGTCGATGCACTTAATCTCGAGTTGCATACAGAAAAACAAGTCTATATCATATAACTCAAGAGACATACCTCCCATAATCATAAGATCACAATAAAACCCTAGATCCTATCTCAAGGTCACATCATAAATATAATTTTGACACAATCCACCCATACTAGGGTTGTAACATAACCTATAAGGTGCACAAAACTAAATAAGGGTGCAACTGAAACATCCCACCATCCAACACAATGGACAACACCATGGTCTCATAACTCAATCTCTTAATCTAGCCTCAAAACTCAACTCTAAAACTCAGTACACATATAAAAAAGGTCCACACTAGAATATAACTACTCTAAATAGCCCAACCACCCATACTAGGGTTGGATCATGACATAGATGCTCTTCTAAGACCCTCCCACTAATCAAGGCCATAGGTCAAAACTCATAAGATTTAAACTTTCAAGTTCATACTGAAATTCCATTAATTCTTATGTTCCAAAATTTATTTCCTTCATTACACATTTATAAAATTTATTTCAACCCCAACTATTTTTCCCCTTTACCAAGATATCACATTTCATGTTTCCCATCTTCAATAAAGAAACACAATTAGAAATTCTATCCTAGGATTCCATATTTTAATATTTTAATTTAAATTATTCATTAATTCATAGGGTTTTCTCATCAAAATACGAAGTTACAAGGTTTGGTTAGATAAGATTCCATTTAAAATCTATGAGTGAAAAAGACTTATAGGTTTCTTACTAAAATTTTATTTAATCAATACCATCACTTACTATCTACTTTTTCCTACCCACGTGTTAATAAATCATACAGATAATTGGCTAAGTAGAATTCCATCATATCTATATATGGGAAAACACCATATAACACAATATTGACACTTTAAGTGAATAACCCCTACCAATAGTAATTATGAATCATAAGAAGATTTAGATCCAACTTTTATAGTCATGGGATGAATACAAATCATAAAAATATGTGATCACTAACAATATAAACCATAAACAACATAACGATGGCATCTAAATCTTGTGCCTCTAGCATGATGCATGTCATGTAAAACCATAAATGCTTGTAATGATACATGAATAAACACCCAATATATAATTATACCATCCCAATAGTGATAATAAAAAAATCATTAATGATGAAAATCAAGTGCACCACTCAAGGTGGAAATTCAGAAATTGTAAAAGCAAAAGTAATAAAAATAATCCCATCCCTAGTGACTAAGAATTTTCCCTATATATGGGTAGATAATACCAAGAAATATCTCATTACAAATCCCCAAAATATTCTTAGTCTCCTATCTACAAGAAAAAAATAGTAATATAAAAGAAAATTATTCTCTCATACCACTTTGTAGCATCGCTTCGCCTTGGACCACTGAGTGATGCCCCGGCTGACAGAGTGATACATAACCTTAGGCATGCTTCCTTGTATTACATAGGATTAAAACTTGTGTTTAGGGTATAAATGGTTCCATTAGGGAGACTCTACCCTATATACATAGTTCCAATAATATTGGAAACAAACCAAACATAAAAACTATCCAATATAGCATCATAATAGTAGTAAGTGCCAATAAATATATAAACAAGGAACAACAATTTGTGACTGAGGGAATATGCTACATTCCATAGATGATCCATTATGGGTGGATCAAATACATACATGGTATACAATAAAAATAAGTACAATATAAACTCAACCCAATTGGTCTTGAGTACTAGCCCAGTTTCATCACCCAACCCCACTACGAGCATGCTAGAAAAACCACAAGCATTGGGGCCTATGAAAGTCAAAACCAATCACCACAACAAGTAAAATATACTAGAGTACCCAAAGTCATCCCAATAATGATGTGGGTACATCTCTGTTGGCCACCACTAATGGAATCCATAAAATAACTAGTTTATAAACCAAGTGCATGAAATGGTGATTAAAGTAAATAGATACAACAACCAGCAAAACTTTTAAAGTTAAAACCATAAATAAACCTAAAAATTATGGGATGGGATCATGCCAGGAATAGTACATACCTGCTTTATCCAGTTTTGGGGTGTATCTAATCATGTCATAGATATTGTTCCAACTAACCACTCCCACCTAGGGTTAATATACCCATTCCTAGTCCAAACTGCAATTTGGGGGTAATATACCCATCCCTAGAGCTCTGTATCCCCCAAGATTTAGGTTCACCCAAATTTAACCATAAATAATAATGTTCCTCTATGATTGTGTTCAACTAAATTTAGATATAAATATCAGAATCCTTTGGGTTACGTGTTCACCTTAGGTTAACCATAAATACCAACATCCCCCAGGGGCTACGTTCACCACATGTTAACCATAAATGCCAGCATCCACCTGGGGGCCGCATTCACCCTAGGTTTAACCATAAATACCATTTTCCACCTAAGTTTAATGTTAAAATTATGTTTAACCATAAATAGAATCACCACCTAGGGGATTCATTCACACTGAGTTTAACTATAATTCTAAACATTTTAAAAAAACAAATAAAAACAACAAGGTTGCAATACTTTCAATAATTAACAACAAACATTCATTATAATTTAAACATAAAACAAATAATTATCATAATTTCAATGTTAAATCATTTTTAATTGATAAATATATCTTAAGAATACTATTTTATACCATGAGATTAGCCAATTTACATTCATTACCAACCATTAATAACTAGGCCATAAACCATTTTAATAATCCTTAACTAACATTACCATTACACAATTTTAACTTTTTAATCCATAATTTGGAACTTACCAATATAATTTATCAACATTAAACAATTACCAATACTTTATTAATTATTTAAGTGGAACTATTTCATTAGGTCCAAACCAAGATTTAATCCAACTGCAATAATTGATAGTTGCGAAATTTTATTTCACAACCACTAATTCAAATAATTATTTCACATTAAACCATTAGTGTAGTTATCCATTTAGTTATTATAATCCATTTAGGTTTGTATTTAAACTAGTTGCATTCATTTAGTGGTATGTAATTAATTTTATAAATATAATACCCGATGAGGCTTTATCCAAATCCTGAGGTTAAGCAGATGTTAGGATTCATCACATGTTATCACCTCTATACTAGAGTCTAGTTCATATTCAAGGGGAGTTAAATAGAGGAAACTTCTATTTAAAAAATTAATTCAAACTAAACCAATGTAAATAGGAGATCATGTGGCCACCCTACCCAAAACAATTAAAAACATACTATGGATTATTCAAAGGGATCACCTACATTAGGTCTATAGGATTTCACTCATCATATATAGGTTTTAGTTTGTCCTGAAATGGAAGAAATTGATAAAATAAAAAAATAATTGAAAATATATAATATGATATAAACCCTGTGAAACACTAAAAAATTGAAGTAAAATGATAAAATAAGGAAGTGGATTATTATATTTACCACTAGGTCTGGATCACACCAAATAGTGGTGGAGACGGCTAAGAATTGAAGGAGTTTCACCCAAGGATAATAGGGAGGAGATGGGGCATGAGTGAGAGGGTGTTTAATCCAAAAAAGAACAAAAAAATAAGGTTAAAAGGTTTAATATTTGTTGGGAAAATTTTGTGAAATTTCAATTTTTTAAAGGGGCACATAGTTTGGTCACCCAGTTGGCCAAACCATGCACTAATCATGTTAGTCTAAAAACCCCACATGTCACACGGTCAGGCACATTATTTTTCAAAATATTCACAAACCATGAAAAAACACTATAAAAAATGTAGTTTTTTATGGTTTCTTGTCCTTAGGCATAAAATTTAAAAAAAAGTGCTACTACCCCTTTTCAACTACACAGTTGGGGTGGATAGTTAGTGCAAACCATGTGTTAACCATGCACCCTATCCTATTCCCCAAAAAACATGAAATTTTAAACCTTAAACCTTTGGGACACTCTTGATACCCTACCTACTACCTTGTACACTCTTAAAGAAAACAAGTATGGGTTCATTGAATAATTTAAATAAATCTATATCTCACTGAAAGGGAGAGTTTTTACAAGCTACCTTTTTATATTTTGAATTTTCTAGTTGCAAGTGAATTAAATCCATTACTCATGAATTTATAACCTTTATTATTATTAAGTAATATTATTAATCACATTTTATGTTTTCACTTTGGATAAGTGACATAGAATACCTTCCAATTTTACCCTCATTTCATATGTTATCTAATTACTTGGTAAATCATCAAGAGATAATTGTGAAAAATATCTTCAAGTATCATAATATTTACATTATATAAATGTATAAGTCTCCTCATGATTTAATTTATGATTTACATATCTAAAAACTCATTTATAACTCCTCACATTGATTTTACTACTTTTATTATTTTATTAAATAAAACATGGATGGATTCAATGGGATACATCACCAAATCATCAAATTTATTATGAAAAGACTAAAACTTAAATTCCTTTACCATATTTTCCCTTTCATATATATTTGTGAGATAACTAATCTAAATTACATGGACTATAAATGAGAAAATATATGGTCTGACAGATCATAGATGAGATATTATCTAATTTATCCATGTTTTATAATTCTATCTATAAAATTTTGGAAATCCCTTCACATTGAAAACATTATTTTTTTTAAGATAACACTTATTTCAACCACTATGGTATAAATATCCTTAAGAGGGAAAAATTAGAGTCTTCTTATTTTCTCAAAAAATGTATATTTATTCATGTTAGGAAGAAATAGAAATATTTTATGTAAATAAATCCAAGAATAACATTCAAATAAAAAATTAAATCACTATGACATGCATATTTTACCTGGTTCACTCAAATGGTATATGTCCAAGGAGAACACACTAGTGATGTATTGATATATGCCAGAATTCACCAACATGTTGCTAGGTGAATATAATGTCTTTAGGATAAAATCACTACTGATTTCAAGAATTACCACCTCTTTTTATCTCTTTATGCATTTTTTCAAGACAAGGTTAACAAAATTGGCATATTGGAAATAAAATAATTGATGTACATTAATACTATAACCATTAATATCAGGTTACTCATTTTATTTCACCATTAATATCAACAATACATCTCCTATATACTATTCTAAATCATATTAACATGTGACTCTCAATAATAGATCCTAAAAACCATATATATAGGTTAGTTTGACTTTTTTATACCCCCCCCCCCCACATGCACACATAAAAGTTTTCATATTTGAAAATTCACTCGAATAAGATTATTAAGATCTTCTTAAAACCATGAAATGAATTCCTAAACAGTGATATGGTATAGAAGTTAATTCATTGACTATGAAATACATGTTTTTAAATATTTTTTCTTACAAAATTTTTGCATGTTTCCATCATTCCAAGTAAAGTTTTCATTGATCTTAATTCTCTATGTTGAAAATTATTTGTTCTAATAATGCATGTTGTAACCACCAATGTATCGGTCTCCCTAAGAGGGGGTAAATTGGGATGAAATTATTTTTTCACCAGTTGAATATTATTTTATTTTTTGAAATAAATGGAAATATTTTAGGTAAATCAATCCACATTTAATCTCTAAATAAAGAAATTTAATCACTATTAAGTGGAAATTTTACTTGGTTCACCCAAATGGACCACATCCAAAGAGAACATACTGGTGGAACAATACTATTTAAACAGATATTTTTTTAGTTTTAATATTGGTTTTATAAATGATTTATATACATGTGATATTGTAAGTATATTTTTGACATTGGTTATATAAATAGAAATCAAAGGCTTTATTTTGACCAACTACTTATATATTTTACATCGATTATTCTATTAATTGGTGTGAAAGGTTTCCTATAATGTAAGTTATCTATATAACTAATGTTATAGGTTAATTTTCTTTTTGGTTACTATAATGTCCCATGTTATTACAAGTTGGTAAAAATCAGGGGAAATTTGAATTTTTTTAATTTTTGATTTCAAATAGGGAATCGTTTTGAGAATTTAGAATAATATTGGGAATAAAGGAGTTAGAACACCATTGGAAAATTTTTTGGGATGGTTTTAGATACTCATAGTATACCTAAGTTCCTTGAGTAAATGTGGGATATGGTTCAACATATTTTCCCTAGTAGGTGTATTGGTTTTAATTTTTGAACAAAAACATGAACTAGTTTAAATTTTTTATTAAATCTAAAATTTTAGTTTAAATCTATATTTTAAAGTTCTTTGGGGTTTTTTGTAAATATACACATTTGGTCTGGATATCTAGGTATGGTTTTTTATTTGAATATGTGAAATGAAACCCAGTTGTGTTGTTCAAAGTGTCGGTATAGGATATGGAATGGTTCATGGGGGTTATATCGGGTTCGAGCACTAAATTTTATTAATTTAATCTTTTAGTTGTATATTAAAATAAATTCTATAGTTTTTGGAGTGGTAGGGATAATTTAACTACTAAAAAGAAGTTTTGGGTGATTCTGGGTAAATTTGGGGTGTTTTTTTATATTGAACCATTTTTTTCAAAATTTTGGAGTGGTGTTTACCCTTTTATAGGGGTACCCCCATATGTAAGGGCAACCTATGTAAATATTATTTAGAATGGTTTGTAAGGGAAAATTTTAATTGTACCGAATGCGTAAGGGTAACCATGTTGTTATATACCATGCATAAGGGTAATATTGTATGTAAGGGTTGTTGTGGGTATACATAAAGGTAACTCTGATTTACCCATAGATATGTAAGGGTAACTCTAGATCTATAATATTTACATAAGGGTAGTTTTAGAAGCTCCTTATATGTGTAAGGGTCTTTAAGTTTGGTGTGTAATAGTAACCATGTATAATTGTCAACTGGAAGTGTGTGTGAGGGTAACTCTAGACTTACCATATTTACATAAATTTAAACACTTGGCTAAGTATAAATAATAAGGCTCATGTGTGTAATGATATCATACATAAGGGTATATATATAAGAGTAAAATTGCTTTCCAAAATTAAAAAAAAAACATTTTTTTCAAGATTTTCATAAAATGGTTTTTTTTATGTATAAATGGGGAATTTGGGGTATTATGACTAGTGAATAATGTTTGAACCTAGTTTATGTTACTTTATTATTTCAATATGGTTTCTCCCTCAATTATAAATAGATTTAAGTTTCGTTTGATCTGAGATACTTCTTGAGGTAAATCTAAAAATCTATATCAATTCTAACATTCTGTATCAGTTCTTTCTCATTTTCTTTACCTTTTTCCTTGTGGATGATTTATTACAATTGGTAGAGGTTTTTAGTGATTATTCCACCATATCATGGTGGAATAATCCCTAACGAAGCATATTTTTCTCTTCTTGTTTAAAAGAGATAATGAGAGTATGATCTCACTAGGTTGCATATCGATTTATTAAGGTATGTCACTACCATGATATAATTTAGGTTTTTTAGAATTTTGGATGAAATTTATGGATTTATTGAAATAAAAAATTATATATTTTTTGTATTAATGTTCTGAATGGATTTTGGGGGTGGTGCATGCCCATTTTTTCAATGATTGGACCTCAAAAAATCACCTAGTGAGTGATTCCTTGAATATTAACAATGAAATTGACTATGAAATAAATTATAGAAATGTTTATAAATTTTTTTATGAATTTTTAAATGGATTTGGTGGGGTTAAGTCTTTGGTTTGATGAATTATGGATGAATGGTCATGGAAGAGATTCAATTAGGGAATACAATATTACTATAAAGGGAATCACTTTTTGAATGAGGTAGGTGATCCCCTAAACATACCCATATGGTATATACATTTTTATATGTGGAATGTGATATGAGGTCTCACCATCAATGGGTGATTTTCATTAAATATAAAAAGAATCATTTAATTTAAACTTCCATGATATAAACAAAGTTTCAAGGTATAATATGGACTCTTTGACACTATTTAGTGACTTGGACATCAATGGACAAGGTATTTATCATAAGTATATAAGATGATATGTAATACCTTAGAGGGGTGACAATAAAATAAGTGGATAAACACAATTTCTCTTGATGTAGGTTTCCTCAAACACCACCTTGTAGTGGAATGTGATAGATTATGAATTATTTTACCAAATTTTCCATGATTGAGCCATATATACCCTCTAGCATTTGATCTAGTTGATGTGAGAGTGGGAAGAGTGTTCCTTCACCAATTAGAATGTTACAACTTGAGAGGGTATTCCCTATGTAGAATTTAATTATAATTCGAACATGAGAGGACTGACCTAGGAAGACCTTTGGAAGAGATATGGATATTATGTCATCTCTCTAGAGTGATGATTGTATGGATTTACCTAGGATTCCAATGAGGCCTTTATATGATTATGGAGATTATGAGGGATGTTATTACCTCTAAGTGATGGGATTTTTCTCTAGAGTTAGGATAATATATAGTAACTCATGTTAGGTGTTTGGATTATGGTATATTCTTGGGTTCCCTAGTAGGTTCCCTTGTGTTATGTTCACCTTTGAGAGGGTTAGTGTGGGAAAGATGGTATCATTGATCTTATGTGTCATCTTAGTACCCTAGTATTTTTTTGTGAGACTAGTATGGATTTAGTGGCAATTATATGTTGTGTAATTTATAGGTTGACTTTGGTTGTGTGTGAAGGGTCTAGGTAGATGGCTAACCCATGTTATTTATATATGATATACTATTGGGTGGATTTTGTCTATTAGTTTTTATATGAGAGGATACTGGGTGGATGATATCCCCAAATGATTATATGAGAGGTTAGTGGGTGGAAGTTTTCCCCCAAGGATTATATGATAATTTATTGAGTGGATGTTGGACCCCCTAAATTTTTATATATATATAAAATTCCTGGGGTGTTTTGTAGGATCTGGATATTACACCTGGTGTTAAATGAGATTACAAGGACAGTTCCTAGGATTTAAATATTATGCTTGATGATAAATGGGATGCCTATGATACTTTATAATATTCATAAATTATGACTAATAATATACATGACACATAACAGACTTCCTAGGATTTAGAGATTACACCTAATTATAAATGGGATGCCTAGGATAATTCCTAGGATTTAGTGATTACTCCTAATATTATATAGGATTACTAGGATACTTACTAAGATCTAGTGATTACACCTAATACTATATATATTTCTAGGATGCTTCCTAGAATCTGGTGATTACACCAGATACTATATGAGATGACCAGGATGTTTCCTAGGATTTAGTGATTACACATGATACTATATGAGATACCTAGAATGATTCTTGGGATTTGGGGATTATAGATAATACCTAAAATGTTTCCTAGGATTCATTGATTGTTCCTAATACTATATAAAATTCCAAGTATGTTTCATAGGATCATGTGATTACACCTAAAAAATAAATTAATGAATGATACGAATGAGAGGGATGTATTATCCCTCAATTATATTATGAGATGGGTGGTAGGGATGCACTTCCCCCAATAATAAATGATGTGTGTGTGAGAGAGAGAGGGAGAGATGATCTAACGTTATGCCCCCTAGGTGTTCTTACATACAATGATATCATGTGAATGTGTTTACTCAATCCTTAGCATGGTGTTCCATATGTGCAGAGTCATTTGGAACTTGCCGAAGTTGGTATGGTTGATCATGGGTGTTACCTTATAACGCAAGGCTTAATGGTGATTATTTAATATCAATTATTATTATTTTCTTAATAATATCACATGTGACTACATTATATATACTAGTTATATTAGGAACATCGTTGGTGGTTACCTACTAAGTTGTACTTAAACTCTTTTTGAACAACCATGGTAGTTGGGTACCTAAGAAGACAATATTTTCCATCGGTTCAGTTAGGGTAGAGGCCTAGTATTTGACCACATAAATGGATATCTTGGAAATATTCCTAGATATTGGGATGAGGAAAGGTTTGGGAATAGTATTAGAGACACTTTTATATTTTAATTTATTTATTCTGTATATGAGATTGGTATGGTGATTGGTCAATTTTTATGTATTCATGTATTCTTATATATTCCATTTTTTATAAAATCATTCTTCTTTATTGATTTTGTGTTCTATGATTATTTGTGATGGATGGTGTTTTTTATTTTAAACTATTTTTTATACTCTAATATGATTTTATAGTTTCCCCATGCTAAAACCTCAAACCCTCACTAATAGTCGGTAGCCTCTGGTGCATGAGGAGTCATGCTTAAGCTCTTGTAGCACTTTGATATGATTATAATAGATTTAATTGGATCGGAAATTACAAATTGGTATCAAATAATATTTTATTTGTTTTTATATTTAGGTCATGGTGGATAGATAATAAAGGTTCATTAAATCTTGTAAAGGACATAAAACTAGTTCTTTTGAGAATAACTTTTTTAGTGTGAATTCTAGGTTACAAGGGATATGATATTGTTTTTATTGGCTTTTTCTATTATGATTAAGATCATTATTCATTTATTGTATTAATTTTTGAGATTGTTATTATGGTTTTTTCTCTTTGGTCATTTTTATGAGTCCTATGTACACGCATCATATTCATAATGTAGGATTCACATGACATTTTTTTTCTTGTGTGTGATTAATATTTATGAAAACAAAGGTTTTACCTATTAAAAGTGTCAATAATTACTTACATGTTGTTTTCAATTATAAATTATTTTTTGAATTCTACTCATCATAACCATAGTATTTTCTTATAATTATAAGTCATGTGGATACCATATGGGATGTTCCTCAATGATGAATATGTAGTATCTATATGTAATGGTTATATAGAAATACTTGGTGGGATGGTAGAATAATTATATGTCATGATGATCAACCCCTTGTGGGTAATTATGATGCTATATTTGAAAAAAAATAGTATTAGTTATTTAAAGTTTCAATAATAACATATATCGTGTTTCCATATATAGATTCATAGTGAAATTCTACTCAACCAAACTATATGAGCCTAGCTTTCTAGATATGAATCATCATAGGGTGATGTTTTTATGTATGTATCAATGAGATTCTTGTCCATGAGGGTGTATTTTGGTATGTGGATTCCCAATTAGGATTAGTTCCATAGAGTGGTTTTATGACTTGGCATGTGATTCCTAATATATGTGTGTGTGTGTGTCTATGAGAACCCTATAGTGGGTGTTTTGGAAAATGAGTTTCCATGTGATATTCAATATAGGAGCAGGTATGTTGCTCCATGAGTTGTGACCTCTATGAGACATCATTAAGGGCTAAGTAGGAGACCCTAGTGACTTTGATATGTGACTCAAGATATTAGTGAGTTGAGTATTATGATTAAGTATTAAGGTGTTTTCTTATTGTGATAAAGGTGAGCTATGATATAAGAGGGTAACCCCTGAGTGGGGTTATCATAAACTTGTGAATTACTTGGAGATAGGAAGCATGGGTAGATAATTTAGGTTATGAGATCAATACATGAGAATTTTTGTTTGATATGTGGTATAGACATAGAGATACTTTAGGTTTCCATGATGTAGATAACTTAGATTTCTCATGTTATCAAGGTAGTTTTTTTAGAGTATGATTAGTTGTATTCTTGAATCTATTGATTTGGGTGTGGTATCTTTATGAGATAGTGGATTGTGGTCCTAGATGGTTTTATCGAGGGTAGATAGAGAATGGGTAGATTCTTCTGGTTTTGAGATTATTCTAGGGTGGTGGGTGATTTTGTGATTGGTCATGGCATGAGTTAGATACCTTATGTTTATTATAAAAATCATTAGGATTCTTCTATTTAGATTATATTGACATACAATGATCATGGGTAGTGCTTTAGGCATGTGATCCTAGGATGATGAGATAGGACTCGAGGTGGTATGAGTCGGATGATATGGAAGGGTGGCATTTGGGTGTATGCTTTCTTGGGTATGATTTGTTATGGTAACATAGGTTGTTGATCACCTTTATAAAGAATGAATTTTTTATTGGTGTAAGGTGTGGTTGAATGGTTTTATAAGTAAGTTTCACTTGAAATGGCTTATGTAGTTGGTATTTTGAGATGATTTGGTGTGAGCATAGTTATTTGAGGTTTTTATGAAAATTATAAGTCTTCCCCTATAGTAATAGGAAAACTAAAAGGTGGATTGGATTATCATGGTAGGGTTGATCTAATATTTTACCTTGGAACAGGTTAACAAGATGGGTGAGCATGACTTAGAACATTGGAATTGTTCAGAATTTCACTTGAGTAATAGTATAAGGAAATTTATATGGCGGGGAACACACCATAGGTGATATAAGCATATAGAACTTGTTTTTAGTGGTTTATAATATAATTTGGGAGTTACATTCTAGTGTACCCAATTGGTATGTGGTTTTTATCATGCAATGATCTTGGATTCAAGTGGTTGGGTTATGTATGGTAAATAGAAAATACCTAGATGGGGGTATTAATCAATGAAAATTGAGTTGGGTCGGTACATTTAGTAACTAATAGTCACTTGATATGGGATTATGGTTGGGCGGTATTACTAAAATATATTGATTGGAAACTAGGTCTATAGAAATGTTGGTGCTTGTGGGTAGCACATTGACGTATTCAATGAGGTGGGTCCTTGTGATATGAATATATTATTGGGAGTGACATGATGAATTCTGATGAGAATAAGTGGGTGGTGATCAGGTGTTTCGTGAGGATCTAGTATAGACAATTGGCTTTGACCAATGGGTGTGACATCAGTGAATTAATAATTTGCATGCACCATCGAGAGTGGGGAATTGTTGTGGGATTGGTGTAAATGATTGTTCCATGATGCATGTGTTGGTGGAGTTTTGATTAGTGGATTCTATTAGGTTTTGGTATGGGAATGACCATAATCGTTGGGAAATATGAGATTTTGTAGGTGCATCAGGTCTTAATGATTAGTATGCTTCACAAGGGATGCACGAGGTGACTTCTTGAGGACAATATTTTTTTTATAGTTCGAAGGTTTTGACAACCTGTGCTATTATGGGTTGGTAAAAATCATGGTAAATTTCAATTTTTGATTTTTTGGTTCTAGAGAGGGAGACTTATTGAGAATTCATAAGGTTGTGAACCTGTTACTAGGCATGGAATGAGAATAAAGTCATTTTATGATTTGAAAATACATTTTTTCTAAAAATGGTTTTTATGCATTTCGTTCTCAGATATTAGAATTAATTTATTCCAAATTTAGGAATATTAATTTATATAATTAACATAATTTTTTAATTCATTGTGTAAAAATAATCTTAGCGTGAATTTTTTGGACTTTGCTAAAGAATTTGATTTTTTGGGGAATAGTGAAAATACTAATTTTACAAATACCATAACGTTTATGACATAACAATGATATAAGAATGAATTAAAAAAATACGAAACATTTGTATCAACCAAATATGTTTTTAAGAATTAAAATAAAGTATTTAAAACTATTATGATGAATTTGGAAACCCATTCATGACTTTTGTGAACTTTAGTTATATTTTAATCTTTAAAAAACTATTTTTGGCTCTCTACATTCAGTAGTGTGGTTGGAAGGTTCCATTCAGTTTTTTCATGTTTATAATTTTAAATAAAATTATTTTATTTTAATAATAAAACAATAAATTTATTTTAAGTACCAAAACTCAAGATACTTTGACCTAAATAATTATAAATTCATTTTAACACATAAAAATATTTCTTTTTCTAAAAATGGTTTTATGTGTTTTGTGTGCTTATATTAGAATTAGTTTTTGAAACTTATGGAAATTAAATCTTAAAATATGAGATCCATTTTTATAATCATCATTTACAAATTTATTTATAAGTTTAATTTCATTTTTTCATAAAAATAAGTTACCAAAGTAAAAAATTAGTCACCACGGTAAAGGTTAAACTGAGGTAAAAATGTTTAATCAAGAGGTAAGTCACTAAATATCACAAAAACTCATCATTAAATAGGTATATAAATGATTTAATGACCTCACATAATATTTATATAATTAATTATAAATTTAAGATCCACTTATATTCATAATTATATCCTATTTTATATTAAGGAATTATATTTACAAGAGTGTCACAATTCTCACTTATAAAAGGATCCCCTTACCCTCCCCCCTTCACTTATATACACTATATAAGATCTAAATATTGGCCAATATCTACCTGAATCCATCCATAACTCTCCTAAACACTTTATAGAGGTTCTGGTCTCACCAAAAGACTAATACTAGAAGGATTAAGGTGTAATCTAAAGGAAGATATCCAAGGATGAGGTATAAGTCTTAACTTATTATTTCATGTTTATTTCTAGTTATACCTCCTTAAAATATATTCTAAAAATAATAAAATAATAAAATAATTCTCTTCACTATAATTAAATTTCATTATGATTATCAAACAACCTTTTTCCACCTTCTTTCCATCCTATGGGAAATGTAAACTCTACTCATGCATGTGTGTGGACTACAACCTCCACGAAAAGATGTGTTTGGTTTTTACTAACTATCTCACATGGCTAGTTATAAAGATGTAATTAATGAATATATATGATATTTATTAAATTATTATGATTATATAAAGGAAATATTATCCACCTTCTTACCCTTTCATCCATTGTAAAATGATGATGATGCTCATGTGTGTGTGTGGACTACCACCTCCACAAAGCGATGTGGTTCACTTTTCATTTATAACTTACATGGCTGGTCATAAGGATGGATTTAATGGATGTTGACCTCACCTGTTTTGATAATCCCAATTATGCTTTCACATACTTTGATAATCCAAATTAATATTTATCTATATATTAATTCTTTTATTCGATGACATTCTATTATCAAGTTATAATAATATTAAATTAATCTTTTAAATATGTTAATCAATGTTTATCTATGTTTATATGAATTTTAAGATAATTCTAACTCAATAGGATATGTTTTGAATAAAGTAGATAAGTGTTAAGTCACTGATATGGTTATAGCTACTGATACAGACCTATCGGTACTTAGTCTACCGATAGACATAATCACCGATAAGCAAAGGTCACCGATACAGACTGCTACCGATAGAAGAAGAGCTACCGATAGAACAGGTATACTGATATACACTAGCACTATAATAGAACAATCTACCGATACAAACAAGCTACTGATACATAAGGTAGTTACCGATACAAAACGAGCCACTGATACAAGCGAGCTACCAATAGAACAAGAGCTACCGATTGAAGGAGTCACCGGTAAATAGAGCTACTGATACACAGATTAGTAGCTACCGATACAAGGAGATACTAGTACAACTACAAAGAGATACTAATATGAGCTCACTGCTATACAAAGTATATCGTTACATATCTACCGATAGAAAGCTACTGACGAAATACTTACCAGTCACTGATTCCTAAACTCTACTTTTGTCAACAATATTTATTTATGAAGCAATAGTCTTATTTGATGATTTTAATGCAATTAATGTTATTTAATGATAGTTTTTGTCATGTCAGGGGATCGTACCTAGTACCCATAAAAAGGTAATCATTCCCATTGCTGGAGCTAAAAGTTATAAAAAGAAGGCGCATGAAGGGTGCGAAAAAGGAAGTGTTGTGGGGTGTTAAAGGCAGTGGTGAGAAGTGGTAAAGAGTACTGAAAAGTGGTGAATACACACAGAGAAGAAAGGATTCATCCACATTCAAAGAACACTGGACATACATGAAGAAATTCATTATAGAATAGATCACAAGCTACACATTAACCAAGGAGAACTACAACAATCTATTCATACACTCAAGCTGATCAAGCTAAACCTGAAAACCAAATAAGAAAATGACACTGTGTTTTTCAACCAAAAAACCCAAGAATGACTCAGAAGAATTTCTGGAAAATCAAAAGGAGTCCAGAGCTATAATTAAAATCACTAGAGCATTCTAAACTCATATCTATTCTCTTAGTGATTCTTTTATTTACATTTCGAGTAGTGTATGTACTCTTTATATTTTATACACACACTGCCTCCTGCGCTAAACTGAAGGATCTATTAATCCTCACAAAAACCTTACATAACTCTTTTGTATCCCACTGTGGATAGTGATAGAGTTCAAGTAAGACCTGGACAGCTAGTGTGTTGTTGTTTTATTTTCCCACATAGAACTGTGGTTGAGGTCTTAATACATGGACAGTATTTTCACTGTAGTTTACCCTAATCCAGGGTGTGGATAAAATTTATATAAATTGTTTTAGAGGACTAAGTCTCGGCTTAATACTAAACCTCTTGGTTATATCTGTTGTGCATCTTAGATTAAGTCTAAAGTATATTAAATACTTTATTTTCTGATGCTAATTACTTTGAAATTAAATTTGCTTTAAAGTTACTTTGATAGTTAATCAAGCAAGTGTTTTTACTTTTTGTGTACCAGTAAGTTAGTCTCAAAAGCTAATTTAATCTTCTGATTAAATTAACTGAGACCTAATAAATCTTTGAGAAAATAATTGAATATTTACAATCTGTACAAATTCACTATAGATTATCTTGTTATTCAATTTTGGGAATTTTAAGAGAAATATTTTTAACAGAAATTTTAATTGGTACTCAATTCACCCCCCCTCTTGAGTATCCACTCTGACCAACATTTGGTATTAGTGGGTTGTTTATTTATTAAAGGTTTTCAAAACACTCTGTTTTTTCAACTGTGATTTTAGTTGTATCTTAATGATCTTAAATTTCTATTAGTTCTAAATTTTACCTCTTTAAATACATTTTCTAAAATCTAATTATGGACAATAGATTAGAAGGTGTTACTACCAACAGGCCACCTTTATTTAATGGTACAAATTATGCCCAGTGGAAGCTTAAAATGAAAATTCACTTAGAGAGTATGGGATTTGATATCTGGATGGCTATAGAGACTCAATATAAAATTCCAGAAACTGAAATAATTACTTTGTATGAACCTACTAAGACAGCTTACAATAATAATTTTAAAGCAATTATTTCTTTGTACTGTGCTTTAGGTGATGAGGAATTTAATATAATATCTTCTTGTAAATCTGCTTATGAAATTTGGGACACTTTGCCTATTTCCCATGAGGGAACAACCATTGTTAAGGAAATGAGGCTGAACACCTATACAATTAAGTATGATAATTTTAAAATGAAGCCTGATGAACCAATTTCTGATATGTATCTTAGGTTCAATGAGATTGTCAACACTATGAGCTCACTTGGAAAAGTTGTTCCTGCAAAAGAAAATATTACGAGAATACTAAGATTTTTACCAGAAATATGGAGAGGCACATCTGTATCCATAAGAGAATCGTGTGATATAAGTTCACTACCTATTAAGGAATTAATTGGTAAGATTATAATGTATGAGTAAGAGATTAAGGTCAACAAAGAAGAGGACGATGAACCAAGGAAGAAGTCAGTAGCCTTCAAGACATCTGCTTCAAAGAGTAGAGATAAAGGAAAAATTCAAAGTGAAAGTTATAGTTCAAGTAATGATGAGAGTGCATCTCACAGTGATGCTGAGATGGCTCAGATAGCCAGGAGATTCAATAAGTTATATAAGAAGAATAAATTCTTTAGCAAATCAAACTACAAAGGTAAATATGACAAAAAAGTTTATTGGAAGAAGGACTGGAAAAAGTCTGATAAGAGTGATGAGATTGTCTGTTATGAATGCAAAAGGAAAGGTCACATTAAAGAAGAATCTCCAAAATTGAAGTTAAAAAAGAAGCATGAGTACTAGTACAATAAGTATAAGAATTATATGAAGGAAAATTGGAGTGCTTCAGAGGACAGTTCAACTGATTCTGATTCAACTCAGGATGAAAAATCTCAAAAATCTAACATGTGTTTTATGAAAAACACATTTGAGGTAACGCTGGACACTCCTACTTTAAATTCATATTATTTTGAAGTTGATTCTGATTCTGAATCTGAAAACATGTCTAGTGAAGAACTATTTGAATATTGTAACATGCTGGAAGAAACCTGTAATGAATTGAAGGACAATTATAAAGATTTAAAGAAACAACATGCTTTAACCAGCTCTGTTAAATCTGCCCTTGATGTAGAAAAGGAAAAGAATTCTCAATTACTTAAGGAAAATACTGAACAGAAATTTTCCAATGAGAAATTAAGAAAGGACTTAGAAAAATTCACAAATGGAAAAGATACACTTACTCAAATTCTAGGAAAACAAGTGGCACCAAAATATACCACTGGAATAGGCTATCACCCTGGATAGATACAGTTTAATAAAACTATATTTATTTCTAAATCTGGATAGAATGCTGCTAGTTATAGTTCTGGAAATTCATATGCTTTAACTAGTTACTCACATAGTTATAGATCAAATAAATTTTATCTTTCAGAATCTATTGATTCTGTAAATTATTTGAGACCCATAAGACAAATCTGGGTACCTAAAGCTTTGATTGCTAACCTATCTAGACCCAAGAGAATCTGGGTACCAAAATCATTTTCCATCTAAACCTATTTTGTAGGAAAGTTTCTTGAAGAGTTCCCATAAGAAGATATGGTACTTGGATAGTGGATGTTCAAGGCATATTACTGGGGATTACTCATGCTTCAAAAGCTTAATCAAAGTTGATGGAGGCCATATCACCTTTGGTGATAACTCTAGAGGAAAGATCGTCGGCCTAGTCTAGATTAGTAACACTGATTCAGTTGTAATTTCCAAAGTTTTATTTGTTGATGGACTTAAATATAATTTTTTAAGTATTTATTAGTTATGTGATGATGGTTTCAATGTTAAATTTGAAAATGATTCTTGTGATGTTTTTAATTCTAAAAATATTTTAGTATTTTCTGCTTTGAGAAATGAAAATGTTTATGTTGTTGATTTAAATTCTTTGGCTAAATAGAACATTACTTGTTTAAATGCTTTTCATAAAGAGTCTTGGCTATGGCACAGAAGATTAGGACACTGCAACATTTATTCACTTAGAAAAGCGACTAGGAAGAACTTAGTTATAGACCTACCTAAACTTGAATTCCCAACTGACAAAGTTTGTAATCCCTGTCAAAAGGGAATGTAACATAAAGTTTCTTTTAAATCAAAGAAGGAAGTTTCAACTTCTCAACCTCTTGAGTTTGTTCACATGGACTTATTTGGACCTTCTAGAGGTTCTAGTTTAAATGGGAAGCACTATGTCTATGTCTTAGTAGATTACCTTTCTAGATATACTTGGGTATACTTCTTAGCTCACAAAAGTGAAGCTTGTTCTTACTTTATTAAATACTCCAAGTCTGTAGAAAACCTTAGTGAACATAAGATTAAGACCCTGAGAAGTGACCATGGTCGTGAGTTTGAAAATCATGAGTTTGAATCGTATTACTCACACAATGGCTACAGTCACAATTTCTATTCCCCAAGGACACATCAGCAGAATGGTGCAGTAGAAAGAAGAAACAGAACCCTTCAAGAAATTGCAAGAACTGTGCTTAATGAGTATGACCTGCCAATTTATTTTTGGGCTGAAGCTGTAAATACAGCTTGTTATATTATCAATAGAGTCTTGATTAGACCAGTTCGTAAGAATACCCCTTATGATTTTTGGAACAATAGGAAGCCTAAGGTTAATTACTTTAGAGTTTTTGTTTGCAAATTCTTTATTCTCACTACAAAGGATAATCTTGACAAGTTTGCATCCAAAAGTGATGAAGGAATTTTTCTTGGATATTCTTTAACTAGAAAAGCCTATAGAGTCTTCAATAAAAGAACCAAGTGTGTGGAAGAATCTATTCATATAAAGTTTTATGAAACTGATCCACATGAACCTAAGTATTCTCTTGAAAATCTTGAAGAAGATCTGTCTGTTCTGGACCTTAATAATAAAATCAATAAACCTACTGTAAAGACAACCAGTTCTGGACATATTCCAGAATCTGCTTCTGTAGAACCCGAACCTAGATAAGAACCTGAAATTTCTAGTGCTACCTTTACTAGATCAACTAGGATTCTAAAGAATCATCCTTTAGATGTTTTTGTTGGTAATCTTGATAGAGGGACACAAACTAGAGCTTCTCTAAGAAACCAGGTTAAACATAAAGCTTTTATTTCACATTTAGAACCTAAAAATATCAATGATTCAATAAATGATGAATTTTGGGTAATGGCTATGTAAGAAGAACTAAATCAATTTGAAAGAAACAAAGTCTGGGAATTGGTTGATAGACCTATAAGAACACATTGACCATAGACACTAAATGGATTTTTAGAAACAAAGTTGATGATTCTGGAAATATAGTTAGAAAAATAGCTAGGCTTGTTGTATAAAGTTATAGTCTAGAAGAAGAAATAGAATATGAGGAAACCTTTTCCCTTGTATCTAGATTAGAATACATTAGGATTCTACTAGCCTATGCTACTCATCTGAATTTCAAGTTATATCAAATGGATGTCAAAAGTGATTTTCTAAATGGTTTTATAATTAAAGATGTTTTTGTTGAACAACCACCTGGATTTACTATCCCCCATTTTACAAATCGAGTTTTTAAACTTTCAAAAGATTTATATGGTTTGAAACAATCTCCAAGAACTTGGTATGATAGACTTACAAATTTTCTTATTTCAAAAGGTTTTAATAAAGGAATTTCTGATTCCACTCTTTTTATTAAAAGAATTTCTAGAGATGTTTTGATAGTACAAATCTATGTTAATGATATCTTTTTTGGATCTTCTAAACATTCTTTATGTACTGGTTTTTCAAAGAGTATGCAAAATGAATTTGAAATGAGTTTAATGGGAGAACTCAAATATTTTCTTGGATTTCATGTTTTTCAAAATAAAAATGGTATTATTTTGAATCAAAGTAAATATATAAAGGATATTTTAAAATGTTTTGGTTTGGATAGTATTAAGGAGAGTGATACACCTATGAGTACTGTATGTAAGTTGGACGTTGATGAAACTGGGAAACCAGTGGATCTAACCAATTACAGAGGTATGATTGGAAGATTACTTTACCTTACTGATAGTCGACTAGATATTATGTTTAGTGTGTGTATGTGTGCAAGATTTCAAGATAATCCTAAAGAATCGCATTTGCTTACTGTTAAAAGAATTTTTAAGTATCTTAAACATACTATAAATTTAGGTTTGTTTTATCCAAAAGGACAATCATTCAATTTAATGAGTTATTCAGATGCTGACTTTGCTGGTTCCAAGTTGGATAGAAAAAGAACATCTGGAACATGTCATTTATTGGGAAAATCCTTAATATCTTGGTTTAGTAAGAAATAGAATTATGTTTCTTTGTCCACTGCAGGAGTAGAGTATATAGCTGCTGGTAATTACTGTGCACAAATTCTGTGGATGAAACACACTCTTTTGGACTATGGATATTAATTTACGCATGTCTCAATAAACTGTGACAATAGTAGTGCAATTAATATCTCTAATAATCTTGTGTCTCACTCTAGGACCAAACACATTGATGTAAGGCACCATTTATTGAGATATCACTACCAAAAAGGTGATATTACTCTTGAATTTATAGGTACTAAACATAAATTAGCCGACATTTTCACCAAACCTTTAATTTCGGATAGGCTAAGTTATATTAGATATGAATTAGGAATGATAGACTGTTAGTTAGAAACATCACTGATAAACCTCACCGATATACCTCACTGATATACCTCACTAGTATGAAACCTCACCGATATACATCACCAGTATGAAACCTCACCGATATACCTCACCGGTATGAAACCTGACTGATATACCTCACTGGTATGGACCTCACTGATGTACCTCACTGATTAGTGGATCTCTCTGTTAGGAATTCTCACCGGTATACCCTACCTATGCACTGTTTTAAACTTCTATCTGCTGCCAGAATCTATATCGTTTATACTTATTATATTTTAATTATTTATTTTATGATTCCTAAATGATAAAACTAAGTCCTAATTACTTCTCGGTCCACATCAGACCCTTTTCCCTCAAGCCTTAGCTCCCGAATCTCATGAAAAACCTAGCTTCCTTGAACCAGAAATGGAAAAAACCAAAATTCCTATTGTTAGAGATGACATTGTTGAGCCGAATGCGAATAAGCAGAAGACAGAGCAAGAAGGAAGTAGTAGTGTTAGTAAAACAAGGTCGGGAAAGTGACCAGTGAACCCGCATTTACAAAATAGAGTTATTGTTATTGAAAAAGAGCTATGCGTGGAATGGTTGTTGTCTATTAAATCGCTAGTTCTAGAGGAGCTGGAATACTAGAAGTGGGTAGACTGCTTCTCGAACAATAATGGCCCTGACTATCCGAAGCTGGTGAAACAGTTCTATAATTTTGTGAGTTTTGAGAAATCAGAAGATGTGAACCGGATGATTTCATGGGTAAATGTAAAGGAGATATTTTTTTCTTCTATTGAGTGGGATGAATGCCTAAAGGTTCCATAGAAAGGTGTTTCTGGATATTTTTCAAAATTAGTACCACCTACAAGTGACATATTTGACTATGAGACTACCTTAGAGGATCTCACTGGTAGTGGTAAGCAAAGACAGGTAGTGGTTGCTGAAATGGATGGAGAGAACAGATTGTTGTTCAAGTTTGTTCAGCATTTTTTAATTCCAATAAGAGGAGACTTTGCAAATTTAAGATATCAAGACATATATCTGATACATCTCTTGAGACATGGTGTGATAGTAAATATGTGCAGGCTACTAATGGTTTAAATGGAGGATATGACCAGGCCAAAATCAAAGAACAATGCCCTATTCTTTGCCAAGTTGATCTCAGATATGATCAAGGTAAAAGGAGTAGTTGAGTCTCAGGATGAGACAGTTGTGGTAAAGAAAAACTTCTGTATCACAAGAACAGTTTTCAAATACATGAACATAAACTGGAACCCATGGAAAAGAGAGTGGGTTACTGATGACATAAAGTTATATGATAAGTTCAATCCTGTGGATCATCCTTCAAGGACAAAGGATGTGAGGGATCCAGGTCTAGGACCTGATGAAGAAGAGCCACAATATAGTGATGATTTAGAAGAGGAAGATTCCTCTACATAAAATGGAGGAGATCCATACTTTCCACCTAGCCCAACTCCTGAGATTGTATCAGAGAAAAAGGAAAGTACTTCTTTGAACCTACCTAGTACAGAAACTATATTGGGTGTAAGAATTGAAGAGGCACTTGTGGATGAGGAAGACCAACAGAGACCAGATTAGGAAGAGGCTATCCCAGAGAATGAGGAACAAGAAAGAGGATCTGAAACTGAAGCATTAGCTTCTGCCGCCTTGAGCTTAAGTCCTCTGATTGGAATCTCTGTTATGCATTTAGAGGCTGTTCTTGATGAAGTTGATAGACCTTTACCTATTCCTGAGGAACCTCCTGCTGTTGTATAAATAGAGATGATTGTGCGAGATTCTGATGAGGAAGACCCAACTGATGAGGGTGTTGTTTCCATACAAGAGAATTCACCAGTTGAGGGGGATCATCCAAGCAGGTTTGGTAGTGTTTCAGTGGCTGTTGAAATTGAGGACTGGGAAGAAGACCTAGGTTTTGTGGTTTTTGGATTAGATTATCCCAATTATGATAGTGAGGTATCTCTCAATAGACCAAAAATCAATTATGATATTCGGTCTGAGATATTACCTGAAGATGTGGTAAGAATACATGATCTGGATAAGTTAAATTCTAATCTCAATATCAGTTTTGTGGAAGAAATAAGGTATATGGAAGCTTCACTGGTGTCATCTATTCAATCGATTATAAATGACTCTGTGGCCAGTATAGTATCTAAAAGAGCACCTGTTGTGGTTTCACCTGCTGATATGATCACTAGGGATAACTTAGCATCCTTAAAGGATGAGCTAAAAGAGTCTTTGAGTGCTTCTTTTGCTGAGTTAAAGAATCACTTTGTTGAAGAGATGAGTAATTTGGAAAAATCCTTCAAACTCTATCTTGGTTATAATGTATCAAACTTTGTGGCAGAGATACTGGATGAAGTTACAGCTTTCCAGACTCAAGTATCTATACTGATAGAGAATGTTGAAGTTCTAAAGCAATTAGTTATCTCTCTGGAATCCCATATGAGTTCTAAAACCCTAGCAGACAAAGACTTAGCTTATGTAAAAAGTGTTGTGAGCCAGATGGTATCAGTATTTGAGGGGTTTAAAACCTCCATGAAAGATCATATCAGCTCCCAGGATTCTCAAGTGAAAAATATTATCAGTGGGTTGAACAAAAACTTCAAGGAAACAGTAACCTTATCTATTGGTTCTCTTTCCTTCATACCTTCAATATAACTGAATCAGATTCAAGCTATGATGAAGGAGGAGCTTGGTTCAGCATCAACCAGTGGATCTGTGGACTCATCTAATCTGACCAAAGTAGTAAATTCTACTAGAAATACCACTAGATATATCATGAATATTGTTCAAGATTATATGAGAGAAGCTTATGCTTCTCAGAAAGAGGTGAAAGACAAGGTAGATTTTTATTTCCAAAGGGTTTATACAAAGAATCAGCTCAAAAACCATTTCAAGCTTATGTTAGAGATCATGAAGCTCCCTCTTTTCAATCAAGCCTTAAGAGAACAAGTTAGCAAGCTCAAAGAGTTGACCCCTTCACTGGACGAATTCATGGAGAACAAGGATGATTTCATTTCTACTATGGAAGGAGGAGGAAGAATCATTATGGATTTCAGAAATATCATGTTGACTTTCTTTCATGTTGATGCTTGACCAGTGATTATACCTCCAGCTTTACCTGCATCTGCCTCTACTGCTTATCCTGTTCAGATGACTCCATCCCAAGACATTCAAAGCCTTACTCCTATGATCACTCAGAGAGCTACACAGTACAGGCCAGGAATAGTTTCAGTAGTTCAGCCACCTCTAATCATCTCTAGTGTTCCTAAGACTCCACCTGAATCCACCACACTTGAATCCTCTTCTGATCCCAAGGTGAAATCTCATTCTGAGGATTCAGATTGATCAGTGTCTAGGTTTTTTGATAGGAATCACATGTATATCTTTTTATTTTATTTCTGTATTTCATTGTATCTAGTTTCTCCAAGAAATATATATGATCTGACTTTCTTTTAACCTCTGTTACTTATCTTCTCCTGTATTTCCTTCTTTTCCCACTTTTTGATTATCACAAAGGGGGAGAAATACTATCTAAAGAAAACATATATGGGGGAGAAATAATATCTTTTATGATATAGGGGGAGAAATACTATCTTTTCTGCGGTTAATTCATTTTCCTCTGGTACATTTGTTTTATATTTTACCTTTGATATATGTGTTTTATAACATATTGTTTTCTCTGGTACAATTGGATTTAATATCCTCTGATACATTACTAATTATTTTGGGCTTATAATATCATAAGTTGTGATTATCAAAAGGGGGAGATTGTTTACCTCACCTGTTTTGATAATCCCAATTATGCTTTCACATACTTTGATAATCCAAATTAATGTTTACCTATATATTAATTCTTTCATTCTATGACATTATATTATCAAGTTGATAATAATATTAAATTAATCTTTAAAATATGTTAATCAATGTTTATCTATGTTTATATGAATTTTTAGATAATTCTAACTCAATCGGATATGTTTTTCATAAAGCAGATAAGTGTTAAATCACTGATATGCTTATAGCTACTGATACAGACCTACTGGTACTTAGTCTACCAATAGACATAATCACCGATAAGAAAAGGTAACTAATACAGACTGCTACCAATGAAAGAAGAGATACCAATAGAACAAGTATGCCGATATACACTAGCACTAGAACAGAACAAGATACCTATACAAACAAGCTACCGATACAAAACAGAGCTACCGATACAAAACGAGTCACTGATACAAGCGGGATACCAGTAGACCAAGAGCTATCGATAGAAGGATTCATCAGTAAATAGAGCTACTGATACATAGAGTATCAACTACCGATACAAGGAGCTACCAATACAAATACAAAGAGATACCAATAGGATCTTACTACTATACAAAGTCTACCATTACATATCTACCGACAGAAAGGTACTGATGAAAGACTTACCAGTCACTAATTCCTAAACTCTACTTTTGTCGACATTATTTATTTATTAATAAATGGTATTATTTGATGATTTTAATGCAATCAATGTTATTTAATGATAGTTTTTGTCATGTCAGGGGACCGTACCTAGTACCCATAAAAAGGTAATCATTCCCATTGCTGGAGATAAAAGCTATAAAAAGAAGGCATGTGAAGGGTGTGAAAAAGGAAGTGATGTGGGGTGTTAAAGGTAGTGCTGAGAAGTGATAAAGAGTGATAAAAAGTGGTGAATACACACAGAGAAGAAAGGCTTCATCCACACTCTAAGAAAACTGGACATACACGAAGCAATTCACTCTATAAGAGATCACAAGCTAAACATTAGCCAAGGAGAACTACAACAAGTTGTTCATACACTCAAGCTGATCAAGCTGAACCTGAAAACCAAGGAAGCAAACGACACTCTATTTTTCAACCAAAAAACTAGATAAGGACTCAGAAGCATTTCTAGAAAATCAAAAGGAGTCCAGAACTGCAATTCAAATCACTAGAGCATTCAAAACTCATATCTATTATCTTAGTGATTCTTTTATTTACATTTCCAGTAGTGTGTGTACTCTATATATTTTATACACACACTGTCTCATGTGCTAAACTGGAGGATCTCTTTATCCTCACACAAACCTTCCATAACTATTTTGTATCCCACTGTGTATAGTGGTAGAGGTCAAGTAAGACCTTGACAGCCAGTGTGTTGTTGTTTTGTTTTCCCACGTAGAACTGTGGTTGAGGGCTTAGTACCTGGACAGTCTTCGCACTGTTGTTTACCCTGATCCAGGGTGTGGATCAAATTTATATAAATTGTTTGAGATTAATAAGTCTCGTCTTGAGACTGAACCTCTTGGTTATATCTACTGTGCATCTTAGATTAATTCTAAAGTATATTACATATATTATTTTTCACTGCTAATTACTTTGAAATTCAATTTGTTTTAAAGTTACTTTGATAGTTAATCTAGCAACTGTTTGTACTTTTTGTGAACCAGTAAGTTAGTTTCTAAAGCTAATTTAATCTTCTAATTAATTTAACTGAGACTTAATCAATTTTTGATAAACTAAAAGAACATTTACAATCTGTACAAATTCACTACAGATTATCTTGTTATTCAATTTTGGGAATTTTAAGAGAAATATTTTTAACAAAAATTTTAATTGGTACTCAATTCACCCCCCCCCCCCCCACTCTTGAGTATCCACTCCGGCCAACAATGTATAAATATGATATTTATAATATTATTGTTATTATTTAAATGTAAACTATTATCTAATTTATTTAATTGACATTCATTAGAAAAATGAAAACATCATTCATACATAAGTACAGGCTACCATCTCCAAGAAATGATGTTCTTTATTTTTCATGGTCTCTTTACATGGATGGTTCTAACAGTATGATGAATGTATAAAAATGGTAATTATAACTATTGGATATGAATCTACAAATTATACACAAGAGGGGGGTGAATTGTGTCTTTTACAATTTTTCGATAACTCTTTTATTGAACGAGTTCTGTCCTTTATACTTTATCAGATTTGATCATGCAGCGGAAAAAGTAAAATAAAGAACACAGAGATGTATAGTGGTTCGGGGAACAGAAATCCCCTAGTCCACTCCACCAATGTTATACTCCACGAGCTTGGTGATTTTCACTATCTGCTCCTCTTTTCCACAGACCGATTCACAACTGAGTACAGGCAGTTGATACCTTTACAATCCAAGGCAAAACAAAGCCGTCTGGTTCAAACACGAACCTACACAGCTTAGAATGAGAAGTTGGTTACTCAAGAATAAAAAAATCATAAAGAAATTTCCAATTGATCTTCACAATTGCAACAGAATGCAATTTATAGTAGATGGATCGAAGTCTCTAGAAATATTGATCTTCAAGACGAAGCAATTCTGAGTTGATCCAGTTGTAGTAGATATAGAGAGAAAGTTCAAAACTTCAGTAGTAGTAGATCCACAGTAGATATTTGATGTAGAATAGGTGAATCTTCTATCGAGTTCCTTATTCTTGAACAAACAGAGCTTTGACGCTCCTTTTAAATCAGCAGATCAACGTGAATAGTTGCAATCTATGTTTTCCACCTTTTTCAATTATATATCGATCACATACATACTTGGTGTTTCAGAGAGAACATATAATAAAACATATATCCTGCATATTTAGATCCATAAAAGTCTCCTTCTGATTCGCGATATTCAAAAATTTGAATTTAAAGAGAAGTCGTAACTTTCCTTAAGACTTGGCATAAAAAGCTCCTTTTAATTCGATCTTAAATCCATTAATAAAACGGCTTTGAATCATTCAAAGTGGTACTTTAAAAACAACTTTAAATCTGGCTTGAAATCCGCCCAGAAATCATCTTACTGAATGTTGCACATAAATATCGTCTGACAAAATTTCCGACGCCAAACGTAAGGTTGATGACGTGACCTCCAAACGTAGGGTTAATCATAGTCTTCAAATGTAAGGTTAACAACGTAATGTTGAACACAAACGTAGGGTTGACAACATATGGTTGAACACAAACGTAGGGTTGATCATCCATACTTTTTCTTCAACACTCAAACATACGATAAAAGATCCATACTTTTACTTGATCCATACTTTTCCAAGAACGTATGGTTGTTCACAAAAGTAAGGTTGATGAACTATACTTTTGAGAAACAAACGTATCGCTTAGAATTTACGTACGGTTCTCCTTCCATACTTTGTTGATAACTAAAACGTAAGGTTCCTTCCTAACATAAGGTTCTCCTTCCATACTTTGCTAAAAATGTATGGTTTTTTAACTATACTTTTCTCTTATTTCAAAAAGTATACATGCTTTTTATCCTTACTCTACGTTTATCTACGTAGGGTATGAACAGTGATTCCAGAATGTGTTAAAACAGATTTTGCGCTATATTTACCTATGTAAGGTATGAACAGTGATTCCAGAACGCGCTTAAAGCATATTCCAAATAAGTAATAGATTATCATTATTTCAAGAGTAAAATAAATTAATAAATTCCTGCAAAATACTAAATAAAACCATTAGAAAATAACTATGGGTATTTGTGAGCATCAAAATTGTCATAAAGAGATAGAGTATTATTTTTAATAATCTCCCCCTTTAAATAACATTAACATGTATTGTTGAAAACAATACTTTTCTCAACAATCTCCCCCTTTTTTATGATCACAAAACCCATAAAATAATTAAAATTATTTAAACAAAAATTAACTTTCAAAAGTAGTTATAAAGGTTTAAATAAAAACTTCTCCACCAAAAAGATAATTATAAATCGAAATTTCTCATTTAATTTTCTCCCCCAATAAAATGAATTCTCCCCTAAATAAAATGTAGGTTTTGATGTTGTGTTTATCCAAATTATCCCCCTTTTGTGATATCAAAAAGAATGAAAAATCATGGATTTTAACACTTTTAATATTGCACTGAACTATTAGTAAATGATATTATAAACTGTTTATCAATAATTAAATCTGGAGTACTAACATATCAAAAACAAAGTCAGTAAAACAAATAAGGAAAGAGAAAAATAAACAATGAAGAAAGTTTTTATTCAAAAACAGTAGTATATACATGACAATGATATACACAGGAATCAAGGATTAGGTAAGATAGGCAATAGGGTCTATCTCTTCTGGATTGCAGACTTGATTTCTGAAAACTACTCTCGAAGTCTCTTCATCATCCCATCGCCAAGCTTGATAATGAGCTCTCTATTCTCTTGAGTCATATGAATATCTTCAATTAAATTGACTCTGAAAAACTCATGCTCCTTTCCTCTTTTTCAACAAATACTGACAGCTTCTCTGATAACTGATTTAATAGAATTCTGATCGATGGCTCACTAGATGTCAGTTGATCCACTAAGAACTTTTGATTGTCCAGCAACACTGAAAAAGGAGCACTTTTACATTGAAGATCTTGTATCCTATCATTCATGTTTCTCATCGCAGATGTGATAGCCTGAAACCTTCTGATTAAATCCGGTGAAGTACCTAATCCACTAACAGCATTATTTTCAACTGATGCAAATTGATTATCCATAAACAAATTCAGATCTGATAAATATGACTTCATAACCATTTCATATTTTAATTGTGTAACAGCAGTCAACATATCCTCTTTAAACATTTCAACTTCCTGCCTTGAAACTGTACACTCCTTCAGCTTTTGAAACATTAAACGCTCTAAATCTAAGGCATTTCTCAAAGAAACATTCTCAGATTCCAACTGAGATACTTTTCTGTACAGTTCTTCAAATTCTTCTTTTCTATAATCAGATGCACATTGTGCTTGATTCACAGTCTCAGGTTGATGCAGCAGTACCAAAGAAAATGATTCAGCATCAGATTTTTCTTTTTCTCTGTCCTGAGAAGGTTTGTCCACATATTTTTCTTTAGAGTTTTCAAACTCCTCCATAGAAAAATCTTCTTGAAGTACCTATGTGTGAGCTTCAGAAGCATTCTCACCACAAATATCAGCATCTATGCCTTCCATTGGGTTTTCAAGAACAATATTTTAAGAAGTTTCCTGAGGTCTGGCCACTTCTTCACCAGGCACTGCCTACATCTCTTGTTCCTTTTGAAGTGAAACTTCAACATCAGCTACAATCTGTTCTCAATTTTCCTTGTGAGTTTCTTCTTGAGCTTCTGATTCCTCTACTGGAGTTGTTCTCTCAGTAACATCTTCCAAGATCTTATCAACAACAGCTTATCTCACAAAAGAATAAGAAATTAAGGCTTATGTTGTAGTGTCCAAAGTAGTGGAAGTGACTTCCTCATTTACTGGTCGTTTTATTTTAGATTGAAGTCCCTCCTGACTTCTGTCTTCCTCAACATCTACCACTTCAAATCGAATCCTCTTTGCTACATTGCTGACTCTGGATTCATCTTTTCCCACCTTGGATTTAGCTGGTTGAGCCTGAGCACTCTCTGAGTCTTCCTCAACTCCTACTGGCAAAATTTTTCCTTTAATTGTGCTCCAGAAATATCCAACTTTCCTCAAAGTTCCAGCATTAAATGTATTATTGTGATGATAGTTAACTCTATCATCCACTAATCTCACCATGTCTTTCTTAAACAACAGTTTAGAAATAAATCTACCAAAAGGGTAGAAATTCATCCTGGCCTTGTTTTGACAGTAGTAACTGAGATACCTTATCATGTATCTTGGAAAGTTTAACTTAATATCACTTAACAAAAGAAAAATTATATACATATCAGGGTACAAAATCTTCTTCATTTCTGCCATCCGTGGAGCTATTCTTGTCAGAATAAATTTGACAAAAATCTTCTGATCAGGCTCCAAATCTTTGAAAAACATTTTCTTTATTGTCTTGGTACCAAAAATGAAAGACATTATGTCTTCAGATTTATGGACAGAATCTCCTATGTTCTTCAAGTCGAAATGAAAAACTCCCTCATGAGGGAAATTGAGAATCTGACTAATCTCTACTGAAGAGACTGATAAATCCCTATCCTCTATCTTAGCCATCATACTGTCCTCTGTATCTCCCAAACTAAATTGTACAGATTTGAAGAAATATCGAAGTTAAAATTAATACAGAAATTCTGTATTTTCACTTTTGAACATCTGTTCAAGATTCTGAAACGACAGCGCTTGCTTCACCAATAGATTTGTCTGAAATAACCAGTCGAGATCAATTACCTTACCTTGTAAGATTTTTCTTCCCTCAGTGCGTTGTCTCTTGGCATTGCTCGGCTCGGCCTCACTGGATCTTTTAGTCCTTTCCATTTCTGCAAGAGTATCTTAAGGTTTGAAGGTTAGGGTTTCAGAAGTTCGAAGGTTATTGTTTTAGAAGATGAAGTGCGATTTTCAGATTTTGAAAGGGTTTCGATAGAAGTGAAAGGGTTTAGAAGTTGAAAAGGTTCTGACAGCCTTGATTCCCATGTAATCAATAATCATTACATATATTTAAAAAACAAATAGATTTTTCATATGACTAAAGAAAGAAAATCTTAAACAGTATTCAATAAGAAAAATAAAATTTACATAAATAAATAAAAGTAAATAAAAAAAATTAAAATTAAATAAACCTAGCTCCCCCTTAATAAAATAAAACCTTGTAGTGGGAAGTGGTTTAGTATAAATATCTGATAATTTAATTTCAGTATTTATAAATTCTAAAAATATATCCTTTTTAATAACATGATCTCTTAAAAAGTGATGCCTTATATCAATATGCTTAGTTCTAGAATGGCTGATAGGATTTTTTTGAAATATTAATTGCACTCGTATTATCACATAAAATAGGTATATTATTAAAATTCAATCCAAAGTCCATAAGAGTGTTTTTCATCCACAACACTTGTGCACAGCAACTGCCAACAGAAACATATTCTGCCTCAGTTGTTGACAAGGCAACTGAATGTTGTTTCTTACTAGACCATGATACTAAGGACTTTCCTAAAAAGTGACATGTACCTGATGTGCTTTTTCTATCTAACCTACAACTTCCAAAGTCAGAATCTGAATATGAAATCAAATTAAAATCAGAAGTTTTAGGATAAATAAGAGATTGAGAAACAGTTCCTTTTAAATATCTAAAAATTCTCTTAACAGCAGTTAGATGAGATTCTTTAGGATTTTATTGAAATCTAGCACAAAGACATACTGAATACATTATATCTAGCCTGCTAGTAGTAAGATATAACAAACTACAAATCATACCTCTATATAACTTGTTGTCAACTGATTTTCCAGTTTCATCCAGATCAAGTTTTATATTAGTACACATAGGAGTTGTAAATGGCTTGTTGTTCTCAAGTCCAAATTTCTGAAGTAAATCAGTAATGTATTTCCTTTGATTTAAAACATTTCCAAAATCTTTTTGAAATATTTGAAGACCCAAAAAGAAATTTAATTCTCCCATCATACTCATTTCAAATTCTTCTTGCATTAATTTTGAAAATTCATGACAAAGAGTTTTATTAGTTGATCCAAAGATTACATCATCAACATAAATTTGAACCAATAAAACATTATTTTTCACAGTTTTCTTAAATAGTGTTGGATCTTCCATACCAACAGTAAAACCATTTTTCAAAAGAAAAGAACTTAATCTTTCATACCAAGATCTAGGTGCTTGTTTAAGGCCATAAAGAGATTTAGTAAGTTTAAAAACAGAATTAGGTTTTTGAGATTTTTCAAAACCAGGAGGCTGCTCAACATAAACTTCCTCCATTAAATAACCATTTAAAAAGGCAGATTTAACATCCATCTGAAATAATTTAAAATTCATATAAGATGCATAGGCTAAAATGATTCTAATGGTTTCTAACCTAGATACAGTTGCAAAAGTCTCATCATAATCTATTCCTTCTTCTTGATTATATCCTTTAGCTAATAATCTTTCTTTATTTCTAGTTATTGTGCCTTGGTCATCCTGTTTATTTCTAAAGACCCATTTGGTTTCTATTATAGGATAATTCTTAGGTCTTTCCACTAAATCCCAAACTTCATTTCTTTTAAACTGGTTTAATTCATCTTGCATTGTTATTACCCAGATTTCATCATCTAAAGCTTCTTCTATAGTCTTGGGTTTTGTTGAGATAGGAAGGAGAATTCCACTAGGTTTTATAAATTTCTTCTAGTTTGAACACCAGTTTCTAGGTCACCTATTACAGTTTCTAAAGGGTGATTCTTTAGGGTTCTAGACTGTCTAGGTAATATATTTAAAGGTTCTTCAGTATCATGTTCCTCTTAACTGGACTGAATTTCTTTTATATCATTTTCAAAATCATTCTTTAAATTCTCAAGTCTCATGTTATCATTAGAGTCAAGTTCATCCATTTTTTCTGTCCTTTTCTCAAAAGGATCAGATTAATCAAATTTCACATGAACTAATTCTTCAACAATCCTTGACTTCTTATTATAAAATCTATAAGATTTGGAGGTAGTAGAATATCCTAAGAAAATACCTTCATCATATTTTGGATCAAAATTAGCAAGATTATCCTTGGTGTTTAAGATATAAACCTTGCATCCAAAAACTTTAAAGTAATTTACTTTAGGTTTTCTTTTATTCCATAGTTCATAGGGTGTCTTTTTCAAAATAGGTCTAATTAAAACTCTATTAATTATATAACAAGCTGTATTCACGGCTTCTGCCCAGAAATATATAGGTAGGCTATATTCATTTAACATAGTTCTATCCATTTCTTGAATTTTTCTATTTCTTCTTTCTACAATCCCATTCTGTTGAGGTGTTCTGGGTGCAAAAAAGGTATGTTTAATACCCATATTTGAGCAAAAGGAATTAAATTCAAGATTCTCAAATTCTCCACCATGATCACTTCTCAATGAGATAATATTGAAACCTTTTTCATTTTGAACAGATTTGCAGAACCTTTCAAATAAAGTAAAAGCCTTATTTTAAAATTTCAAAAAGAAAATCCATGTAAATATTGAATAGTCATCAACTAAAACATATACATATAATTTACCAGCTAAGTTTGATACTCTTGAAGGTCTAAACAAATCCATATGAATAATTTCTAGAGGTTTAGATGTAGCAACCTTATTAACAGATTTGAAGGATGATTTGTGTTGCTTGCCAAGTTGACATGCATCACAAAATCTGTCATTTTCAAATTTGAGACAAGGTAAATCAGAAACTAAATGTTTCTTAGATAACTTATGTAAAACATATACATTGCAATGACAAAGTCTCTTATGCCAGATCCAGGATTCACTTACTTTAGCATTCAAGCAGTTTACTTGTTGTTTACACAAGGAATTTAAATCCAAAGTATAGACATTTTCAGTTCTTGGTGCTTTAAATTTAAACAGTTTATCTTTAGAAACAATACAGCAATTGTTAGTAAAATCAACAGTATATCTATCATCACAAAGTTGAGAGATACTTATCAGATTGTGTTTTGTCCTTGTACATAAAGTACTTTTTTGATTGAGACTGGTTTTGGATCTCCAACAGTTCCAATGACAATGATTTTTCCTTTGGCATTGTCACTAAATGTGACAAGTCCTCCTTCATTTTGAGTGAGTGAAGAAAAATTCAATGAGTTCCCACTCATATGTCTTGAGCATCCACTGTCCATGTACCATATATCTTTTCTTCTCTGGTTTCCTTCTACCTGTAAAGACATTCAAACAAATTGCTTTGGTACCCATATTTTGTTGGGTCCAGGAGTGTTAGCTAGCAATGATCTGGGTATCCATATTTGCTTTGTTCTTTTAAAATTACCTGAATCATATAAGTCTTTTGAAACATAGGCTTTCTTAATACCACAAATTTGAGGTTGTCTTAAGAAACAGTTTTTAGCTATATGTCCCTTTGTCCCACAAAAATTATAATTAACCTTTTTAGAGCTAGGAACAAAATAATTTTTATATAGCTTTGGTTTTTCTCCTTTACTGCCAATTCCAAATCTCTCCTTTTTAATGACAGTTTTTCCAAGAATTTTATTTAATGAATTATCTCCTTTTGTAAAAACCAATGCAGCCTATTTGTATGATTCTACTTCATCCTGTAGTGTTTTTATTCTTGATTCAAAATTAGTATAGTTAGTGTTAATCGAATTTTATTTATCAGTTAATTCTTTATGTTGTTTCAGCATTGTATCTCTTTCATCTGAAATGGATTTATGTTTATTTTTTAGTGACTTATGTTTCTTAAATAGTGATTCATATCTTTCTTCAAGCATATTGTAGTAGGCTATAAGTTTTTCATTTGAGTATCTTGATTCAGAATTTGATTCAGAGGAGTAATATGAGTGTACCTCATCAGTTTCTGCCATGAAACACATATTTGCCTTTAGATTGTCTTCTTATTTCTATGAGATTGATTCATAAGAGCTACTAGAGTCTTTATATACACTCCAAGTGGCTTTCATAGCTTTCTTGTCTTTCTGCTCAAAGTCATTTCTTTTGAAAAATTTATTCTTCTTTGCATCCTTCAATTGTGGGAAATCTGGTCAGATATGCCTCATCTTTTTGCATTTACAACATCTTACTTTCTTATTATCTCCCTTAAAGGATTTTTTGAAGCCACTTTTCTTGCTGTAGAACTTTCTAAATTTCCTGGCTAGCTGAGCCAGCTCTTCATCTGATTTGGATGAGTCAGAGCTTTCTGATTTAGCTTTGGCTTCTCTGCGCTTCATCTTTCTATTCTTTTGTTGTGAAGTTACCTTCAAGGCAGTATATTCTCTTTTGATAAGCACTTTATGTTCATTAGCCTCATCTTGAATTTCATCTTAATACATCATCAGTGTACCAATCAACTCTCTCATGGTCAGATCCTTGATAGGTGTTGATTGTCTGATTGTAGCAGAGATACCATTCCATCGAGTAGGAATTAATCTCAGTACTTTTAATGCCTGATCATTCTGTTTGATAGGTTCTCCTAGATTAGTTATGTTATTGACAATTTCTGTCAGTCTCCTGTTCATTTGGGTAATGCTCTCACCTTCAACCATTCTGAAAGTATAAAATTTCAGTTTTGCAGTTGCATATCTCATTTGCCTCACATTGTATGTTCCTTCATATGCCACAGCTATTGTTTTCCACATCTCATATGTTTTCAGGCACTGAGATACTCTATTAAATTCATCTGGTCCTAGACTGTAGATAATTGCATTCATAGCCTTCGAGTTCATATTATATTCTGCCTCTATATCAGCACTCCATGTTTCATAATTTTCAGGAATTTTATAAGGATTCAGAATCTTTGAATAGACTCTATATCCAAGGTTTTTCAGATATATTATCATGCGCGATTTCTAGCAACCATAGTTGTCTACATTAAAATATGGTGCTCTGACCATCAACATCCCTTCTTTTGTATCAGTCATGATGCCCTGTTGTATAATCTTTAAATTGCTTCTAGCTTGCTAGGTCTCTATCCGAAGCTCCTCCTCTGAGACCAATTGTTGGATCTAAATCTACAGATTATACAAAAGAGGGGGGTGAATTGTGACTTTTGCAATTTTTCGATAACTCTTTTCTTGAATGAGTTCTGTCCTTTATACTTTATCAGATTTGATCGTGCAGTGGAAAAAGTAAAATCAAGAACACAGAGATGTATAGTGGTTCGGGGAACAGAAAGCCCCTAGTCCACTCCACCAATGCTCTACTCCACGAGCTTGGTGATTTTCACTATCTGGTCCTCTTTTCCACAGACTGATTCACAACTGAGTACAGGTAGTTGATACCTTTACAATCCAAGGAAAAACAAAGCCTTCTGGTTCAAACACGAACCTACATAGCTTAGAACGAGAAGCTGGTTACTCAAGAACAAAAAAAAAATCATAAATAAATTTCCAGTTGATCTTCACAATTGCAACAGAATGCAATTGACAACAGATGGATCAAAGTCTCTAGAAATATTGATCTTTAAGACGAAGCAGTTATGAGTTGATCTAGTTGTAGTAGATATAGAGAGAAAGTTCACAACTTCAGTAGTAGTAGATCCATAGTAGATATTCGATGTAGAACAGGTGAATCTTCTATCGAGTTCCTTTTTCTTGAACAAACTGAGCTTTGACACTCCTTTTGAATCAGCAGATCAATGTGAATAGTTGTAATCTCTATTTTCCACCTTTTTCAATAATAGATCGATCACATACATACCTGTTGTTTCAGAGAGAACATATAATAAAACATATCTCCTACATATTTAGATCCATAAAAGTCACCTTCTGATTCACGATATTCAAAAATTTGAATTTACAAAGAAGTCATAACTTCCCTTAAGACTCTTCATAAAAAGATCCTTTTAATTCGATCTTAAATCCATTAATAAGATGGCTTTGAATCAGTCAAAGTCGTACTTTAAAAATGACTTTAAATCCGTCTTGAAATCTGCCCAGAAATCAGCTTACTGAATGTTGCACATAAATATGGTCTGACAAAATTTCTGATGCCAAACGTAAGGTTGATGATGTGGCCTCCAAACGTAGGGTTAATCATAGTCTTCAAACATAAGGTTAACAATGTAAGGTTGAACAAAAACGTAGGTTTAACAACGTATGGTTGAAAAAAAACGTAGGGTTGATCATCCATACTTTTTCTTCAACACTCAAACGTACGGTAAAAGATCCATACTTTTACTTGATCCATACTTTTCCAAGAACGTATGGTTGTTTACAAAAGTAAGGTTGATGAACCATACTTTTGAGAAACAAACATATCGCTTAGAATTTATATACGGTTCTCCTTCCATACTTTGCTGATAACCAAAATGTAAGGTTCCTTCCTAACGTAATGTTCTCCTTCCATACTTTGTTGAAAACGTATGGTTGTTTAACCATACTTTTCTCTTATTTCAAAAAGTATACATGCTTTTCATCCTTACGCTACGTTTATCCACGTAGGGTATGAATAGTGATTCCAGAACACGCTAAAACAGATTCCGCGCTATATTTTCCTACGTAAGGTAAGAACAGTGATTCCAGAACGCGTTTAAAGAATATTCTAAATAAGTAATAGATTATCATTATTTCAAGAGTAAAATAAATTAATAAATTCTTGCAAAATACTAAATAAAAACATTAGAAAATAACTAAGGGTATTTGTGAGCATCAAAATTGTCATAAAGAGACAGAGTATTATTTTCAATAATCTCACCCTTTAAATAACATTAACATATATTATTGAAAACAATACTTTGCTCAACAATAACATGTTTATGACTCTATATATAATGAAACTAGGTCCTATTTGACCATTGTCAGTGCACTGAAGTAAATTTTGTATATTTAACGGACTCAAAAACATCCAATGTGAACTTAACCATTTTAATAACTAAATAAAACATGATTGTAAATGAAATTAAAGGAATAATATTAATATAATTAACATTAAGAACATTATTATTTATGTATATGATTAATATAATTTTATTATTAATATGTTATAGAATGTATCAAATGAGTCGAGACTCAAGGTAAGGGTTTCTCATCTCACTTTAATTTCTTTGAGACATATGTCATATTCACCACTTATTTTATATTGTGTGGTGTATATACTAAAATATATATATATATATATTTTATTCACAATTTTATAAAATTAAATATATTTAAAATTATATCTCAAGTTTTATCTTTCATGGTCTTATGATCATTTTGTTTTATTTGTTGACCGGGGAAAATATTGATATCTTATATGTTTGTTTTCCAATACAGTTGTTTACTAATAAGTCATGTTGGTTATGTATTGTATTTATTATTCATTCCTTTAATAAGTTTAACTAAATTGTATTAATAAGTAAATTTTTTGGGCATTATATTAGATGTCCCCTTGATTAATTAGTAGGTCTCATGAGACAAAATAGCTTAGGTATTTAGTGTATGCCTTACCCATTTATGTATGATATTTTTTCATAAGGCCTTGACGGTAATATTATGATGTATGAAATTATTCATTCAATAATTATAAATCCAGTTATTATTATCCATGTGATTATTTATGTTTATATTTCATCCATGGATATATTATTCTTTCTTGATAATAGTTAAATGAAATTTTTATCTCTTTCATGTTATTAATTCTGTGTTTATTTTATGATAGCTTCCATTGGAATATTTATATTACTAATCATTTGAGGTCATGCTTTTATTTTTTTCCTTATACCCAAGTTACCTATAAGTGAACTTTGAATGATTTAAAGGATATATTAGAATTAATAATAAAGTTCTCACTAAAATTTCAAAATTGTATTTCATGTTTCTGGATGTAATATGAGAATCATGTATGTATCTAATCTCCCAAAACTGATAAACTCTTAAATCCTTTGGGAAGTGATATTTTTTATCTTGTACCAATGTATTATAGAAACCACCAAATCTGGGTTACGAGATTTGGGGTTGTTATAGAAAAATTTTGGGACTTAACTATTTTTCTAGTTGAAACTCCAAATTCGGGACTCCACTCAATTCGAACCAAATATACTTCAACCCATATCTAATCCCTCTCAATCAAATAAAATAAACTCAAAAATCTAATACAATTTCTTTAATAAACTCCTTATCAATCATTGAATCTAATTTCAATTCAACCTCTGATAGTTCCTTTTTCTAAGAACAATTCAATTCTTCAAGTTCTTTATTATGTGGCCTACTTTAAACTTATTCTAAAATATTGAAGATAATAATCTAATCATAAGTACTTATCTTTTATATTAATAACATCTCCAAAATTATCATATATAAATAATTATTGATGATAAATACAATATCATCCTTAAGTGGGTCCAACAAACATTATCTTCCAGATTAATTCTATGTAAAATCTATAATTGATTCAACATTTCATAAGATGAAATTTTGGGAGATTGAAGTGGTAGAGGGTTACAAAGAGTTGTGAGTGAAATGAATAAAGAATTATCTTGAGGCCTAAATAATGGTGAAGTAAATTGATATAGGAGTGGTCATTCGTGTGATTTTTCTCAAGCTCTCTCAGTCGATTATTCATGTTTCTCTATCCTCCTCCATGCTTTGTCTCTTGAGGTACTAGAATACTATAGTTATGAGGAGGTTTCCACCTGAGCATTGGGTGATTTAGATCAACCTATTGATATACCATGGAGAGAAGATTCAATCAATTGTTCCAAGTGATCTTCATCAAACATCGATCAAAGACAACAATAATAGTTATCTTTGACATAAGGTGAACGTTATTCGTTTCATTTATACATAATTTTAGTTTTCATAGCATTGTGGTATTGGAATTTGAGGTTTATATTATCTTATAATAACTTTAATAAGTGTTGTTAGATCATTATAAAACCATACATGGTATTAAATAAAAGGTTAAAGAGTTAACTAATTAATTGGAATTCTCACACATGAATAGTATTGAAGTGTAGATCTCCTCTCAAGAGATCTATTATCAATACATAGAGTTGAATGTCCTAAAGAGTTGGAGAAATGGATTGATTTGATATATTCATATATATTTCATATCATATGTGTTCATATGAGAGATTTTATCCAAACTTCAGTGGCATCAGATCCATATTATGCTTTCTAATTCTCAAAATCATGTTTTAAAAATAAAGAAATCAGTTTTCGTTTTGGATTCATATTCGATATCATGATAAATGATTGTATTTTTTTTACAAGTGGATATATGATATTGGATAACATAATATATGATATAGTCATACCTTATGATATGGGGTATCATAGGCAGTGATGCATATAAACTTCTTTGGTTTTTAATATATCATATTGTATGATATTAGTTATCATGTTATATAATGGAATTAGAGTTCACTCACAAAAAAGAGTCTCATATCATCTAGAAAATATCATTTGTATCATAAGATATGCATTTGTAATCATAAAAGGATATATCACAGCTGAATAATTATCATAAAATATAATAAATAATAGGGAATTTAGATACTTAAGATTTAGATTATATTGTTAAATATAATGTCAAGGAAAAATTTATTTTTCAAAATTTTAATTTTTAATTGAATTATATAGTTTATAAAAATGTTTATAAATTATGGAAAATGTATTTTGGGATGTTTATTTAATTTCAAAAATTTTTATAAACAAATTAATTATAGAATGTTTATAATTAGTTATTTATTTATTTATGAAACATTTATTAAATAAATATTCATAATATTAAATGTTAACATTAAATAAATTTTCTTATTATATGGGATAACTTATAATTTAGATATAAAATATTTATATATAAATTATAAGGATAATTTTACAAAATAATTCATAATATAAAGGAGATTATATTTAATATTATGTATTTTTTATAATAATTAATTTGAAATATGCAAATTAAAATGCCTTATTTTAAAATTTATTTAAACCATGTCAAAATGAGTTTTGGAAATTGATATGATCAAGGTTTAAATAATATTAATTATGTGATATTTTTAATATTTAAATAATATATGAATATTTTATATATACAGTGTTTATATTTTAGATATCATATATTTGAAGTAAATTCCATATAAAAGGAAAATATGAAGGAATTCATGTTGGAAATAAATATAAAATGTTTGTATTTATTTAATTATGGACTGTTCATAATACATGGATAAATTATAGAGTGTTTATAATTTCTTGTTATTTATAAATTATTAATAATTTTTTCTTATCATGTTTAAATATATGAATTGTTCATTTAGTTAGTTTATTATATTCTTTATTCATGAATATGATTGTTATATTATGAATATATTTGTATACTTTAGTTTAAAGATTTAAACTTTTTCTATAAATTTTCATACATGCATATAAGGAGTTATATGCTAGGTATGACAATTGAATAGGTTTTCTTCTACATTAACTTTGTCTTATATTGGGTTATGAGCTTGAATTTAAAGGTTGATTGTATTTTATACTGTTAGATTTGATATAGTGGTGAAATATAGTCTATAGGGGGTGAATGGATGAAATTAAAAAAATTAAATATATTAATTAAATATATAAATAAATTTTCAGAGTTAATTAAAAGAGTTAATTAGAAATAAAAAAGAAAATAAAGAATGCAAGGATGTTTTTTATAATAGTTTGGTCCAAATTGGACCCATTCTAGTCTTATACATCTCTACTCGATGATAGATACATTGTGCACTAATTTGATTTTTGAATGGGAATCAAAACTCAATTACAACTTACTTCTTCTAGTGGAAGAATAACCAAGACACCTAACATTTGTATGGGGAGTCACAACCCAATTACAAACATGAATTTAGATACCTAGAGTTACAACTTGAATAGTCTTGAATTTAGAATATATGTGTCACAACCCAAAGATAGAGAAATATTTTGTAAGAAAAATCTTAAAGATAAAGTTAAATCATGCGAGATATGGGAATAAGTGTTACAGACTCAAGAAACTAAAATGAAAAAGATAAAATAAGAATAAAATGCAGGTACTAGTTCTTGAGTGTTTAATCAAATTGATTGTCTCATCAAGGAAATATAAGAACCTGTATAAGTTCTTATTCATCCCTTGAGAGATCATCCAGTAGTGGTAATAAATTTTCAACATAGTCAGAATGTACAACGCTTCATAGTATCAACACCACCACAATCATCACATTATGTCGCTCAAAAATATGAAAGATCTCGTTAAATAAGTATCGTATCAAAACAAATCCACTTTAACACCACCATATTATCAAGAATAAAACTCTTTTTTTTAAACTCAACACATTTGAGATAGGTTAGAGAATTCAAAATTCAAAATTATAAAACTAGATTATCAAAGAGGGAGAGAGAGAGATTATTATGACATAATAATCGCTCAATTCACATCCAATATTCAAAACAACAAATAATAATTCAAACTAATTTTAAATAATTATATTAAATAGTTTAAAATACTTTCATAATTATAGGATAAAAATAAATCCCATCAAAAACAGAATTCTCTATTTGAAATTCAAAATTCAAAAACATTCTATTTTTAATATGAAATTAACATTCAGATAACACTGAATAAAAAAATTAAAAAAAGTTTGAATGAGTTTAATATAAACTAATATTAATTATAAATAATAAAATTGAAGAAAATAACATGAAATAACAAAAAATATTTTTTTGTTTCAAGGTGTAAATTTCATGCATGAAAATAGAACACCCTTTTAACTTCATAAAATCATGTTTAAAACAATTCCAAAACACTTATCATAGGTTTTTCATAATTAATATAAATTTGTAAAGTCATTAGAATAATTTAAATATTTTAAATTAACATGCATAAAATCAAAATATGAAACAATACATAAAATATCACAAATTTTCATATTTTAGATTAACCTATATAATTTCACTGAACTACGTAAGAAATTTCACATAAGTGTATTTCACATAGCCTTTTTTATCTATATAGCTAAAAACTCACCACATAAGAAAATTTCATATAAGATAATTGATGTATTCAATTAACATAAGTAAATAAACATAGATAAATCTATGTAAGTAATTCACATAAGGTAATCACTTAGTTGAATTCACATATCCAAATTTATGAGATCGGTAAATAGAATGACTTAACAAGTTTCAAACTTGAAATAGACCATAAGGGTTGGGGGTAAAACCCTTTATTAAAAAGAGAAAAGGAATATAGGAACCCCTTTTAAGCTGGGTAAGGGAAAACTCATTACAAACCTATTGGCCCAGAGAGGTCAAACCCTTTACAAAACCCAGTAAAAACACATTATATTAGCCTAAAAGCCCATAAGGAAAATCCCATTACAGAATCAAATTCAAAAAAGCAGTGGAAAACTCGAGTGAAATACAGTGAACCAGTCGGGCGGCCCATCGCACTATTCCAACACCAGTCCATCACCGCCCATGATGGACCTCCACCATCAACCACTGATGCACCATGTCATCTCCGAGGACATTCCCCATCCAATCCAGATCTGCATCAGGGTTCCCCCTAGTTTTCACGAACTGGAGGTCATATCCTCGAGTAAACCCCATCTTTGGGACTCACCCTGAATGAAAAAACTATGCATCTCTACCACCAGAGTAGGAGACCCACCATCATCGGAATCCATCATTGATCCCATGAAGCATCACCCACCTTAAAATTCACCCTTTGAATCCAACACACAGATCTTTCTCACCACAACTAGATCTTCACAAGACCACTGATGCAGCCACCTTCACATACCCATCTGAACAGATCTGATTTAGATTTGACACTGTTATGTAGAGAACACATCTTCTTGAGCTCCATCACCCAAATCAGGACCATCACCACCAAACCAAAAAAGCTAAATCCAACAACCTTCACTGATTCCTGAAAACCTATTCACAAAGGATGATGCCTCCATGGATAAAATGGTAGTTGTGCCTGAATCTATGACCTTTAGACCTGAAATAGACCTTATAAAAGGAAGAATCGTCTTTTGATATAGTTAACTTATATTTATAAAATTTCACTATATTCCCAAATAATCAAGAATCACCTTAATCGGACTTCTATAAATAAATTTATGATTAAAAAATAATATTAAAAAAATTCTGAAAAACTAAATAATTCAGACTCAAAATATATAGTGACTTATAACCTAATTTTAGATATGACAGAGATCGGTTCAAAATTTTATGTCTTCTAATGAAATGTAAAAAATTTTATTATTTTTCCAACTCAGTGTGAATCACTAAATTTGGATTGCATTATCCCAAGTTATGATCTAAATACATAAGTAAACTTGTTATAGAAAATCAACTATGTGTATTCAAAATTGGCTACGTGGATAACAAATTGGCTACATGGTGAACAATAGAATGGATACGTGGGAATAGAAAAAATCATGTAAAAATGATATTTCAAGGTCTAAAATGACTTATTTATCCTAGGAACACTTTATAAAACTTGTATATCACATTATGAATAATATAAACATGAAATTTAAATAAATTTTATGTAAATAAAAAACTATGATATAATCAAAGTTAAACATACTAAATATAACACTTAATAAAGACATAAGAAATTATAATTACATATAATAATATATAATAAGATATAATTATAACTATAAATATTATTTTAAAATAAATTATTATATAAAATATTGTGATTTGTTTTTTAATATTAAAAATATAATGTCTTGTGTTTTGGATGAGTAAAAAGTTTTCAAAGGAATTTGAGTTTTTTGTTTGGTGAACAATAAAAATCTTCAAAAGTGATTAAAAATGTAATTTCATGAGTTTTAATGCTTAAAATAATTGTTTTTTGGATAAGTTTTAAGTCTAGGTGGGTATCTCAAATGTTTGGATGGGTTTCGGAAGTATCAGGCTCCAAAAACTCAATTTCAGAAGAAGTTGGCATGGGTGAATGGTTGGTGCATGGTTAATACTAACTGTGTGGCATGTTTTGTAAAGGGGTATAGTTTTTTGAAACTGTGTGTCCTTATAGAAGAAAATTTGTGACTTAGTGAAGGTGAATAGTGGGACCCACATGGTTGGAGCATGGTTTGACTAACTATGTGTTGCAACCTTGCGAGGGGGTGTCCCTTTGGATAGTGGTGTCGCATGGTTGGATCATGGCTTTCTAAACTGTGTAACCAAACCATGCATCTCATTAACTGGGGATAAAAATTACATTTTTCACCTATCTTATTTTAAACTTAAGTTTCCTTATCCTACCTCTTTAGATAATAGTGGTCACATGTGGGATCTCCCTTCTCCCTCTCCCTAGGATTTAGAAGATCTCCTTTATCTATTGTCAGAATCAAAAATCATTAGTCCCATTGAATATCCCTCATTTATTATATGAATAATATTCCTTGATTTCTCTATTTATCTTTCTATATTTAATTCTATTTCTATGCAAGCTCATATGCCCTATTTTCATAGAGTTTTTCTATTCTTCTAATTTCTTCATTTTGGTTTGAATCAAATCTCAATAACAGATGATTGAAGCATACTTGTTATGAGGTAGCTAATATATTAATTTTCCCTCAAAGTATCATTTTTTATATTGTGTTTTAGTTGTTCCACATGCTAAAATTACCACTCATTTCTCTTAAAATAACAAATACCTTAAATTGATCACCTAAATCTTATTTAGACATGATTTGATACCCTTATTCATGTTTGGATGTTAATGACCTCAACCCAAACCACCCTATGGGTGGGTTTGATCATATGACTTGATTGATATTTTTTCTTATGACCAAAAGGTGTTTTTGGATTATCCTTGATTATTGGAGTTATAAAATGAGCATATTAAAGTGGAAATGATTTGTAAAATTCCATGTATGAAATACTTGGCCATATATCCATGTTAAATAAAAGGGGAATAGATTAAATTAAAATTAAATGTAAAGAATTTAAAATGGTAAATGAATGGTGAGTTCAAGTCATTTATCCCTTGTTATATTATGAATTATGACCATGTTTAAGTGGTATTAAAGGAAGTTTGAATGGTAAGACCATGTCACTTTACCTTTCTTGGAACTTATGAAAGAAATGATATAAGGTATTGATTGAATTTTAATTTGTAATGGATGTATATCACGGCCTATATTTAATTATTAAAAGCAAAAGTGCCAGTTTATAAGATTATTCCTTAATCAATACCCAGGATTCTAAGACAGAATTTCATGGATGGGCTCATAGGACTTACAAAAGATATTACACCTTGAGTGATACTTGGTTTCCCTATATAGAATACATTGAATGGGATCAAAGGCTAGATGATTGATATTACACCTTGAGTGTTACCTAGATTCCTTAAGTAGAATTCCTTGGATTGGATTAGAGGTTAAATGAAATAATATTTTCACTTTGGTCAATCCTTGGGTTCCTTATACATAATTCCTTGGCTGAGATCAGAGGTTAAATGAAATGAGATTATGCCTTGAGAGATACTTGGGTTCCTTATACAGAATACTTTGGATGGTATTAGAGGTTAAATTAATTACATTAATCCTTAGGTGAAACTTTTATTCCTAATATGGAATTCCTTGTATAGGCTAAGAGTATAAGTGAAATCAAGTTATGTTTGATTAATAAACTCGTTACCTTAATTGTTAAATCATGATGCTATGAAACTTATAGAACCTTACATGATCATCATTATATATATGGATTTAGTGGTCTCTCCTTGGGTCTTACTTGACTAGTGTTATACATGGATTCCTGGTCTTATAATCATGGGTCCTATTTCTACTTTACTATTCTTATGTTCAGAGACAATTTTCTTGGGATGAAGAAAGTATGGTTGATCAGGTGTCCCATAAGGAACCTAAGCCTAAAATTGTTATTTATAAATAATTACTTTAATTCCTTATTTATTATATCTTTACATTGTTACATTTTATATTCATATACTAGATTTCATTAGACACAGTTGGTGGTGACCAGATAAGTTTATCTCACACCCTGTTTGGGCCATCGTTTGTTACTCGAACTGACATCCTGATTGCATATTAGGAACTAGACTATACTTTGTGTAATTTTTCATTATGTACTAGGACTAGACATGGGATATTGGGGGTAGTTGATGAGAAAGTACTCGGTATTCATTCTAAATTTTGATTATATTATTTATTTATTTATTTATTTCATTCTAGCCTTATTTATTATATTACTTGGTGTATTATTAGCTTTCTTGTATTATGAATCAATGTTTTCATGCATGGATGTTTTTATTGGCACTTTTCAGGTTATGTAATTATTATTATCTTCTGTTGTTATTCTATTTTATTTATTTCCTATTCTATATTTGTTATTGATCTAGAGGGTGTAGTCTCCTCACCGTACCATCATTATACACTCCTTTTGTAACACTCCAAGCTTCCACGGTACGCTTCTCTTTGAATAATACAGTAGTGTGTGTTGTACGCAACTTCGAGTTCTAACACACACCACAACCAATCAAACTAGCCGTTATGAATATTAATACCCACTTTTTGAAATTTTATAAATTTTATATTTCAAAATGGACTTCATTTTTGGATAAGAAATATCAAAATTATCCTAGGGTGAATTTTTTGAATTTTTCTGAAAACTTTTAATTTTTGATGAATAGTGAAAAACACTGAGTTATTAGTTAAAACCAACTTTTTATTTAAATAATTATTTATTTTATTTAAATTTATTTTAGGTAAAAATAGATACATAATACATATATAATTTCAATTTAATTCATTGGAGTCATTTTATATTAATTTAGATATATAAAATTTTTATTGAACTTTTCACCGTATTTTACCCACCTCCTAGGAGAATTTGAAAATTCACATAAAACATGATTTTACCACTTCTGTGAATGGAATTTAAAAAATCCGAGAAACACGGTTAATATAAAGGATTAAAATGTGGTTCAATGAGATGAAAATAATTTTTGGTGAATAGTAACTTTTTACTTTTATTTACCACGAGAAAAAGTAAATAGGGTAATTAAAGGTAAAAATGATTTTATTTTTAACCTAACACGTGTCCTAATTCTATTGGATAAGTATAATTAGACCAAAAACAAACTTAATAATAAAATATAAACCTCTTTGGTTCACTTTTATTAGATTAGGACATTTATTATTATTTAATTCAAAGAAGAATTAAAAGAGTTAAAATCAAAGTTTAATAACTAAAACATTTTTAATATAGGGTTATAGATAAGATAAATTAGATTATAAATATTCATCAGAAATCTAAAAATATTTAATACATAATGGTATTTTATTTATAATTTTTAGACATTAAATAATTTAATTTATTTATGACACAATGAGGATGCAGTAATTACCTTATTAATGAAAGATTGAAATAATTGATATTGTAAATATCAAAATAAATATAATTTGAGACTTTTTATGAATTACACTAATTTTATAGGTTAATATGACATATTAGGGTTGGTTAGATGAATTTTTTTCGAAGTAATAATTATGTTATGAATTTAGGAAAAAAATACCAAATAGTGTCAAAATTGACATAAAAGAGTTTTTAAAAAAAATATTATATTATTAATTGATATTATATTCCTAAAAATATAAGGTTCATCCAAAGGAATTATATAATGAAATTTTTATCATTAATGGACCACTTGGGGGTCTCTTGGAATTATATAGTAATTTTATTAACTATATAATATAAAAATATAAAGAGACATGGTAAATGTCAAACTAATTAACTAAGAGTTAAAACTAAAAGATAAGGTTAATATAGTGACCCAAACCTGTCTAAAACCTATTGGTTGAGTGGTTTTCAACCTATCCCCACCTTAAAATTTAAATAATCTACTTTTTAGCCATTATAAACCAAATATGAATTTATTATAAAATATTATTTCTATCTTTTCCAAAGGTGCCCCTCACCCCTCTTATAAAAGGGCACTCCCCCTTCTCTCAAATTCATACCATCAAAGCCTTTTGGCTCGGCCAACACCTGAAAAACTATCCTCTCAACTTCCATCACTTCATCCTAGAGGCATTATTTTGATCATAAATCCAACCTAAGGATCCCTTTTGATCAAATCAAAAGGAAGAACCTGAAGAAGGGGTAATAATTTCACCACCCTCTTTCAAGTTCCTTTCTTCTTACACTTCTTATTTATTTGTTATTTCCATTCTAAAATAATAACTCCATTATCTTATATATACGGTGATGTTATAATAAATATGTTACAACCATATTCAGTATTTTATCCATCCTTTTAATGACATGTCACCATACGTGCGTACGTACGGCTTACCGTCTCCACGTCGTGGTGTAATTGTTATTCAAAACATTATTATTTGGATGGGTATGATAATGATGTGTAATTGATGTAAATAACAAATATCACATGATAATTATTCTGTATATATGATACACCATCCAATTATATATTATTTTAATATCAAAAGAATGATATTGTCGCTCGTACGTACGGACGGACTACCGTCTCCACAAACGCGATGAGATTCATTCCCCATCATATCCATTCAAGTATAATTATCATTTGATGATTAAAAATAATTTTTAAGTACTTTATATCATTCTGGATATGAATAAGATACAAATTATCCATAAAAACATATCTTATGTAACAAAACATATAAAAGAAAATGAGTAAGTTAACACCCGAAATGACGATAATACTAAGATATTATTAACAAAGCAATGTTAAAAGATAATATATGATATCATATTAATGTATATGATTCTTCTATAATTTCATAATAATTATTTCACCATTATACAGAAGTTAAACCTACCCTCTACCAAGGAAAATTACAAGGTAAGGGTTTATTTCACAATCTCTTCATTATCTGAGGTTGTTTATACGTCATTATCTACTGGGACCTCTTTATCATTCACATCTATGTTTCTTAAAAATGTGTTTAAAATCATTATTAATATTTTACAGAATATGGTTTAAATTCATTTATAACCTTTTTTGACTTTTTATAAGAAGTTTATAAAGGAATCTTTATGTCATTTTCCAAACAAAGTCCTTTTTAACCTTTTCGACAGAATTAATGTAAGAATGCATTTTTTAACTTATACGGTGGGTGAGGCTATTTTCCACCATTATAAAATCATCAAAGATTCCCTTAAAATATTATAAGGATATTTTCAAAGTAAATGTTTTATTTTATAATTATGTGACTTTTAAATGATTTCAGAAAAAAGAGTTATTTCTCTCAAATGGTTTTGATTTCATCTATATCAACGTCCTTTGATGGATTTTAATCTTATTTGAAGTTGATTTATTATGATACAAAACTTCTATATTATATTGAAGGTTTTGTGATATGTTTGAATGTGGATATGTTATTTTTATACCATTCTTGGTTTATGGAGAAAGTATTGACATTTTGTATGCTAGTTTTAATATGAATGTTTATGTTATGTTTAAACTTGCTCATATGAGGAATGAATTGGAATTAATAAGTGATGGGTGGAGCCCACTATAGCTCCTCGATGCATCGGTAGGTATCATGAGACAAACTAGTGTCTTGGAACAAGGCCTTGAAAAAATATTATTTGTAGTCTTGGCATAAGGCCTTGACTATGTGATTATGATAGTCTGGCATTATGCATTCCATCATTATGAAAGTGGTTATTGATATTGCATGTGATTATTCTACTAGTAGAATATCCATGTGAATAAGTAAATAGAATTATTTAATTTCATTTTTTCCATATTATGCTGAAGTTCAAGTTTAAAAGGCTTTTGTTTTAGTTATACATTGCCTTAAATGTTTATGCTCATTTATGAAAGTTCTTCTATATTGTTATCCTTACTGAGCATCTGAGCTCACCCCTTTCTATGTTTTATTTTTCCTAGGATGTGAAGAAGTATTTTATGACTGACCTTCAAGGATAGTCTGAGGGGATATGATTGTGGAATATGGAGTCTATGTTGTTGTAGTTCTCATTTTATGATGTAATGTAAGACTGATGAATGTATCTAGTGATTCCAAGGCTACTAAACTAATCGGTCTTTCGAGACTTGATCTTTTGTGATCATGCAAATGTTATGTAATAATGAACCGACTCTAGGTAACTGGGATCCGGTCATTACAGTTGGTATCAGAGGAAGTTTAGTACAAACCTTGGAAGCTAGATTTAGATAAACTCTAATTAGAGCACATAGACCTAAGATGGAATTTGAGGATTAGTATAGAAGAACTTCTTAAAATTTTGGTATTATAGAGATTTTGTGAGTTTTCCGAGAAATATATCCTGGTATGGATATGAACAGGTAGAGGTGGCTTTGGCATAGATGTACCTAGGGGTAAAACCCAAAAACACCACTTTGAGCTAGACTCGAACAGGAACTGATGCACGACAACGGGCCTTGCTGCACTCTTGGTTATGACTCTCTCAGGGGATATTCTTAGGATAATTCTCATTTTCTTTACAAACCATTATGAAGGGTTTATGAGTATATACTTCCTAAAAAAATTTCTATAATTATTGATTATATCCATAAACTGTTCAATTCATGTTAATTGTTTTATAAGTTTGGATTTATGTATTGTGATTCATAAACTAATTTAGTGTATGACATTGTTTAGAAATGGAGCCTAGTGGAAGGAATGGAAACTGTATCAATACATGCACTCCATGTAGGGATTTCCCTCCTGTTCAAGATAATTATAGTGGAGTTGGTGATGAAACTGGTGTTGATCAGTTAATCACCATACTGGGACAACTCACTCTGGTTATGAATAATAACCTTACCCGTATGGAGCACCTAGATCCACAACGTGGAGGATCAATGTTAGATCGCTTCATGAGTCAACAAACACCAACATTAAATGGGAGTACAAATCCATTAGTAGCTGAGAAATGGATAAATTCCTTAGAGAAAATATTTCATTCCTTCGGGAGTAGTGAAAGGGAAAAAGTTATCATGGAAGTTTACCGCCTCATTGTAGATGCTGACCAGTGGTGGTCATTGATTCAAAACACAAAGGAGGATGATGAAGTATAAAATATGGAATAGAGGGAGTTCAAAGAGCTTTTATTAGAAAAATACTTTCCTCGTGACCATCAAGCAGATATGGAAAGGCAATTTCTAAGTCTGAGGTAAAAGGAGGATGAGAATGTCATAAAGTATGAGGCTAACTTTACAAAGTTAGAGAGGCATGCTCCAGATTATATACGTAACCCAAGAAGTAAGATTGACCATTTCTTTGATGGGTTAAAATCGTTTCTCCATCGAGCATTAGTCTCACAATCCTTCTCGTCGTACGAAGATATTTTCTCATGTGATATCAAGATAGAAAAAGAATTATCTAAGTCTTATGACTTTATTAAAAATAAAGAGAAGAAGAGATCTGATGATCACTCTGGGAATGGAAATAAGGGGAAGAAGGGAAAAGTTGAATATCCATCCTACATTAAATGTGGGAAGAAACACCACGGTACTTGCTTAAAGGTAATGGGAGTCTGTTACAAGTGTGGTGAAAAAGGACACCAAGCTCGTGATTGCAAGGGGAATAAGGAAGCTAGCGATGTTCAATGCTACAATTGTAGGGAGATGGGACATTATGCAAATGAATGTCATAAGCGTTAGGAGAACTTACCTCAGAAAAGGCCAAGGGATCAAGTACAATCTTATGTTATCACTACTGCTGAGGTTGAAGCTCCGAAAGACGTGGTGGTAGGTAATTTAATGGTGTCCTAAATTTTAGAAAATACTTTATTTGATTCTAGATCATCAAGTTGTTTCATATCTTCTTAGTTTTCTAAGAAAATTAGATATTTCCAATTTGATTTAACAAGGGAGTTGTCAGTTAAAACTCCTAAGGGAAGTATCATCACAACAAAGTTTTGTTAATCAGTCCCCATTAGAGCATATAAATGTTCTTTATCTGCTAATCTCATTGTCATACCCATTATTGAGTTTGATATAATCCTCGAAATGGATTGGATTTTAGAAAATTATGTGAAGAATTATTGTAAGAAGAAGGAGGTTGTGATTTTTGATGATGATGATAGAGAACACCTTATCTTTAGAGCAGAATCGTCACCACCTAATTCTTATCTAGATCCACCCCCAGTAGCTCAACTAAATTCAACTATCAGGGAGGAAGAGAATGAGATAACTGTGGGTGAGGAAAGGAATTTTCAAATAGAGGATGTACCTATTGTGAAAGAATATGTAGATGTGTTTCCGGAATATTTACCTGGACATCCTACAGAATGAGAAATCGAGTTTTCCATTGATTTAATTCCTAGTTCAAGGCCAATATCGAAGACCCCTTATAGAATGTCCACTATAGAATTAGTTGAACTAAAGAAACAACTAGAGGAATTGAGTAATAAGGTATTTATTCTCCCTATTGTTTCTCCATAGGGATCCCCTGTTCTTTTTGTTAAAAATATAGATGGATCTGTGAGGTTATGTATCGACTACAGGAAGATCAATGCTATAACAATAAAGAACAAGTATCCCCTACCTCGCATTGATGATTTATTTGACCAACTGCATGGAGATCAATTCTTTTCAAAGATTAACCTTCAATCTGGATACCATCGGTTGGGTGTGAAGAAGGAATACATTCCGAAGACATTATTTCGAACCAGTTACAAGCATTACGAGTTTATAGTAATGGCTTTTGGGCTGACTAATGCACCCTCTGTTTTCATGGATCTAATGAACAGAGTTTTCAAGGAATATCTCGATGATTTTGTGGTGGTATTTATTGATGATATCTTGGTATATTCCAAAAGTTACAAAGATCATGAAAATCACTTGCGCATTATCCTGAAGACTCTTAGAAGACATGAATTATATAGGATGTTTAGAAAGTGTAAATTTTGGCTTCAGGAGATTTATTTTCTTGTCCATATTGTCTCTAAGGATTGAATTTATGTTGATCCTTCTAAGACCAAGTCAATCCAAGAATGGCCAGCACTGATGAGTATAACTAAGGTATGCAGTTTTATTGGTTTAGAAGGTTATTATCGGCATTTCATCTAGAATTTTTCCCGATTGGCTAACCCATTAATGAAGCTCATACGAAAAGGGGTTAGATTTGTTTGGAAAAAATAGTGTAAAAAATGTTTTGAAGAACTAAAGAGAAGATTAGTCAATGCTCCTATCTTGACTCTACCATCAGGGAATGATGGGTTTGTTATTTATAGTGATGCATCGAACAAAGGACTTAGTTGTTTCCTTGTGCAGAATGATAGGGTTATTACCTATACATCATGACAACTGAGAATTTATGAGCAAAACTATCCTACTCATGATCTTGAGTTAGCAGTTGTAATATTTTCTTTGAAGATTTGGATACACTATCTCTATGGTAAAAAATGTGAGATGTATACTGATCACAAGAGTTTGAAGTATATTTTCTCATAGAAAGAACTCACCATGAGGCAAAGGCGATGGCTTTAACTACTCAAGGATTATTATTTCACGATACACTACCACTCGGGGAAGGAAAATAAGGTGGCAGATTCTTTGAGCAGAAAGGATCATGGAGTTTTGAACAAAATGAGAGTTGAAAGGGATCCTATATACATGGATATAGTAAAGATGGATATGGGAATCACCATGGCAGGTGAAACATCAATACTTTTTCAAATGGTTTTCAAACCATATTTACTAGAATGGATAAAGAGTTCTCAGACCAATGATGAAGAGTTTAAAAAGAAGATTAAAGCTGTGAATGATGGGAGATTGAGTGAATTTGTGTATGAAGATGGAATTTTGAAATTTGGGAAGAGACTTTGTGTTCCCGATATACCTAATCTAAAAAGGGAATTGTTGGATGATGCTCATAGTTCCAATTTCTCTATACACCCTGGGAGCACCAAAATGTATAGAGATTTAAAGGAACATTTTTTGCGGGACAACATGAAGAGGGAGATTGTTGATTTTGTGTTAAGATGTATGGTTTGTCAACAAGTGAAATCTGGAAGGCAACAGCCTGGAGGATTCATGAAACCTCTTCCCATACCTGAGTGGAAATGGGATAATATAAAGATGGACTTTGTCATGGGAGTACCAAAGACTCCTAGAAGGAACAATGCAATATGGGTCATTGTTGATCGTATAACCAAGTCAGCACATTTTCTTGATATAAGGGAAGATCTAACACTTGAACATCTAGCAACATTATATATTAATGAAGTTGTGAGACTTTATGGAGTACCTCTATCGATTGTTTCTTATCGCAATCCACATTTTACTTCAAGATTCTAGAAGAGTCTTCAGAAATCATTGGATACTGAAATTCGTTTGAGCACTGCCTACCACCCTCAAACTGATGGACAATCAGAATGGACTATTCAGACCTTAGAAGACATGTTGAGATCCTTCTTACTTGACTTTAAATGTATATGGGATCAATATTTACCTCTGGTAGAATTTTCCTATAATAATTGCTTCCATTCAAGTATTCGGATGGCACCGTATGAAGCATTATATGGAAAGAGATGTCACACACCAACCTTTTGGGATGATGTTGGTGAAAGAAAACTCGTAGGCCCAGAACTGGTGGAGGAAATGATAGAAAAGGTGAAGGTAATCCAAATCCACATCAAAGCAGCTCAAAGTAAGTAGAAGAGCTATACTGAAAACCGAAGGAAGGATTTGGAATTTCAGGTAGGAGATCATGTTTTCTTGAAGGTATCTCCATGGAAGGGAGTTATACGTTTCAGAAAGAAAGGTAAATTGAGTCCCAGGTATATAGGACCTTTCGAAGTTCTAGAACGAATTGGGGTTGTAGCTTATCATTTGGAAATGCCACCAAATCTCTCAAAAGTTCACGATGTGTTCCACATATCACTGTTGAGAAAATACATGCATGACCCAACACATGTACTCACTTATGAAGAAGTAGAAATGGAACCCGATCTGTCTTATTGCGAAAATCCCATTAGGATTCTTGATACAAGAGAACAAATGCTGAGAAACCAGATGACTCTTCTGGTAAAAGTTCTATGGAGAAACCATAAAATGGAAGAGGCAACGTGGAAACCCGAGGAACTTATGATGAAGAACCACCCAAGTCCTTTCATGCGGTATTATTCTAGAAATTTCGAGGATTAAATTATTTGAAGGAGGGGAGAATGTAACACCCCAAGATTCCACGGTATGCTTCTCTTTGAATAATACAGTAGCGTGTGTTGTACGCAACTTCGAGTTCTAACACACACCAAAACCAATCAAACTAGCTGTTATGAATAGTAATATCCACTTTTTGAAATTTTATAAATTTTATATTTCAAAATGGTCTTCATTTTTGGATATGGAATATCGAAATTATCCTAGGGTGAATTTTTGGTATTTTTCTAAAAAATATTAATTTTTGATGAATACTGAAAAATACTAAGTTATTAGTTAAAACCGACTTTTTATTTAAATAATTATTTATTTTATTTAAATTTACTTTTGGTCAAAATAGATACATAATACCTATATAAGTTCAATTTAATTCATTGGAGTCATTTTATATTAATTTAGATATATAAAATTTTAATTGAACTTTTCACCGTATTTTACCCACCTCCTAGGAGAATTTGCAAATTCACATAAAACTTAATTTTACTACTTCTGTGAATGGAATTTCGAAAATCCGAGAGACATGGTTAATATAAATGAGTAAAATGTGGTTCAATGAGATGAAAATAATTTTTGTTGAATAGTAACTTTTTGCTTTTATTTACCACGGTTAAAAGTAAATAGGTTAATTAAAGGTAAAAATGATATTATTTTTTAACCTAACACATGTACTAATTCTATTGGATAAGTATAATTCGACCAAAAACAACCTTAAGAATAAAATATGAACCACTTTGGTCCACTTGGATTATATTAGGACATTTATTATTATTTAATTCAAAGAAGAGTTAAAAGAGTTAAAATCAAAGTTTAATAACTAAAACATTTTTAATATAGGGTTATACATAAGATAAATTTGATTATAAATATTCATTAGAAATCTAAACATATTTCCTACATAATGGTATTTTATTTATAATTTTTAGACATTAAATAATTTAATTTATTTATGACACAATGATGATGTAGTAATTACCTTATTAATGAAAGATTAAAATAATTGATATTATGAATATCAAAATAAATCTAATTTTATACTTTTTATGAATTCCACTAATTTTATAGGTTAATATGACATATTAGGGTTGGTTAGATGGATTTTTTTCGAAGTAATAATGTTTTTATGAATTTAGGAAAAACAAAATACCAAATAGTGTCAAAATTGACATAAAATACTTTTAAAAAAATATTATATTATTAATTGATATATTCATAAAAATATAAGGTTCAGCCAAAGGACTTATATAATGATAGTTGTATCATTAATGGACAGCTTGAGGGTCTCTTGGAAGTATATATAATGTTTATTAACTATATAATATAAAAATATAAAGAGACATGGTAAATGTCAAACTAATTAACTAAGAGGTAAAACTAAAAGATAAGGTTAATATAGTGACCCAAACCTGTCTAAAACCTATTGTTTGAGTGGTTTTAGACCTATCCCCACCTTAACCTTTAAATAATATACTTTGGATCCATTAGAAACTGAATATAAATTTATTATAAAATAATATTTCTAGCTTTTCCAAAGGTGCCCCTCACCCTTCTTATAAAAGGGCACTCCCTCTTCTCTCAAATTCATACCTTAAAAGCCTTTTGGCTCGGCCAAACCCTGCCAAAATATACTCTAAAATTCCATAACTTCATACTATAGGCCATAGTTTGATCATAAATCCAACCTAAGGATCCCTTTTTATCAAATCAAAATGAAGAACCCGAAGAAGAGGTAATAATTTCACCACACTCTTTCAAGTTCCTTTCTTATTCCACTTATTATTTCTTTGTTATTTAAATTATAAAATAATAATTCCAGTATATTCTATATACTGTGATGTTATTATAAATATGGTACAACCATATTCATTATTCTATCCATCCTTTGAATGACATGTCACCATACGTGCGTACGTACTGCTTACCGCCTCCACGTCGTGGTGTAATTGTTATTCAAAACATTATTATTTGGATGGGTATTATAATGATGTGTAATTGATGTAAATAATAAATATAACATGATAATTATTCTTTATATATGATACACCATCCAATTATATATTATTTTAATATCAAAAGAATGATATTGTCGCTCGTGCATACGTACGGACTACCGTCTCCACGAACGCGATGAGATTCATTCCCCATCATATCCATTCAAGTCTAATTCTCATTTGATGATTAAAAATAATTTTTAAGTACTTTATATCATTCTGGATATTAATATGATATAACCTATCCATAAAAAACACGTCTTATGTAACAAAACATATAAAATAAAATGAGTAAGATAACACCTGAAATGACGATAATACTAAGATATTATTAACAAAGCAATGTTAAAAGATCATATATGATATCATATTAATGTATATGATTCTTGTATAATTTAATAATAATTATTTCACCATTATAAAGGAGTTTAACCTACCCTCAACCAAGTAAAAGTACAAGGTAAGGGTTTATTTCACAATCTCTTCATTATCTGAAGTTGTTCATACGTAATTATCTATTGGGACCTCTTTATCATCCACATCCATGTTTCTTAAAAATGTATCTCAAATCATTATTACTATTTTACAGACTATGGGTTAAAGTCATTTATACCCTTTTTTGAATTTTTATAAGAAGTTTATAAAGGAATCTTTCTGTCTTTTTCCAAACAAATTCCTTTTTAACCTTTTCGACAGAATTAAGCTAAGAATGTCTTTTTTTAACTTATACGGTGGTTGTGGAAATTTTATTCCATTATAAAATCTTCAAAGCTTACCTTAAAAACTTATAAGGATATTTTCAAAGTAAATGGTTTATTTTATAATTATGTGACTTTCAAATGATTTCAAAAAAAGAGATATTTCTCTCAAATAGTTTTGATTTCATCTATGTCAACATCCTTTGATGGATTTTAAGCTTATTTGAAGTTGATTTATTATGATACAAAACTTCCATATTGTATTGAAGGATTTTTTATATGTTTGACTGTGGATGTGTTATTTTTATACCATTCATGGTTTATGGAGAAAGTATTGACATTTCATATGCTAGTTTTAATACGAATTTTTATGTTATGTTTAAACCTGTTCGTACGAGGAATGTATTGGACATAATAAGTGATGGGTGGAGCCCGCTATAGATCATTGATTCATCAATAGGTCTCAGGAGAAAAACTAGTGTCTTGGCACAAGTACTTGACAAAATCTTATTTGTAGTCTTGGCACAAGGCCTTGACTATGTGGTTATGATAGTCTGGCATTATGCATTCCATCATTATGAAAGTGGTTATTGATATTGCATGTGATTATTTGACTAGTATAATATCCATGTGAATAAGTAAATGGAATTATTTAATTTTATTTTTTCCATATTATGCTGAAGTTCAAGTTTAAAAGGCTTTTGTTTTAGTTATACATTGCCTTAAATGTTTATACTCATTTATGAAAGTTTCTGCTATATTGTTATCCTTACTGAGCATCTGAGCTCACCCCTTTCCATGTTTTATTTTTCCCAGGATGTGAAGAAGTAATTTATGACTAACCTGTAGGGATATTCTAAGGGGATATTAGTGTGGACTATGGAGTCTATGTTGTTGTAGTTTTTATTTTATGATGTAATGTAAGACTGATGAATGTATCTAGTGATTCCAAGGCTACTAAACTAATCGGTCTTTCGAGACTTGATCTTTTTTGATCATGCCAATGTTATGTAATAATGTACTGACTCTAGGTAACTGGGGTCAGGGCGTTACACCTTTATAGTTGGAAGCCTCTGGAGTATGGAGAGGTGCACTAGAGACCATGTGGAGAACCAGATCGGGGAACCATTTCAGTGTCTCCTGGGTCAGGATGCTACAAGTGGTATCAAAGGTTTATTTTCCTTCATTTTAAAATATTGGGATGGTATAAAAGAGACTATGAATGTGTTGGAACTTGGTAAATGACTCATGTCTTGGCCCGGCCAACCCACACATAGGGGAAAGATCATGTTTCCAGTGATGATACTATTTTTCATGATGCTCATTATTACATATGATTATTATTTCTCCTTGGTTGATTGATTTAATTCTGATGGATATTGATTTATGGTATTTTTACCCTTTTATCGGTATGGAAAGGAAGTATCATTACATGCATCATTGTAGGAACATAGAAAATTTACATGTCATACATATTCTATGCCATGTAGATTACATTAATTAATTTATTGATACTTAATGAAGGTGCCTTGCGAGTTATGTGTCATGATATTCTATATACCATTTTTGGGTCATAATTAACATTATTATCTACACACCATGCTCATGTGATTATTCATCATGCTTTCATGTATACTAGGCTTCTTTGTTTTCTTGCTTACATGTCTATATTCCTTTATTTTGATAGTATTCCTTGTTTTGGTTATAATATATGATTGGTTATTAAAGTTTCTACATCAACCTAAATGGTGTTTTACCAAATATCTTGATGGTGGAACCTTAACTAACCAATTATGACACATTTGATCTATGAATCATCGGTTTTATGGGATGAAACATTAGTGGTTGTAATTAAATTAGTGAAAAATGAAATTTATAAAGTGCATGGGCCCTTATAAATTTGGAATAGTGACCCATATAATCAAACCATTATATATGTACTTTTATGTCCTAAGATTTGATATAAATTATAGTGTGTACTGTAGTTACATGGAATGTCAATTGCTACTTATAAATGAAAGAACCTTTATAACTTGGGAATGATGACTTGTATAACTGAGTACTTAAATACTTCACTCAGACCTTGTAGATGAGTTTAGAATTTTCATACCTATGAAATAAACCCAATAAGGGTGTTTTGAAATTTAAAATATTATTGTTTTCACTTAAATGTGGTGCCAATTATAATTATAGAGTTTTGACTCCATAAATTTGGAATGGATTCTCATATAACTGAACCTAGATCAGCTTGAGGAGACCCTCATAGGTCACCTTTATTCTTATTATGCCTCAGTACTTAACCCCATTGGGGTATATTCATGATATATGGTATGTTTATTTGAAGTTTTAGTAGTCGATTATATTGTGTATCATATAAATGTATGTTGGCATCTTACTTGAACAATCCCCTTAAATTGATAAACTACCTTTTGTTTGCTTTTGAGATTTACTATTATGAGGCGACAGTTAATTAAAATTCCAATTATAACCTAAAGAGTGTTTTTTGATATAGATTAGAATTGAAATTTTATTTTACTAGTACAAGTTGTGATAACTTTGGATAAACAATGTTTAAAAAGAGATTGTGAGTTAATTATATTAATTCTACATGGCACCTGCTAAATAAAGTGATTAGTACAGTTGGTCTTTAAAACTGGTACTTGATATCCCTTATTTTTGAGCCCCTTAAATGTTTTAATAAATTTAAATCAATGATAATGGTTGAAATAAACCATTTTTATGGTTTTATAGAGAATAATCCTCATGTAAGTGTTAGTTCTAATGTTTCCTTGAGAGTTTCCTTGAATGGGAACATGAGTGTTACCCATAGGTAGCAATTAGATTCTTTATTATTGTTGCATTGAACCTAATGTATAGGTGGTAGAACCTGGTGACCTTTTAGGTGTTACTCTAGTTTAAAGGTTGAAACCTTATTTTTTTTAAATGAGGGGCTAGCCAATTGAGGTAGCACCCTTGGAAATGGGAGACTAGTAGAGTGTTGGTCCGAGTTTATAGGCATGGTATGTGTTATCCATTTGACCATTTGAGTTTGTTAGGACTCTTAGTTGATTAAAATGACACCCCTGAGTAGATGGGTTGTTTTCTAGTAAGTTAAACCTCTATGGGTTATTACAGTATACGAACAAATAGTGATTGTTAGATCCTTAACCTATATATTGGCATTGTGGCCCTATAGTGAGCACTCCACTTTGATGATGATCGAAATATATAAGGGCTTGGTAGGCTGATGTATTGAATGTGATTTTTTTATGCCTTACTGATAGGTTGTGTCCCTTGTAGGTCAATGAATTTTTACCAACCTTCGATTTTTCCTCTTTTAGAGAGAGTTGATAGGAATGTTAGACATCATGTGAAAGATACCCCTTATGTGGGATATGGTTCTCATGAAATAGACCTTAGGGATAGCTGGATGGACCTAGTGGCCTTGTTTTGAGGTTTAATCGGTAGGGCTGGGTGGGAGACCTAGGCACCCCTAGTTTGACTTAGAACCTAGTAGGTCATCTACTTTTGGTTTGATCTAAAAATCCCTATGCGAGAGGTTGGCCCAGGTTTGTAGGTGACTTTTTAGGAAATGATCTTGGTTATATACTCATCTCAAACATGATGCATGAAAGGTTCATGGGTTTGAAATATAGTCACAGTGATGAATACATTTTTTGAGGATTCGCCTAAGGTATTGAGTATTGAAACTAACTTAAATGGGAAATAATATTTGGGTTTCTGGTCCAGTTGACCAGTGGTTTCATGGTTGAATATTTATCTTCTAAAATTATGTTGTGAGGTAGGTGATCATTCAATAAATCATGGCATTAGAATGTGATCAATTTTAAAGAGGAGTTTCAAGATATCTCCTGGTATCTTGTCCTTGATAATGGATGAATTTTGGGGGTTTGAATCATGTCTTGAATTGGGTGGTACAATAGTGTACAGCCACTACATATGGAAAGTTTATTTTACACTAATGGAACATGGTAACTATTTAGAATTAAACATCAATGAGTGGATGGGGATGGTCCAAGGATCGTTGGTTTAACCATGAAACTAAATTACATGGTGACCTGGAGATTTGGGTAAAATTAAAATAAGTGCCTTGTAATGAGGTTTATCTTGGAAATAAACATGGTTTCATAAGGTGGTTGGCTCGTGGGTGGAACTTGAAATTCATAGTCAGGAGACGTGGTGTCAGGGGTTAGTTAAGAAAAGTATATCCCATTTTATGTGATTATATATCATAAATATTGATACACACCTATCAATGAAATATTAGTGCACTACTAGTTTAGAGATGATCAAGTCCAATATTTTGACATTGTCATGAGTACATTGAAAGAGCATCAGCTATACACCGATCTACCTATTTAAATATATTTTTAGGTTTGAAAAAGGGACTCCTTGGGGATTTCACTTGAAGAGATGATTTAAAGTAATCCAGATAGTTCATAGTACACCATTTTTCCATTTGTGGGAGGAGACCCTTATTATGATTTCAAAATTTTACAAACATTATGGTAACTATTCTCAGGAAGCAGGAATAGGTAATGAATGAAATTTGCATTAGTGATAGGGGATGAGCGGGTTATTATTCATGCTAGTCATTGTGTTTAAGGAGTGGTGAGTCATGGGTTTTGGTAATTAGATTTTATTTTCATTAATATAACAATAAGGATAATCCTAAGGTGAGGAGTGAGATGTTAGTCGTTAGTGGGAGACCCTCATGTGATAAGGGCCATAGAACTTTGAGACCAGTAATGTGATGGTGGTATTAGACCTTGTATGTTATTAAATAAGTGGACTAATATACTTCTAGATTTCTATGAAAAATCTAGGTAGAAGTTCGAATATGAACTTGGAGAAGTCCAAGTATGGGAATCAGGCTCAGAATGGAATACTAATATCTATGGATATTGGATTAGGAATGTGTTGATTCTTGTGTTATAGCATGGTGGTGGTTTTGATTAGAAGATAGTTTGGTCAAGGGACATCATCATAATTTAGGTATAATATTCGGTGAGCATGCTCAGAACGATCTTTATATACCTTGGGATAAATGCTTGGAACTTGGTTTTAGTGATGTTTCAACTATTAAAGATAATAATTGTATAAAGTAGACATCCATAGGTGGTTAAACTTGAGTTTCCTATAGTAGTTGGATATGGTAAGTTAGTACTGCATTGGGAACACCATTGGGATGAGATAGGTGCATACTAAAGGTCAAATGAATATTTTCAAGGAAAATCTTATGCGACTAGGCTAAGCTAGGTTGATGGGAATTCTACAGTTTGGTTAAATTAATAAATGTGTTGGGTGTTTCTCAAACACACTATATATGTGATTTAGTAGTAGCTTTTGATGGTGTAAGTGTCATGAATCGTAAATTTATATTTAAAGTTAAGACCTATGATAGGGAACATTGTAGTCTAGTTGATGATAGAGACAATTATGTGATAGTTTATTAGGTTATAATGGCTCATATAAGTGTCATCTTGGTGTTTCTTTGATGGATTTGAGAATTTCCTATAGTTTTGGGTGGCTTAATCATGTTATTATTAAAGTGATACTTGGAATTGCATTAGGAATTTGGAAACACATCTTGTTCATTTGAGCATGAATTCATGACCTGGGTAGGTCGGGTGTTGTTTTTATTTTATTTTTCCCAGGGGTTGTCAGGTACGAGAAGTTCTAAGGTGGGTAGCTTACAACATCTCATGTTTTTGATGGGATAGATGATTTTAAATGAATTTTAGTTTTTCATTTAGTGGAAAGTACAAATATTAAACCAAGATTAGGAATGGAATTACATGAGATATAACACTTAAAAGTTTTGTTTTTTGATTATTTTTAAGTCAGGGTGGGTGTCTCAGATATTTGGATGAGTTTTGAAATCATCAGGCTCGGAAAACTCAATTTCAGTAAAAGAAAATAGGGGTGCATGTTTTGTGCATGGTTAGTACTAACCATGCGGCCCCAACCATGTATCTTATTTTGTAAAGAGGTGTAGTTTTCTAAAACCATGCGACCCTATAAGAAAAAATATGAAACTTGGTGAAGGTACATAGGGTAACCCACATGGTTGTTTCATGGTTTGTCTAATCATGCACTGGAACCATGTGAGGGGGGTGTCCCTTTGGAAAATGGCATTTCATGCTTATAGCACAGTTTTTCAAAATGTGTATCCAAACAATGCATCTCATTAAAGGGGGATGGAAATTATCTTTTTCCCCTCTCCTCTTTTAAACTTAAATTTCCTTATCCTTTCTCTTTTTCATAGTAGTGCCCACTCATGGGAGCTCTCTTCTCCCTCTCTCTAGGTTTGGGGATATCTCCTTCATCTGATGTCATAATCAAATACCATCAATCTCATTGAATAGACCTTAGTTATTTTACCCTTCCTCTTCCTTACTTTATTATTTTATCTTACCATGCCATATGATATTTCCATGTGAGCTCATATGCCCTATTTTTAGGGAATTTGTCTATCCTTCTCATTTCTCCCATGCAGGCTCTAATCAAAGCCTAATAGCGAATGAGTGAAGATTATTTGGCATGAGGTAGGTGATATATGACTTTTCCATCAAATTATAATTATTTATATTATTTTTTCACTTTTCTACATGCTGGACTTACTATGTTTTACTCCAAAAATAATAAATAACTTAAATTGATCACCTATACCTTATTTATACATGCTTTGACACCCTTATATATGGTTGGAGGTTTATGACCTCAACCCAAACCAACCCATGGGAAAGTTCAATCATATGACTTGAAGGATATTTTTATTTATAAAAAAACACTAAGGTGTGTTTGGATTTCCCTTGATTATTTTAGTGAACAAATGGTCATATTAAAGTGTAAATGAATTTTAAAATGGAATATATGAAATAATTGGCCCCTTGTCCTTGTTAAATTAAAGGGGAGGATTAAATTAAAATGAAATTTAAAGGATTTAAAATGTGAAATTAATGTTGAGGCTAATCCACTTGACCCTTGTTAGATTATAAATTATGCCCATGGTTAAATGGGATTAAATGAAGTGTGAATGGTAAGACCATGTCACTTTCCCCTTCTTTCCATGTATGAATAAAATGATATAAGGTATTGTATGAATTATAATTTTTCATGTATTTATCTCATGAAATATATTTAATTATTAAATACAAAGTGCATGTTTATAAAATTATTCCTTAAGTGGAACTTGGATTCATGATACAGAATTCCTTTGATGGGAACAAAGGTTAAAAGAATGATAATAAACCTTGAGTGATACATGGGTTCCTGACACAGAATTCTATGGATGGGATCATAAGACTTATGAAATATATTACACCTTAAGAGATATCTGGGTTCCTTATATGGAATTCCTTATATGGGCTCAGATGTTAGATGATTTATATTACACCTTGAGAAATACATGGGTTCCTTACATGGAATTACTTGGATGGGATTAGAGGTTAAATGAAATGATATTTTATCCTTGATTGTTCCTTATAAGGAATATCTTGGATAGGCTTATAGGTTAAATGAAATTAGATTATTCCATGAGTGATACTTGGGTTCCATATATGGAATGCCTTGGATGGGATCATAGGTTAACTGAATTATATTAATCCTTGGGAAAAACTTGGATTTTTTATAAGGAATTCATCAGACAAGATTATAGGATAAGTGAAATCATGTTATGCTTGATTAATAAATTCTTACATTCATTTCTAAATCATGATGTCATGAAACTTTTAGATTCATGCATGATCATAATTATATATATGGATTCTTTGGTCTCTACTTAAGTCATAATTGAATAGTGTTATACATGGATGCATGGAATTACTTACATGGGTACTATTTCTAATTTACTATTCTTGTGTTTGGAGACAACTAAAATAGGTCGAATTAGGTATGGTCGGTCGGGTGTCCCATGAGGAACCTGATCCTAACATGGTTATTTATACACCATTGCTTTACTTCGTTATTTATTATACCCATAAGTTGTTATATTTTATATTCATGGGTGGGATTGTATTTGACATCATTGGTGGTGGCCAACTGAGTTTATCTCACAACCTTTTTGGGTCATTGTTTGGTACTCGAATAAACATCCTAATTGCACATTAGGAACTAGACTATGATCTGTGTTGTTTTCATTATAGACTATAACTAGACATGGGTTCTTGGGAGTAATGGTTGAGAATGTACTTGGGATTTCTTCTAATGTTTGAGTCTAATATTTATTTATTCTTTTTCTATATAGACATATTTATTGTATTACATGTTTTATGATTGGTTGTCTTGAATTATGACTCAACATGTTCATGCATGGATGTTTTTATTGGCACTTGTTGGGATATGCAGTTCTTATTATCTTCTGTTATTATTCCATTTTATTTATTTACTTTATTGTATTTATTAATGATTAAGAGGGCATAGTCTCCTCACCATACCATCATTAAACCCTCACTGCTAGTTTTAAGCCTCGATCGTATGGGGAGGCATGCTTGAGTCCATGTGGTGTACTAGCTCAGGGAACTATTTTAGTGGCTCCCAGGTCGGGATGCTATAAAAAATATAAAATATTAATACTACAAAAAGATACAAAAATACTTACAAGATCTAACAAACACTCATGTTTTGAAAATTACAAAACTAAACAGTATTTTTCAAAAAATTATCCCACTTTTTTAAATTTATCAAAAATAAATATTGGAAGTATTAAAAAATCACCCCTTAATAAATGAAAAAAAATAAAACTAAATTTCCAATATTCGAAGTTAAAATTTGATTATATAAAATATATAAAATAGAATGTTTTATTAAAAATATCGAAAAGTTGATTTTAAGTTAGAACATATTTTAAAATAATATCTTCTTTATTAATATAATCATGAATAAAATAAAATTTCATGTCAATATTCTTAGTTCGAGAATGTTGTAGAGTAATTTTCAAAATATAAATAGGAGAACAATTATCACAATAAGTATGAGACTTTGCAAAAGTAAAACCATAGTCATAAATAATTTGTTTAATCCATAATGGTTAATAAAAAAATATTCAATAGATATATATTCAATCTCAATAGTAGATAAATAAATAGAATTTTTTTTCTTAAACTCCAAGAAACTAATTTTTTACTAAGAAAATGACACATACCTAAGGTACTTTTTCTATCAAGTCTACATCCTCCAAAATCAGAGTCAAAGTAACTAATCAAATCAAAAAAACTTTTTCTAAAATAAAATAATCCATAATAAATTTTTCCTTTAACATATCTAATAATGCGTTCAATATAATTTAAGTTATATTTCATAAAATCAGATTGAAATCTAGCACATAAACAAACACTAAATGTTATATTGTGTCTTAAATTAGTTAAATACAACAAACTTACAATCATGCCTCTAAATAATTTAGAATCAATAGATTTTCCAAAAACATCATAATCTAATTTACAACTAACACTCATGGGGGTTTTAAAAGTATTACAATAATCAATACCAAAATGATCAACCAAATATTTAGAATATTTATATTGATTCAAGAAAATACCATCATTTATTTGATTTATTTGAAGACCTAAAAATATTTTGAGTTCACCCATAAGACTTATAATCAAATTCATTATCCATCAAATTAGAAAATTATTTATGCACAATAGCCTTAGCCCAATTGGTGAGGACTCGAAAAGTGCTTCCAAGAAACCCAAGTTCAAAACCGAGTGGAGACATATTTTAGGGGACTGTAGAAGTAATGTAGTAGTACTATAGTAGGCACTGTATCAGGCACTATTCGATACTATATCAGTTATAACTATTCATATATTTGGGTTTTTGGGCCACTGGTTTGGGTCTCATGTCTTTTAATGCCTTTGAGCCACCCAAGGCATTCGGGACAGTAAGACTTTCGGGCCACCTCAAGGCCTTTGAGCCACCTCAAGGCCTTCAGGTCACCTGGAATTATGCTTAAATGATCACACATACTCTAAAAGAAGCAGACACTCGATGGAGATTCAGAGAAGGTACATTCACCAGACCAGAATCTAAGCGGATTTTTCAGAAAGAGAGGGTATGTAATTTCCATCAGGACCATCCCGTCCTTGCACTGGAAGCCTAGATAAATAGCCATTTGAAGGTGGAGAGCTGACATCACGATGAAGAGGCTGGGAGGAGGAGTTCCAAGTATAGTCTATTTATCTCTTAAGACCGATAGGTCATGTAATATCTAAGCTTACGGGCCTTGTAATGGTTCCCCCTCATCCCTTGAAAGGGGAAGTATCAAAAATCAATGAAAAGAAGACTTTCGGTCCATTCAGGCTAGAAAATTATTCACAAAGTTTTTCAAAATTAAAATTAACAAATTTACCTCTATTATCACTTCTAATATGAACAATTAAATAAATTTTAACATATTAAACTATCTTAAAAAAGAAATAAATATATATAAGGTTTCATGCTTATGATACATAAAATAAATTCATTTAAATCTATTGAAATCATCAACAATAACAAAAACATGGTTCTTTCCACTTAAACTAGAATTTTTCATTAGACAAAATAAATCAAGATATAAAAATTAAATATGTCTAGAAGTATAAAATGATTGATATATTTGAAATATTCCTTGGGTTTCTTACCTTTTAAGCATGAATCACAAACAAAATCTTTTCTAACCTTTGACTTGGGTAAATCTATTACATGTCCATGCTTGGATAATTTTTGTATCATTCAAAAATGGACATGTCTAATCCTTTTATGCCAGAGAACATCATATCTTTCTATACCATTGATACACTTAACATTTTGATTATATATATCATATAAATTAATAGAATATATATTATCTTTTATATTATCATGAAATAAAAATTTTAATTTTTCAAAACTAAACATTTATTATCTTCAAATTTAGCATACATATTGTCATTACATAATTATAAAATACTAATTAAGTTATGTTTCAAACATAAAACGTATAAAATTTAAGAAATTAAAACATTATTAGAAATATATACTTCACCAGATCCCCAAACCTTTCATTTAGAGTTATCTTCAAAAGTGACAGAGACTCCATCGCATTTGGTATAAGAGAGTAAATTTTATAGGTCACTATTCATGTGCCAAGAATAGTCATTATCCATGTACCATGTGTCCTTGATATTATTAAGGTGGTTATCCTAAAAAATATAAATTATACAGAGAAAAATTTTGGTACTCATTCTATTTTGGGTCCAATTAGGTAAACAATATAATTCTTAGGTATCCAAACAAATTTATAACATTATTATAAGGTAATATAGTAGATAAATATTTTTGAAATGAAAGCTCTTGTATATATAAGAGAATAAGGAAATATAATAGAACATTCATTATCATAATTTCCTTAAAAAAACATTTAAAGCATGATAGAGAAGAAAATTTTCCAATAGAACTTTTAACAAAAGTAGTATTGTATAATTTAAGAATCTGTGGGTTATAACCAAAACCGATTTTTATCTTTATTTTGTTTCATCATAGTTACCATATTCTCATATTTTTCTTTTCCTTGAACCAAAGTAGAAAACATCTCTTTTGAGCATAAAAAATCATTTCTAAGATTATCATTCTCCTTCTGAACATACTCAAAATCATCATAGATCTTACCTATAGAACATGAAGTATATTTTCTTATTTATTCTTTAAGATAATCATCCTCCTTTTTATTTTCTTACTTTACTTGATAAGCCTCTTATTTTTTTCTTTTAATTATTTATACAATTTAGTAACTCTTAAAACATTTTCTTATAAATTTTCATTTTCTTCATATAACTCATCAAAGCTATAATCATCACTATCAAAATAATAACTAGAATGAGAATCATTAGTAATAATATTTCTATTTTTTTCCATAAAACATAGATTGGATAATTATTTCTCGCTTTTGGATTCATCACTTGAATCGTATTATTCAGTGTAACACTATCCATTATGATAAGAATGTTTCAATTATTTCTTGTATTTTATATATCTCTCTTCTTCATTTAACTTTTGATAGTCGGGTTTGATATGTACCTTTTTTCTACATTCATAACAGGTAACATCTAGTCTATATACAATAATATTTTTTTCTTTGTTTATCATCCTTTTAATATTTACTCGTTCACTTATTGAATTTCTCTTTTTTCATACTCTTGTGCCTCATATTATAAAGAATTAGAAATAATATTTATATGTGATTTGAAAGTAATACCTTTTTTCTTTGAAGTATATTATCCTATGATATTATTTAATTAAAGTTCATATTGAAGAATTGATCTGATGAGTTCATCAAATGTATATTATTTGAAATTCTTAAATTCATCAATCGTATCCTTCTTTTCATGCCATTTATTGGGTAGTGATCTTAGGAATATTTCAAAAAGTATAGGTTTCTCTAAAGTTTATCTAAGTGAATCCATTACATTCATAATGCTTGTGAATCAGTGGAACATTTGATTTACTCTTACACTTTTACTCATCTTGAAATCTTAGTACTCTACTTGAAGCATTCCAAGTTTAGTTCTAATCATCTTGTCTGATCCAGGGTGAGTAACTTGTAGAATCTTCTATATATCATGAGATCCCTTACATGAATACACATGACTAAAAAAACTTTTTAATATAAAGATATAATATATTTACTACTTTGTAATTTAAAAAAAATCTAGAAGCATTGTTTCCTATAAGAGTATTTGGGTTAGCTTTTGGTAGTTTATAAGGTTTTTGTATGATCGATTGGTGTTCAATGCTTAATGGTTTGAGGCATGCCTCCATTCTATATTTCTTGTCACTATATTTGTTTTTGTAAAATTGAGTTGGTTTATAAGGAATCCATATATCGTTTTTAATCATTTATATCATCTTATAGATATTTTCCTTAGATTGTGAGGTCTAGGAAAATATATCAGAGTAAAATATAAACAATAGAATATATATATAAGGATTGGATAAATTATAAAAGGAAAAACCTCTAATAACAATTTCTTGGTTTTATAGGATGATGAATGATGGTCTAGAGGGGGTTTAATAGACTAAATGATTTTTTTAAAAGAGATATATTTATTATCTAAATTAATTATAAAAGTTAATTAATAGGGATAATTAGTAGTATAAAAATAAAAGAAATAATGCGAAGAATTTTTTAATAGTATTTCAGTCCAAATTAGATATATTATACTCTTATACCTCTCTAATCTGTGAGAGATACATTATGGGGTAATCTAATTTTTGAATGGGAATTGTAACACAATTACAACCAACTTTTTCTAGGGGAAGAATAGCCAAGAAACCTGGATTTTCTATGGGGATTCACAACCCAATTACAATCCTAACTTTATATATTGGTATTCACAACCTGAATGGTCTGGACTTTAGAATTTGGGTATCATAACCCAAATATATAGAATGCTTTATCATGAAAAAGAATAAAGATAAAGTGAAATCATGTGAGAGATGGGAAGAATTATTATAGACTCAAGCAACTAGAATAAAATAGACAAAATAAGAATAATATATAGTTACTAGTTCTTGAGTGTTTGATCAGCTTGATTGTCTGTTCAAGGTAGTATAAAAAGTTTTTTAAGTTTTTCTTCATCCATTGAGAGAAAATCCAGTAGTAGTGAGAAATGTTCAGTACAGGTAGAATGTACATCACTTTACAATATCAACACCACCACACTCTTCATGTTATATCACTTGAAAATATGAAATATCTCATTGAAGAAGCATAGTATTAGAATTTTATCACTTTCCCATAACTATAAAATTAAGCCTTAAACTATTTTTTAAAAAAAATAAACTCAACATGTGAGAGAGGTTAGATAATTCAAAATTAAAAAATTATAAAACTGGACTTATCATAAAGAGAGAGAAAATAGAGAAATTATTATTTCATAATAATTGCTCAACTGAAATCTAGTATTAAAAAATAAAGAATAATTCAAAGTAATTTGAATTAATTTGATCAAATATTTTAAATAATTCCATAATAATAGGCCAAATATTCCAAGAAAATTACAAGTCACTATTTCAAATTCAAAATTCAAAAACATTCCATTTGTAATATATTGTTAACATATAGAGAATTTAAAAATTAATAATTCTATATTAAATATATTAAAACAATTTTTAATGAGTTTAATATCAAATTATATTAATTTAAAAACAATAAAATAAAATAAAACAACATAAATTAATAAAAATGTTTTTTTGAGTTTCAAGTTATAAGTTTCATGCGTGGAAATAGAATACCCTTTGATATTTATAAAAACATGTTTAAGAAATTGTAAAAACATATCTTAGTTTTTACATAATTAATATTAATTTATAAAGTAATTATAACAATTTAAATATTTAAAATTACAAATGGTCGGGGAGGGGACCTAAAAAGTTGCAAAGAAACACACAACACACAAATATAGGAAGTTGGGGTGACTTGAACCCGAGACCTCCCTAACACCCCAAAAGGTCCATTTCCACTAGGATAGAACTTGAGGTCACAATTTAAATTTTTAAAATTAACATTCAGAAAATTAAAATATGAAACAATGTGTATAACAGAGAAAAATTCTAGATTTTATAACAACCAGTAGAATTTCACTAAACTGTATAAAAAATATCATGTGGGTGTTTTTCACTTAGCTGTTTTTATCTATGTAGATAAAAACTCACCACATAAGAAAATTTCATTTAGTAAAATTGATGTAGGTGATTCATGTAAGAAATTAAACATAGATAAATCTACATAAGCGATTCACATAAGGGAATCATGTAGCTGAATTCACAAATCTAAATTTCTAAAATCTATAAATAGATTAACTTAAAATGTTTTATACTTGAAACATAACTTGTAAAGGGAATAATCATCTTTCAATCCATTTGATTGATATTTATAAAATTTCATTATCTTTACAAATAAAAAATAATCACATTAATTATATCTTTATAGCTCAAGATATCATTTAAAAATAGTAATAAATAGTTCTTAGAAACTGCAGAATTCAGTCTAAAAATATATAGTGATTTTTTACATAATTTAATACATGATAGCCATCAATTTTGAATTTGATGTCTTTTAGTTAAATGTTTATAATTTTATTATATTTCCAAATCAATATAAATCACTCTATTTGGATTTTTATCTCAAATTAAGATCAAAATATAGAAGGAAACTGATTCTAGAAAATTGGCTACATGGATTCAAAATCAGCTATGTAGATAACAAATCGGTTATGTGATGAACAGTAAAATGACTACATAAGAATAGTAAAAATCATGTAAAAATGATATTTCAAGGTCCCAAATGACTTATTTATCCTAGTAACACTTAATGAAACTTTTATAACATGTTATAAACAATTAAAACATGAAATATAAAGAAATTACAAATAAGGAAAAATTATGATATATTCAAAGTTAAGTATACTAAAGATAACACTTAATAAAGATATGAGAAATTATAATTGCATAAAATAATATATAATAAGATATAATTATAAGTAAAAATATTATTTTAAAATAAATTCCTATATAATATATTGTGATGGATTTTTTAATATTCAAAACATAAAATATTTGTACTCTAAAAAGAGACAAATAAGATTCCAAGATCTAACATCTACATATTAGGTGTAAGAATTGTGATGGAATTGAGGTATATCTTGAGTAAAGTGACCTTGGGTGGAGTTAATTTGAGTCTAACCAATCACTATCCTAGAGGCTTATTCCTTGTCTAGAAAATTTAGGGTTGGTTATCTACCACTCCAAACTTACTCTTATGAGGATTTTCGATTTCATGTGATTCTAATCCTTTAAATGAAAGGGTTTATTTTAACTTAAACATAAGATGCATATAGATATGTGTGGATATAATTATCTTTTAATTTTTTTAGTAACAAAATTTTTTATTTTTGTAATTTTGCACCCCAATGTCACTTTTTAGTATTATTTTATTTAATTGTTGATTTTTGTGAAATTAGAGAAGTCTAGTTCAAATATATCAAAATTTCAGGAAAATTTATAAGTTACACAGTTAGTTTATGGTTAGTGCATGGTTAGTAGTATATGTGTATCCTACTCTTAAATATGAGTAACTATACATAGTTGGCGCATGGTTAGGAGTAACTATGAAAATTAATCATGATTTGTGTGAATTCAATTTAAATGTTCATCACATTATTTTTGAATGGTTAGTAATAAATATATATTATAACCATGCAGGGTAAACATCTTGAATCTATTAGTTGTTGCACAGTTGGTTCACATTTTACCAAACTTTGTGGACTACCCAAAAAAATTGAATTTCCTTATTTTCCTCTACTTGATATAAGCCTCTTTGGGTCCCTCCTTTCCTCATTTGACCTTTACAAACCTATAGTAATTGTCCTCCTTCATTTTCCCCATGTCCTCTAGCTCTCCTCATATATTTCTTCATCCTTTGGTGATGATTATTCAAGTTAAATTGATCTAAACCACTTCTTACCTTCCTGTGGCCTCTTATTATTTCTCTTTTCATTATGTTCTCCTTATCTCATGGCCATAGTGGCTAGGGTTTATATTCTGACCAAATTTATTTGTGGGTTTTCTTGATTTAGGATTTTTAATTATCCTTTAAGGGTTTATCTTTCCACTTTTACTGGAATAACAATCATTTCCTATGAGTTCAACTATTTAAGGTAGGTTACTCCCTGGATTTCCTTTAAACTAAAATCCATAAGTGCTTGTTTATTTCTAATCCATGTTTTGAATGTTTTAGAAGTTATATTAAGTAGATATATTTATTCTTTGTTAATGGATATTTTTATTTATCTCTTCATTTTAATTTTTTATAAACAGGATTTCTTATGTTTCAACATCTAAAACTAGTTTTCATAAGATCAATGCCCACAAGGTATTTTTTATGATTCCAACCATAATATTTAATGTTTTAATTATAGTATCTTTTGTAAAATATTTTATTATGAATTTTGATGAATTATCATCATGTTTATATTATGGTTTTCCAAAGTAAAACTTTATGATTAGTTAATTTTAAAGGTAGTTTCTATTAATAAGGTATACTTGAATTATTTTATTTTTTATTGAATATAAGGATTTTGGTAAAAAAAATTAAATGTGATAATTTATTATTACAGTTAAATTTAAAAAAAATTATATTCCTTAATTATATATTTGACATGATTTGATTAATGTATTCCCTTAAATAATTCCCCATGGTTTTGTTTATATAAAATTAGTAAATTGATGTTTATATTATGTGATATTAGTGGATTTATCCTTGTTAATAGTTATGGTTATTATATGGATATTTTTTATAAAAGTAGTAACTTCTATGAAGGTTAATCATAGGTGAGAGTATTTTATGATTAATTCTTATTTTATTATAAAACTATGTGTTATATTTTGATTACTTGAATTAATTTCATATCATAGGAATCCTTGGGTAATTGGGTTGGAAATTGAGGTATGATTATTGTAATAGTTTATAATTATGATCTTATTAGTGTCCCCAAGTTAGTACATTTCTCTGCTTAAGGGTTTTTACCTCTTATACAGGCTAGGTAGGGTAAAACTCAGTGTTTAGGTGGTTGAATCACATCAAGCATACTGAGCATATGGATTTTATTTTAGTGTTTTACTAGATTTTCTCTAGTAATATTAGGTGTTCCCATAATGGTTATGATTTGATTATCCAATTATATTTTATTTGTGTCTATTTCATGATGTTATCTTACCATTATTTCTATGTTTATTATGTTAGTGTTCATTATTATTGATTCTTACTTTATTTCATAAATTATATTTATGAAAATTATTTTCATATTAAGGTAATATACACATATCATAAATTTTTTCTTGATTAAATTTTAAAGTTTAACTAAAGATTAATGTATTTTACTTATTTCCTTAACTTGGGTATTTTTTAAAATGATCTAAAACCCTTTCCTTGTATTAAATTCTATCTTTTATTAAAAAAGATTAAAATTATTTTTGGTGTGAAACTTTAAAATATATATACCTTAGAAATAATGATTTCATGTGATGGACTCATGTTAATTTCTTTATCTTAAATGAAAACTAGTATTTTCACAGTTTTATTTCAAACTATAATTGAATTGATTTACTTTTATTCATAGATTGTGGGGAGGATACCTATTAGTCTTTATTTCTCACACCCTATATACATTATAGTTTTAGTGTAGGTATTGCTTGAATTTAGCAAGTGATCTTATCATGGTTTGGATATTTTGGAGGTGATGAGTTATGATCATTCACTTACCACCTGTATAGGGGTGATTTTAGATTTCATTTAGATATTTTTCATTTATTAATTTCTATTTAATATTTTGTATCAGGAAAATTCAGCTTCCCATTATTTTGAATTTTGTTTGTTATTGTTTATTCCTATATTTTACCTTGTATAAAAGTTTAACCTTATTGGTATTGGCTTTTTTTGGTTATATTAATATGTTTTCCTTATGGTTGATGACTTATGTTTACATGTTTATACTTTGGTTTTGACTTTACTATGAAATTGATTATTTTATATGTGTGTCTCCCCAACTTCTGCAAAGGTCATATCAAACTTCCAAGTGGGATTCCCTTTTTTATTATTCATTTATTAGGAAAAATCATTCCTATTAGTTTATTTCATGATGCCCCTACACTAGTTTTCAACCTACGGTGATTGGGAACGTGCCTTGGGCCTTATCAAAATCCATATTGGGTGATGTGGTAGGTTGACTAAGGTTGGTTCATGATAAAATGGTACCAGAGCCCTATTTTGATTTATTTTATTTGTTGATTCATAATAACCAGGTGATAGGACTAATAGAGTTTAAGAGGTTCGTATGATAAGTTTATATCCATCACTTTTTATATTGAACCTCGAGTTAATAAGTGTAGTTGTGATGTGTGTGTCCTAAATTTGATGCTTTTTATTGATTATTTTCAATATTTTTACTCTTTATTTGAGTATTTTTATTTTATACTAAATATTCATGATCTATTTTGAGGAAATCCAATATTTAGAGTGGAAAATAAGAAAAAATCCAAATTTGTATGGTTAATGTTCATGATTTTAAAAACCGTGTAGCCATTTTTGGGAAACTTCTTGAAGAATATAGATGGTTAGTGCATGGTTTTCTAAATTGTTCTTTCAAACTCTATGAAATTATGAATTCTTAAAATTTTTACTTTTTTATTCTTTTTTATTTTAAATTGTTCTTATTTTTTCTATTATCGATTTAAGATGAATTGAGATGATTTCTATATATTATTGATTTTGTTTAAATTGGTCTAATTTGGTGTATCATAATTAAATATTTGGTGTCTATATTTTAAAGGGTTTAATTTTCATAATTAAAGAGATATTATTATATTTTTTGAATTTAAATTGGGTTTTGGTTTTATTAATACTATGTTTTGATGTGGAAAAAATGGGTTGTATAAAATATTATAGAGATTTTGTTATAGAGTTTATAAAATTTTCTTAATGTTCATTAAATTTTTTAGTTTTTAAATTATTTCAAATATGTATTTTCAATATTTTGAATTATTATATGGTGTTTAAGGTATTTATAGTAATTTATTTTTAAAATATTTTTCATGAATATTTTTAGTTAAATATTTTGGATATCAAAAAAAAATTCTTATGTGTTTTAAAGATGTCCAAGAGTTGTATAAGATGAGTTTATAGTTTTATTGTGTTTTGAATTTTAGAAAAGATAAATAATTAGTAATATTGTTTAATAAGTTTACTTTTCATAATATTTTGATATTGAATCAAATTTTATAATTGTTTTTATATAGTCTTTTATTTTAAAGCATATTTTTATTGTGTTTTTAATTTTCTATTTTTTTAGAGTATGTCCCCATGAAATTCTATGGATTTTAAAGAAGGATTTGTCAGTGATTCTCTAAAATTGAACCCTCTAATTGATCAAATATTATCTAATTAAATTGTCTTGTTAGATTTAATTATAGAACATAATGTTATTACTATCCTAGTTCAAACTAGAAATTAGGTTTAAGAGTTTTATAATGTGATTCCTCTTATCTTCCATTAGTAGAGAATTGACCACAAAGTGGGGTAATAACTAAAGGATATTGAGAAGATGTTCGACCTTCTTCATATTCTAGAGTCTTTTAAGCTTAAGTTTTCCATATTTGTGCTTGAAGGTCCAAGATTTAAGTGGTGGAAGTTCATTATTTGAATTAAGAAATAGAATGACTATTCATGGGAAGGTTTCAAGGAATTATTAATCCAATAGTATTATATTGATAAAGAAAATTTATAGTAGAAAATTGAATTATATTGCCTCAAGCAGTGGAATTATTCAGTATTGGAGTAAATTTATCACTTCACTATGCTAGTACCATACTTACCTAAGATTTTCTTAGATAACCCTATTAAATATCATTGTTTTAAAAGTGGTATTGACCCTAATATTTATTTGAAGGTGTCCTTATTTGTTCTAATCTCTTATATAGAGGTAGTGAAAAAGACAATAAATATTGAGGCAGTCATATCCAGAGTACCCACTGTGATTGATATTTCGTATATACCCTGGGGTGGGGAAAGGACTTACAAATATGGGAAGATGAAGAAGATAAACTCTAGTCAAGTGGGTAATAGTATCAAGAGGCCATCTTATTTCTTCTTATCAAATTATTTTAAGAATACATCCTTGATATGTTGTTAATGTGGTAATTTAGGTTATAATAATACTTCATGTTAGGAAGAACCTAAGACCTACCATAGTTATGGCTATTTAGGTCATCTGTAAAGATTCTATAAAGGGGTTTCATGTAAGAAATTTAAAGTCAGATATACTCTTTATAAGGATCTCTATATAGATCCTTATAAACCAAATTCTAATATAAAAGTTGTTTGAGGTAGTTCTTATTCTATTTATTCTTTTCATGTATGGTCTTATCAAGCTAGTATTAATTTAAAGTGATTATTATTTATCGATAACAAATTTTTCAAGGATCTAATTCTATTAAAACACTCAAATCATGTTGTTGGTAATTCTATTTTCAATGTCATTTAATCGTTAGTGAATGTGTCTAGGAAATTATCTATGATTTACTAGTTCTGTTAATATGTTACCGGTATTTTATTATATAGGTAATGAAGGAACCTGGTTAGTAAGTCATTTATTGAATCTATTTCCCTTATTTCAAAGATTTAATGGTGGCTAATTTATTTTGAGATCCTAAGTATTAGAATAAACCCTAATGTGGTGGAGATACAACCATAGGTGATCTCCTTTTTATAGTGAAGGAATATATTTTTTATTCTCTTTTTCTTAGAGATGGATGCAGTGTAAGACTACTAAAAGGTTATTTCCCAACCCAACCCTACCTTATGAAATACTAATGGTTTATTTCCTTTGATTCATCTTAAGTAATTTAGTCTAGAGTTTAATAAGGTTGCATATATATGAGATATTCAAGTGCATATTTTATACTCGGGGTTTGTATTGATAATAAAGTTCTAGATTATTGGTTATGATCAAAGAATTTTCCTTAAGTACTGTAACAGATCAGTGTGGTATATCATACTTTAGCAAGTATCGTGGAGTACCTTTTTATTTTAAATCGTGTATTTAATGAGGAAGTTAAACTTCATCTGTTCTTTGATATTTAAATTTCATAGTTACTTTTTGGGGGGTAAAGTGATATGATGGGGAGAATTGACACACTCCAATGTCACTTATTATTTTATTTACTTATTTATTTTAATGTAATTAGAGAATATTGAGTTAAAATTTTCAAAATTTTATAAAAAATTACAAGTTTCATGGTTAGAACGTGTTCAATAGTAACTGTGCATCCTAATATTACATATGATTAACCAAATAAAGTTATAATTAACTATCCAGATTAATCATATATAGGGTGGCATCCATTTTAGTGGATGATACGTAGTTTTCTTAAATTTTAGAGTAACCATACAGTCTAACCATATGGGGTGTATAGCTCAAATACAATAGTTTCTACATGGTTGGCGCATGGTTTACCAAACCATTCATCCAAAGCATGTAGAATGATTAGAATTAAAAATTATGAATTCCATTATTTTCCCATACTTTATTTAAGCCTCTTTGGGGTCCCTCCATTCCCTATTCATCCTTTTCATACCTTTGATCATCACCCTCTTTTTTCTTCCTCATCTCCTTTGGCTCTCCTCATTAATTTCTTTATCCTTTGGTGATGATTCTTCAAGGTAAATAAATATAAACATCTTCTTATCTTTATATAACCTCTTATTCATTATCTTTTATTTAATATATCCTTCTCTCATATCCATAGTGTCTAGGGTTTATACTCTACCCAAATTTATTTACGGGTATTATTTATTTAGGATTCATAATGATCCTTTAAGGGTTTTTTGGCCTCCTTAAGTGGAACAAAAAAATTTACCTATGAGTTCAATTATTTGAGGTTGGTTGATCCATGAATTTCCTTAAAAATTAAATCCATAAGTGATTATTTATTTCCAAACCATGTTTTGAATGTTTTAAAAGTTATATTAAGTATATTTATAGATTATTTATCAAGGTATATTTTTTTCTCTCTTTATTTTTATTTTTCATAAAGGGGATTTCTCATATTTCAACATTTAAAACTAGTTTTTATAAAAACAACACCCACAAGGTGTTTAGTATAATGATAACAAAAATATTTCATAATTTAATTGATATATATTTTAAGAAATGTTTTATTATCAATTTTAATGAATTAAAATTATGTTTATATTAAGGTTTTTAAAAATAAATTTTCAGGTTTAACAACTTTTAAAAGCAGTTTTCATTAGTATGTTATACTATAATTTTTTTTGTTTTCTATTGAATAAAAGAATTTTGGTTATATTAAAAATGATATAATTGAATAATATGATTCCATTTACAAAAAAATTGTCTACTTGGTTATATTTGGACATGATTTGATTTATGTATACACTTTAAGTGAGCTCATTTGTGTTGTTTATGTAAAAGTGGTAAATAATTATTTATATTATGTGATATTTGTGTATTTTTACAAGTTAATGTCTATAGTTAGTATATGGATATTATTTATAAAATGGGTTGCTCCTATAAATGGTGATCATAGGTGAGAGTGTGTTATGATTAATACTTGTTTTTTTATATTTCTATGTAATATATTTTTATTTGTCACTACTATTTCATGTCATGGGAATACTTGGGTGGATAGGTGGTAAATATTGATATAAGTATTTTACTAGTTTATTATTACACTCTTTATAGTGGCTCCATGTTAGGATTATACTCTGATTAGGGTATTTTTCTTCTTGTTTAGAATAAGTGAGGTAAAACTAACTGTTTAGAAAGTTAAATCAGGCCAGATTTATCAAATAAATAGATTCTGTTTTGATGTTGTCCTATATTGTCTCTAGGGATCCTTGGTGTTACCATGATATTTGTGATTTTATTTTCTAATGATATTTGATTTATGGTTATTTCTTGATTTTCTCTTATCAATATTGATATCTTTATTCTATTATTGTTCATTATTATTTATGCTTCCTTTCTTTACCAACTTATATTTATGAAAAGTGTTTTCATCTTAAGAGAATAAACACATATAACATATGTTTTGTTTATTAAATTTGAAATGTTTTCTAAACCTTGGGATATTTTTCTTATCTATTTAACTTGTGTATTTATAAATAAAGTTATTAAAATGTTTATATGCATTAATCTATATATTTTCCTAAAAATTATTGAAATTTTGTTTTATATAAAAAAAATTCATCTATATACCTTATAAATAATGATATCATGTGGTAGCCTCAAGTTACTTGATTTTTCATAAATGAAAACTGGTATTTTCATAGTTTTATTTCAAACTAACATAGAATTTATTTACTTTTAAAGGTTATTCTTGGAGCATTGGGAGGATACCCACTAGGATTTATCACTTAGGTCTTATATACATTAAAATTTTTGTACATATGATACTTGGATTTAGTGTGAGATATTATCACGGTTCTAATATTAGCATACTTGATTATTACTTTTTATTTTATCTTGTGTATCGTGTCATTTTGGTTTCCCGTTATTTTGGATTTTTTTATCTTTTAATACTATATTGGTACTTGTATAAAATTTTATCCTTAGTGATGTTGGGTTGTTTTGGTTATGTTTATTGGTTTTAATTATGGTCGATGAGTTGTATTTACATTTTTATGCATTGTTTAGTTTTGAATTTATTATAAAACTACTTATTCAATACATGTGTATCCCTAGAATTTATAGAGGTCATGTTGAACTTCTGGGTAGGATATCCTTTCTTATTATTGTTTTATCAGGTGAAATTGTTCCTAATGGTGTATGTCATGATACCTTAATAGTAGTTGTTATCTCTTGGGGACTAGGAATGTTCCTTGAGATTTATCACAGTCTAGTTCAAGTGACATAGAAAGTTAGCCCATATTATTTTGTGATATGTAAAGAGTTACACATCAATATAGTTTGAACATATTGATTTAATGGAATACATAGGATTATATAATAAATCATTAGAATCATGCATATATGTCAAGGTAATAACATGAGATAAGGTGGTGAGATTAAATCCACTTTAAAAATACTAATTATTGGATTCCTTCCAAAGTGAATTTTTTAATTCCTTGGTCATATAACCATTTATTTCATGATAAATTTGGTTCCCATGGGTTATCTGGTGTAAGGTAATCAAGTAATCAGGTGACCCTAACCATTGGATGACTCATTTTTAGATTTTTTGTTACACTTAGTTGGGAAACTCTAAATGTTATGATACTGGAGGAATAGATTTTAGTGAATATATATAATGGATTAGGGTAATGAGTTACTTACAAAACTATATAAGATCCATGTATAACATTATTAACATAATTTTATACTAGATATTATGATGAATTACTTATATGGTTAACTGGTGTTAGTTATGATTAAATATAGATCATGACCCGCTAATGGATATAATGGATTCAAAAAGGGTTCATAGTTTTAGTGGGAGCACATTTAATAAAATTAATTATAAATAAATTTAAAACATGGTACTCATATTATATAAGCTTTAGTTGTAAATATGGAATCATGATTATCAAACATTACTTTAAGACCAATCATAGATAAAGAAGAAACTTAATGTAATCAATTTCTTAGACTGGTGAAAAACTTAAGGACCATTCTTAAACAAGAGATAAAATTATATGTATTAGAGAAAAACCTTCTTGAGTAACCTAATGTTAAGGTTGGACAAATATATGATTATGAGAAGCATGAACAGACTCAATTGATATTTCATAGAAATTATATGTGAGGTTACTGGATAAACTTTATTATACACTCATATACTCAATGTGATTGAGTATGATAATGACTTAGAGAGAGTATAGGTTTCATTCAAGTCTGGATCTAGATATGAAATTCAATTTTAAATCATTTTTAGAAGTGTTTTGATAATTCGAATGAATTCAATAAAAGTTTACTTGATTTCCTCAAAGTTTTGAGGATAGATTAGCATTACATGTGATGCTTAGGATCAAGTTTTGTACTTACAATACAAAAGGATAAGGGTTTATGATAAAAGGGGAATATTTTATTTTTATAATAGCTATCCTTATTTATTAAAACATAAAAGAGGTTTCAAGAGGGAGGGGAAATATTTCCCTAGGATATAATTGTCCAAGATACCTGATGGGGTTTGAGAAATTCCATGGAGAGTCCATACCATGTATTAGTGTTATAGAAATCAATTATGTGATTTTTAAGGGTATGTGATACCAAATGTATATTTTAAAAATGTTATAAATATAAAAGAGTTAAAAATCAAGAAAATAATTGATCAGGATTATAGTTTTTATTAAAGTTATTAAGTAAAGGGTTTTTGAATCATGATTAAGTAAGGGGTTGTCGAATCAAGATGAAGCAAAGGGTTTCTAAACCATGAAGTTGAATGTAAAGAAAAATATCAAGATTAAGTGGATATATATAAATAATGTGTTTTTTCATCATATTTATCTTATATGATAAGATAATTTGTTTGAAAATAATTATTTTTTATGAACAATATGATTTAATTCACATGGTTTTTAATTTATTGGATTCTATATCATGCTTGAAAATAAAGTAAATATAGAAGTAATTTTATTTGGTTTAAATATTTTATTCTATATATTTATTAAAATATAAGGAATTTAGATTCCACCACTAATAAATTTTATGTTTTAAATAATAAAATATTCTTTTCAAAACAATGATCCAAACACATAGAATATTATATAAGATATAGATATAACATTTTATTTTATAAAAATTACCATTTAAGGAAATAGGTGTTATTTTCTAACACAAGAGAGTTTGTGTTTCTTATCATGAAATTTTAGAGAGAATATAATGTATAAGAGGATATTGGGGGTATTTTTGGACTTATAAAAGATCAAATTTAACAAATAAAATATTATATCAGTAAAATACAAATTGAATTTCACTTTATATCCTAAAATATTTTAGGATTTTTTAGTAGTTAAATAATATAAAGAGTTTCATTAGTAACCAAATTATCTCTAGTAAAAGTTTTATGGAAAAGTTATTGGAATGATGGTGATGATGAACTTAGAAAGAATTTTAAATTGATAATAAAAATTATCAACATTGTGACATTGGATGTTTTAAAATTAAAAAAATGACTACTATATTAAAATATTTGAATATAAAGAATATAATTCCTAAGTCTCACCATTATTCAAACAAACATTTATTCATAGATATTACTCACTAGGGGATTTTAGTCGGTGGATTTCATCAATTGGATGCACAGAGATGTGGCAGTAATTTCATAGTGATGTAATGAATTTAACAAAACCTAGAAAGTATAGCAAACATAAGGCCTCTTTGGCAATATTTAATATGTGGTATAATTAAATAATCAATTATTTATTGCTTTTATAACATTATTAAAGGAGTTTAAGAATATGAAATGTATTGTGTTATACAAAAGGCGTACTCTGATTTTTCATTATTTCATTTTGGCTGCATATATTACATAAAGTGAAATGATAATTAACCACTCAAAGTGTTACTTTGAGTTTTCACAAACTAATGTTTATCATGGAGTATTATAGGTTGTGATGAAATTTTAAGGTTATCTTGAGTAGGATTTCATATATAAATATTGAATATTCTCATGAGTCATGAAATAATTTTTTTGTGCTGGATGACCCACCCAAGTATGCCACATGGAGTGTTATACATTATGTCCTTGGTATACTAGGTGTGCATGTTTCATATTGGGATTTCCCCAAACCCAATGCTGGTAAGATACCTTTCATGATAACCTTCATACTTTGATACCTTTATTACATAATCCTTAAGGATTGGCTAATTAAGGGGTGGTTGGGAATGTTGTTGATCATGTCATCGGTTGAGTCTTAACCATGATGGGATTTTTACTCTCATGTAATGAGTATAAAATTTAGACCCTTGATTAATATAGAATAAATGAGTGTATGGGCATACCAAGATAATACTTGTGATTTTTTTATCTATTGGATGACATCTATGTGATGTGCTCATTTATAAGAGTGAGTAACATGTGAAATGTTCATTGATCTAGTTAGTCTATACTCAGATAATTGATAATGTATAAGTAGTTACACAGTAATGACATACTCTATATCATGTGATTTCTTGATGTCTTGGACAAAGGGATCATATTAAAATGCACACTTGTATATGATACAATTGGTGGAAATGGGTATAGAGATACATGTGTTTAATGGAGATCATATCTGATCCCTTTGTATATTGAGTATCAATGATGCTTTTCTGGAGGCTACTCTATGCATGAATCTATGAATTCAAACATTTATATTTATTTTCAATGTTAAAAATTCCCATGGGCCTCTACTTTGTGGTTGATTGGATCTGGATTGATTTTTACAAAACTCAGAGAGCTACTCTAAAAGAGTTTTAGAGTTTATCCAAAAGCTGTTTTTGAAGAATATTCACATGGTATTTCATATGATGTGATACATAGTGAATTTAATAATATCTTTCCAAAAGAGTCTTGTAAATATCCAAAGGGAGTTTTGGGTATGGTTTTATAAGTTATTTTATATGATATAATATAAGGTAAAGTGGGACTCTAAATCTGTGAATATTTAGTATAAGATGGAGATTCATGGAGATATTCCCTAAATACATCAATGTATATATTGTGTTTATTTTAGATAATATTTGATGATATATATATTTCATAGTACATGACATAAGAATAACAAAGGAATATTTTATTCCTTGGTGATATCATATGGTATGATATAAAGATATCACACCACTACCTATTTCTATGTCATAGTATACAACATAGAAATATCATAAATATTATGGTATAAGTTAATCATATCATATAAATAACATGGGAAGTGAAATTTTAAACATCAAAGTTTAGATCACTTTTACATAAAATATATCATTGATTAAATATTTCAAAAGATGAAATATTGGGATATTGAGGTGGTCAAGGGTTACAGAGAGTTTTTATCGAAAAGAGTTTACTTGTAAGTTTCATAATTCATAATTGAATGAAATAGAGGCTTGATTAATGCACCTAATGAATGGTTTCTAATGACTTTTTAATGATTAAAATCAATAGAATAAATAGTTAATACTATAAAATCTAAGATCACCATGCCTTTGAAAATGAAGTCGAATGAATTTGGAAATAAAGAACATGTACATTACATTGAAGTACGTTGTTGTCATTTCCTTTATTTATTTCTTGATAAAGATCATTAAGGAACATATAAAAGTATATTTCTTCCAATTTATATCCATGGGTTTCACCAAATCACCTGAATGATTTTGGTAAAGACCTTCCAAACCTCCATGATATTCTAGTATCTCATGGTGGTAAGGAATATAGAAGAATATATTTTTGGGAGGGAGGGAGTAACATATATATAATTATTGGAAAATTTTACACAAAAAAACTCATGGAAAATTATCCTTTATATAGGCTATAGGTATTATCACTAAGACCATGTATTTACTCATAAATTTCATAAATTTGTGAGTAAATGTATTCGGTTTCATCTCATGTAACCCTCAAGCACACACTCCCCCACCTATTTCATCATATAAAATAGCTAATAAATGATAGAATGTGTGTAATTAATTTAAGGGTTAACTTATTAATACCCCACTACCTTAGATAAGTCAAAGTAATTCCAAATGAAATCATACCTTAAGATTATTGGAATTTTGATTCACCCATGTTGTATAATATGAAAATCCAAGGCAACCAATATGATATCTATATATCATAAAATAAAATGTGACCTAAAAGTATAGATTTAAACCTTATAAACTAGGTATTTCATACTCTTAAACATTCCATAACGTAATATATGATATCAAATGGATTTAGTGCATATTTCTTTCAATCTCTCACATTAACTAAAGCCTTGTAAACTTGTTTTCACCTTATATTATATCATATAAAATAACTTTTTAAATCATATAAAAAACCATTTTGGATATCTTCTAAAATAATTTTGGGCCTTTGGGCCATTGATTTGGTCCTCAATTCCTTTAAAGCCTTCAGGCCACCCAGGTCTTTGGGTTAGTAAGGCCTTCGAGACACCTTAACTGTAGATACAAACTAGACAACCTACAAGGAACAAGCTCCAGAAGGAGGATGAGTAAGGAGATTTCACCACAGTAGAAGCTAAATGGATTACAATAATGAGAGGGTATGGAACCTTCCATCGGGAAAAGCCTATGCATGCATGAGAAATCCTAGCTGAACAGTCATGTAGAGGTGGAGAACTGATTTCATGATGAAGATGCTAGGGAGGAGCAGTTCCAAGTAGTTAGTCCAGGTTGTATGTAATGTTTGAAGCCTATGGGAAATGAATTCCTCTAAATCCTATGGGCCATGTAATACTTATGTCTATGGGACTTGTAAGGGTTCCACCTCACCCCTTGAAAGGTGGATTATCAAAAATCAATAAAAAAATGAAGTCCTTAGGGCCATTAGAGGTAATATGAATCACCGAATCCATAAATATAAGAAAATAACAACCTCTAGAAAATCATTAATATTCTTCAAGCTATAAAAGGATATAGAAAGATCTACATTAAACACATTTATCATATACATGGGTCGACCATAAGTATCATATGCAAGTGTATGTTTTCATATGATCCCTTTCTCTAATAAATCAAGTGACCATGGGACAGAGAGTATGTAAATACTATGTTATATCAAAGTGTATATAATCATCATATATATTACATGATTTATGGAATATATTCTATCACTTATATACCAAAAACCTTTTTAGGTTAATAATTATAGAGAATTAGGAAATCTATTACATTATAAAGTGGATATTTTCATATAGTTTCCTTTATTTTCACAAAACATGTTCTTTATAATGAGACTTATTTCATTTAAGGTAACTCCCATAACTGGAACTCTGACCTTATTAACATTCTTACTCATCCTTAAGACCAATAATTTTTTTTTGAAAATTTGGGATGATAAAAATAAATCTCAGTAAGGGTCATAAAATAAAATAAACTCATTAGTCCACTTATAAACATAAAAAATACATAATAAAGATTTCCTTTTTCACAATAAACATTTGAGATCAAATATCTATTTAATTTTCTATGAAAATAACTTAATTGATAAATATAATTTATAAAAAAAATCCTATGAAATCATAAAGGAAAAATCATAAACAAAATACTTTTTCTGAAAATATGAAAACTCATGAATACCTTTCCTTTAAAAAAATCCTCTCACTTTTTTAAGGTTATAAACATTACTTAATAACATTATCTTATTTTCTTAACTTTTAAAATAAAAATATTTCCTTTAAAAATAACTTCAATCATATCATGTTGGTACCTTGGAACATTATCCTCAAATTAACCCATAAAATAGCCCTTATAATGGAATCAACTAACTGTATAATTCCCACATCTCATAGGATTAACCTATCACTGGTAAACTCTATCACTTCACCCAATGCATTAGAGAGCTATGAAAGGCTCACCCATCATTAGAGCTGTATCAGTTTCACCCATAATTCATATAAAAATAACCATATAATGAATAAAACACATATAGATATAAATTTAACCATAAAACATATTTTAATTTGAATTCAATCCCATGAGAAATAACACTTTTATTTATCTCTTAAAAATAATAATAAATATTCATTTCCATAGAAAGACTTTTTAAAACTAAAAAAATTAAAAAATATTGAGAAAAATATTTTATTTAAAAATAAATATGGAAATTTTTAATGGAATATTAAAATAAAATAATGTTCATAATGGTGGGAAAATATATCATTCGATAATTGTTAAAATAAATATTATTTTCAAACATTGGTAAAGGAATTCAAAAAACAAATCATACGAAAAATGTTGAAAAGGTTACTTTTTAATAAATTATAAATAAATTTAAAAAATATTAAAAAATAACTTTTATCAAATTTTGAATCATAAATAATAACATTATTGAAAACATTTAAAATAACCTTTACATGGAAAAATGGAAGGAAAACTTTAAAATAAAATTTTTAAAACAAAGATCCATACCTCGAGTCCCAACTTGTTTCCTTCATATGTTTACCATACTTAGTAATAAAATTATATTGGTTTTATAATTGATTAAGAACATTTTTCATGTTAATTAAATTATAATTATTCTATTTAATTTATTTATTACCATGTTTTATTTAGTTATAAAAAAAAATTAAGTTCACGTTGGATGTTTTAAGGACATTCAATTTATAAGTCCAAAATGAATTTGGTAGGTTGACTATGATCAAAAGGATAATGGTTCCATAATCTCAAAAATATTAATAATTATATAATTATAATTTGTAGACATTAAATAAAATTATAGAACCATACATTAAATATGGACAAGAAAAAAGAATCACATCGCTTTTTGGATGTGGTAGTCTACATGTACGCACACGCAATGTTATCATTTTACAATGGATAGAAAGGTAAGAAATTATGTAATATATTATCTTTAAAAAATAATAATTATGTATTAAATGTAATTTATATTTATTTTATCCATAATTTTAACTAGCTATATGATTTTATTATGAAAAAACAAAACACATCGCTTTGTGGTGGGGGTAATCCACATGTATGCACGAGCGATGTTTTTATTTCCCATAAGATGGAAAAATGATATGAAAAATGATTGTGTCAAAAATAATAATAAAATTTAAATATATTTAATATATTAATTTTATTATATAATTATGGTTACAGAATATTTAGAGGATGTGTAATAATAAATAAACATGAAAACACTCAATTAAGAGTTATAACTCTTATTTAAGAAACCTTATTTGGCTTACACCCTAAGCCTTCTAGATTGGTATTTTTTTGAGACCAGAACCACTAAGATGTGTGTAGGGTTGTTGGGAATGTATTTTTTAGGTATTTTTTGATATAAATATTTAAATAGGTGTGAGTGATAGAGGATAGGTGGTTTCATTTTATAAGTTAGGTGGGTGGAAATCCTATAAATACATGAAAAAATAATATATAATATGTGTTTTAACTCATATAAAATGGATAAAAAGAATTTTGGATTCTAATATAAGTAATATGAGGTCAAAATAAATTCCAAAATAAAATTTATACAAGTTTAAGTGTCATTTTAATCCTTATATTTTTGTTTTACCCCTCGTTAACCCTATTTAACCTTAACTATTTTAACAAATTTTCTGATCTTTAGACATCTTGAAAGTAATTTTAAAAATTAAAATAGGTGTATAAATTAACCATTCATTATATTCTTGATAATTTCCAATCCATTTGAGTTAATATATAATTTTTATGATTTCATAATGATTTAAAAAAAATTAAACATCAAATTCCATTTAAAGTTATTTTCAGGGCTATTAAAAATTTTGACTTTAAAGACATCAATAAAATAATATAATTTGAATGTGAACTCTTTCACCAAAACTTATACATTATAGTTATCCAAAAAACTCATGTAAATCCAAAATTCATCCAAAATATATTACTTTTAAATTTTTTAAAATAATTTACTTGTTTTTTCTACTTCTTGTACAAATATCATGCCGGCGTTGCATAAGCGTTCAAGATAATTATACTATTATTAAAAATTAAAAATAAATAAAAATAATAAAAATAATTTAATAATGTAAAATTTTAACATCTATATTCATTCATATTTAATTTTTATCTATATCCATATTATGACAACATAATAAGTGAGAGGGAGTGACATTTTTTAATTACTCTTAACTTAAACTAATATAAAGGTTTTTATCAAATGAAAGAGGAACTAAAATACCAAATTTTAAAAGATAGTATGATAAGTTTAGAAATAATATAATCCAATAAGAATTAATATGATATTCTATGACCTTATCACAAAGTTTTAACCTTAATTAACTCAATTTTTCATTCATAAAATTGAAAAATTTTACAATAGTTACAATTAATTATAACAAAAAATGAAATTAACCTCATTAATAAATTTAAAATTTCTAATTCCGAATATAAAATATATTTTTCAATATTCAATTTCAATAATTGGGGTAAATTACTTTTATTATAAGTTTGTAAATGCAACGAAAAGCTATTTTTAGAAAAATGCTCATTTTATGTATAAAAATGATTTTATACCAAAATCATGTATAATATTTATTATCATAATGGTCTTTAAATTATGTTTAATAAAATTAAACTTATGTTACTTTTAAAAAAATCAAAATCAATTGGAACATTGAAATTACTTTGATTAAAAATAAGAAATAATAGTTTTTTCAAAATTGATATTCTTTACTATTCATCCAAAAATCAACCTTTTAAGAAAAAATCCAAATAATTATCTTAATATTATATTTCCATGATGATTTAAAAATTTATTTACATTTTATTAAATAAAATTTCTAAAAGTGTAAAAAATCATAATTTCCATGTACATTTTTCTAAAAACCATTTTTTAAGAAAATGTATTTTTGAAGTATAAAATGAATTTATACACATTATTATATAATAACCACCATTATATTAATGTTAATATGTTAGATCATATATTGATATACCACATATTTTCTTCATCATATTTTGAAATTGATTAATTTTTTATGATAAAATACACAACACCTTAAAAATATTTCTTTGAAAAATATAATTTTAATCAAATTAAAATATTTATTTTTGTAAAAGATTTACTAGTATTATATCCAATGAATAAATATTTCAAATGTTCATATAGGTTAAATGGATATATAAACTACCTATTTTTATAAGTCCAATGGATATATTACCTTCCTATATAATCTCACATAAGTCCCTAAAATCACTACTTGTCTCTCATCATGCCAATAATAGTTCTACTTCTTAGCTTGTTAGCCATAGTTTTGATTAGAGTTATGATCATCATGGAGAAACATGTGGATAAATATTATATACTTATGGTATTTTTATTTATTTTTTTATTTTTTATAATTATATTTTTCTTAATTTTCCTTGTTATAACATCCTTTTAATGTATTAATGTTTATCTGGAATTGTAATATTTTATCCCATAAAACATACCATATTCTATTTTAGTTTTGTGTTGTGTAAAACATATGATATCAAAAAGGTTTTATTTAAATTAATATACATTATAAAATCATGGGTGGTTAAATTTTACCCCATTAAAGAAATTTTCTCCCCATAATTTTATCTTGTGTCTGATAAAAAGAGTTTAAAAACATTTTTAGAATCAATTCCAAGGAGTGTAATATATATATATATATATAAGTTCCAAGAAATACATTTTAATCCACATTGATAACATTATATTTTGAAAATAACTTTTTTGATTATATTAAAAATATGAAACTTATAATTTCCAAAATACTTCTTAAACCAAGCATTTTTCATAATAAGACTCATTATAGAGAAAGATTTTCCTAATGAATACCTTCAATGTTCAGTGATATTTTCTATATAATACTTGATAGATTTATCTTTTCCTTTATCTTGGGAATTATTTTACCATCATGATAGAGAATAATAGAAAATATACCTTCTTGATTTTATTTCATACTATAAGCATAATTTCTTCCTTAGGTTGTGTTTTAAGTAGTTTTTCACATATACTTAATCTCATATTATAAATTATTAATATTAAAGGTGAATATTTCTTATTATTGAATCACTAAAATTAACTTTAATGGGATCACGATATCTATAAAATGATGAAAATTTATTTTTCATGTTTATATCCATTAACCAATCCCAAAAATAGTTAGCACAAGATAAGATAATATCCAATATGAAAAAAAAAATCATTTTAAGAAATACTACATTAATCTTTAAAGATTCAACAGTAACACCCAAAGTTAAAATCCAAACATTCCATAAATAATTAGCCTTAAATATCTTCAAAATATGTCAGTTTAAAACTAAATCCCTAAGATTATAATGATTTGATCACAAATTCTTTCAAGATAAACTTAACATTTATCTCCAAATAACATTAATCAATCTTAAATTCACATACCAAAAATGTATATGCACTAATAATATAACCTCTAAAATATGATAATACTTTCTATAAATAAATTTAGTCACATTAAATCCATAATAGAATCAAAGATACTTCTAAAATATAATTCAACCTTTATTTCTCAAATAAAATCTCATCTTAGCCAATAATATTTTTTGATTACTTCAATCATATAATGTTCCTAATATAGTGAATTTATTCAAAAATAACATTAATCACTTAGTAACCAAATAAATTTTCAATCACATGTATATCATAAGATAAATCATATATTCTCAGAATGTAATAACCATTTTATCCTAATTAACCATAATTACATCAACATCAAAGATCATCTTAACCCTAAAGTTTATCAATACATTTCAACTTATTTCCACAAAATATAAAATAATTATTTCTTAAATAACATTTTCACTATAAAATAAGATAAAATTAAGGGCTATATATACCTAAAATATTAATTAAAACTTAATAAATATCTCTCAAAGTACTTATATCACATAAAACCTAGAAAAGGGTATCTATGTCTTTATTTGATGATCAAACTTAGACTTATTAACCCATGATGGTATTTAAAACTATTAAATTTTCCTTAATTGATAACTTTCTAACCTCTAAAAATATCTAAAACTCTTCTCTGATACTAACTATAACATCATATATATAACTATCCTATAAATTACATGATTTATGGTGATTTTCATCACTTTCACCCCGAATACCTTTTTAGGTTTTAGTTTTAGAGAATTGGGAAATTTGTTACAAAGTGTATGTTTCCATATGGTGTCCATTTTCCCAAATAATATATTATTTCTAAAGTAACACTTGATTTATTCAAGGTAACTCCTATAACAGGGACTCTAACTCTATTAATGTTACTACTCATCTTTAAGCCTAGTGAAAAACATTTCAAAAAGCGGGATGAGAAGAAAAAAAGATTAGTAAGGGAAATAAAATAAAATAAAATAAACCTATTATACTATTTGTAAACCTAAAAATACATATGAAAGTTTTCCTTTTTCATAATAAACATTTGAACTCAAATGTCTATTTACTTTTCTATGAAAACAACTTAATTTCACAATATATTTTATAAAACATTCCATATGAAATCATAAATTCAAAATAATAAACATAAGTGTTTCTTAGAAAACATGAAAACTCATGAATAACTTTCCTTGAAAAAAATTCTTTCACCTTTTTAAAAAAAAGGTTATAAGCATTCTTTGAAACATAAACTAATTTACTTACTTTTTGAAACCAAAATATTTCATTTAAAACCCATTAAAAGCATATAATGTTGGTACTTTGAGACATTATCCTTGCATTCACCCTTTAAACAACCCTTATAATGGAACCACCTAACCAGATAATTCTCAAATCTCTTAAGAGTCACCTATCATTGGTAAACTCCATCACTTTACCCAATGCATTAGATATCTACAACATTCTCACTCATGATTAGAGTTATATTGGTATCACTCATCATTCATATAAAACATCAAAGAACCATATAAGGAATAAAATGTTTATATATTTAACTTTAACCATTAAAATAATTTGAATTGTCATTAAATACAATATGGAATAACACTTTCATTTATTTCATAAAAATGAGAAGAAATATTTATTTCCTTAGAAAAACTTTTTAAAACTAAAAATTTACAAAATATTTTAAGAAATATTTCTTTGAAAATAACCATGGGGATATGTAAATGAATATTCAAAGAAAATAATGGTCATTATGATTAGAAATTTTATTCATACGATAATCGTTAAAATAATTATTTCATTTGTACTTTGGTAAAGAAAGTCAAAAAATGACTCGTATAGAAAATGTTGAAAATATTCATTTTTAATTATTTGTAAAGAAAGTAAAAAAAGAGTTATAAATGAACTTTAAAAACATTTGTTTCATAAATAATAATATTCTTAAAAAATTAAAAGAATCTTTATATGTAATAAAAATAGTTGGAACGAAAACATTAAAATTAGATTTTTATAATAAAGTCTCCTACCTCAAGACCCAACTCATTTCATTCGTATATATGCCCTCTTTAGTAATAAAATTATTTTAGTTTTTTGATTGATTAAATTATTTTTCATGTTTATTCCATTATCATTATTCCCTTAATTTCATTTATTTCAATGTTTTATTTAGTTATTAAAATAGTCAAGTTCACATTGAACGTTTTGAGGATGTTTAGTTTATAATCCCAAAATGGCTTCAGAAGGTTGACTATAGTCAAAGGGGTTATTATTCCATCATCTATATAATCTTAATCAGTATATAATTATCATGTTTTTATATTAAATTATATTTTAAACCCATCAATGAAATATATAAAAGAAAATTATACTATTGAATTCTATTTTGAGTATGTTAAGTAATATTATTTTTATATAATCATAATTATTTCATAAATATTATATATTTTAATTTTATATATAATTTTAACCATCTATATGAGTTGTTTATAGCATCATTGAAAATTATACTATTACTAGATACTCAGTATAGAGAAAGAGTTTCATAAAGCGTACCTTCATAGTTGAGAGATATTTTCCATATAAGAATTGATAGACATATCTTCATATTCTTTGGTTAAGAAATTTTTTTACCATAAATTTATAGAATAAGTTAAAATATACTTACTTGATTTCATTCCATACCAGAAGTGTAATTTTTTCTTTTGGTTGTGTTTGAGAATTTTTTCACCTCTGCTTCAACTTATTTTCTAAATGATTCATATCCAAGGTGAATCATTCTTATGCATGGATAAATAAAATTAACTTTCAAGGGATCACAAGATCTATAAAAGGATATTTATTATTTTTTTATCCATTAACTAAATCCAAAAATGGTTAAAATAAGATAAGATAATATCCAATATGATTAAACCTCCATTTGAATAAATACTAAATTAATCCTCAAATCCAAAACAATAATACCCAAAGATAAACATTAATAATTCCATAAATAACTAACCTTAAATATCTTCAAAATATGCCGGACAAAAACTAAATCCCAAATATTAAAATTATTTAATCACATATTCTTCCAAGATAAACTTAACATTTATCTCCAAATAACATTAATCACTCTTAATGACACATATGAAAAATTTATATTCCCTAATCATATAATATCTAAAATTTGCTAATATTTTATATAAATAACATTTATCACTGTAAAACCATAATAAAACCATATATTTTTCCAAAAGATAATTCAGCCTTTATTTATCAAATAAAATCCCATCTTAGCTAACAATATTTTTTCTTACTTTAATCATATAATGTTACCAATATAGTAAATTTCTTTAAAAATAACTTTAATATCTTAATCACTAAATCACTTTTCAATATCATGGTAATATATATGGTAAATCTTATAATCCCAAAATATAATAACACTTTAATCCCAATTAACTAAAATTATCTCAACATCAAATATCATCTTTACCCTAAAGGTTATCAATACCTTTCAACTTATGTCCAAAAAATATAAAAGAATTCTTTCTCAAATAAACTTTTCACCACAACATGAGTTAAACTTAAGGGTTATATATATACCAAAAACATTTTTTAAAACTAAATAAATATATCCCAAAGTACTCATGTCACATGAAACCTCAAAATGGGTATCTATGCCTTTAAATTTATGACAAACTTTAGACTTATTAACAAATAATGGTATCTAAAACTATTAAATTATCCTTACTTTATAACTTCCTAATATCTAACATTATCAGAACCCTTTCTCTGATACCAACTATAACAACCCCTATATAATCATCCCATAAATTACATGATTTATGGTTTATATTTCATCACTTATATCCCAAAGTCTTTTTTAGGTTTAGATATTTAGATAATTAATAGATCTATTACATTATAAGGTGGATATTTTCGTAGAGTGTCTATTTTTTTCTGAAAAACATATTCTCTATAAATTAAAACTTTCTTCATTCAAGGAAACTCACATAACTAGAACTCTGACTTTATTAATGTTATTACTCATACTTAATGCCATTGAAAAACATTTGAAAACATAGGATGATAAAAATAAATCTCACTAAGAAAAATAAAATAAAATAAACCCATTATTCTATTTGTAAGCCTAAAAATCCATAAGAAAGTTTTAATTTTTATAATAAGAATTTGAGATCAAATATCCATTTACATTTCTATGAAAAATATTTAATTAATCAAGATATTTCATAAAAAATTCTATATGAAATCATAAATTCAAAAACATAAACATAAGGGTTTCTTGGAAAACATGAAAACTCATTAATACATTTCCTTGAAAAAAAATCCATTCATACTTTTTTTAAACATCATAAACTTTTAACAAAAATATATGGTCATTTTATTACCTTTTTAAATCAAAATCTTTCCTTTAAACCCCATTATAATAATATCATGTAAGTACCATTGGATTTTATCCTTACATTCAAACTTATAAAAACCTTTATAATGGAATCACTAAACTAGTTAATTTCCATATCTCTTAGGAGTAACCTGTCACTAGTAAACTTCCTCACTTTACTCAATGCATTGGAGAGTTATAACTGGATCACCCATCATCAAAGATATATAAGGATCACCCGTAATTCATATAAAATTTCTAAGCACCATATAATGAATAAAACACACACACACACACACACACACACACACACATATATATATATATATATATTACTTTAGTTATAAAACTACATTGAATTTTCATTCAATCCCATAATAAATAATAGTTTTAGTTATCACATAAAAATAAGAAGAAATATATGTTTCCATAGAAAAAAAATAAAACTAAAATTTTTTCAAATATTGGGGAAAATATTTTATTTGAAAATAACCGTGGCAACATGTAAAAGAAGTTTCAAAGAAAATAATGTTCATGGTGGTGGGAAAATTCATTTATAAGATAATTATTAAAATGAATACTTTTTTCACGCTTTGGTAAATAAAGTCAAAAATAAATCTTATGATAAACGTTGAAAATATTCCATTTTAATAATTTGTAAATAAAGTAAGAAAATAGACTAAAATAAAATTTATAAACCTTTTAAGAATAAATAATAACATTCTTGAAAACATTTAAATGAATCTAGACATGGAATAAAAAGAGTTGGAATGAAAAATATTATGAATAAGGGTTGTGTAATAAAAATAATAAAATTTAAGTATATTTAATATACTTATGTTATTCTATAATCTTTTTTATATAATAGTTAGATGAGGTGGAAGAAAAAATAAACAAGAAATCACTTAGTTTAGAGTTATATTCCTTTGATAAATATCCATTGGCTTATACCTTAAGCCTTCTAGTTTGGTCTTTTAGTGATATTAAAACCTCTAAGAAATGGGTAGAATTTTTTTAAGGTATTTGGGTAGGGATTTTTTGAGTTAAATGGCTCAATAGTTTTGAGTAAGAGAGGATAAGGGTGCCCTTTTTTAAGTGGGGTGGGTGGAAATCTTGTAAATACATTAATTATTAATATATATGTGTCAAATTCTAATAAAATGGAACCAGAGTTACATATATTATAATATAAGTAGGATAAGTTTTAGATAAATTCAACCAATTAAATTTATATAAGTTTATGATTCATTTAAAACCTTATCTTTTGGTTTTACCCCCTAATTAACCTTGTTTAACCTTAACTATTGCAACAAACTTTTTAATATTTAAAGGTCTTGAAAGTAATTTTAAAAATTAAAAGTGTTAAATAAATGAAACATTCATGATAGGATCAACAATTTCCCATAAATTTGAGTTAATATAGGATTCTTATGATTTAATAATAATTTATAAAATAGTTTTTAAACATTAAATATCATTTAAAGTCATTTTTCGGACTATAAAAATTTTAAATCTAAAGACATAAAGACAATAATGGAATTAAAAAATAATCTCTTTAAACATAAATTATACATTATAATTATCCAATAAATTCATGGAACACCAAAATTCATCCAAAAAATATTACTTTTAAATTTTTTAAATAATTTACTTGTATTTTCTACTACTTGCACAAGCATCGTGTCGGCATTGCATAAACATTCAAGGTAATTATACCATCACTAAAATTAAAAATAAATTACTATAATAAACATAATTTTTTAATATTAAATCTTATCATATATATTCATTCATATTTTTTTTCTATATGCATATTATGAAAGCATAATAAGTGAGAGAGACTGACATTTTGTAATTACTCTTAACTTATAATAATATAAAGGTTGTAATCATAGGAAAGTGGAACTAGAATTCAATATTTTTGAAAATAATATGATATATTTCTAAATAATATAATACAATAATAATTAATATGATATTTTGTGACCTTATCACGGATTTATAACCTTAATTAACATGTTTTACCCTTTACTAAGGTGACAGCTTTTTACCATGGTTGCTATTCATTATGAAAAAAAATGAAATTAAACTCATTATTAAAGTTCAATATACTAATTAAAAATATTAAATCAATTTATAATTATTCAATGAAAATAAGTGTTAGAAATTAAATTTATTATAAGTTTGTAAAATGTAATTAAAACTATTTTTAGAAAAATACTGTTTAAGCATAAAAATGATTTTATATAAAAATCATGTATAATATTGATTCTCATAGGATTGGTTTAATTATTTTTAAAATATTAAAATTATATGGATTGAAAAAAATCCAAAACAAATGGATCATTAAAATTAATTTGATTAAAGGATAAGAAATGAATTTTTTTGCAAAATTATTATTTTTCACTTTCACACAAAAATCAAACTTTTCAGAAAAAAAAAAGAATTATCTTAATCTTATTTTGAAATGATTATTTAAAAAATTATTTCTATTTTATCAAATATAATTTATAAAATTGGTATAAAAATCATTTTTTGGTTGGATAAGTGTTTCACAATGACTCGAGAGGGGGGTGAATTGAGTTCTTGTAATTTTTTCACTTAACAAATATGTTTTTAATTAAGAAAACACTTTTAATGAAAATTAAGAAACTAATAGAGTACACAGATAGATAGTAAATCAACATGATATGAAATAGTTGAATCAATGAGTTATAAATTGGGCCTTTTAGAGACCTTACCTCTAAGGAGACTCCATTAGAGAATGGTAGAATTCTCATCTAGATCATAATTTAGGAGGTTGTCAAAATTGTAAACCATATTTTCCCAAGTTTGTATGAGTTCTTCCACCATATTATTCTACCCGATTAATCCATGTTCCATAATCCCAAGTTGTTTTTGGGCTCAGGCCCCCTGCTCCTTAGTAAGGTTTTCATGGAAATGCCTCCCTACCAGCCTGTCAAAATGCTCTTGAATAGTGATGACCTCTAAGACCTTGTCTGAGAATTCTTTATTGCACATGATGATGGTTTCCCACTCATCACATTCTATCAATTATTTCCCAATCTGGTGGATATCTAATAAAATTGTCTCCTTTGAAACATTATCCAGGTCAGTGACAGATGATTTTACTACTAGTGGTTCAAGATTCTTTGTAGAATTTTTCACCACCTACTTGGGAACCTTTTGAGGGATCTTCCCTTTGATTTAGGATCTAGTGACAGGAGGTCTAGGTAAAAAGGAGTAGTCTTTTTTCTTTTACGGCCTCAAAGAGTGCTTTATGAACCCCTCTAAGTCAATGATAGTGTTCCTTCCTTTATTTTAAGAGAATCTGATATAATACTCTGCAAGTTCCACTTCCCTATACTCGATAGGGGGATTCAAATCAGAATCTCTATCCTTTTGAGAAACCTCCAGTCGCGAAGGAATGATCTCTCCTTGAGAAGCCTCCTCTTCAACCCCTTCCTCAAACACATGACTCTCTTCATCTTCCAATACTACTAATCGATTAATAGATCAGGTAGCCATTCCACCAAACTTCATCGTATTAGTATAGGATGAATTGTTCTGCAAGACCTGCTTAGGAAAATCTGAACCTCTACTCTGGTCAAATTCATGACCCATATATTGTGGTTGTTTACTTGTGTCTTCCTAACCCACACTTTGAAGATTTCCACTAGCATTTGGGGTTTCCATGCGTGCAACTACTTTAAAGGTAGGACTAGAGGGGTCCGACTACCTTGATAAATCAACATCTAAGGGGGGAACCTCTCCTCATGCCCAACCTCACACACTTGCACAGCCACACTAAATACACTTGACAGAAGACTAACACCAAAATCCCATCTCAAAAGAGAAAAAATGTCTGAAACTCGTGGCCCTAATTCTATAGAAATTGCATCATTTAATATTCCTAAAGAACACCCCAACCCTGAATCTAGTTGAACCTCTACAGGGGGAAGAACTAGTTAGTGTTAATACTCACCCAAAGATTTAGGGACCTCACACTCCTAGACAACCGGGGTCTACTCAACAGGTAAGGCATGCGAGATGGGAATCCTTGTAGAGAGAATTATTCACCTAAAAATTTTTCAACTGGATCTTTAGGACCTTCAGAAATAATAGGGGGTTCAACCAAAGAACAACCCGGATCCCTTTTGTGACAATCAAGATGATAGTGGCCCTGCCTGTAATAGATAAAGAAAAATTTATTCCAAGATTCATAAACAATGGGTTGGACATACCTATATTCTACCTTAATCATGATACACACAATGTCTGGTGGGGGATGTGAGAGTTCCATTTCAACACAAATGTGTTCCACAATATGATGCTTTAGAGTAAAGGTCCTCCGATCAGTGCACAGGAAGCGACTGATGGATCTACCTATTGATCAAAGGAGATTCGGGTTCTGGAATGGTAATGGTAGACTAGGAAGTTGAAGCCAAATTTCTAAAGTGGATGAGTCCAGATTCATGTAAAGGTCGAAATACCAGCGAAGAAGATAAAAATGAAATCTACGAACGGATCTGCTAGATCTAGACCAATCCAGTGCCATATCTTCCTCATCGGTGAAGTAAATAAGGATCTCTCACAGCCCTAGGAGCCTGACAACCACATGCCAACTTAAACCCCATTATCCATTCACATATCTATCAAACATCTCAATAGAAGGCTGGTGCCGAATGAACTTCACCACCAAATATGAAGACATAAACAAATAAGCTTCGGTGAATTCCTGTAGAGAAATCAGAACCACTGGTTGGCCATAGAGGATCCCAGGACCTTTGGATAGATAGTGATGTTGGAAAAGACCAAGAGGGTCTCTTTTAGGGAAATATTAGAATGTTAAACACCACAAGACTGAGTTTGAGGCCCCTCCCCCGAAGGAGGAGGTGCCTCCAAATCCACCATCGTCACTAGGGAATCGCCAGTCTGCCAGGGAGGAGAAGGGTAGAGCACTCTAAAAATGTCTTCGACTCATTTTTTCACTTAAAACCTCCCTCTATTAAAGGTATTGCAAATAAATTTTCCCTATTATCCCATATTCAGTTGTTAATTTATTACATTAGAAGTAGATATAATTAATCACATCCCAAAGGACCGAATAGTTTAGTGGTCTTACAGAACCAGATACAAATATGATTCTCATATTACATTGGAAATGTAAAATACATAGCATAAAAGAATTTTTTTCATCCTCAATATTATTCATAATATCATTATTCATATCCTAGGGAAAATAAAATAAATAAAATGGTGACCTTAGATTCTCAGTAATAGAATGCATACAGAAGAAGCTAATAAGGCATGAATAATATAGAAAGAATAATTCATTGTCAAAAATAATGGAATATAAATAATATAACAAATAAAATAATGATATAGAAATAAATAAATCATTTCATGATGAGGTGATTCATAATGATGGACATTTGAAAATACGGTCGAGGCCTTGTCCATGACATCTGGAAACATCATTCAGGTCTTGTACTATGACATCTAAAAATAAATGTGTAAGACCTCATCCAAAACACAGCCTATTTTGTATCATGAGACCTACTGATGAATAAAGGGTCAATATTAGGCCCCTACTATCACTAAATCAGTATAATTAATTTCTTATATGAATAAATAATATAGTATAGTCAACATGCCCTAAAAAATCAATAATTGCCTATATTGGAAGAACTAGTCATACAGAATATCCATAATTTCCCCAGTCAAAATGATCATAAACGATCAAAATAAATATGTTTAATGGTATAATTATATTAAATCCTCAACATACGATCCAACATAAGATTTTTATATAGACGATAATACTCTAAATTTATTATTATAATATTTCTTGAGGGAAACGCCCTTTTTACTTAGAAAATCATTTTTTTTAATTTGAAAACTTCACAGATATTAAAGAATCCATTTTCATTGAAAATAACATTGTAAAAATATAAATTAATCTTAAAATCATTTATTGTTCATAAAAATGGTAAATTTCATTCATTTTTTATAAGTTAAAAAATATTCCTTTTACACTTTCGATAAAAGTCAAAAATGTACCTCTTTAAGAAAATAACAAGAAGATCTCTTTTAAAAAAATTTATAAAAAGTAAAACATGGGTATATGACGTCTTTAATAAATAATTATAGAATATTAAAATCATTTTTTAAAACATTTTTGGAAAATATCAATATAGAAGAAAATACTCCCCTAGTGGAGACTTTAACATAAACAATCCCGAATTGTGATGAGATTATGAAATAAACCCTTACACTTTGGTAAATTTTGAATCATAACCCCTATGAAAGAAATAAATTCAAATTAAACATTAAATACCATTAATATAAAGTTACTTATGATATAACATATCAAAGGGGTGGTATATACACCACACAAAATAAATAAGTGGAAAATATGGCATATGTCTCACGAAAGTAAAAGTGAGATGAGAAACTCTTACCTCAGGTTCAAATTCCTTTGTATGACTTAGAACCTCATGTATAATAAATATATATTTATTATAAATATATTTCAAAAAAATATTCATATATATCATATCATATATGATTTACTTATAACCTTTTATCACCCAATTATTAATAATTCTTTATTAAAATCATTGTTTCGGGTGATAACTGCTTAATTTTTTATATATGTTTTGGTTTGGTAGTTTTGATCATTGTACTTTGATAATGGTTATATAATATCCAGAATCCTAATCATGATATAATTATAATTTATATTAATTATATAAAAATTTATTATCATCCATAAAATTTATATATATATATAAAATAATTACATCTTTCATGGAGACGGTAGGTCGTACGTACGCATGAATGTTGTTTTCATTTTTTAAGGGATGGAACATAAGAAAGGTAAATAATAATTATCATTTATAGATTATTTATTATATTATATACATTATATATATTCATCAAATCCATCCTTATTACCATCCAAGTAAAATGGAAATGAAAAACAAGTCACATCACTTCATGGAGGTGGTAGTCCACGCGTATGTACGAGTAACGATATTGTATTCCAAAAGATTGGAAGGTAAGAAGGTAGATGTTATATTATAATTATAGGGTTATAATTATGTATTAATTATAATATATAAATATTAAACCAATAAAAATAACCGTACAATAAATATGGTGGTGGAAAATGAATCGTATCGATATATGGAGATGATAAGTCGTACATACACGTGAGCGATAACTTCACTTCCCATTTGATGGGAAAAATGGTGGATAATTATGATTTAATAATCATAATAACATTTTAGTATATTGAGGATAATAAATATATTATTTTATAATAAATTACATAGATTTAAAAGAGTTAAAGAAGTAAAAATAAAGTGATTGGCTAAGGCGGTTATCTCTCCTTCAAAAGAACTCCATTAAATCTCCTCTTATGGGTCCTTGGGTTGGTCTTTTGGGATTACCAGCACCTATAGAATGTTTATAAGGAATTTTAGAAGGGTTTTTTAGGGTTTTTAGATATTTAAGGATCAATTTGGTGTAAATAATTGAGGCGGGTGTGCCCTTTCATAATTGAGGTAAGGGACACTTTTGAAATTTCATACAAGATTAAATTATAATAAAGTCATTATCATGAAAAATGAACACAAATGGATAATGATTCGAACCTATTATAGGATATTGTTGAAATATAATCAAAAAATAAAATTTATGCAGGATTTTTTAGAGTTTTAAATCTTATCGTTTGGTTTAACCCCTTTATTAACATATTTTAACATTAACTGTGGTAATATCTTTTTCACTCTTAAAAGTCTAAAATGTTGCATATAAGGTGAAAAATGGGTAATAAATGTATAAGGGATAAAATTATAGACCATATATTATCCAAATTGTCATATTTAAAGGTTTTAATGATTTTTAAATAATTTAATAAAATATTATTTTGTTAAATTATCATTAATGTCAATTTTGACACTATTCATTTAATTTGATTCTAAATACATCAAGAAAAATTTGGATTTAGAATATAATTCATTTTAACATTAATAATATGTCATATTAATTTAAAAAATTCATTAAAGTTTATGATCACTCATATTATATCAATTTTAATGTTTTTAACATCATCTATTTTATTTTCTTATTAATTGAATAAATATTTTATTAATGTTGTGCAAGAATTTAAGGTAATTATATAATCAATAAAAATTAGAAATAAATTATCATAATGAATATAAATTTATTATTCATAAAATTGAATTTTTATTCTTTTATAACATTCGTTTTTCTCTATGTGGACACATAATAAATATTTAAAACTAAGAGAGTGACATTTTGAAACTTTCTTTGATTTGAATATTATATTGGTCATTTTCATGGCCAAGTGTCCATTAAACATATAAATTTAAATCCTAAGGTGATATGTGTCAAATTAAATTAATATTATAAGAATTGGGATGAAAAATTAACACATTATCACTTAGTTTTAACCTAGACTAATCAGATTTACTATTTATCGTGGTGATAAATTGTACCACACTTAATATTCATATTGAACAAAAATAAAAGGGACTGTTTCAAAAAAGTTAACATCCTTATTAAAAATATATAATTAATTTAATTATATTTTATACCTATAGGGGGTATAATTTAATTTAAAATAAAAATAAAAAATTTAATGAAAAATAGTTTTTCATAAAAATGTCTTTTATGTATAAAAATGTTTTTATACCAAATTAAATCATAAAATTGATTCAAATTAAATAAATTAAATTATTAATAATGTAATATAATTGAATTTAGTTTTTCATTTTAAAACAAAATTTAACTTTGTAATTTTCTAAACGAAAAATACAATTCTCAATAAAATTTGGTATTTTTCACAATTCACTAGAAAATCAATCTTTTCAGAAAAATCTGAAAATTTCACCCTAAAAAAAATTGATATGATGATTTAAAAAATGATATTATTTTTATAAAATATAATTTATATAAGTTCCATAAATTTATTATAATATTTTCTTACAAAAATCAATAAAAATTGTTTTTAAATAAAATGTATTTTATAAGAAAAAAATAACTTTATTGAAAATTGTGTACTAATTTATTAATAATTAATAAATGAAATTATATTAAGTTGGTACTTTAAATATATTTCATAATTCAGTTAATACTATTCATACCTTCTAATTCAACATCTAATTTATAATGGTTATATTTAAATAATAATATTTTGTGGTTTGGTTAAGCTTAGTTTTTCATATTGTGTATGCTATCAAATCTAATTTTATTATTTAAAAATATTGGGGTGTTAAATTCTCCACCTCCCCCTTTAATAAATTGTGTCCTCGCAATTTGAACTTGTTCTTAGAAATCAATTTTTTTAATTTGAAAATTTCTTTTTTGAAAACCCACATCATAAAAAGGGTTAACAAAACTTATTCTTGAAAAGAGGGAAAGAGTAATATGAAGGTTATCTATAATAACACATAAATAGGTTTCCAAATAGGATAAAATTGGTGGGAAATAAAAATATGGACATAAAATATAAAGCTAACACCCAAGGACTAATAGATAGTGATAGAGAACATGGTGATGAGAAATTTGACCATCACAAGATCATAAATTTGTGATGTGTTAAAAGATCATTGATTTATTGGTAAGAAAATTAAATGAAAAATGTTTTTATTTCATGGTATTTTTCATAAAGTATAGGTATTATTTTACTATCTAGATAAATAACTCGAGAAAATAAACTTACTTGATTTATTTCCATTTCATAAACATGATATCGTTCTTTGGTTGTGCTTAATAAATTTCCACTTCACCTATTATGCCAAGAAATTGATATTCAAGATAATTTTTTTATGCCTGAATCACTTTTAATGAATCATAAGATCCATAAGTAATTTCTTCAAGCACTAAAAATTTTCCAAAACCAAAATGGTTAGTACAGGTTATCCAATATGATAACTCATACTTTAACCTCAAACAATAATATCCAAAGTTCAAATTAATCCACTACATAAGTATTTGACTTTATGGTTCCTCATATACATGTCTAAAGAAATTAAAAAAATCAAAATATTAGGTCACTAAATTTCAAAAATCATCCTATCATTAATCCCACATAAAGTAACTCTTAATGTAAAATGTAAATACCTTGATCACATAGTAATAACTTGAATCACCATAAAACCTTAATGAAAACATTCATGATTTCAAGAATTAACTATCTTTTTATCCCTTAAATAAAATATCATATTATTGAATATAAATTCAAAGATACAACTCCATAATGGATTACTTTTTCATCGAATCACTAACTATTTTCAAGGTTACCATTACTATCAAATTTACTTATTCAAGTTTGATCTTATATTTCTTTCAAATAAAAATTATTAACTCAACATCACGAACATATTAAGGTTTATCTTTCACTTATTCATTTTTTCTCCAAAAATATCACTTTACCACTAAATCACTTTTCTTAGTTATTAATACCATTAAACATATGCTTTAAAATCATTAAAGAAAAATTATTACAATATAATCCTTATATGATTCATTATTCTTATAACTAGAATGTCATTGATAAAATAATTCTATAACATAATTCTTAAATCCAAATATATAATTACATTAATCATTCCACTTTGGAAGTAGTGATATCATAAGATTGACCTTGATCCCTTAGCTTTTTCTGAGGTATATTCACTGGATGCTTGGGGTATTCATTTTTATAGTGCCACATCTCCTTAAAGTTGAAACACTAAACATTACTGGTTTATTTATTACCCTTTAATTGATATTCCTGGTGTAATTTATCTCCACAGTTGAAGTAAATTCACATTCCATTCAATCAAGTATTAGGGTGTTTCTTTCCACAATTATCACATGTGAATAAATCCTTATTTCTCTTCTTCCCCTTAAAAATTTTTTTCTATAACATCCTCTTCTTATCTTTCTTTCCTTAAGAGCCATAATACTTGGATAATTATTTCTATCTTGATAGCACATTATACTATATCCTTGTATGATTAGAATGTTTTAGAGAATATTTCCCTTTGAATGAATGGCTTTAACCCATCAAAGAAATGGTCAATATTACTCATTGGATTATATATATAGTCTGAATCATGTCCTAATAACCTTGTAAAGTTGGATTCATACTTAGAAAAAAATTCATCATCCTTTTTTCTTAGACTTAGTAATTTCCTTTCTATATCTACTCATTGTTCGTGAGGAAAATATTTTTCCAAGAAAAGTTCTTTAAAATACTTTCATTCCATGATCGTTATTTCCTCCTCATCCCTAGTATTTTGAATCAATGACCACTATTGATCTGCACCCCCTTATATATGATAAAATTTCATGAAAACCTTCTCTTGTTCATTACTTCCCAATGAGAGGAATATTTTCTATAAGGGGATTATTCACTGCTCAACTATAAATAGATTTGTAGCCCCATTAAATGATAGTGGTTGTTTATGCATGAAGCATACTAACATTTTTACATTGTATTGTGGATCAGTAGGATAATACATACGGTAAAGGTTATTAGTCATAACTTGAGTCAAGTGTCCCAATATAATTATAATTTGTTTAGCTCCAACTATAGCACCAGCTCCAGATTTATTATCTTTCTTGGGAGGTAAATCCCTACATGGATTACATGCATTGATGTAGTTTCTATTCTTTCCATTAGTCACCATTTCTAAATAATAAAATACACTAGATTAGATCATAACATTATGAAACATAATGTATAATCCCAAAACTAGTGAAACACTTAACATAAATTGAAAATATTATGCATATCTAATCTTAGAATCATAAAGTTGGTTTCTTTGGGAATATTCTCAAATTTCTTCATAGGGTTACATTACCTAGTCTATGTTTTAATAAATCTAGTTTTGAAGGTTTTTATTAAAAATCCCTTAATACCAACTATAAATACCATGACCTTAGTATCCCATATCCCTTGTTTACTTTATTATATTATCACAAGGTACAAGTAATTGCATCCCAAAGGACTTAATAGTTTAGTAGTCTTGAAGAACAAGATACAAATATGATTCTCATATTACATTGTAAATATAAAATACAAAGCATAATATAATTTTCCATCCGCGTTATTATTTATAATATCCATATTAATATCTTTAGGAAAAGAAAAAAAATAAAAGGGTGTGCTCAGATGCTCAGTAAGGGCATACTTACAGTGGAAGATAATAAGGCATAAATAATATGGAAAGAATAAATGATGGTAAAAATAATGGAATATAAATAATTAAATCAACTAGAAAATAATCCATGGATATAATAATGAATAAAATAATTATGCGGAAATAAATTAATGATTTTACAAATAGGGGGTTCATAATTCTATACATCTGAAACTTACTATCAAGGCTTTGTCCAAGACATCTGGAAACATCATTGAGGCCATGTGCCAAGACATCTAAAAATAAATGGGTAACGCCTCATCCAAAACCCAATATAGTTTGTCTCATGAGAAATAATGATGCATCGATAAGCTATATTTGGCACCACATATCACTTACTAAGTCTAATTCATTCCTCATCTGAATAAATAATACAACATAATTAACATGCCTTAAAAATCAATAATTGTCTATATTAGAAGAACTAGTCATGTGAAATATCAATACTTACCCTAGTCAAATTGATTATAAACCATCAAAAGAAATACGGTTAATGGAATAATTAGAGTATATAATAAATATAAGATTCAACAAATGATATTGACATAAATGAAAATACTTTAAATATATTATTGTAATATTTCTTGAGGAAAATACACTTTTTACATCATTTCTTTTTTAAAAATTTAAAAACTTCACACATATTAAAGAACCCATTTTATATGAAAATAAACTTGTAATGTTATAAATTAATCTTCAAATAATTTATCAGTAATATGGTGGTAAATTATATTCATGTCGTATAAGTTAAAAAAATATTCCTTTTATACTTTCAATAAAAGTCAAAAAATTACCTCATTCGAAAAACAACAAGAAGATTCCTTTTAAACCATTTTATAAAAATTAAAACATGGGTATATTATGAATTTAATAAATAATTTCATAATATTAAAATAATTCTTTAAAAAAATTATAAAATATGGATATGGAAGAAAAGTCTCCCTCAACGGAGACTTTAACATAAACAATCTCGAATAGTGATGAGATTGTGAAATAAACTCTTACCACTTTGGTAACTTTTGAATCATAACTACCATGAATTAAATAAATTAAAATGAAACATTAAATACCATGAAGATAAATAAATTCATGATATAACATATTAAAGGGTTATTATATACACCACACAAAATAAATAAGTGGTGAATATGGTATATGTCACATAGAAGTAAAAGTGAGACAAGAAACCCTTACCTCAGGTTTGACTTCTTTTTTATGTGTTAGAACCTATTGTATAATAAATATATATTTATTATAAATCTATTATAGAACTATATTTATATATATATATTACCATATATTATTTACTTATAACTTTTTATCACCCATTTATTAATAATTCTTTATTAAAATCATTGTTTCGGGTGATAATTGCTTCATTTTTTGTATATGTTTTGGTTCAGTAGTTTTATTCCTTATACTTTTATCATGGTTATATCATATCTAAAATTTTATTAATTATATAATTATCATTTATATTGATAATATACATATTAAAGTTTATCTGTAAAAGTTATAAATAGGAAAATTAATTACATCATTCATGGAGATGGTATGTCATATGTACGCATGAATGTTGCTTTCATTTTTTAATGGATAGAATGAAATAAAGGTAAATAATAATTCTCAATTAAATGATAATTATTATATCATATAATTCATATATATTCATAAAATCTATAATTATTACCATCTAATTAAAATGTAAATGAAAAATAAATCACATCACTTCTTGGAGGTGGTAGTCCACATGTATACACGAGTGATGTTGTTATATTCCAATGGATTGAAAGGTAAGAATATAGATGTAATATTTTAATTAAAGGGGTATAATTATTTCATAATTATCATATATAAATATCAAACCCATAATAATAACCATCCATGAAATATGGTGGTGTAAAATAAATTTTATCGCTAAGTGGAGATGGTAAATCATATGTACGCACAAGAGATATATTCACTTCTCATTTGACTAGAAAGAGGGTGGATAGTGGTGATTTTATAATAATAATAATAATAATTCAGTATATTTAATATAATTAATTTATTATTTAATTATAAATATCATTGATTTATATGAGGTAAAGAATAAGTAAAAAAAGAAAGTGCTCAGTTAAGGTGATTACCACTCCTTTGAAAAAACTCCTTTAAATCTCCTCTTAAGGGTCCTAGAGTTAGTATTTTGAGATTATAAGAACCTCTATAATTTGTATAATTAAGTTTATAAGGGATTGTTTTAATGCTTTTCAAGCTATAAATTTCAATTTTGTGTAAATTAGTGAGGGAGGAGGTTCCCTTTCATAATTGAGGTGAAGGGTGCTTTTGGAATTTCTTAAAAGATTAAATTATAATAAATTCATTATCAAGAAAAATTCATCCAAATGGATAGGTATTATAACCTAGGGTAGGATATGGTAGAAATATAATTAACCAATAAAATTTGGATTGGTTTTTGTGGTTTTTTAAACCTTATCTGTTGGTTTAACCCATTAGCTAACCTATTTTATCATTAATCACAGTAACATCTTTTTCACTTTTTAAAGTATATAATTTTACATATAAGGTGAAAAATGGGTCATAAATAGAAAATAGATAATACTTTAGACCATATATTATATATAAATTATATTATTTAAATATTTTAATGATTTTTAAATAATTTAATAAATTATTATTTTGATAAATTTTCATTAATGACAATTTTAACACTATTAATTTAATTTGACTTTAAATAAATTAAGAAAAAATTATTTTTAGAATAAAATTAATTTAAAAATTAATAATATTTCATATTCATCTAAAAAATTTATGTAAGTCTATAAATCACTAAAATTATTTCACTTTTAATATTTTTAATATCATTTATTTTATTTTTCTATTAATTGAATAAATATTGTATTAGTGTTGCGCAAAAATTTAAGATAATTATATAATCACTAAAAATTATAAATAAATTATCAACATGGATATAATTTCATTATTCACAAAATTTATATTTATATTTGTTTATAACTTACTATTGTCCATGTGTGGACACATAATAGATATTTAAAACTAAGTGAGTGACATTTTGTAGCTTTCTTTGATTTAAATATTATATTGGTCATTTTCATGAAAAATTGTCCATTAAAAATATCAATTTCGATTATAAGGCAATACTATTCTAATTACCTTCATAAAATAATAATTATAATGAAAATATTTGATCTTATCACTTAGTTTTAACCTATATTAACCTGATTACCCTTTACTGAGATGATAAATTTTACCACGGTTATTATTCATATTGACCAAAAATAAAAGGGGACTATTTAAAAAATTTAAAAATACTAATTAAAATTATATAATGCATTTTATTAAATTCAATACCAATTATTTTCAGAATTTAATTTAAAATAAAAATGCATCAGGTAACGAAAAGTAGTTTTTTAAAATAGTTTTTTATGTATAAAACTATTTTTATACCAAATTCAATCATAAAATTGATTATAATGAACTTAATTGAATTTTTAATAATATAATAGAATTTATTTTAGTTTTAAATCATTTTAAAAAAAATTAAATTTTTAATTTCCCGAAACATAAATACAGTTTTCAATAAAAATCGGTATTTTTCACAATTCAGTGGAAATCATTATTTTTAGAAAAAATTGAAAATTTCACCCTAAGATAATTTTGATATGCTAATTTAAAAATGATATTGATTTTATAAAATATAATTTATAGAAGTTCCATAAATTAATTTTAATATTTTAACAAAAAAATCAATAAAAATCATTTTTGAAGAAAACATATTTCTAAAGCATAAAATAACTTTACTAAAAATTGTGTACTTATTTCCTATGAATTAATCAATGTATTTGTATAAAGTAGGTACTTTATTTATAATTTATAATTTGGTTATTAATATTCATAACCTTCAATTCAATGTCTAGGTTATTAGACTCATATTTAAATAATAATATTTCATGGTTCGTTTAAGAATGGTGTTACATGTCTTGTATGTTATCAAGCTTAGTTTTCTTCTTTTAAAATCTCAATATAGTACACATATTAGTAATTCTAAAATTATATTTTAATGAATAATAAATATAATGAAAAATAGTAAGATAAAGATAGAACAGGGAGGATTTATAGTGGTTTGTGGTATAAAGATCCTCTAGTCCACTCCACCAATACTCTACTCCATGAATTTAGTGATTTTCACTAAACTAGTCCTTTTTTAAGGACTTCATAGCTGAGTGCAAGTATTTATATCTTGGTAAAATGGTCCAAGGTCTTTTAACAAGGATATCCCTTTATAATATATATCTATTATCTTAGAAAACTTAGACAAAATTAGTGCATATTTTTATAAATATAAAAATAAATATTGATACAGGTTTAGCGCATAGTTTCAAGAAATAATTGTAAAATGAAGAAGAAATAACCAGATAAAATAATGTCTCTAAGTAGTATCTCTAGAGGTTATTATATTGTAAAATATAATCTTGTAAGTATAACAAGAGATATATTCAAGAAATAATTGTGTAGTAGAGCAAGGAAATGTGTGTTTATTTGTATGAGTTTATTGTGTATGTATATATATATATATATTTATGCACTTATGTGATCTCATTTTTATATATATTATTTTGAATTTTAATTGAGCATGCTTGTTAATATAATGTTCGGTAAAAATAAACCTTTTTAAATCTAAAGCGACAATCTCTTAATTAGCATGTGTATTTATTTTTCAAATATGGCACAAATAGAGATGAAATAATGATGAAGATTTCATCATCATAGTATCTTTATATTATTATAAATTGAAAATTTAATGGAGTCAACCTTTCCTTAATTAGATGAATTCTTCTCTGATACACACAAAAGCAAGATTTTACTTTCCAAAAGATATGAAAATGTTAAATAGTGTATTTAAACGATACTTAACTCTAAAAATAAAATATTGATCCTTCAAAATAAAATTTTATCTGCATAATACAATTTTTTCGAAGTATTATTCTAATAAGATAGTTTCATTTTTGTAATATAAACAACTTCCATAAGATAAATGACTTATCATATCTTTAAATTTTTTATTGCATAATATAATTTACTTATAAATTTAATTTTCATAATATCAATTGAAATCCACATAAGAGAAAAATACTTAGTTGAAAAATCCATCTACTTTAACTTTATAAGCTTAAATTCCATCTACTCTGTAAGATAATTTACTTACATTGTAAGATAATTTATTTACATGGTTATTTCATTAGATAAAATAATTTCACATAAACTAAAATTTAGCGCGGGTGATGGGTCTATCCATAAGATAATTATTTAGTTCATAAGACAAATCAGGCATGTAAGATAAATTCATTAGGAAGTTTTTTTAAAACAAATCAAAGAATTAAAATGTGTTGAGAATAAGAGATATGATCCTATGATACTTAAGATAAACATATTAGTAAAATAAATAAGTATTTTTTGAGTATCAAAATATATAAGAGTTTAAGAGATGTGATAGAGAAAAATAATTTTGTACAATAATATCCCCCTTTTTAATGATCAAAAAACCCAAAAACAAATAATCAGTAATATCTTATAAATACTCTTTGTTTAATGAAAATAGTGATTATTGTGTTATTTCATAAAAAATTTCCACAAATAATCCCATAAATATTTCTCTTTTTGATATCAAAAAGTATGGAAAAGGTTATAAATAAAACACATTTACTATATCAAATTTATCAAGTATAGATGACTTGAACATAGCACTGAAATGAATAAGTTTTTGCATACACTTAAGAAATAATCATTCAAGGAGAAAAATAGAAAAATACAATTTATGTAATGAAAAAATGTAGATAATAATAAATAAATATTCATATAAAAATCATCTAGAATTAAATATATTATGATAAATCATCAATTAAATATGATAGAGATAATAATTAGTCTTCTGGTGGAGCATTAGAAGAATTATTTTTAAAAAATAGCTTCTTAAAAGATTGAAACCAGTTGGGTGGTAGAGATGAGGTAGGAAAAGGAGAAGTAGCACTTACACCACAAACTACTGGTAGTGACACAATCATAACACTTCATATTTCCCATGATTTAATAATAGATAATAAACTAGGTTCAAGGATTAAGGTAAATAAGGGTTTAAGGATGCAGGAAGAGATTTTTGAGGTTTGTAAAGGTTTTAATTTTTCATGTTAATACTAATTTAATCTATATATATATATTTCAAGATATATAAAATGACACATATAGTGGTATGATAAATTAATTATAATTAAATAGACAACGTGTCACTTTATGACACGTAGAGAACCAAAATAAGAAAATCTAAATAAAATTAGCAAAAAGGGATAAAAACTTACCTAAAAATAGATTTCCTTATAGAAAATAATAAAACATGTAAATAGAACTAGTTCAATTAAAATAAAATAATAATAATCCATATTTGATAAAATAAAATTGACCTAAAAGTAGTGTCTTAATAAAAAATTATGATAATTGATTCTATGTATAAATGAATTCTAATAAGATATACCCTTTTGTGAATAATCTCATGGGAATTGATTATTTAAATTTATATGATTTATTATCAAAAGGTTTATTGGATTTTTTGAAATGTTGATAGCACTTATTTTATCACAATTTATCATTATATAATCAAAATTAAATCCAAAATCCTTCAGGGTGTTTTTTACCCATGATACTTGTGAACAAAAATTACTAGCTATAATATATTCATCTTATGTAGTTGATAATACAATATAGTGTTGTTTTTTACAAGACTAGAAAACTAAATATTTTCCCAGAAAATGATAGGTTCCTGATGTACTATTTCTATCTAGTCTACACCCACCAAAATCAGTATCTAGATATGAATTTAAATTAAAGTTATATGTTTTTGGAAAGATCAATGATAAATAAATTTTTCCTTTCAAATATCTTAAAATTATTTTGGAAGCAGTAAAATGAGATTCTTTTTTATTTCATTAAAAGTGAGTACAAATACATACTAAAAACATAATATATTTTCAACTTGTGGAGAGATAAATCAAGCTCTTAATTATTCCTCGATATAGTTTATTATCAACTAGTTTTTCATCTTCATCCAATTTAAACTTAATATTAAAACTCATAGGAGTTGAAATAGTCTTACTTACTTCAAGTTAAAATATTTAAGTAAATCAATTTTTTTATTTTCTTTGGTTTAAAATATTTTTAAAATAATTTTAGAAAATTTTAAATCTAATATAATAGTATAAATCACCCACCATAATCATTTCAAAAAAATTACATGAGTTTTGAAAAATCACTACACATTTTTAAATTTTTTGAACCAAAAAAAACATCATAAACATAAATTTTTACAAGAAAGGTATCCTTTGATTAAGTTTTCTTAAAAAGGGTGGGGCCTATAGATACCACATTAAAACCATTTGATAAAACAAAAAAACTTAATATTTCAAACCAAACTCTAGGTTCTTATTTAAGACCGCACAAATATTTGGTAAGTTTGAAAATAGAATTTTGAAAATGAGGGTCTTTAAAATAAGGATGTTGTTTAATATAATTCATTCATTAAACATCCATTTAGAAAATAATATTTAACATCCATTTAATATATTTTAAAATTCATATGATATGCATATACTAAAAGCATTCTAATGGATTCTAATCTAGAAATGGGGAAAAGGTTTCCTCATAATCTATTTCTTCTTCTTGATTATAGCCTTTATAAAATAATCTATCCTTATTTCTATTGATCACACTATATAATCCTATTTGTTCCTAAATACACATTTATTTCTAATAATAGGATAGTAATAGGGCCTATAAACTAATTCTTATACCATATTCCTTTTACACTAGTTTAATTATTCTGGTATATAAACTACCCAATTTTCATTATATAATTATTATTTTATGGTTTTAGGTTCAATATAAGAAAGAAAGGTTGAAAATTCATCAAGTTTTCCTACACTTCTTCTAGTGCTAATGCCTAATTATAGGTTTCCTATAAGAGTTTCTAAATAATGGTCTTTATGGTTTCTAGGTTTTCTAGGTAGTACACTTTCTAGTTCTTCATAATCAATCCCTTAAGGTTTGGATTATTATTGATCATATTATAAACCATCATCATTTTTGTTATCAAATAGACGTTCAAGTCCTAAGTTATTCATGGAATCACTTAAGTTATCAATTTGAGTCTTTTGTGATCAAAATGATCACTTTCATAAAATTTAACATGAGTAGATTCTTCAACTACCTTTGAATTATTATTGAAAATCATATATGATTTGGAAGATGTAGAATATATTAGGAATATTCCTTCATAATCCTTTAGGTAAAACTTACCAAGGTTATCTTTAGTGTTTAAGATATACACTTTACATCCAAAACATTAAATTTTCCAACCTTTGGTTTTATATTATTCCATAACTCATAAGGTATTTTCTTTAATATAGTCATTATTATAACTCTATTAAAGATATAATATTATGTATTAATAGCTTCATCCCAGAAGTGAGTAGGAATGTTATATTAACATAACATCATTATAACAATTTCTTGCAAAGTCTTTTTCATCCTTTAAAAAATTACATTCGATTAAGGTGTTCTAGGGGCATAAAATATTTTTTTAACACCAAGTTTCTATCAAAATTAATTAAACTCATGATTATCAAACTCTCTCTCAATGTTACTCCTAAAATTCACAATTTTTTCATCTTTTTCATTTTTTATAAGTTGGAAAAATTTTACAAAGATTTAACAGGATTCACTCTTAAGTATTAAAAAGTAAACCTAATAAAATCAAGAAAATACCTCAACTAAGACATAAAAAATGATTTACCACCAAGGATTGTTATTCTAGAATTTCCAAAAAGATCCATATGGATAAGTTATAAGGGTATATAAGTAGAATACTCTTTGTTTAATTAAAAGTTGTTTTGTGTTGCTTTCTCATTTGGAATGCATCACATAGTTTCCTTTTATCCTATTTTATTTTAGGTAAATCATAAATAAAATTTATTCTAAACAAATTTCCCAAGGAATAAACATTACAACGTCAAAGTCTTCTATTCTAAATCCATGATTCATATATTTTAGCATTGAAAGAGTTTAAATTTTTTCTACATAGAGAATTAATATTTTAGGTGTTGACATTTTTAGTTCTTGCTGCTTTAAATTTAAGGGATTTATCTTTAAAAAGTGAATAGTCATTGTTATAACAAACAATATAATATCCATCATCATAAATCTAAAAAATGTTTATTAGGTTTTTCTTTAAGCCTTCCACATAGATATCTTATTTGATAAAGACTAAATTTGGGTTTCCAGATGATCCAAATCCAATGATATTTCTTTTTTCATTTTTATCAAAAGTAAAATAGCCTCCCTCAATCTTAGATAATGAGTTAAAGTTTAAAAAATCTCCACTCATATGTCTTCATCATCCATTATCTATGTACCAATTCTCATTATTGTTCTTAAACCTTTTTTCTTACAAAAAAATAAAACAAGAATGTATTTTGGTGCCCATATTCCCTTGGGTACTACAATGTTATAAACCAATGATTTTGAAATCCATATCTATTTGTTTTATTTAGAAATTACAGAACTGAACATAGATATATTTTTTAAAATAAATTCTTTCTTAACATCAAAAAATTGAGTATTTTTAATACTAAAAATATTTTAATAATTTCCAATTTCTCCATGGTGAAAAGAGTTAACATTATGTAGCCTTTTATTCCTAGAACTGGGCATAAAATAATTTCCATATATTTTAGGTTTATATACATTAATACCTATACCAAATCATTTTCTATTTACTTTGTCTTTCCAAGGATTTTATTAAAATACTTCTCCCCCTTAGTAAAAACACTAGCAGCATCTTTAAAGATGTTAGCTTATTTTGTAAGCTTTTAATTTTATCATCGTGATCAGTACAAGTAAGAATAAATTTTCATCGTATTTTTTAAATTTTAAATCTGTTTATTTAAATTATTTTTAACTTATGAAATTATCATAATATTTTCTAAGAGTTTTTTTCTTATTTTTTAAGCTTTCATATTTATCTTCCATCATAGTATAATATTTATTTAATTCTTCAAAAGAGCAATTTTCAGTCTCAAAATCAGATTTATACTCAGAATAATAAAAATAAATTACCTCTATATCTTGAGATATAAATCACATATTTTATTTTTGATTTTATAATTCATCTTCAAATTTATAAGATGAGACATTACTGGAATCTTCTGAAGAACTCCTCTAATAACCCAAAATTCTAAACCTTGTAAAACTGATGTTATGTTCGATAACTTGTTTTTCACACAACACCTAATTTGAATGAGACACAACATATTATAATAAAATTATTAATTAAACTAATATGGAAATAAATTATAAAACATTATCTTTAGAATATAAATAGTTAATATGAGTTAATATTAAAAATGGGTATTTTCAATAAAATCAATTTTTTTTATATTATTCATTTTCCATAAAAATATAAATATAAAAATTATACAATTTTAATTAGATAAAATAAAATTCATTTTTTAATTAAATATATCAAATTTTATTTATTATGAATTTTTATATAATAATCTAAAAGGTTGATTTTTAGTCAAAAATGCAGGATTTAAGAAAATTATGATTTAATGTGGGATTAATGAAAATTATAATTTCCATTATCACTATGTAACCATAACCCATAAGATTTAAAAACCATTAAATTAATAAAATATTAAATTGAGGAATAAAATTATACAATTTTAAATATTATTTGTACATAGAAAACATATTATATATTTCTTTAGAACTAAAGTAAAATGTTACTTTAATATAAAAAATATTTTTGGTCATCTCATTAAATCAAATATTTTCATGGTGAGTTTAAATTTTGGCTTGACATGGAAGTCTCATAACTTTTATTAAATTCATAATAAATAAATTTATGGATATAAAATCAATAAACATGATAATGTTATTATATATATAAATTCAAAATCTTGATGAAGTTGTTTTTCAAAAAAAAACTATTTACACGTTTAAGTGTTTTTATTTTGAAATTAACATTTTATACCTGTATAAATTTTATTTAATAAAATAGTTTTGAAAATTGACATAAAAATATTCAAATTATCTAACAAATTCATTTTTAATTTTTTTTTCTTTAAAATTAAATACTAAGGTTAAAATTTTAATATCATAGTAAAAGTAAAAGGGGTAAATTGGGTTTAACCTAGTGTAAAAGTCCTAAAACACTTAAAAAACAAGACCTAAATTGAATGGTTGAGATTTTAATTGACCAAGTAATGTGTTACCTATAATTTTTCCCATTTTTTGATTCATTAACTCTGGAATAGTTCCATGGAATTATTGAAAAATGATGAGTGTTACCAAAAGTACTCTTTTCTTCTCTTATAAAAGGATACCACTTAAACCCTTAAAAGTTTCCCTTAACCTTCTAATTACTTCTTGAAACTATGATATTTTTATCCCCTAATAAAATAATCCAACTCCCTAAATCCCTTGTTCACAATAAGTTATCATAATCCCACCAATTCTAATGAGTATTCTAAGGAAAGACCAAGTCTCCAATGTAAGTATTATCTTTTTATTATGTTTTTCTTATTAATATTAATATTAAAAATATATTATCACAATAATAATATGATAAATTAAGAAATATTATTATTCTTATATGTTTTTATATTAATGTTATAACCCTTATTTATTCATTTACATCCACTTAAAAAAATAAAGGAACGTCAATCATGCGTGTGCGTAGACTACCGCCTCCACAAAGAATCATTTTTCATTTTTCTTATAGCTTCTAATTAATTATCCAAACATCTTAAAATATGGTTTAAAATAATAAAAATATAAAAATAATATCATTATTATATTATAATGATATTGTGTCAAAATAACCACTTTTTTAACCATACTCACCCATCGAGTTAAAGCGTGTTCAAGTTTGGAATGGTTTAACCACCTACATAAAAAATGTTATAAAACTCTATCATAGATAACTATGAGAACTTAAATAATATTATTATTATAAGTTTATAATAAATTAAATTTTTTTTTGGGTTTTTGAATGGTTATATTATGTTTTTTACTTATTATTAAAATATCATCTTTGATCGCTAAAACTACCAAAATAAGCCAACACTGATTAAATTTTCACACGATCACAAGGAGACACTATATATTAAATAAATATCATATAATAATAAATGATACATATTGAATTAAATTTTAAAGAATAAGGTTTCTAAAAATGTATCTAATAAAAATAATTTTATTATTCATGAGGTTAAGTGTGTGTGTAGAATGAATATGGAACAAGGTAAGGGTTTTTGTTTTAAATACTCTCTTCAAGACATGTTTTGTATTATACACCTAATTCCATTTATATGTTGTATATACTATATATTTGAGATATTATATCATGAATTGACTTTTATTAAGGGTAATTTAATTTTAATTTGAATAACCCTCTTTCAAAAGTATTTGGTTTAAATTTTCCTCAGGTTGTAAGTGATTTTTTTTAACTCAAATTCTTTCTTTGGTCATAATCACTTCTATTTGTCTGAAAGCTTTCAAGATTGATATATTATAACCTATTATGATGTTATTTTTTTTTCACCTTTTTTTAGGTAAATAATGTTTCACACCAAATACTTCTTCCTTTGTGATTCTATTTTTTTATGAAAATGAATTTATGTTAAGAATAATTCCCATTTATTTTAATGGATTTTTCTCCCAGATCCATGTTTTTAATTATCACCAATGTTATTTTTTCTCTAGTGAAAACTAAAATTGTTTTTATCTCTAATGATTATTTTATTATACTTTACTTATTTTAAAACAAACTTTTCTTTATCTTTTTAATAATTTGGGTTTTCAATAAAGGAATTTTTAAATACTTACAAGGATTTTCTTCTAAGTGACATTATTATCTTCTACTTATCATGTTAACATATGATTTATTTATTTTAAAGGTATATTTATTAGAGTTTTTTTTTGTTATCCTAGATAGGTTAAATACCCTAAGGGGTGAATCAGGGTATGATAGATTAAAACTACTAACCCTTAGGATCTTGTTTCGTTATTAAACAAAACATTATTCTCTATCTTTCTCATAGTAATGCATGAGAATAAATCAAATAATGAATGAGACATAGCAATTTTACTTGGTTAACCCACATTGGGATACATCCAAAGAGTATAAAAAGAAAATGTTACTATGTACCAAATCTACTAAAGCAAACTTCTGTTATAAATTTTGAAGTAGACTCATTGTCCCTCCTGGTTTATAACCAATCACAATTTGAAAGATAATTACACTCTCAAATAAAGTGTGATTGATACTCCTTCAGATGATTATTATTTTGATCACTTTAATAAATATGTTTTAAAACTTATTTGGTATATAATTAAGTTCCACTTTCATTCACTTGATTAATACAGTCTCACCATAGATTTACTGGGAAATCCCTTCTCAACACTTTCACGGTTCTCACTGCTCTGACAAAGTTCATACATTCTTCATGAAATTTTCCAATTCTTCACAATAATAATATACTTTATAAACTCCCAAAATTTCATGAAGCTCGCTACTTTCATGAATCTTACACAGCTTTCATGAAGCTCCATCCTTTCTCAAATATCACTTAGCCTTCACAAATCTCACAACTTCCACAAAGGTCACTTAGTATTTTCAAACTCCCTATAGAGAAATATATGATCTTATAAAAAACTTCACATGAGAAAAATTTATCGTGAACCAACTTCACTAATTCATAGCCTTTGGATTTTTTAAGGCTTGTTTATTCAAATGAGGTGGGTAGAAGCTTATTTATAAATGTCTCCTCCCATTTGTGAAGCATTCATCCTTATAATCACCTTTTTTTGAAGCTTTACATTATTTTTTTCAAACCTCCTTATCTTTTCAAAGCACTAGGTAAATTTTCATGTTCACTAAACTTCTCTTGGTTGTGCAGTTTTACCATCAACCCTTTGTGAATTTTCAAACCTTAAAACCTTCTCAAAACCATATTCCTTTATGAAGCTCAACATATTTGTGAAAATCCAATCATCATGAAAACTATACCTTTACTATATATATGAAGATTCAGTCCTAGAAATCCAAGTTTCATGAAGATTTAGTAATCCTCCAAATTTTATATGCTAAAAATTTGGAAAACATTGGGAAATGATGACACCTATTACATGAAATTTTATATACCACTTACAGATCATTCATTACTTTGTCTTGGATATTTTTCAACAATCTCTCTTAAAATCCACAAATAACCTTGGAAACATGTTTTTCCAACAAACACAGTCAACCCAAAAACACTACAATGTTACCTTGATGGATTTTTATCCAATAGTTTTGAATAAATGTTCAAGATATTTTCTCTTCAATAAAAATTATTTTTTGGAAAGTGATTTGAAAATAATATCTTTTTAAAATGATATTAATAAATTATTTTTAAGAAAAAATCATTTTTATGGTTTCTCTTCAATTTGTTAAAGGATTCTTCTATAATGAAGTAGTGGTTTATAAATCACCCTATGTGTGCTCTTTTTAAATATTCATTTTTTATCATGTTTTTGGTATTAAATGATCATACTTTTTTATGTGATTCCATTTGGAAAAGTCATGTGACCCATTTTCTTTACATGGTTTTTTATGATAAGATGAATTATTTGATTATATGTTGCACTAATATGTATGTATGATGATGGGTTGGGTCTTATATCACCCTCTAATATATTGGTTAAGGTTTTATATCTCATGAGATACTATGGTAATTGAGTAAGGAATGCTCACTCCACTATGGGAATCCATTATGGAATGATCTCTCCACTATGGGAATTAGGTGGTAATTTATACTCCACTTTGGTAATTAGGTGGTGATGTTTGCTACATAATGAAATGTTTACCTATGCTTATGTTTGTTACACTTTCTCTTTCCTAATTGATGGTTTATTTTTAATCTATACTTAATGTTTTTTATATTCCTTATTCTAAAGATATTTCGCTTTCTCATGTTATGATTTAATGTTATGTTTTATTTTCATTACATGATTATTTTACATGATCCTTAATGATAAACCAAGTTTTATGACTATCACTTATGAGTTTGTGATTTTTTATGTGATATTCATTCCATGTTTTCCATCATACTTATGATCTAATCATTATGATTGGTTGATAAGTTTCCCTTAACAGTCATTATATGTCACCCCTTTATTATATTTCCTTCACCTAGGTTATGAAGATGATTATATCATATGAGATGTATATAAGAGATTCTAAAATAGAATAGTTATGGGGAAATATCAAAAAGTAGTTTAAAATAATATTTTTATATAGCTGATTTATAAGAAACTAAACCTATCAGTCCTCGAGTTTTGTGAATTTTTGTTATATGTATTAATTAAATTGTGGTATCAATGTATTAATTATGTATTTTTATATTGGGTAACTATAACTCTTGGTATTATTCATGTATTTATTTTATTTTTTCTTATAAAAAACATTTTTAAACAAATTCTTTTTAGACTTCTTATTATATTACAATTAATGGTAGTCTGGTTTGATATGTCCAAGATTTTTTGACTCATAGAATCTGAATTATATGGTATTTCTATCAAAATTATTATACTTGTTGAAGGATTTATTTAATATTGTTCTATTATTATAGAAATTTTTATACTTCTTATCAAATTGAGAAATCCACCCATTAGAATTAGATTTTTTTGAGTCTTCTTCACTAGATGAGTTAGATAGAGATAAATATTTTGATTTTACATCATCATTTGAAGTATAAGCTTTCAAAGTATAATTTTACTTCTAGATAGATTATTCTCTCCAACATCATCTTCCATTCCAGCCTCATACATCATTAGTGTTCCAATAAGATCTTTTATTTTGAAATATTTTTTTAGTATTAGAATATTGAATGGAATCTAAAATTCCACTCCATTTGGGTGGTAAATCTACAATAAATTCAAGATCTTGGTCAGTTTTAGGAATATGAGTTCCAATAATAGTAACATTGTTTATAATTTTAGTGAGTCTTCCATTCATCTGAGTGATGATCTCACCGTCAATCATTTTGAAGTTCTCAAACTTAAATTTGGTAATGTTGTATTTTAGTTATATTGCATTATCAATACCGTCATAATCTACTAATATAGTTTTCCATATTCCATATGTTGTAGAACATTGAGAAAATCTATTGAACTCATCTAAACTAAGTCCACATATGATTGCATTCATAGATTTAGAGTACGGGTCATATTTACTTTCTGCAATAACATCCTATTTTTTTATCTCCTTAGAAAATTTTATAATTATTGAATGATTTCAAGTAAACCTTTATACCAAGGTTATTTAGATAAATAATCATTCATTCTATATAAAATTTATAATTTTCACCATTGAAATATAGAACTCTATTCATAGAAATTTCTTATTTATTATCGGTCATTATTGTAACTGGATATTTGAACATTAATTAATAACTACTGTGAACTCAGAAGTAACAACATTTGATACCAATTGTTGGTCAGATAGATGTTACACAATGACTCAAGAGGAGTTGAATTGAGTTCGTGAAATTTTCTTCACTTAAAAATACCCTCTCATAAAGGTATTGGCAATTATAATATTCTATTATCATAAATAAGTAATAGAATGAAAAAAAATAGAAAGATAGAACATAGAGTATTTATAGTGTTTTGGAGCACAAATATCCCCTAATCTACTCCACAAACACTCTAATCCATAAGTTTATTGAATTTCACTAGATTAATCATTTTTCTAGGGACTACCCAGCTAAGTGAAATTAATTTTCACTTGGTATAAGGGACTAAGAGCTTTTAACCTGGATCTCCCTTTACAAAGATGAAAATAAAGATCGATACAAATTCAATAAATAATTATAATCAAAAATTGACAAATGAAGAAGAATCATCTAGAGAAAAGAATATCTCTAAAGAGTAACTATAGAGGTTCTTAAATTTTAAAAGATAAACTTATAATCACAGGAACAGAGATGATTAAGAAATGATCATGCAATGTGTGTCTATATGTATGAGACTCTTGTATATATATGTATATTGTCATGCATATATTCTCTCTCCTTTTTATATCTCCTGTTTTGAATTTGAATTGAGTACACTTGTTAATCCAACGGTTGATAGAAATAAACCATTTGAAATTTGAAGAGAAAAACCCTTAATTAGTGTGTTTCCTTCTTTTCCAAATATGGAATGAACAGTGATGGAAGGATGTAGTGTATTATATCTTCATCATGTCATTCTATTCTTATAAATATACACTTTAATAGATTTTTCCTTTCCTTATATAGATGAATTATTTTTTTATACACATAAAAGCAGTAGTGGACTTTCCAAAAGATATTAAAATGGTAAAGAGTGTATTTGAACAATACACTTACTCTGAGAATAAAATATCGATCCTTAGAAAGATAATTTGATCTGTGTAAGATAATTTTATAAAAGTATTGTTCTTATAAGATAATTTCATATTTGTAAGATAAACAGCTTCTGTATGATAAATGAATTATTTAATCTTTTACTTTTCCAGTGCATAATATAATATACTTAAAAAGTTACTTTTTATAAGATAAATCAAGATCCATGTAAGAGAAAATGCTTAACTAAAAAATCCATCTACTTTAACTTTCTAAAATTGACTTCTTTCTATAACACAATTCATATACTCTATAAGATAATTTATTTATGTTGGTATTCTATAATATAAAATCCTTTTGCACAGACTAAAATTTAGCACAATAAATGAGTATGTCTGTAATATAATTATTTAGTGTGTAAGATAAATTCAGACGCACAAGATAAATTTCTTAGGAAAATTTTTAATGACAACACAAAGCATTCAAATGAGTTAGAATAATATATGTGATCCTGAGACACTTAAGATAAATTTATTAGTCAAAAAATGAGGATTTTTTTACCATCAAAATATATATGATTTTAAGGGATATAGTGGAACAACATAAGTCTATTCGACACCGTTTTTAAATAAAATGTATTTTAAAAGTATAAAATGAATTTATACCCATCCTTATCTTGTAACCACCATTAGATGAATGTTAATATATTAGTTAATATGTTGAAATATCACATATTTTCATAATTGCCTTTTTAAGGTGATTAATTTATTATGATAAAATATACAACACCTTAAAAATAGTTCTTTAAAAAATATTATTTTAATCATATTAAACCATTTCTTTTAATAAAAAATCAACCAGTATTGTATCCAATGACTATATATTCCAAATGTTCATATAAGTCCAAAATATATATAATTAGAATGGCTATATAATCCCAATGACCATATTACATTTCTATATAATTTCACATAAATCCATAAAATCGTTACTCTCTCATTATTTTAATAATAATTCTACTTCTTAACCTTTTATATGTAGTTGTGATCGGGGTTATGATCTTCATGGTGGACCACAAGGATAAAGATTATATTCTTGTGGTATTTTTATATATTTTTACATTTATTCCAATTGTATTTTTCTTATTATGTATTATTATATAATCCACATAATATATTAATTTTTATCTGTAATTATAATATTTTATCTCAATAAAACATATCACTTTTTATTTTATTTCATTGTTGTGTGAAACATAAGTTATCAAAAAAGTTTTTTTAAAAAAATATACATTCTAAAATTTATGGGTGCTACAAAAATAACCTCTTCATACATTCTTGATTCTCTGAGTATTGACTAACCAAGTTGATGAATACATCACATGTCATTCATCTAGAATATGATCACATCACATGTACCACATCCAAGTAGACTAGAATATCATATTTACCTTTCTAAGTATGACCATAAATTTACTTAGTCTATCTCAATCAAGGTCCCATATTCCATACTCATCATATGAGAGGAAAATTTCCATCTTAGTTAAGATCCAACTGACAACATGATCAATAACATACTCAACCACCTCCTGATTAACTAAGCCTCAAATCTTGCATAAGAAATGTATCTTAGTATAAAGGTTCTCATGATAAGTATCTCACCAACATCAGGTATTTGGGACTCAAAAAATGAACCATACACCTTAAGTATACCAAATAAAGAGTGTATAAAAATCCATGTGGTATACTTCATGGGTCATCTAGTACAAAAAACTTGTTTTGTTCCTCATGAGAATATTTTGTATCCCAATACAAGAATCATACTCATGTTAATATTAGAATTTCTTCATAACCTATAATACTCCATGATGAACATAAATTAGGGATAAATCAAATTCATACATTAAGAGGTCAGTTATCATTATACTTCACAAAATATATGTCAATATATACATATATACAGCCAACTTGAAAGAATAATAATGTGGATATTTCCATTTGTACTATATAATATTTTTTATATTCTTAAAAATTTATTGAATATTTTTTAAAAACCATACATTACACACTTTTCTAATATATCATATATGTAATACTGCCAAATCAACCTTATATCTATTTCAATTTTAGTGGTTTTTTTAAAATTGTCAAATATCTATGTGGTTTTTGTCACAATGCTATGTAATCACCAGATAAAACCATACCACTAAACTTTTTAATGATTAACATCTATAAATTAATTTAGTATGAATAATGGTTATATTTAAGAATCATATTCTCCTCTAATGGCCTGAAGGCCTTCATTTTTTTATTGGTTTTTGATAATCCACCTTTCAATGGGTGAGGTGGAACCCTTACAAGGCCTTAAGGCGTAAGTATTAAATGGCCCATAGGCCTTAGAGGAATTCATTGCCAGTAGGCTTCAAACATTAAATAAAACCCAGACTAACTACATGGAACTGCTCCTCCCCAATATCTTAATTTTCAACTTCTTAAACATATTCAAATTCTTTAACTTCACAACAACAAATGTTATTATGTTAATAACTTATGTTGTCTACTCATAATTATTCTAAGTACATCATCATCATCATTCATAAAACCCTTTCCATAAAACTTTTTCTTATAATCTCTTTTTTTCTTTTCTTTTGGATAAACAATGAAACTATTCACATAAATTTTTCACCTATATATCATAAACTATTTTAGTATGTAAAGTGAAATTTCAGTTTTTTATGATAACTAAATTTAAAAACTTATATTTCTCTTTACCATCATACCCTAATATTTTTTAGGATATTAAGTGAAATACACTTTTAATTTTTACTGGAATAATATTTTATTTGTTATCTTTGGACTTATCTAAGTCCAAATATACTCCCACAAACCTTTTAGATACTATATTATCTTTAATAAATCATACTAAGATATACAAACCCCTTTGTGTTTAGGAAATAACTCTTATTTCATTTTAATAAGAATATTTAATAAATTAACTATTTTATTCATATAATATATAAAATTCTATGTTTTTGGAGAATTTTCTTAAAGATAATATTGTTATTTAAAATATTCCACCAATAGTGGTGGAATATAAATTCATCATATTTTGACAAAATTTTGGATAAACATATTTATCCTCAATAAAATATTTCCATACTTTTATTATTATAAAGTATGTTATAGGGTATAGTGAATCATAAACCGTGTGTATTGAATCCGTTATATCATATTGTCCATAATAACTTTTTATTATCAAACAAATCTTCTTATCATATAAGAGAAAGGAGATGAAAATAAAAATCCTTTATTAAAATCCATCGGATCTTGATATACTCCTTTACTTTCAAATATTTGATATAATAATGCTTTAATTCATCACTTGAGTAAAAACTACAAGCTTTATAAAATCTTCCTTGAATTTTTAACTATTGTATACTCATAATATTTTTCAATTATACATTGGTATCACATAACCTTTAAAACTGAATAATTGATTTCTATAACATTGATACCTAACATGGACATTCTATGGAGTTTTTTAAACTCCTTCGAGTATTTTAGACAATTACATCATATGAAATCATTACTTCTCTTTCCTGATAACACTACTATATTTCAATGAACTAATATAGAAACTCAAAGAAACTTTATTATACTTTACAACTTACTTTTCTTTTTTAGGTTTGAAATTTTACCCACTTGTACTATCAACATAATATCGGAACCTAGACATCATATTCCCAGTTCATCCATTATCACCACTTTGTGAATATTAGGAAATATTTTCTTGAACTCATTAACATTATTGGAACATTTCCAATATAATAAATTCTATAGTTAGAATAATCCTTATATGAAACCTCCAGTCTCACTAATTTATTAACATACCAAATCATATTGAGTATATGAGTAGAGACTAAAATTACTTAGTCCATTTTTCATATTATTCCTTTGAAACCTTGAATGAATCGTTTTATGCTTCTCTTAAGAATTTATATACACAATTTAAACAACTTTAATGGTTTGTTTATTTAGGAAGGTGTTTATCTTGACCGATAGAATTTCTATACTTAATAATTTTTCTTAAGTTATGAGTCTTGGGAGTTTCTTACATTATGCTTCTTCTTCTCAAGGTTTGATTTCAAAGATAATTTTTATTATTATGATATCATTTATCTATAATATAATCTTTTATCAGATGAGTATCATTTTTTTCAAATATTTATTAAGGGGTTTTTTTAAATATTCTCCCACTAAAATGATAAACCCCTTAAATTCTCCATACCCATTAATAGGCCAAGATCCATATTTCACTAAGAAATTAGTTTGTTATGGATTTTCTCACATCAATTAGTTATTCAAGTAGTGTATCATCCCAATAATATTATATATGACTCTAAAATAGTTAGTAAAACAACTCTTTACTCAATCCATCATATGAATAAACTCAAATTTATTCCTTTGATAACCTAATCCTATTAGGGTATCCTAGATAAGTGTAACCCAAATAAAATTCCAAGAATAAACACATAATCATATTAGGTCCACCCAATACTTTCTCTCCTTATACAAGATAATCTAGGGGAACCCAACTATATCATGACCTACCCAGTTGGATGATTGAGGTCATGACAAGTGATTCTTTGGAAGGAATCTGACACTTAGTATTTTTAAGGGTATTTTAATCTCACCATCTTGTCTCATGTTACTCTTTTTATATATGCATAATTCTAGTGATTTAATTTGGAATAATATTCCTTCCACTAAATAAATATGTTCAAACCATATTGATGTGTAACTCTTTACATGACTCATAGCTTGATATACTAACCCAAATCAAAAGAAAATTATATTCACACATATCTAAATGTATCCTATGAATAAGGTTCTTGGAACTCTTTCATGTAATTGTTTAGAATTATATGAAATCAATAATCTTTACATGAGTAAGCCTAGAGCCACATATTTTCAACCCCCACTTTCCTAGAATAAGGAATAATTCTCAAGGCTAGTGGGAAGTTTTACCAAAATTCCCTCTACCCAGAGATACTTTACTCAAGTGAGGTCTCAGTTACATCATAATTATAACAACTAATATGTATAAATCATAATTAACTACATAATTCAAATTCATAACTCAATACAAGTCAAATTCAAGGTATAAAAAAACTAAATCAATTTACATACCTAACATGTAACTCCTTATATACATGTATGACAATTTATCGAAGCGGTATAACATTTAAACTAAAGTATACATAACAATTTATAATATAAAAATTATATCTATGAATTAAATAAGAAATAATAAATAAATAAATAAATCACAAATGTAAACACGAGATAAATATTTATGAAAAAATTATAAATAAACAATTATAAATTCTTTATAATTTATTATGGGAATTCCATGATTAGATAAATATAAACACATTATATTTATTCCCTAATATGAACACCACCATACTATCCATCCTTAATATTATTAATTATATGTAATTTACCTTAAATATATAATATTCAATGAAATATAAAGATTTTATATTTCAATTTCTATAATATAAACATTTTACATAATCTAAATATCACACATTTAATATTATTTAAACCTTTGATAAAATAATTTATTAAAAATCATTTTGATATGATTTAAATAATTTCATTAAATAAGGCACTTTTAATTTGAATGATTCAAATTAAAAATTGTGAAACAATTCATAATTTTAAATATAAATTAATTTATATTTAGACTTATTTTTTAATTTATAAACACTTTATAAATTGCCCTTATAATTTCCATATAAACATTTTTTATCTAAATTATAAATACGCTATATAACTTTGAAAAGTGTATTTAATATTAATATTTAATAATATGTAATATTTATTAATAAATGTTGCATTAACATTTAATTAATTAATTATAAAAAACTATAGTTAATTAATTTATAAACACTTATAATTTAAAAATATCCCAAAATATCTTTCATTATAATTTATAAAAAAATTATAAATTATATAATCCAATTTATAATAGAATTTTAATAAAAAAATTACCAAAATTTATTTAATGATATCAATGTAATCATAAAATATGATTGATAAGGTTGCACACTTATGTATCAAGGTTTTCACTTCTGCAAAAAAGGAAAACCTCTTATGTATTCAGGGCTCTAGTGATATAACGCTTACACACCTAGACCCTTACATATTAAAGAGTGACCCTTACATATCATAGAGTAGCCCTTATATATCGAAGAGTGTCCCTTATGTATCACTTATTGTATTTGATGATATATGTTATATCGTTTTCCCGAATGGAAGGCCTTCTTTTTTATTTTACTATAGATAATCCCCCTTTTAAGGGATGAAGGGGAACCCGTACATGACCCGTAGACCCAAGGCACAAGGCCCAACACGACTCACAATACATAACCCAAAGGCCCAGAGGTATACTATGCCCTAGCTTCTACATCATTGATCACCTAGCTCCACGCCTTGCATTGCTGATCGGCTAACATTGCCCCGTACAAAGCTACACGGTGCCTGGTCCCGATGGCAGTTTCCATACCCTCTCATTCTTCCAATCTGGTAGATCTACTTCTAGTGAATTCTAGTCTTGTTGCTCTGATCCTCTTCTAGGGCCTACTCTGTGTGAACTAGGCTACTCCATGGTCTTTGTGGCCCGAAGGCCCTGAGGCCCGAAGACCTTTGATGACCCAAAGTCCCTGAAGACCCATAGGCCCAAACCAGTGGCCCGAAGGCCCAAATTGGGTGAATAGTTCTGGCTACTGCAGTATTGAACAGTGCCTACTACAGTACTTCTATATTAACCCAGAAATTCACCTCCACCCGGTTTTGAACCTGGGTCTCTTGGATGCCAAGCAAGAGCCCTTACCACATGGGTACGAGCTCGTTGGTGATATATATTATATCATTATTATGACATGATTCTCTATTTTCATGTAACCCATATTTCAGTCGTAGCCTACAATATCACCTATATTGTAACTTATAGCACAAACAAAACTATGGGTTTTGATGTATTATACTCTATGATACACACCAGTCATACCCTATGACTAAGAAATGTACATTATGTTATCTTATAATGAAATGTCGAGCAAAGGTAGCACACATTATGTTATCCTTTAATGTAATTCCAAGCTCTATGTTGAGTTTTTTTACCACATAACATTATGCCATTCATTATTATTTATTTCAAAAACCATGATTTCAAGAATAAAAATGCATGGTATGGCTATGATATCATTGAAAGGTTTCTAATTATATTTTAATGATTAAACTAAGTAGTGTAAAGGGTTTGAAACCATAAAAACCAAGATCACCATACCTTTGAAATTGAAATCAAATGAAACTAGAAATGAAGAATGTATACCTTACATCAGAGTACACTACTACCATTTCCTTTGTTTAGTGCTTAGTGAAGATCGCTAGGTAACAACCAAAAGGATATTCCCTTTAAGGAATATCCATGGGTTACACTTAATCACTCAAATGATTTTGGGTAGGACCTTCCAAGATTCCATGATATTCTAGTATCTCATGGTGCTAAGGGGGATGGAAGAAGAGAGCTTCAGGGGGAGTATCTACCATAGGATTGATAGAGAATTACACACACCATAATCATGGACTATAATAATTTATATTGGATACAAGGATCCTCTCCAAAACCATGTATTTACTCATGTGTTTCATAAATGCATGAGTAAATGCCTTCAGTTACATCTCATGTAACCCTCGACTGTACACTCTCCCACTCATTTCATCTTATGAAATGGCTAATGATTAATAGGCTAGGTGTAGGATATTTGAGTGATAACTCGTTAACACTTCATTACCTTAGATGAATCATAGTAGTTCCAAATAAATCATACCTTATGATTCATGGCACTAAGATTCACCCATGTTATATAATGCAACTATATAAGGTAGACAATACGATATTTATATATCATAAAATATGATATTACCTAAAGGAAAATAATTAAGCATTTTTTATTATGTATGTCATAATTTTTGACATATCATATCATATTATATGATATCAAATGGATGTAGGGCATATTCTATTAACCTGAGGTCTATATAAAGGGGAAAAGGCATTACTACTGGAGTGATCAGTCATGTGATCCTTTCCTGATCACTCATAGCCAATTCTCTCTATTTTTATCTCCACCACCATCCTTTTTCAACCAAGGAACTAGAATATTGTAGTTGCAAGGAGGTTACCATCCAAGAATTGGGTGATTAAGATCAAGTCATGGATACACCATGTATATAAGAGTATATTGGTTATTTCTAGTAAACTTCATCAAGGATTGATCAAAGACAACAATAATAGTCATCTTTAATGTAAGGTAAACATTATTTATTTTTTATGCATGATTTTAGTTTTAATAATATTGTGATCTTAGGATTTGAGGTTAATATTGTATTTTATTACCTTGAGAAAGTTTCATTGGAACCTTAGAAACCCTTCAAGTTTCATAGTCATATTTTCAAGAGAACAAGCCACGAAATGAATGTTTCTTCCTATAAGGGTCATCTGACTCTTCATTGAATGTCCGTGTATATTTTCAATTATTATTCATTCCATTCCTAAATCAAGATGACCTGATTAGTAAAATATTAAATCCATATTTTTCAATATGTTTTACTACCATGTGTCTTTTGATCACATTTATATAACTATAATTCAATACAAATGATAACTTTGGTAGTTTTTGTCATGAACCAACCTGGATAACCCACCTAAACAGTACCCAAATCAATAATGACATGGTTCAAAGGAAATTCTTGATCCCTATAGACTATTGGCTAGTTCCTAGTCATCACATACAAACAATAGTGACTGGTTTCACCCTAAAAATAACTCATCAAGAAAAAGTAGCAGATAAGAATCAATAAACAGTCGGTATGCCAATCACTCCACAAGAGAGGAGTACAACAAGTAGAAAATTATAGTTACCAAAAATGGTACATCAACCAAATTTTTCACATCAAAACATCAATACAACAACCCATAATCTCTATGCAACAAGTTGATCACATGCTCCACCAGTCAATGCTAACTTCTAAGGTCCCATTAATCAAGAACACCACTACCTCCAATCATTACCTTTCCTTTCCCTAGAGATAATATAAGAAAGTATACAAACACTAAAATAAAAATTTTGGGTGTGAGTAACAAAACCTAGTAGAATATCACCAATAATTCCATAAGAAACTCATATCAAATAAACAAAATATGCAAAATTTTAAATAAAACATAGAATGGAGATATTTTTACAATTCATAATGAAATATGTTTTTAAAATAATTTCAATGGCTAGTGAAAAATTGTTATAAAATTTCATTTTTATAAAAACTGGTAGATATAAGCATCTTTTTCAAAAAAATCATGAAAAAAAATTTCTATCAAAATATGCATGAATAATCACTTCAATTAAACACAAGCATGTATAATTATTTTCAATCATAGCACTGTAGTAATAATTTATGGGGTTAGTTAGTTTTGGTAACAATGTTCCACAAAATCATGATGAAATGTGGATCTAGGTGTGCACACACTCCCTATATCTAAGGCCTAGGGGGAATAGGATAGAATCCCAAAGAATAAACTCCACACCCTCATGATAGTTTAGTATCATTGTCATCATCAATACAGTACTAGATAATAGTTTACCTAGTGTGTATATCCTCCTACCTAACTAACTAAGCTCCCATGTGCTTTAAGGTAATCAATAATACTTAGGGATATCATTCATTTCAATCAAACTCAAATCATTTCAATCATCATTTTATTCAGCCCCAAGTTTAAGTTTCAAAACATGCCATTTCATTTCAAAAAAAACAACATTAATGGTTTTCATAAAAAACTAATGCCTTTAAAATAAAATCATTTCATTTCAAATCATAAAACATTTAATGCCTTTTTATTCTCAAAATTAATCATTAATATAATGCTTCAAATCACTCAATTCAATTCAAGATCATTTTTCTAAAATCACACTTTATTTAAAAATATATTTTCAATGAGAAAAAAATTATGGTTCCTACTCTATCGGGGAAGAAAGACTTGTGATTTTGAGATTCCCTTTAAATCATAAAAAAGAATTATTTTCAATCTTATTTCACCTAGATTCATGGATTCCTTCCACCTAGAATGGGAAAGATATTTTAATTGTGTGATTTGTGAATTGAATGGTTCTTGAAAGAATCCTAAGAAAAATATAATTTGAAGGGTGTCTTGAAAATAGTGAAGAGAAAAGGAATTTAATTTTTGGAGGCTCTTTATAGAGCTGATGTTAGTCCTTATAAGCTTCCTAAGCCTTATTATTTCGAGAAATCAGATGATGGTTGCTTTTTTGTTGCAGCATATCCAAAATCACTTAAAAAAAGAATGGATTTTTGTAAATTTTTTGTTCTTGGAAACATGATGTATTCCAAAGGGGAAAAGTTGTGTTCCTATAATGATATTAAAACAAGTTTATCATGTTTCAGGGGAGGAAAATATTGGAAGTTGATTCCGATAAGTAGAGGTTTCTTCCATATCTTATTGATAATCAAAAATGATTTAAAAGATGTTTAGAATATTGGTAATGTGATTCTAAATATTGGTACTCTAAGGGTATCAGAATGAAACATTAACTTCAATCCCTTCACTCAAATTAATTCAATAACGTAAATTTGGATTCCTCTCCATGGCTTGAATTGGGTTTTTTAGCACCCCAAAATTCTAAATGATATTGTAACTTGTGTTGGAATTCTTCTAAAGATTGACCACCACATAATTAATGGTAAAATTGGTATGTGTGCTAGAATCCTTGTTGAATCTAATCACGATGTTAAACCTCCATATGTGCTTTTCTTAATTTCTAATGATATTAAGATTGTTGTTAAAATAGAGTATGAATTTTTCCTCCATTTTTTGATTTTTGTAAGATTATTGGACATAATATATTTAATTGTAGGCATATTCAATGTAAATTTAGGCCTTCTATTAATCCAGATGAATGGAAAGAAGTAATTAGATGAAATAAAGGAAAATATTTTTTTCTGTATAAAAATTAATCCCTAAGGAAATTTGAAATATGAAGATGGGTTAAAAAACAAAAAGTTTCTTTTGATATGAAAGATGTTAAAGGAAAAAAGTTGGGCCTCTCTTGTTGATGAGGAAAATAAGGAGGATGGTATAGGTCCCTCCAGTAAAAATATGGATACAAAATTATCCCAAATTAATGTTGATAAAACTATTTTCTTCTATATTTATATAGAGGTAATGAAAACTGTTAAGTCAGTACAAGATGAATCTTTAATTTCTACCTCTACTCATTTTAATGCCTCTTCCAATTAGCCTTATGAAAATTCCCTCTCCGTAGATATTCATGATTCTAAGGAAGAGAAACAATTACTTATTATATCCAATAATGTTCCTCTTATAGATTTAATTGATAAATCAATAGGCAGCCTATCTGATCATTCTGTGTCTAACTTACATCATGATATTTCTCGGGATGACATAAGTTTCAGTGTTGATGTTAGAAGATCCTCCCACTATACTGATAGTTTCATTATTCCTTCAGTGCTTTATTACCCTTATTTTGGTAAATATTTTATGAATACTATTTAATCAAATATTAATAAGAAAACTATAAATACAAAGAGCTCAAATGTTTTAGTCAATCAGGATTCCAATTCTGTTAATATGTTGGAGACTTATTCTAAATCAGTAACAATTAAATTTTATTATTAAATTTATTCCAATAAGGATATTTCTTTAGCCTTATCAAATCCTAGAAATAATCTTCCTAAAAAATAGAAAAAATAAATAAGGATGATAAGAAATCCATTATTACTAGACAATCAACCAAAAATAAAAAACTTGGTGAGAAATAAAAAGGAGGTCCTCCCTCCAAACACATTTTAAGATAAAAATCCTTTTTTGGAATTGTTAGAGGATCTCCAATCCTGAGACAATAATAGATCTTAATATTTTTATCAGTAATCATAAACCTAATATTTTGGGTTTTTGATCCAAATAAGATCTTCTAGGAAATGGGTACTTCTTTTGATAAATTGGGTTATCAGTTAATTAGAAAAAATCTATATTGAAATGACACTAAGAGACTTTGGGTTCTTTATCTTCATAGACTAAAATTAATTTACTCTATTATTTACTCAAATTAGATGGTTTATTTTAATTTAAAATATGAAGGAATTATTTATTTTTGTTCCATCATTTACGCCTTTAATGGATATCATGATATAAGAGAACTTTGGAAAGTCATTTTGGATAATAGTATCATTATAAAATTCCCATGGATTCTTCTGGGGGATTTTAATTCTATTATTAATCTTGATGAAAAACTTAGCATGTGTACTTATTCTACCTCAATTAAAGAATTTAGATACTATATTAAGAACAGACTTTTCTATAAAATCACCCTTGTTGGATAAAAGTTTACTTGGTATAGAATACACCTTCACATTGTTTTTTACAGCAAATTAGATAGGGCTTTTATTAATGATACATCCCTCAATATATGGTCCTCTATTTCTTACTCCACCCTTGCTAAATTTAACTCTAATAAACACCCTATTTTGTATAAATTTATTTCCAAAATAGATATACCACCTTTACCCTTTATATTTAATAATTCTTAGACTAATGAAACTGAATGTAAACTTCTAATTTAGGATACTTAGAGATCCTTTAACTTTAAATATGATTCTCTTTATTGTGTTTTAAAACTTAATATCCTTAATAAAAAATTTAAATCATGGAGTAAGAATTTCTTTAGTCACATTGATGAAAAAATCTCATATATTTAATCCTTCCTTATTTCAATCTAAGATGAAAACACTGGAAATTATTTTTTTGCTGGTCTTGAAGAGGAGAAAAAGGTTACTTGTGATCTGAATATGTTACTTTATCTAAAAGAGAGCATACAGAGGGAAGCTTTTAAAGTGAAATGGGTCAAGGGTGGAGACATAAATACCAAATTATTTAACTCTATTAAAAGGATAAGTAAAATTAATAGGCATATGGACATTCTTTCTGATAATGGAAACTTCTTTGAAAATAGGAAAGACCTTTCATCACATGTTGTATCCTATTACATGAGAATTTTTTTTGCTTCTAATACTTCTAATGAGTCTCTAGAAGACATCATTAAAAAACTTGTTACCTGAGAGGATAACTCTAATCTCTCTACCAATCCTCTTTCTTTTGAAATTAAGGAGGTTGTTTTTAGTCTGAACTATAGAATCTCTCCTAAACCAGACAGTTTTACAAATTATTTTTTTCAAATTTTTTGGGACACTATCCACATTGATGTATTCAGATTAGTTAATCACTTTTTAAAAAATGTTCAGCTTATATAGGTAATTACTTTTAAATTCCTAGACTTCATCCCTAAAATTTAGAATGTTAATTAAATACACCTCTTTAGACTAGTTTCTCTTATTAACACAATTTAAAAAAATATTGGAAAGGTTCTAGCCAATAGGCTTACTAAAATTTCCAACCATATAGTTTCTTCAAATAAATTTGGTTTAATACAAGGTAGAAAGATGCAGGATTTCCTTCTCATGGATTCTAAATTTGTTAGTATCCTTATAAAACCTTCCATATTAGGTAACATTGCTATCAAATTATATGTTAAAAAATACTTTGACACTCTTGATTAGGGTTTCATTTGTGATGTTTTAAATAAGTTTTGTTTTAATGATATATTTTTTAATTGGGTTAAAATCCTAGTGATCTATTCCCACATTTAGGTTTTTATAAATGGATCCCTTAAGGGATAATTCACTTTTATAAGAGGTGTCAGGAAAGGATATCCCCTTTTAGTTATTATCTTCTCTGTTGCAAAAGATTACTTGAGCAGACTGCTTCTTAGATTAGTGACTGAGAATAAGATCATATCCATTAGAGCTGTTAGAAGTATTATTTCTCTTAATCATCTTTTTTATACTAATGAAATCATTATTTTTATCCAAGGGGATAAATGGAACATCAAGAATTTAAAAAAATCTATCCTTTGATATGAGAAAGTTTCAGTCCAGAAAATTAGTTGGGATAAATAATTTTTTTTACTTTGGTAAAATAATTCCTATAACTAGGAAGATGAACATCATCAATGAGATAGGGATTAGAGAATGAAATTTTCCTTTTAATTACCTTGGTGTTCTTATGTTTTTGGGTAAGCCTCGGGATGGTTATTTTTCTCACATTTTAAGTCAAATTAGGAACCAATTATCCTCATAGAAAGGCAAATTGTTATCAATGGATGGTCGTATTTGTCTTGTTAAAGCTAGCATTGTTTCAAGAAAAATTCATGGTTTAAAAATAGCCAGCCTCCCTCATGAAAAGTATTACATCTATATCAAAAAAAATATTTAGATTGGAAGCATTCTCTAAAGGAAAATTGTTATTGCCCCATGGGAAAATTGTTGTCAACCAATTGATTGTGGAGGGATAGGAATTAAAAATATCACCAAATTCAATCATGATTTATAATCTAGTCTTATGTGGAGACTTATTAATGAGAAATATAAAGGTATTACCTTTTTAAGAAAAATGTTTCATGGTAAACTTAAAGCTGGAAATGTCAATTATATGAAATCCTCCATTTATCCAGCCTTTAAGAATTTATATTCCTCTATCATGGATGATGCTCATTAGATTTTCAGCACTCATTATTCTCTTAATTTCTAGAAGGATAATTGGGTTTTCACCCCCTATCCTTAGCAATATTTCATACCATTAAATTTCTTTTGATTCCAACATTTTTATTAAAGATCATCTTGAATTTCCTATTAACAACCTTCCTACTGAGATTAAAGAAATAGTTATAAAATATAATTTTATTGGTTGGGATAATATTCTTATTTGGGAACACACCGTTAATGAGATGTTGTCTTCAAAATCTTTATATCAAAAACCTATTCTAGAAAATAATAATAATTGAATAAAGAACCACAATAAACTTTGGATTCTTTCATCTCGTTTTACTCTTGCATAGAGAATTTTTCATTAAAAGATACCCAATAATATTTTTTTACAATCTATTGGAATTAGTATTTGTTCAAAGTGTGTGCTATGTAATTAACACCAGTATGACATTTATCATCTATTTTTAATCTATGTTATAGCCTCTACCATGTGGACTGTTATGGATGACCTATTCTAGGTATGGTTACCTCAATATTCTATTATTTATGATCACTTATAATCCTACTTTCAGTTACATATTTCATAGAAAATAAAACAATTGTTGAATTTGGCTTGTGTGGAGATACTTTACATAATATATAATAGCTCTAATAGGTTCATCCATGAAGGAATACGATTCAATATTTAATATTCTCTTATGCAGATTCTTGTTATTGTAAAAAGGGGGAATTATTTTCAATATGGATTTTGTGAAAATTCTCTACATGATTTTATTGTTATAAAATAATTTATAATTTTAGGTAATTTTTACCCTCCTCGTGGTACTTTAGAATTCTTATGGGTCTTTTCTTTTCCTAGATGGATTAAATGTAATACAGATGATGATTCAAGAGGCGATCCAAGTCATGTTGGGAATGGTTCCATCTTTAGAGATGACATAAGAAAGGATTTGGGTTATCTCTATGGACCTTGTGGAACTACTACTTTTCTAGATTCATAAATACTTGGTATCATTAATGTGGTAGAAGTGGAACAAAATCACATATGGTTCAATCTTTTTCTTGAGTGTGACTCTACTATTATGGTGTGGGAAATCAGAAATGGAATATTTTATTTATCTTGTAAGATTACTGATATGTGGATAAATTGATTAGAATATCTTTCATCTATTAATTATATCATTACACGTACTTTTCATGAAGAAAATCTTGTGGATAATGTATTGGAAAACAAATAATTTGAGGCTAGTGAAACTATTTGGAATAATTATGTTCCTACTAGTATCTTTTATTTTTGGCATAATGATTTTTATAAAAAGTCTCATTTTAGACTCTTGTAAATATTTTAACTTTTAATAAGATGACTTTCCATTTTGGGAATTTCCATCTACGACAAAAAAAAAATTTTGAAGGAATTACATCACACATTCCATGTCATTCCAAAATCATTTATCAAAGACTCAAATCAAGATTTGGAAATCAATTGGAAATTCATTTCAAATTAAGCAATCAATAATGGTTTTCAATTATAGGAATTGCCTTATGAAACCACCAACCCCAGTTCATGATCTTAACAAACACCTAATAATGGATCTACCAATGGAGAGTCAATGGATATAATAAATAAATAAAGAATCCTAAAAACACAATTCTTACATAATAATATCTAATTAAATGTTTATAGAATAATGAGAGAGATAGAAAATGCATACCTAAATTATCATCAAAAAACTCACAATGACCAATGAAGACTCGATCAATGAAACTAAATTTCATGAAGGTTATATAAGAAATATAATTATATTATGTCATAAACTATAAATATAACATTAAAACCTCCAGTATATGATTTTGTTCAAGAGAAGAAAGTGAGATCTAGAAGTTGAATGAATAATTAAAATAAACGGGAACTTTCCTTTGAGAATCTAGATCCAATAGTCAAATATCCATCAAAACTGATCACTGGGAGGTAAGGGATCCCCAAAATCTCCAAGAGGAGTATCCTTGGTTGATATCCTAATATAAAATGATAATAATGTGGAAATTAGGGTAGGTATCATGCCATGAAAATAAAAATTTAGAATAAATAAAACACATTGCATGGTTTGGCTACATGGTTAAAAAAACCATGCACTAACTATCCACCCCTTTCTATTACACTAGAAGAGTTTCATGGTTTGGTTGCACGGTTTGACGAACCATACACCAATCATGTATAACCCCACTATCTCAATCCATGTAGTTTGAGTGATAGGTCGTGTGGTTGGTACTAACCATGCACCTAACCATGCGCCATCCTCTGGGTCTCAAACATAAGGTGAATAGTTTCATGGTCCAACCTTCACGATTTTCTCTAACCATGAGCCAACTGTGAATTGGCCCAAAAACCTATAAATTTTTCCAAAATTCTCCCAAAATAACCCATGATAAGACCCAAACAAAATATTATCAAAAAAAGTAATGTAAGTGCCTGAAAGTGGGTGTTGGTATGTTATAGTTCTCTCCATCATAAATTATTTTTGTCCTCATAAATCCTATCAATAAGACTCTATCGAAAATAGGTGAGGACACTTCTCTCTCATCAATATCTCACGCTCCCATATCTCATGAGAAGAAAAAAGATACTGCCACAACACCCAAACTAAAGGAATGGATTTACCATGAAGAACTTTTATCTGAGAATCGAAAATCTGAATCGGCTAATTGGTCGCAGACATATATAGTTCCACATCAATCTCCTCCCAACTAAAACATGAGATGTGTTTGAAAGATACTTTTTGATCAAGGACACCTAAAACACATTATGGATTGATGTCATTTGTGGTGGAAAAAACAAATATTATGACACCTTTCTAATCCTCTCAACAACATCAAATAGTCTCATGTATCTTGGTTCCAACTTCTCTTGTCTTCTAAGTCATTGATGACCCAACGGAGGTAAAACTATCAAAAACACCTATTCACCAATAGAGAGCTCCAAAGGATTCCTATGAAGATCAATATAATACTTATACTAGATTTTTTGTCATTACCATTATCTATTGAATCAATTGAATCTTTATAATATTTTGGACCAAAATAAGTCCAACCTGGGAAGCTTCACCAATCTATGACCAATAAAGTGAATATTTGCAAGGCCGACCATACAAGTCATTAAAGGGTTACATTTTAATGGATGTTTGGTAAATATTATTATAGGAAAACTCAACTATCCCCGAATGGAAATCCCAAGATCATTCAAATTCAAGGACATAATCATGAATCTTGTCCTCTAGAATCAGTATAACACGTTCTGTCTAGCCATATGTGTGGGGATGGTATGCCATGATCAACTTTACCAGGGATCCATTCACCTCCTGGAGGCCTCACTAAAAGTAATAAGTGAAATGGGGATCTATATCAAAAACTATGGTAAAAATAACTCCATGTAATATAATAATCTCTTGCATATAAAAATTTCCCAATTCCTCAACTTTGTTCATATTAAAAATAGGAATAAAGTGAGATGATTTGGTCAATCATCCAATCACTATCCAAATTGAATTCTTTCCTAGAGGTGTACAAAAAAACCCAAAAACAATTTACATTGATATATCATCCCAATTCTAAGTCAGCATAGGACTCGGTTGAAGCAAACCAAAAGTATTTTGATAATCTTCCTTAATTTTATGACAAGTATAATAATGAGAAATAAAATAAGCAATGTCTCATTTCATACTTGGAAACCAAAAATGAAACCTCATATCATAAAACATTTTTATTGTGCTTGGGTGTACCACCCACTAGAAATGATGATAATATCCCATCATAGACTTCCTCATAGGTAACAGAACAATATACCAGTTTCTGAAGAAAATGATACACTCAGAAGACATATATCATTCACAAATGGTCTCCCCGCCATATAAAGAATCCCTAATTCCTCAAAACTCACAATCAAGATGCTATTCCTAGAAAATATTATTAATAAGAGATGATTTCAACTAAAAACTTAACAAAACAACATCGGTATCATCCTATCAGACTCCCAAATTCATAGAAGCAAAGAGAGCTATTAGATTCCATTCCTTAGAAGATTCTTTCATGACTTGGGATGGAAGTTTCCTACTATGAGCATCAGAAATGAAATTTCCCTTACCATGGGTGTAGGAAATGTCAAAGTTGAAATACTATATATAGAGACCCTTTACTTTCATACATTAACATTACATTAATTTTTTGGAAAAATTAATACATTATACAAACAAATTCCCAAATACCATAGTGGTATAGTGCCTTTGGAAACATGAAAACATAAAAATTAATACATAAGTGAGAAACATTATCTCCCAATACGTTCTTATTGACTAGTACCCTTATTAAACACATTAAAAATTATACATATCTTTATAACCTGGGTGAAAAGAAACATAAAAAGGGGAGATCTTATATGCTCGGTAAGGGTAAAAAAGGGATACATGTATACATAATCATGATAATAAGAGTATGAGAACATGATAATAAAATTATAAGATCATACGCTACATATCAAAGATCATAAATAGGATTATGAAATAAATATTGATAGTTTATAAGACATGAATCATAAGGAAATAAAGAACATAAGCCATAAAGGCATAACATAGAAATAAAACATGGAATTGTGGAAGACACATAAGCATATAATAATTATTTCCATAATATTCAAAGAATCAATTCCAATGACATATTGGTGGTATGGTTTAATTTCCCATACCATCTTGGTAGTCAGGGTTCGCTCCCATTACCATCTTAGTAGAAAAATTACCATATTTCTATCTCATGAGATATAAATCCTTACCCAATTCATTAGAGAGAGATATAGGTCCCACCCATCTCATAATGAAATCATATATAAATATTCCAAAAGATCATAAACAATCATATCATGAACCATGAAATGAAATGGGTTTCATAAACATTTAATCATATTATAACCTATGGAAAAGAGATAGGTTTCATAATCATTTCATCAAAGCATAACCCATTAAAAGAAGTATGTTTCATAAGCATATAACCCATGAAAGAGAAAAAGATTTCATAAACATCATGTCATAAAACATAAATTATTTAGTGAAATAATATGAATGGATCCTTGGGATCATTTCCCAAAAAGGTATGACTAACACCAATAGATTTCATCTTAGATAGGAAATAATTTGGAAAGATCTTTTAAAAACATTTCTTGAGTAAAATATCCTTTGTTCCTTGAAAAAAATTTCTTTTATTAAAATGTAATGCAATATTAAAAGAAAAAATTCCTTTAAAAATAACCTTATAAGATTATAATGGAATCCTGAATCTATTAAGGCATTATGAAAATGTAAAAATTTCATTTACTTCGTATAAGTTAAAATAAAACATTCTTCTTGTACTTTTGCTGGAAAGGTCAAATGGTACCTCATTAGGAAAACGACAAAAATATTCCTTTCACACATGGGTAAAAATGACTTTAAACCATCATAAATGAATGTTAAACATAATTTGGAAATAATTTTTAAGAAACATGAACATTGATGATAAATATTCCCCAGTAAATACCTATATATAAAAAATCTCGGATAATAATGAGATTCTGAAATTAACCCTTACCTTAGGTCTAGTTTACTTTGTGCATATATGATCCTCCTGTATAATGGTTTAAATAATGTTATTAACTTATTTAATAACAATATTAATTTTTATTATATCATATATGATCACATTATCACCATTTTGTTATAAATATGTCATTATTACTCTTCTTTCAAGTGTTAATTGCTTTATTTTTCTTATGCATGTTTTGTCAGATAAGTCCCAATTTATATGGATAGGATATAGTTATTTCATTTATAGATTAATATTAAGGTAATATATAACATATTTATGAATTATATACATTTATATAATCATTATTTATTAGTGATCATGGATAATGAATCGCATCGTGTCATGGAGACGACAGGTCGTAAGTACACACAAGCAACGATATCATTCCCTTAATTGTGAAATGGTATTGGAGTGGATGGTATATATTTTATTCCAGAATAAATATCACATTATAATTATAATATATTTATTATTTACATTATTATACTCATCCAATTAAAGTGGTAATAAAAAATAGATTTCACCACAGCATGGAGATGGTAAGTTGTACGTACGCACGCGTAGTTATTTCATTTTTCTGTAGAAGAAGAAATACTCTTGAGAGTGTTGGTAAAGGATATTACAAATTATTTGGATATCTCCATCTAGATCTTATCTTAGGAATACTATAGTTGGTCTTTTGAGAATACTAACACCTCCAAAACTTGGTTAAGGATGTTATGAGGATAAATGGTCAGGTTTTGGTCGATCTAGAAGGCTCAAGGTGGTGTGAGGATGTGATGGAGGAGGTGTTTTTATAGAATAGGGTAGGGAACTCTTAGAAACTCTAAAAATATTAAATTAATATAAATTGATTGTCAATTTAAAATAGCTACAAACTGAGTTATTTTAAATATAAGATGATTTTGGGTCTAAATCATCTCAACCAATGATTTTTAGACATGTTTAGGTCATAATAATAACCTTATTTTTTCTTTAACCCTTAGTTAAAGCCTTTAAATTTTACCATAACAACTTGGATTTTTATACTTTAAGGTTAATATATCTACTATAAAATTCCAAAAGAACACCAAATAGATAATTGATTAAATTTTTAACCTTATTATAGTTATTTATCATAATTATATATTTTTATAAATTTTATATCATTTAATAATATATTATTTGTTTTAAAGTATCATTTATGTCAGTTTTGATACTATTTAATATTTGTCTTTTTTACAATATCCTAAAAACATGATAACTTTGAACCAATGTTTAAAATATAACAATAACATATGAAATATATCTATAAAATTCTTGGATGCCATTAATTATGTCAAATTATATTTATTTTAATATTTTTAATATCATTTATTTTATATTTTCTTTAATTAAACAATTATTGCATCATCATTGTGATAGATTTAAATTAAATAATTTCTTCTCTAAAAATTACTAATAAATTATAATGATGATGATAAATTTATTAGATTTAAAATTACTATTTATAGTTTAATTTATCTTCCGTAAAACCCTATATTAAAAATTATTTACTTATTAAAAAATTTTATTATGACATTTTTAACTTATATTTAAATAAAATATAATAAATATCATATTCTCACTCAAGTGGCATAAAAAGGTTATAATTTTGTTTTAAATTTAATTTTGGTTGAAATAAACCTATCCAATGAAATTAGGATAAGTGTTAGGATAATTTTATGATATTATAATATTATTGTTACCTTTAATTACCTAATTTACCCTTAACCGTGATAAATAAAAATTTACTAAAGTTACTATTCATAATGACCAAAAATAAAAGAAACCTATTTAAATAATTTAGACCCTCTAATTCCAAATATGTAATATATTTTTCAAAATTCAAAACATATAAGTTGAAGTAAATAATTTAAAATTAATCTCGCTGACAAGGTGAGAAAATGGGTTATTAATGTTAAAACATGCAAAAGATTGAAATGTGTTTATATCTAAATCCAATGTAAAATTTATGATAATGAACTATATTATATTAACAGATAAAAATTTAATCTAATTTTACTTTAAAACTAACCAAAAATATAATTTAACACTATAAATTATTTCGATGAAAAAAATGTTTTCAATTAAAATTTAGTATTTTTTTACTATTCATCAAAATGTGAAACTTATTAAATTAATACCAAAAATTAAATCAAAGTAAATTTTTATATCCCTATTTCAAAGAAGAATTTTATTTTTGTAAAATAAAATATATATATATAATTGTAAAAATTGGATTTAAAATGGGTTCCCCGTTAAAAGTGATAAATTTCCTTTTTTAAAAAAATATAGGTTTTTATGCATAAAATTGGGTTGGTTCTTATATTATGCCTATAAAATTTATTCGATAAATATAGAAAATATTTAATTGAATATATAACATATATATTTCATTAATATCATTCACTAATTTTAATTAATTTAATTTATTAACACAAAATGACTTTGGGGGCATAAAAATAAAAATAAAAATATTTTATTTATATTTAATTGGTATATATTTTCATTTATAATTAATTGGTAACTAATGAATTCACATTTTCATAAGTTAGTTAATATTTGTCATACCTTTTAATTTAATGGATAGGTTATTATATTATTTAAATAATAATAAAATAATGTTTTATAGAAACTTAGTGTTGCGTGTAAAGCAAGCTAAGTTAGTGTTGCATGTAGCACAAGCTTAACTTGGTGTAGCATATAACACAAGACATCAAAGAAATTTAATTTATTTGAAAAAAAGGTTCACAAAAACTTGGTTTGTTACATTCTACACCCCTTAAAATGAATTTCAACCTCTAAATTTGTCATTCTGAAATAAAAAAATGAGGATACTACTGCCTCATTATATTCTCAAGTTCCCACATAGCTTCCTCTAACTGGTGATTTATCCATAAAAATTTGATCAGGTGAGTGGTCTTGTTTTGGAGAACTTTCTTTGTACAATCTAGAATTTCAACTAGTTGTTCTTCATAAGAGAGATCCTGCTCCAATGGTATGATCTTTGAGTTCAATGCATGTGAAGGGTTAGGTATGTACTTCCTCAAAAGATATACATGGAACACATCATGGAATTGAGAGAGATTTGGAGGAAGTTCCAAGGGATAGGCTACTATGTCGATACAATCAAGAATTTCAAATGGATTGGTATATCTGGGGCTTAGATTCCCTTTTTCCCAAATCTCATAACCTTCTTTCATGGATAAATTTGTAGAAACACATTCTCACCAACTTCAAATTCTATATCATGTCATCAGTTATCAGTATAACGTTTCTGTAGAATTTGTGCTACATTGATATGTTTCTGAATAGTTCTAACCTTCTCATCCATCTCTTCAGCAATCTCAGGCCCCAATAGCTTTATTTCTCTAACTTCATCCCAGCATGTTGGAGCTCTACATTTCTTCCCATACAGGGATTTATAAGGAGTCATCTGAATGCTTGAGTGAAAGATATTATTGTAAGAAAACTCAACTAGAGTAATGTGTTGATCTTAAACACCTTTTAAATCTAGAGAACAATATATCAATATATCCTCTAGGGTTTGAATTGTTCTTTCAGACTGAACATCCATCTGAGGATGATAAGTAGTGCTGAAACTCAATTTTGTATCAAGTTCTTGCTGAAGAATTCACCATAATTTTGAGGTAAACCTCGAGTCCTGATTAGATATAATAAAATTTAGAACTCCATTCAACCTTACCACTTCTTTAATGTATATCTTGTCAATTTGATCCATATATGAGTCTTCTCTAATAAAAATGAAGTGTGCTAACTTATTAAGGTGATCGACTACCATCCATATAAAATTAAACCCTTTAAAGGTTTTGATGAGTCTAATAACAAAATCTATGGTGATGTTCTCATATTTCCATTCTAGTATGGTTAATGGATGCAACATCCCCTTATATTTTTGTCTTTTAGCCTTAACTTTTTGGCATACCAAGCACCAAGATACAAAATCTGCAATATCTCCCTTCATGCCATCCCACCATAAGTATTATTTCAATTCTATATAAATCTTAATACTTCTAGGATGAATAGAAAATAAAGATCTATGAGCTTCCTCTAATATCTCTCTCTTCAAATCTGGTGTGGAAGGAATACATGCAAGGTTCTTGAACCTTATCATTCCATCCTGATCAAGGTTAAATTTAGAAACATTTCTGAACTTCTTTTGTAGCTCTACATCTTCCTTTTGTGCCTCTTTAATATTCACAAGGATTGAGGGTTGAACATTCAATTGAGAAAGATGAGGTTTTTTCCCTTCCGTCAGGATTTCTAGGTCCATCCTTTGTAAATCCAGAAATATTGGATCTTTTGTGATCATCATCAAGGAAAATATAGCATTATCCCTTTGACACAAAGCATTGGCCACCTTGTTTGCTTTCCTAGGGTGGTGATGTATTGAACAGTCATAATCCTTTATCAGTTCTAACCATCTTCTCTGGCACATTTTCAACTCCTTCTATGTGAATACATATTTCAGACTTTTATGATCAGTATATATATCACACTTTTCACCATAAAGATAATACCTCTATATATTTAATGTAAAAATTATTGTAGCTAACTCCAAATCATGAGTTGGGTAATTTTTCTCATGAATCTTCAATTATCATGAGGCGTAAGTGATAACCTTGTTTTTATTAATAAGAAAACATCTCATTCCTTTCTTGGATGCATCACTATAGATCACAAACCCTTCACCACTATAGGGTAATGTACGAATAGGTTCTCTGACTAACCTTCTCTTTCATTCCTTGAAATTTTCCTCACATTCATCTATCTAGAGAAAATTAGAACCCTTTCAAGTTAACTTGGTCAGAGGATTAGATAGTCATGAGAAATTATCCACAAACCATCCATAATATATAGATTAACCAAGAAAACTATATATCTCAGTCATCGTGGTTGGTCTAGGCTAGCATTCAATATCCTCCATTTTTTTGGATCTACTGATATACCATCTCTTGAGATTATGTGAGCCAAAAATGAAACCTTTTGTAGCCAAAATTCACACTATGTAAATTTTTCATATAGTTTCTCCTTCCTTAGGGTCTTTAGAAAAATTCTCAAGTGGTCTTCATGATCTTCCTTTCTATTTGAATAGATAATAATACCATCTATAAAGACTACCATAAACTGATTGAGGTAATCTCTAAAGACTCTATTCATCAAATCCATCAATATAGCAGGGGAATTAGTAAGACCAAAAGGCATTGCTATATATTCATAGTGACCAAACCTTGTATGGAATTTCATCTTGAGTATATACTCCTTATTGACCCTTAATTGATGATATCATAATGAAGTTCAATCTTGGAAAAGTATTTATCTCCACATAGTTGATCAAATAAATCATCAATATGGGGAAGAGGATACTTGTTCTTGATTGTGATCTTATTAAACTCTCGATAATCAATGTAGAGGCTCATTGATCCATATTTCTTCTTCAAAAAAGAACCAGTTCACCCTAAGGTGACACACTTGGATGAATAAATATACTATCAAGGTTTTCTTGGAGTTTATTCTTTAATTCCTGTAACTCAATTGGGGATATTCTATAAGAATTATTTGAAATTTGTGTAGAAGTAGATATAAGCTCTATGGAGAACTCCACTTCACATTTTGGTGTAATACTAGTCAACTATTACAGAATTACATCTACAAAATCATGAATAATAGGAATATCATCGATGTCAATTTTCTCCCCAAACATTTGAGATAAACAGCCCTTCTAAATGGGAATTAATACCCATACACTAGATATAATCTCCTTAGTAATTTTATACTTATCGTCACATCTATAGATGATCATAGGTTAGTTTCAAACATCAAACGTAACTTCCCTTAATTGAAAATTGATGTGGGATTTATATAGATAAATCCAATCAATTCCTAAAATGAAATCAAATTCAACTATAGGAAGAATGACAAGATTTATAGGAAACACATTACCACAAACTTCAACTGGAGAGGAATCATAGACTTGAGATGCAATCATCATACCATTAGGGGTTTGCACTACTAATTCCACATTTAATAATTTGGGTGGTATATTAAAATCCATATAAAATTCTTTAGATATGAAAGAGTGGTCAGATCCAAAATCAAATAATACATTAGAAATTCTATAGTGGATTGTAAGTGTACCTTTCACCACGTCATTATCACATCCCTCGTTAGAAATAGTGATCATATGAGATTTTCCCTTTTCTTTAACTTAAGAGGCTATTTACATCAATTATAATCACCAGCCCTTAGGTTTGGACACTAGTTAGCATAATGCCCATTCTCCTTAAACTTATAGAACTAAAGCATGGGATGTTCATTTTGTGTCACTTTCTCTCCATTTTCATCATTAGTTGACTTTTTTCCATAACTTTGGAAATCAAAAGCCCGATGAACTTCCTTTACACACTTAAAACATTTATTAGAACCCTTAATATAATTTCCTCCATGATTTTTCCCACACTTAGAGCATAAAGGAAATATTCTCTTTTTCTCTTCATGGTTTTTAGATTTACCTTTAAACTTCATATTCCTCTCCATATCAAAACCATGAGATTATTATGTGACTCTAACCTCCATTTAAACCTTGATTTCATAATGTAAAATCTCTTCATAGCTACTAAAGTCTCTTGTGGATAATGACCTTTTGAGACTTGGATTTAAGCCACTGAAGAAAATATTGACTTTACTTTCAGGTTGGATGATAATTCCTAAAGCGTACCTCATAAGTCTCATGAAATTAGCCTCATAGGTATAGATAGATTCATCATCCCTTTTATTCAAATCAAGGAACTCTTTTTCTATATTGGTATAAAGAATCCAAGGAAAGTACTTATTGAAAAATAATTTCTTGAACTCTTCCCGATTCATGGATTCAATTTCATCTTGCTTCCTCGTATTCTTAATTAGAGTCTGCCACTGGTTTGTTTCACCTTATAACTAATAAACATCCATAGTAAATTTCTCATGATCTGAACACTAGATAATGGATAATATCATTTCAGTAGTACTGGACCATTGTTCAATAACAAGTGGATCATAATACCCATTGAAAGAAGGTGTGTGTTGCCTCATTAAATACTCAATAGAATATTGTTCCCTCCTTTTCTTATTTGGAAGTCCACCATGATTCATATATTGAGAAATCTATATGAGTATAGCAACAAGATTTTTCATTCCATCTCCCATAGAATTTGGTTTCTCAGGAGGAAAATCATTGCATTGTCCATTGCAATCAGCATTAATGTTGTTCCTTCAAGTTTCATCCACTGACTAAAACCAAAAGAATAGAGTAAGAAATGTTTATCATAATGAGGAACCACATAATCATGAAAAGTTACTTATATGATGTCTAAATTATGACACCTTACTTAATCTATGAAACCATAAGTTCATCCTAGTTTATTCATTGCCAGCTTATATTTAAATCTTTCATGATGGTTCATGAAGATTTTGTGAATTTTCAAAGCATATCCCCCAGGAGTGTCAAACCAGGTGTGCATCAAGTCCCGTTTTCATATACCAGGTTACGCTAAGTCAGGCCCAACGCACCTTATCGGAGTTGTTACCCCTAGTTACATCTGTTCCAGAGAAATATCCACTTGTAGTATCTAGATAGGGATGTATTTCTAGGAAACCAATCGCTCAATCCTTTACCAAAATTCCAAGACATTTTCCTATACTTTTCCTTATCCTTATACTTATCTATAGAAATTTACTTAGGGTTCTCACTAAGGTTTTCTCATACTAGTTTCCAAAGGTTAACTAAAATTTTTCTATGATACCAACTATAATAACCCTCTCTTTTCATAAATTAACATTACATTACTTTTTTACAAAACTTAATACATTACAAAAACAAATGCCCAAATATTGTAGTATTCTTGTGCCTTTGGAAACATGGAAACATAAACACTGGTACATTAGTGAGCTATATTATCTCTCACTAGGTTCTTCTTAACTATCACCCTTCTTAGACACATAAAACATAATACATATCTTCATAACCTGGGTGAAAGGAAACATAAAAATGGGTGAGCTCATATACTCTGTAAGGTAAACAAGGGAGACATGTAAACATAATCATGATCATAAACATGATCATGAAATTAGAAGATCATACCCTACATATCAAAGATCATAAACAGGATCATGGAATAAATATTTAGATTTAATAAGACAAGAATCATAAGGAAATAAAGGACATGATCCATGAAGGCATAATATAGGAATAAAACATGGAATTCTAGAAGACACGTAAGCATATAATAATGATTTCTATAGTAGTCAAGGCATCACTTCCAAGGAAATATTGGTGGTATGGTTTCACTTCTCATACTATCTTGGTAGTCATGGTTCTCTCCCATGACTATCTTAGTGGAAAAAGTCTCTTATGTCTATCTCATGAGATATAAATATTTACCTAATTCAATGGAGGGAGATATAGGTCTCACCCATCTCATAATGTAATCATATATACATGTGCCACAAGATCATAAACAATCATATAACAACCCATGAAATGAAATGGGTATCATCAACATGTGATCATATCATAACCTATATAAAAGAGACCGGTTTTATAATCATTTCATCAAAGAATAACCCATGTAAATAAGCAGGTTTCATAAGCATATCACCCATGAAAGAGAAATGGATTTCATAAACATCATTTCATAAAATATAAACCATTTAGAGAAATAATATGAATGGATACTTGGGATAATTTCCCATAAAGTCATGAGTAACACCAATAGATGTCGTCTTAGATGGGAAATAATTTGGAAAGATAATTTAAAAAGATTTCTTGAGTAAAATATCCTTTATTATTTGAAAACATTTTATTTTATTAAAATTTCACGCAATATTAAAAGAAACGATTTCATTAAAAATAACCTTGCAAGATTATAAGATAATAATCAATGCATTAAGTCATTATGAAAATGTAAAAAGTCCATTTACACCGTATAAGTTAAAATAAAATATTCTCCTCATACTTTTGCTGGAAAGTTCAAATGGTACCTTGTTAAGAAAATAAGAAAAATATTCCTTTCACACATGGGTATAAATGACTTTAAAGTATAATATAAGAATGGTAAAAATAATTTTGAAATAATTTTTAAGAAACATGGATATTGATGATAAATATTTTCCTGTAAATACTTACATGTAAATAATCTTGGATAATAGTGAGATTGTGAAATTAACCCTTACCTTAAGTCTAGTTTCCTTTGTACATATCTGATCATCCTATATAATGGTTTAAATAATGTTATTAACTTATACCAGAACCATATTCATTTTTATTATATCATATATGATCACCCTATCACATGTTTGTTAATAATATTTCATTATTACTCTTCTTTCAGGTGTTAAGTGCTTTATTTTTCTTCTGTGTGTTTTTTCATATAAGTCCCAATTTATGTGGATAGGATATAGTTATTTTATTTATAGATTAATATTAAGGTAATATATAACATATTTATGGATTATATATATTTATATAATCATTCTTTATTGGTGATCATGGATAATGAATCGCATCATGTCCTGGAGATGGTAGGTCGTACGTACGCATGAACGACGATATCATTACCTTAATTATGAAATGGTATTGGATTTGATGGTATATGATTTTTTATAGAATAAATATCATGTTATAATTATAATATATTGATTATTTCCATCATTATAACCATCCAAGTAAAGTGGTAATGAAAAACAGATTACACAACAGTGTGGAGACAGTAAGTCGTACGTACGCACGCGTGGTGATTTTGTTTTTTCATATAATGGATAAAAGGTGGAATATGGTTGTTACATAATCATAATGAAATATTAGTGTGAATTTGATACTGGAGTTATTAATTTATAATGGTAACAACACATGAAAATTAAGTAGAAGAAGAAATGCTAATGAGAGAGTCGGTAAAGGAGATTACCTCTTCTTTGGCGAGCTCCCTCTAGATCTTATCTTAGGGATAGTATAGTTGGTCTTTTGAGAATACCAACACCTTAAGAACTTGTATAAGGATTTTTTTAGGAGAAAAGTTTAGGTTTTTTTCGATCTAGAAGGCTCAAGGTGATGTGAGTAAGTGAGGGAGGATCATTTTTATAAGAGAGGGGAGGGCACTCTTGGAAACTCTCAAAATATTAAATTAATATAAATTGAATTTTGATTTAAAATAGCTTTAAAGTTAGTTATTTATAATATAATATGATAATATGTATAAATCCTATAAACCAATTATTTTTAGATATGTTTAGGTTTCAATAATAACCTTATATTTTTTATTTAACCCTTAGTCAAACCATTTAACTTTTACCATGACAACTGGGATTTTTATACTTTAAGGTTAATATGGTTACTATAAAATGAAAAAATAACCCCAAATAGATTATTTATGACATTTTTAACCTTATTAAAGTTATTTTTTCAAATTATATATTTTTATGAATTTTATATCATTTAATAAAATATTATTTTTTTTAAAGTGACATCTATGTCAATTTTGATACTATTCAATATTTGTCTTTTTAACAATATCCTAAAAACATGATAACCTAGAACCCATACTTCTAATATAAAAATAAAAAATAAAATATATCTATAAAATTCATTTCTTTCATTAATTATGTCAATTTATATTTATTTTAATATTTTTAATATCATTTATTTGATATTTTATTTAATTAAAAAATTATTGCATCATCATTGTAAAAGCCTTAAATTAAATTATTTATTCTTTAAAAATTAAAAATAAATTATCATGATGAAGATAAATTTATTATATTTAAAATGACTATTTATAGTTAAATATATATTCTTTACAATCATATATTAATAATTATTTACTTATTAAAAAATATGAGCATGACATTTTTAACTTATATTTAAATAAAATATAATAAATTTCATATTCTGACTCAAGTGGCATAAAAAGGTTATAATTTTAGATTAAGGTTAATTTTTGTCGAAATAAACTTATAAAATTAAATTAGGACAATTTTTAGGGTAATTTTATGATATTATAATATTATTTTTACCTTTGATTACCTGATTAACCCTTAACTACGGTAAATAAAAATTTACTATTCACTATTCATAATACCCAGAAATAAAACAAAACTATTTACATAATTTGTACCCTCTGATTCCAAATATTTAATCCATTTTTCAAAATTCAAAACACAAAATTTGTAGTAATTAATTTAAAATTAATCATGTTGATGGAGTGAGAAAATAGGTTATTAATGTTAAAACATGCAAAAGATTAAAATGTTTTTATATATAAATTAAATGTAAAATTTATGCTGATGGCCTAAATTATATTAATTGATAAAAATTTAATTTAATTTTACTTTAAAATCAATCAAAAATATAATTTAACACTATAAATTATTTCAATTAAAAAAGTTGTTTTCAATTAAAATTTAGTATTTTTTACTATTCATCAAAACATGAAACTTATCATAAAAATACCAAAAATACAAAGTAAATTTTTATATCACAATTTCAAAGAAGAAGTTTATTTTTTCAAATAAAATATATAAAAGTGTCAAATTTTGGATTTAAAATGGGTTCTCTATTAAATGGTGATAAATTTATTTTTTGAAAAAATATAGGTTTTTATGCAAAAAAATGGGTTGGTTCTTATCTTATGCCTATAAAATTTATTCAACAAATATTGAAAATATTTAATTTAATATAGAATATATATATTTCATTAATATCATTTACTAATTTTAATTAATTTAATTTATTAATGCAAAATGAATTTGGGATCATAAAAATAAAAATAAAAATATTTCTTTTATATTTAATTGGTATGTATTTTCATTTATAATTAATTGGTAACCAATGAATTAAAATTTTAATAAGTTATTTGATACTATTAATACCCAATAATTTAATGGATAGGTTATTATATTATTTAAATAATAAAAAAATGATGTTTTGTATAAACTTAATATTGTGTGTAAAGAAAGCTAAGTCGATGTTGTGTGTGGTGCAAGCTTAACTTGGTGTGGCATATAACATAAGACATCAAAGAAATTTAATTTATTCAAAAAAAAGTTTACAAAAAACTTGGGGTGTTACACTACAGGTACTCCATCCATCACCTCTACCTAAGGTTCAAATCTTTTTATGAGAAGATATAACTCAAGATTTTAGGAACGTAGTAGATAGTAAACCTTTATTTAAAAAGGTAATACTACCAAATCTTAAGAGCATGCATCACAAATGTGAGTTCAAGATCACATGTGGGATAGTTCTTCTCATGAGACTGAAGATTAAGAGATCCATAAGCCACTATATGATCACCTTGTATAATAACACAGCCTAAACTCAAACTCGATGAATTACAGAAGACCTCACAAACTTGTCTAGCCTGTAGAAGAGTTAAAATTGGTGATGAAGTCTATTAGACCCATAGGTTACTTTAGTGAGATATTCCTTAATAATAGGTGAATCAAGGTATAAAACTTTTTCTCATTTCCCCATGTACTCATATAACTCTCACTATTCTAACTGATCTTGACCTCACTTATTAGTAGGTTCAATCTTGTGTTCACCTATTAAGTGATGATATGATTAACTAGTGGGGTTATCTTAGCCTTATTCAGATAAGATCGATGATCTCTCAATACAGATGAACTTATTTTAGTCTTACAGAATATAAGACAAGAAATCAAACAAGGCACAATAATTTTACTCGGTTCACCCACATTATGCTACTTCCAAGGATCACACACCTACATTGTGTTGATATTCCAAAATCCATTAATCTTCTATATACTTTTAAATATAAAGTTTTGGATATGATCAATTTATGCTAGAATCACTGCCTTTATGAGGTTTAGGTTTTGGATCACTACCATACAAGGTTCACTCCCTTTATTCTCTCCTTTTTATCACTAATTTGGGAGGTAATGCTTTTTGGTTCCTAGTCCAATGCACAACTTCACTTTTTGTTAGTTGATGCACTGATTAGTGCTTGTTGATCTCTACACTTCTATTTTACAAACTATTTTTAAACATCACCATTTTAGAAGCTTCACTTTCTAAATTGAAATATTATTCAAGGAATATAAACTTATTTTAAAAAGTTTAGTAATGAGTTTCAATCACTAATTGTACTATTCACCTTGAGCTAATTCCTAATACACACTTTCTCATAACTTTCCAATCATTTACAAAACTTTCCACTTTTGTGAAACTTTCCAATCCTTCATGAAACTTTTTAATTTCATGAAAATCAAAACTTTTCATAAAGATTACTAAAATTTTATGAAACTTCCTTGGTTAGACTAACCTAATTATTTTCTTCATGGAACTAATTTTCTTATAAATGCTTCATGTAATAAAAACCTTCGCAAAACTCTTTCATGAATTCAGATCCTTTGAATCTTCAACAATTTATGCTTATTCAAATGAGGGGGGTAGAGGCCTATTTATAGATGTTTTCACCCATTCATGAAACTTTCTCCCTCACTACTGAATTTTTCAAAACTCTTCATTCTTCTCATGAAACTTCCCACATTCATGGAACTTTTGAGCATATATTCTATTCATGTATGCTTTCAAAAAAACTTGGAATCTTCACATAACTTTTTACCTTTGTGAAACTTACTGCATTCATGAAACTTAATTTCATAAATTAGTCAATATTTCATGAAATAATCCATATTTCAAGAATTCCATGCCTTTTTTATATTTTGATGAGGTGGTCTCGAAACTTCATTTTTTTAACTTTTGACACCTTTCATACAACTTGTTCACTTACATAAAAATAATAATTTTCCATATTTCCTTGGGATTTATTGGAATCACCATGTTCATGAAACTTCTAATTTTTGTGAATCCTATTCCTTTGGTCCATTTTCTTGTGTAAAATTATCACATGCACTAAAAAACTTCCAGAACGATTCCTTTATGAATATATTAAGGTCTTCATGATATTGGAACTTCTCCATGAACTTTTCATGATGTAGGCCTATCTGGGTGCTCCTCTTTCTTTGATAGCTTCAACACATATCTCAATATTATCACGATTTATATTCCAAGCTCATACAATAATTCATGCAATCTTTCATTTTCCATTCATTGGGAACATCAGCATATCATGCAATTGTTAACTCATTCCCTTTTTCGAGAATATCATGATCTCATGAGACTATTGACACAGTGAAAAGTAAATCCAGCATTCTCTACCACACCATGTAAATATAAAAACCCCATACAATACACTACCTCACCAGGGTTGATAGTGATGGGGTTGACAATGAATCCAACACACAACACATGGAATCACCAATTATCATTGGTGTACAATAACCTCACCCTATGGATTTTTTGGAAACACTTGAATGAATACTTTTCCTTTATCTTCATGGATAACACATGATAAACCATTATTGATACCAAATTTCCATGGATAATAATACCAATTATTGATTATTGTTGGTGATCGATATTAACTATTGCACAATGTGTGGCACAAAAGAAAACCACTTCTTCAACCCCATTGGGAAACTACTTTCATTATGAATACCTTTCATGTTTTATCTTTATTAAATGAACATCTTCATCATCATTAGATTTATAATCTTTACTTTCTACTCACCCTATTAAGGGATGAGAAGTAAAAAACATAGATTCATGATCCTTTCATTACTGAATAGAAACTTCACAAGGATTCATGATCCTTTCTTCTCCCCCTTTGACATCAAATCCAAAGTATACTTTGTACCATATAAAATAAATATAGAATCCCAAGAAAACATGTACATTGGGAAATAGGGATAGAACTTTTAGAATCATATCATTCTCACCCTGCTTTCTTGATGTCATGAAAAATAATCTTCCATCCTTAAAAACCATTGAGACCTTTCATTACGTCATTGAACTCTATATCCTATATTAGTAATGTGCATAGGGGTATTTCTATTTATCCCCCTTTGTCAATATGGTCCTTACATCCAATAAGGATAGATAATGATTCCCCTATGATATGTAACTCCTCCTAGTGTAAGGTCTACTAGTTAGACCCACAAATTCACATCTTATCCTGCATCATTTCTTTACATATGAATTCAGGTTTGAGGAACCTCTCCAACTAAAAAACATATTTTAGTTTTAGTTTCTGTCAATAATATTTTTAAGTGGGTGAACTTACCACTTATAAAATATACATTATCAAAGCCTATAAGCCTATTGAGTTGATACTTGATATAGAAAGCAAGAGATAAAGTTAGTAACATCATTATTTTTCACTACACTCACTTACTTCCATACATCTCAATTAGTTAAAGAACTTTAACTTTTTTCAAGGAATTATTCTAAATTTCTTTCTCAGCTCTAAACACTAAGATGATACCAATTTATCATGAACCATCCCAGATAACCTACCTAAATGGTACTTTAATTGATCCTAACATAGCCTGAAGGGAATTCTTGAACCCCATAGACTGGAGACTGGTGCCAATGCATCATGTACAATCAAGAGGGGGAGATTTCACCATAAGAATAACTCATCAAGGAAAACAACGGATAAGAATTAATAAATATTTGGTATTCAAAACAATCCAAAAGAGAGAATTATCAAAAGTAAATAGTTATAATTCTCAAAAATGGTACCTAAACCAAAGTTTTTATATTAAACCATCAAGACAATAAACCAGGATCTCCATGAAATAAGTGGATCACATACTTCACCAACCACCACCAAATTTAAAGGTATCACTAATCAAGAACATACACAACCTCCAAGTGGTGCCCTTCCTTTAATTATAATTGTAATAATAAAGTCTATAAACACCCAAATGAAAAATTAGGGTGTGAGAAACAAATCCTAGTAATATCTCACCAAGTATTATATAAGAAACTCATATCAAATAAACCAAATATGCTCAATTTTAAATAAAACATGGCATGGAAATATTTTCACAATTCATAAAAAATATTCTTTTCAAAATCATTTTAATGTATAGTAAAAAAATAGAATAAAAGTTTATTTCCATCAAAATATAAAGATATTTCATCTTTATCAAAACATTCATGAAAATTTATTTCTATCAAAATATGCATGAATTGGAATTTTTATCAAACACTGGCATATATAATCATTTTTAATCATATAACTATGGTAATAATTCCTAGTGTTAGTTAGTTATAGTAAAAAGGATCTATAAAAACATTGTAAAATATAGATCCAAGTGTTCACACACTCCCTAGATCTTAGGCATATGGGAATATGAGAGAATCCCAAAGAACAAACTCCCTACCCTTATGATAGTTTAGTATCATTGTCATTTCTGGATAAAATTTTACCTAGTGTGCATATCCTTATGCATAACTACCCAGGATCCCATGTGATTCAAATTAATTAATCATACTTTTGTATATCGTTCATTTCAATCAATCTCAAATTATTTCAATCAATCATTTCATTCATCCCCAAGTTCAAGTTTCAAAACATTCCATTTCATTTCAAAAAACAAAATCAATGATTTTCATAAAAAATAACTCATCCCTTTAAAATAAAATAATTTCATTTTAAATCATAAAAAATTTCATTCATTTTTTCTTTTCAAAATTCATCACCGTGATCATTCTTTAAATCACTCAATTTAATTCAAGATCATTTTTCAAAAATCACACTTTATTTCAAAAAAAAATCAATAAATTTCATCACACATACCATTCCATTTCCAAATAATTTATCAAAGACTAAAATAAATATTTATAAATCAATTGGAAATCCATTTAAAATTAATCAAACAATAATGGTTTCAAATAATAGTAATTGCCTTATGGAACCACCTACCTCAATTCACAGCCTCGACAAACACCCATCATGGGATCCACTAATGGAGATTTGATGGGTATAATCAATCAAAAAGGATCCTAGAAACAAAATTCTCAAATAATAATCTCTAACTCAAAATTTATAGAACAACATTAGAGAGAGAAAACACATACCTTAATGATTCCCAAATAAATCATAATAACCAACAAAGATCTAGGAAACGAATCCCAATTTCATGATGAATCTATAATAAATACAATTATATTATATCAAAAATCATAGATCTAGAATAAACATCCCTAATATATGATTCCATTTAATAGAATAAAGGTTTATCTAGAATATCAATGAATAACATTAAGAAAGGGGTGTTTACCTTTGAGAATCTAGATCCAGCGGTCAAAGATCCATAAAAATCAATCATCTCAAGGCATGGAATCCCCAAAATCACCAAGAGGAGTCTTCTTGGTTAAGAGTATAATACAATGTTATAAGATTAAGGAAATTAATGTAGGTATCGGGTTATAAAAATTAAAATTCAGAATAAATAAAATAGGTTACATGGTTTAGACACATGGTTGAAAAACTATGCGGCCCTTTTTGGGCCACTGAAATAGTTGCACAATTTAGCCGCACGTTTCGATAAACCATGTGCAAACCATAAATAACCCCACTATCTGAAGTTTTTTAGTTTTAGGGATAGGACACATGGTTATTAATGACTATGAACCCAACCATTAACCCTCATCTGGGACTTAAACATAAGGCACACGGTTTCCTGGGCTAACCTGCATGGTTTTCTCTAATCATGTGACAACTGTGCACCATCCCAGAAACTACTAAAAATTTCTAAATGTCTCCCAAAAAACCCATGATAATACCTGAATAAAATATAATCAAAACAAATGAATTTAAGTACCTTAAAGTGGGTTTTGGGATATTACAGTCTTCCTTATACACAAGTCTTACTCAATTTATTAATGGTGATTTACATGTTTTTTCACTCATATAGGTTATAGACCAAGTATCATACCCATTATAGTATATATAATTAGAACTTAATAAGTTTCTATGGGATTTTGGAAAAAACAAGGCATAATTTTTCTCATTGGGTAAAACAAAAATTGTTTTTACAGACTCATATATTAGATCTTTAATACTCAATATAGTATTAAAAATTGAATTTTTTGATTTTATATTAAAAATATTTTTTTATTTTAATAATTGTTTATGTCATACAGTTATATAATATCCATTTATCCTTGACATGATTTCCATTTTTTTAATTCATTTTAGTTTTTTAAAGTAATATAATAGCATTGATAAAAATACCAATAATTCTTTAATAAAATTTAAACACTACATAATAAAAAACACAAACATTTACTTTTTTACATGTGAAAAATATCTCATAAAATATAACCATAATCATGTAAAATATTATTATTAATTTATAAATATATTTTAATCAAAATCATAAGTTAAATCACTCACCTATAGGTAAGTGAAATCATCATTCGAGTGTTTAAGGTTATTGATGATATTCACCTCATTTTCATTCTCATCATGGAATGTATATGTGATTTTTTTATTATTTGATTCAAGAAATGGCTTATATAGTTTTTAGAGGTTCTTTGAGACTCAATATACTCAGAACCAATTTCTATCAGAACCAATCTTGTAGAAAAAATATTTAAAATTTCATATAATGCTTAAGTTGATATTTTGTAATGAACTAACCCAGGATACCCCTAACCCGGGCACCCATGTCAGCCCATGGAAAGTATCGAAAAGAATTCTTAATCCCCACATGATGACCAAAATAGTCTATTATTGTCCCACTAATAATTTCATGAATAACCATTTCTAGATAAAATAAACATACTAGTTTGAAAACAATTTAATTGGAAACATGCTTTAGCATTTTAATTAAACATTGGGAAAATAATAATGATATAACACAACTAGGAACCATGGGAAGGACCTAGGTTAACTAAGTTTGGGTTTCATCCTATAATCCTCATACCCTTAGTTATCTAAGAATTCATAACAATTCTCATGCATGAGCCACTTGAGAGTAGCAAGACAAAGTCCAAGTAGAAACCACATTCATAAGAGAATTATTTAGTTTGTATTATATCATAGTCCAAATTCTAGGTAGGGTGTATATTTTCCTAGGGGTAATTTTCCTAGTCATAAAACATAGGTACATAGGGTTCACATAAGTTATCCCCTCTTCAATGAATTAAATTTCCACTTCCAAGGTATTCTATAAGAAAAATATACCAATTTCTAAACCATTTCCACCTCAATACAAAGGAAAATGTTTTGAAATTCAACCAAAAACACACCAGTAGTTCTCAAAATATCCTTTTATACATCAAAATAATTAAAACATACTTTATAAATTTATGTAATCATATTAGTTTATCAATAAATGATGAATCATGAAACCACCTACCTTTTACCAACATAGACATTGATAATCATATGGAAACTATTAGCCAAGAGGATAAGGCATCCTATGGAAGGAAGAAGAAACTGTAATCAATAAAACCCAAATCATTAGGTTTAGATTCAATAAAAATTATTTCATCATTTCCATGGGTAATAGATAAAACTAAGAGGAAAGAGATAATAAGTCAATAATAAGTAAAATGAGATACTTACTTGATGATTCTTGGAAGAAACAAGGTGAAATCCACCCAAAAATACACAAATAGGGAAGTGAGGAGGTATTTATGTGATAGAGGAGGTAGTCAGGTCAAATAAGGGGAGAAATGAGGGAAATATGTGTTACTTAAAAGGTGGGAAAATGTGTCATTTCATCTTTTTAATTTTCTGTGTAGGTCGCATGGTTTGGTTGCACAATTTTCCAAACCATACAGATTTCTAATACCTCACTTGGACACTTACATGATTATTCAACATATTTTGGTAAAACATTCACCAACTATAAAAATATTCACTATCAATAACTATAGTATTTTCCATGGTTATCTCATAATTTCCCCTAACCATGCACTAACCTTGTGACACCCACCATTTTATAAGAAATTCAAAATTTTAAATATAAATACCTAGAAACAAAAATATAATAATAAAACAAATAAATAAAGGAAAAAATAACTGAAAGTGAAATCATTGGTATGAAATTTCTCCCCACCATATCACTTTATTCCCATATAAGGCAACCCAAAGCATGATCAAGGAACATATGAGGCCAATACTCATTCACAAAGGACTCTCGCTCTTACATCTCATGGGAATTATTTATATGTCTCCAAAATACTTAAACTAATAGAATTTATTTCCCATGTATTATTTTCCCTAGTAGTCCAACATCTAAATTTATTTCTCAATAACAAAATAATCATAATCTAACTCAATTTATTCCTAATTCAAAACATGAGAAGCATTTGGGTTATACTTCTTTAGTTGTAAGACATGGAATACATCATGAATCATGGTCAACTAATGAGGTAACACCAATTGGTACATAACCTTTCTGATCCTCTCAATGATCTTAAAGGGTCCCACATATCTAGGGGAAATATTTCTTTGATTCCAGATTCACTGATGACCTAAACGATGTCGCACCTTTACACCACTTGGTCACCAACTGAGAATTCCAATGGAAAGCATTGATGATCGATATATAACTTATGGAAACCCTGAGTCATCTCCAATCATTGTCAAATATTTTTAATCTTCATCTTCATCTCTAGTAAAATGCTCAAACCAAAAAGATAGGTCTCACCCTCCTCAGTCCAATAGAGAGGGGACCGACATGGTTGACCATACAAATATTTGAAAGGATCCATTATGAATGATGACTAATAAATATTATTATAATAAAACTAAACTAGTTCCAAATGGTTATCCCATGATCCTCTAAAATCCAAGACATAATCATAGATAATATCCTATATAATTTGGATTACCTACTCCATCTAACCATTTTTCTAAGGATGGTAGGTCGTATTCAACCTCACTTGTGATCCCATCGCCTCATGGAGTCCTTTCTAGAAATAATAAGTAAACTAAGGATATCTATCAAAAAAATAGTAAAAGGTACTTCATATAACCTTATGATTTCTTGCACATAAATCGTACCAATCTAATCCACCTTAGAATTGTCCTTGATCAGAATTAAGTGAGTAGATTTGGTCAGATGATCGATCACAATCCATATATCACTCTTGCCCCGTGGTGTACAAGGTAGTATGATTAAAAATTCCATGGAAACCTCATCCCACTTCTAGGTAGGTATGGGAAGTGGCTAAAGTAGACTTAATGGATTATGATGCTTGAATTTAATCTGCTAAAAAGTAAAACATTGAGACACAAAGTCCACTATATCCCATCTCACATAGGTGAACATCCCACTAAGACTGATGAAAATCTTCCATAACGACCTTCCTCAAAGATAAAATGACCATATAATAGCTTTAAAAATAGAATACACACTTAGAATAATGATGCCACATAGATGTGGTCTCCCTACAATTTAAAATTCACCTAATGAACTGAAATTCATCATCACCTGCTTGCTCTCAAAGAATGGTATTTAAAATAGAAATATTCAACTAGATACTAGAAAGAAATATGATCTTATTTTCTTATCTTGTTTCAAGATGTATCTGAGAAAATAATTAGAATTCATGAGTTCTTGAGAAAGAAAATTATGATTGAGGGAATCGACAATCTCATTTCCCTTTCTTGGCATATAGGTGATGTCAAAATCAAATCCTTGAAGATATTTTATCCATCACCACTATCAAAGATTCAGGTCCTTCTAGGAGAATATGTGTCTTGAACTTTTATGATATGAATAAATTGTGAACCTTTCCCCAAAGTGATAATGGTTCCATCACTTGATGGAATGCATCATGGGTGTGAGTTAGAGGTTATGGGTTGGTTAGTTCTTTTTGTTTGGTTGGAGTTATCAAGATCCATACACCACCACATGGTTTCCCTACATACAAACACACCCTATTCATATACTTGATTCATCATAGTAAAACACATAACCTTGACCATCCTCAAATAAAATTAGAATCGGAGCTGACAAACACCTCTTTAACTCATCAAAGGATGCCTGACACTCTAGGCACCACATTAATTTCACCCCTTTTAAGGTGAGAGCTATCAGGGGTGATGCATACCTAGATAATTCCTTTATGAACCACATGTGGTATCCCAATAACCCTAATAATCTTATAATATATAAGAAAATATTTGGCTCCAACTAAGACATCATGGACCTAGATTTCTCAGGATAAACCAAGATACCATGTTTCAACACACATGACTAAGAAAACTAATCTCTGATGGGTTTTTCATGATCATATGATAAACATATGTATCATAAGAAAACCGAAAACACATTAGATCTATCTTCAAGAAATTATTGTGTTAAAATTATCATAGAATAGATTACCTAGAAAACGTGAGTTTTAGCAGCTTTTATCTTCATCCTTCAATGAATTATTCTTGAGGGATATCATAAGGAGTAGTGAATGAAGACGCCCTGACTCTGAGAAGATACAATGACCACCTAGATCTGTGGTCTTATTGTGAGGATACCCAAATGATGAAGGGGTAATATAACCTTCTCAAAAGAGATAAACATAGTATCAGGTGGAAGATAATTATAGTAGTGTTGTAACTGTAGCACCGGTGACACTATAGCAGTTTCGGGAATTTTATTAGGAACAGTAGTGGATATTATACCAGTTCGGGTAATATAGTAGTAATATTCACCATAGGGTCCATTGGGCCAAAATATGGGCATTCAAGTCATGTAATGTGTTTTAATTCCTTCTGATCCTATTGGTCATGTAATAGTTCTCCTCTACCCAAAAAAATAGGTCCTTTGTTTCAGTAAAAAAGAGTCTTCCACCCTGACTTTTAAAAAAATAATGTTTTCAATGAATTAATGAAAATCCTTTAATCCATTCATAATGGATTGTAACTAATGAATAAACCATCTGGGAGAAATAAATGATATATATATATATATATATATTATATTCATGTATCATATGTATGAAAAATATATATGTCACATGAATGTGTTAAATATACACATATATATAATATCATATTATATTTAAATATATATTTAATGTATCATATGAATTTGTGCATAAATTGAATGCATGTGTATTTTAGTGCATGTCCAACAATCTCCCACTTGCACTAAAATCCCATAAGGACTTTATGCATATCACAACTCTTTTTGAATCCATCCAAACTCTTTTAGATATGGTTTTTCATAAAACTCTCTTCATTTTGAACAAACACTCTGTCTAAAATTTTATCCTTATACAAGAGCCTAACCGTGTGATTGTATGAGACTTAGTAGCATTGAAAACCACTATAAAATCCCTATTTTATAGATTTAATCAAAGAGTGGCCCTTGGAAAAGTGTCAGTGCCACTCAATCTACTAAGGGGTCTTGTGTAATCTCTATAAAACATATTAATATCTCTATAAAAACATGTACACCACAAAATATGTCATATAAATCATGTTTATACCTATATAATCTCTTTATCCATGATATCAAGTGACATGTCAATCTAGTATTGGCCTCTAATTATTTATTGATTCTCTAAAAAACTAACCAAGTTGATAAACATGTCATCTATCTGATAAGTACATCACATGTCACTTATCCAAATATTTGATCATATTTTATATGAAACAACTAGTCATGGTCATGAATTTCCTCGATCTAATTCAATCAAGGTCCGGATGTCTTTAATTTTTCATGCAATTGTAAAAATCCCATATTGGTTGTGCTCTAACCAACAACATGATCATAAACATACCCAACAACCCCTGTATTAGTTAAGTCAATATGTATACTTGAATAAGTAGGGTATCAAATTATAATGGTTCTCATGCAAGGTATATTTCCAACCTTAGGTAAAAGGGATTGATAATAATCACGCACCCCTAAGTATATCAATAGTTGTATGACATTCCATGAGATATACTTTAGTGCATCAATCCAAGTATTAAGTCTCTATTTATTACCTCATGAATCTATTATTTGTATCTAGTATACAACTCTTTTCAATTAATAAAATATTATATTCATTAAAACCTTGTCATGTCATTAAAACTCATAATACTCTATAATGATTATCGGTTAGGGACAACTCAAAGTCATACTTTGAGGGGATATTATCACTCAATTTTTCATGTAAAATAAAATTTTAGCACACTTGAATGAATGATAATTGGATATTTTCATTATTATAATAACATGATACATTTACAACCATTAAAACCAATCTATCATGTGTCTAACACCCATATATTTTACATAACCCTCATTTTGTTGTTGTGGTAATGGTTTTGTCAGCGGATCCACTACATTATCTTGTGTATCCACCCAACTAATCTTTACATCACCCCTCTCAATGATCTCCCAAATGAGATGGTATTTGTGATGGATGTGTTTGGTCCTTTTATGAGATCAGGGTTCCTTAGCCTGAAAAAAAACACCATTGTTGTCATAATATAGATTAATTTTTCCCTCAATTTTAGGAATCACTCCAAGTTCAAAAATGAACTTCTTGATACAAAAATATTCCTCTACAATATTTTATATAGTGATTTATTCATCCTCTATTGTTGAGTCCACTATGGTGGCTTGTTTGGAACTCTTGTAACTAATTTCTCCACCATTTAGGAAAAACATAAATCAAGATTAAGATTTAATTTCATCTTTTTCATATTGGAAACTAGCATCTGTGTAACCCATTACACAGAGCTCTTCCTCTCCTCTAAAGACCAATAACATATCCTTAGTCCTTCTCAACTACTTAAGGATGTTCTTTATAGAAATATAGTGAATATCATCGAGATTGTATTAGTATCTACATGTTATGCTTAAATCATATGATACATTAGTTTGAGTGCATAAAATGGAATACATGATATATCCTATATTGGATGCATAAGGAATTTTATCCATCCTTTTTAACTCTTTAGAAGGATCCTAAATCTTCCTCAGATTCATTCCATGAAACACTAATAAAGACCCCTTCTTGGAGTTCTCCATGTTAAAATTCTTTAACACTTTACCAATATATGTGTTATGACTCAGTATAAGAAAATTCTTATATCTATCTCTATAGATCCTCATACTGAGTATATACGCTGCTTAACTCTTTCATTGAGAAACATTTACCTAGCCATGTCTTCACAAAGAGAAGTGTCGGGAAATCATTTCCAATAAGCATTATGTAATATATATACAATATTATAATTACTAATATACTCCCACTAAGATTCTTATATACATAGGACTCATTCATATTATTAATGAAACCAAACTCATTGATTGCATCATCACACCAGATATTCCAACTTCAAATAGCTTGTTTTAGTCCATAAATAGACAATTGAAACTTGAAAACATTATCATTATCATTTGAAAATTCAAACCCCTCAAGTTTTATCATATACATTTCATCGAATAAATTTTTTTTAAGGAATGTGGTTTTTACATCCATTTGATATAGCTCATAATCATAAAATTTGTTATGGATAGAAAAATCCAAATAGACTTTATCATTGAAATAGGTGAAAAGATATCTCCATAGTCAATACCATAAACTTGTTTATAACCCTTTTCCACCAAGAATGCATTATATGTAGACACTCTACTATCCATATCATATTTCTTATAGAAAACCAAATTTTACCCTATGGGTATCACCACTTTAGGTGAATTTTCAAAGTTCCAAACTTGGTTAGTATACATAGAGTCTATCTTAGATTCCATGTATTTTAACCATTTCTCAGAATCAAAACTATAAATGGCCTCTTGGTAGGAAGTAGGTTTATATCCTATGAACATTAAGCTATTATCATTATCCATGAGAAATCCATATCTCTCATATTTCTGATGAATCCTATAATACCTTCAAGGTACCTTTGTATCTTGAGTGGTTTTTTCTTCCACGAATCTTTGTGAAATTGTCTCAACTTCCATCTCAAGAACACTTCTAGTTTATTGGTATTTAACTTATATAAGTTAAATTTTCTTTCCACTGACTCCTTTAATTAGATATTCCTTCCCAATAAATATACCAGTTTGAGCCAAAAATAGTTTTTATTCAATATGGTAGTAGAAATAATATTCCATGATTTCCTAGCAGTAACCAATAGATACACATTTTTCATACTTAGGGTTAATTTTATCATAATTTAAATTTTGTACATAAGATTCACAACCCCAAATCTTCACATAATATAAACCGGTATGTTTCCCATACCATATCGCATATGTTATCTTTATGACTACTTTAAATGGAGTTTTTTTTAGTAGTAATGAAATAGTCTCTAGATAATAACCCCAAAATGATATAGAAAGGTCACATAAACTCATCATTGATTGAATTATGTCTAAAAATGTATGATTCTACCTTTCAGATACACCATTTCAATATGGTTTTCCATTAGGATTAAGTTGTGAAACAATTCCACAACTTCCCAAATAAACTATGAATTCATAGCTTAAGTATTGACCACCCCGATCTGATCAGAGTACTTTAATACTTTTTCCCAGTTGATTTTTTACTTCATTCTAAAACTATTTGAAATTTTAAAAAGTTTCATACTTTTGTTTCATCAGAAACACATACCCATGCTAACTAAATTCATCAGTAAAAGTAATGAAGTACTTAAAATGGCCAATTACTTGAGTACTCATTGGTTCACATACATCACTATGTATGATATCCAATAGTACACTAACCCTGTCACCTTTTCTCCCAAAAGAGGAATTTTTCATTTTTCCTAACAAACAAGATTCACATGTATCAAAAAATCATAATTGAAAGAGCCTAACAATCCATATATATAGAGTATTTGAATTTGTTTCTCATTTATATGACTATGGAAACAATGGCAAAGGTGTGTAGGATTAGAATCAACCTTTTACATCTTATTTTTAATGTTATAAACATGATTATTCATATATAGAATATATAAACCATTCATTATATTTAAAATTCCATAAACCATTTCATTATTATATATATAATAACTCTTGTTCTTAATAATGAATGAAAATATCATCTTTTCCAAACAATATGAAAAAATAAAATTCTTGTTTATAGTGGAAATATAATAATAGATTTTCAATTCTAGGATAAAATATGATCAAAATTTCAAACCTCTAAAGTAGAAACTTTTTCTCTATTGCCAACACAATGATCTACTTCACTTTTCATCAATTTCTTCCTATCTCAGAGTCTGTGTTTGTTAGCACAAATGTGTGACGCACACCTAGTATCTAATACCCATGAGTTAGAGTTGGAGAAATTTATTTCTATAACACTCACATTTGGGCACTCTAAATTTTTCTCCTTGAGAACACTTATCAATCCTAGATACCAATCTTTAACTATTTTATAGGCCATACCTATTAATGATCTCAATATGATTAGTGTGAAGTATTCCATAATCTACAAAAAAATGAAATATCAATTGGTGAGTATAATATATTATATATTTTGATTAATGGATTTAAAATAAAGTTCTCCCACTAAAAATGATGACCCTATAAATCATATCCATTTAGTGATCCAAGATCTATATTTCACTAAAAAATAAGTTTTTTATGGATTTTCTCTCACCATTTGGTTATTTAGGTTGGTAATCATCCTAATAATAATATTTGTGACTTGTGGATAGGTTTATTGGATAACCACTTATCCAAATCCATCATATGGATTCACTCAACTTTATTCCTCTAGTAACCTAATCCTATTAGGGTCTCCTAGATAGTGTATCCCAAAGAAAATGCTAAAAATAAGCTAAAAAAGAATGATATAGGGGAACATAGCTATGGAATGATCTTCCCAATGAGGTTCCAGTGTCACTTATTACTTTCTTTCCTTTCACAAGATAATTCATGAGAACATGGCTATGGTATGACCTACTCGGTTGGATGATCAAGGTCTTGACAAGTGTCACTTTGGAAGGAATTTCACACTTAGTATTTGTGGGGATTTTAGTCTCATAAATTTAATACATAACATATGCATACTAAATTCATAACTATTACATCATATATAATTATTATCCTTTCATGTTTTATTTCCTTACATGTATGCATGTTTTTAATAATTTAGTTTTTGAAATATCTATTTCAACCACCAAATTAATGTGTTCACACCACATTAATGTGAAACTATTTACACACCTCACAAGCTTGTGTTAATCACCCAAAAATATAATTTAAGTATATTCATACATATCCAAATGCATCATATGCATAAGTTATATTAACTCTTACTGTAAAAGAATAGATTTATATGAGATTAAAAAAATCCATATGAGTAAGACTAGAGCAGTTGATATCCAACACCATTCACTTTCCTAGACAAGGAAATCCACCATAAAAGTATATAGTCTGACCCTAAGTCCCTCTACCTGGGGAGACTTCACACAAGAGATAATTCAATTTATGAAAAACTCTAACACAAAATATGCACAAACTATGCCCAATAACTATTCTCAAGCTCATAACTAAAATTAAAAATCGAGGTCAAGGAACATGAAAACTAAATTTTATGATATCAAACCTAGAATAATATGAAATTCTTTATCCTATAAGAAATTTATCATATAAATGGTCATGCACAATATTTATATTTCGTAAAAAAATTATAAACATGAATATCATGGAGATTCAACAAATAAATAATTTATTTATTTATTTTCCAAAACATGATATATTTATGAACCATTCATAAATAAATGCTAATTATAAACATTTTATACAATAGTAAGAATATAAACATTTTATATTCATTTCAATATGAACCACTTCATATTTTATATTAAATGAAATTTATATGATATTTCATGAATTATAAACTTTTTATAATTCAATATCTATTATATAAACATTTTATATAATCAAAATATCATATATTTTGTAATTTATAAACACTTTATAAATCACCTATTATGATTTCTAAATAAACCATTTATTTCTAGATCATAAGGTATGCCATTTAATTTTTTAAAAGGTGTTTTAAAATATTAACCTTTAATATTTGGTAAAAAAGTTTCGTAAACATTTATTTAATTAATTATAAACAATTTATAATAAATTAATTTATTTATAAAATCCCTATAAATTAAATATCCCTAAAATACCCTTTAACATGATTTATAAACAATTTATAAACCATTAAAACATTTAAAATGTTAAAAATGATTTTTAACAATATTCTAATGACCCTTACATAGAACCCCCATCCTACATAAGGGTATACTCCTTTTTATCCTTACGTAGCTCGATTTGAAAAATCACAACAAAAATGTAATACACGGATTACCTTTATATAGCTCCCCAATATAAAGGTATTACCTTTACTCAACACCTCTGTGTAAGGGTACTTTGAATGTTTCATATGCTAAGTAAAGGTGAACATTAGGGACCTTTACATAGTGTCTCAAATACCTTTATGTGTAAGGGTAAAGTGACAGTGGCCCTTATGTAAACCTCTTGTGTAAGGGTACTGCCTTTACACAACACATTTTCATAAAGGTAACAATGAGGTTACCCTTACATAGACCATGTGTAAGGGTATCACGTAAGGGTATCACATAAGGGTAAAACATATTTACCCTTATGTGTCACTACTACATAAGGGTAATACCTTTACACAACTCATTTGCATAAAGGTAATACAGGGTAACCCTTATGTAGACATTTTTTGTAAGGGTATAGCCTTTAAGTAGCCAACCTGTATAAGGATAAATCATATTTACCCTTACGCAGCTCACATAAGGGTCTGTAATAATCCTCCAATTTTATAAAAACGTTATTTCTCATTTTTTATACAAATGATTTAAACACTTCTAAATCTTGAAGAAGCTTTCTATGATATAATTGATGGGGTTTTTTATGATCATATAATAAACACATATAGTAGAAGATAACCCAAAACATAGGAAATATATCTTTAAGAAATTAGCGTGTTAATATTATCATAAAATAGAGAACCTAAATAACATGAGTTTCATTAACTTCCATATTTATCCTTCGATGTTGTGTTCTTAAGGGATATCACTAAGAATAGTGAACGAGTACACCATGACTTTGAGGTGATACACTAACCACTTAGATCCACGATCATATCGTGAGGATACCTGAATGTCGAATGGGAGCTAGCGCTTTCTCAAAATAGATAAATGGAGTATCAGGAAGAATAGAGTTTAACAGAGGCTCATAAAGATTTCACATCTAATATGAGAGGTTTGTATCCTCTTATATAGTTGAAGCCTGAGGCTCCCGCTTTATAACACATCATTTTTTTGTTTGCTGGTTATAACTCATTGAATGTTTTCAATGGATTAATTCAAAGCCTTTAATCCATTCATAATGGATTGTAACTGATGAATAAACCATCTATAAGAAATAAATAATATATATATATTATATCCATGCATCGTATTCAAGAAAAATACATACATCACATTCATGTATTAAATGTACACTTATATATATAATATCACATTATATATATATATAATGCATAATATGCATGTGTACATTCATCACATGTATTTATATTTTAGTGCACATACAATGATCTCTTGGATCCATAAACTGCACTTAGATGGCTTATCTAAGAGAATATAATCATGCAAGGTTCTCAGAACAATTCTCAATTGGTTATCTTGCTTCTCTTGTGTCTCACAGTAAACCAAAATGTCATCCACAAACAAAATGACTAAGGTGTTGAGGTACTGATGGAATATCTGGTTCATGAGCACTATGAAGACCTCATGAGAATTAGTCATCCTGGATGGTATCACCAGGCACTCAAAATGGTCATTCCATCTTCAAAAAAAAGTATTTGGAACATTAGTTTCCTTCACCCTAAGCTGGTGATATCCTGAATAAAGGTCAATCTTATAAATTCATCTTGCTCCCTTTAGCTAATAAAAGTGGTTGTAAATATGGAGTGAGGGGTATTTATTCTTGATTGTGAAAAATTATGCACAGGTGAAGGGTTATGTCCACCTTTATGGGAAAAACACCAGAGCGGCCCATGAGGGAATACCAGGGTGAATAAAGCCTTTAACTTCTAAGTCATCCAGGTGAATATATGATTATTTTAACTCCATGAGAGTCATACGATATGAATGTAGAGATATCAACTGAGTCCTTGGAAATAGATAAATAGTGAACTCTACTTCCCTTTTTGGGGGTAATCTTGAGAAATCAACTGGAAACACCTTAAGAAATTATCTGTCCATAGGAGGTAACTCACTCTCAAAATTTCCCTCATTAGCTTCAAAAAAATGATTAGGCACCTGAAAAAATGAGTCTCCCCAATTCTAGAAGAGTAGGTCCCACCTAACTGGACCACAGATCCCATTATCCCTGGAATACTTGGGTTCCCCCATTAGAGACAGTGAATTTCACTTTATAATGACAGCAATCAATGTGAGGCTTATAGGTCATCATCCAGTCCGTCCCAAGGATTATATCGAAAAGATCCATTTCAAGGAAAAGAAAGATGCATACCATCTCAACTTCTTACATAGATATGACAGACATAGGGCACTGAAAACCCTTCCCTCTATTCTTTCCAAGAGGATTCTATATTTCCACCACATATAACATAATCTGAAAAGATATATTTAACAGATCTAAGAAATAATTAGAGATAAATGAATGAGGGTAACCTATATCAAATAAAGCAGTAACCATACTATAAAAAATAATAATGGCACCTCTCACTATTTTATGCCCAACCTCATACTCTATAGGTGTTTGATTCACTATATGAAACTATTTCAGCTCTAAATGAGACGGGGTTTTGTAACTGGCCTAAGCCTCCGACTTTATCTGACTTCGTTTATTGAGGAATGAGTCCTACCTCTATTATCCATAAGAAATGGGTCTTATTTTCCAATAGGCATTGAACTATTTTGAAGATCCCCTCAGGGATGAAGAGCTTTCACCATTATATGAAGGAAGTGTGGATCAAAATAATCACTAGAGATTGATCATATTTTTGTATGAATGACATGCCCCAGGTGCCTCCAAGAATAAAGACTAAATATTCCTCACCTTAACATGATGGTGGAAGATGAAGGTCCCACTACCCATAGTTGTTGATGATGAGGGTCGAGGTGAATATATAGAACTACTATCACTGACCTTCCTTTACTCTTCACACTTCATCTTCCTCTCTGAGGAACCAGTCTCACCTTCATTAATCATAGGAGGAACCCCAACGGACCAAACATTCCCTTATGATTGGTCTATACCATTAAGGCTCAGTTGAAAACCTTAGTAGGGGTCTTGAATTTTATCAAGAAGATCTGGTACTAAATTTCAAGTCAAGGCCCATCTCAAAACGTATTGATTTCATCTCCTCATTACAAAAAAAATCTTAAGATAAAAGTTCACCAATTCAATAAACTAGTTTGTGTAATTTATTAACAACCAAGTTCCTTGATGGAGGAACATGGATTCATGATATTTATTCAAATCCAAGGTTTCAGGATAAAAATTCAGAGTTAACATCATATTAAAATTCTTTCATTCCAAATTCTCATATTTCTTTTCCTGAATAACTAACTCCCACCATTTTCAACTAGGGCCTTCAAGCATGAAAGTGGAACGCTTCACTTTAATAGAGTCTAGAGTTCCAAGGAAGTAAAATATCCACTCGTTCTTCTCTAACAAATCATTATCCTCTTGAGTATCATTGGTTCCCCAAAAATATGGAGGCTTATACTTGATAAATTCTTAAGCTCAATCCTTATCAGGAGCTAGACTAGATTCCTTATCTTGAGAAAGTATGGAAACCGCTCTCTGGTCTATAAATTAGAAATTTCATACACTGGATTAATAATATTTTTATCAACTGATGTATTCAATCATGGTAATTTATTCACATCATCTTCTAGAGGATTTACGGGTTATTTTTAGGGGTCATAATGCTACATGAAATCAATAAAAGTGGCAAACCACTAAAACTAATGATAAATCATCACTTAAACCCACAAAAATTTATTAAATATAAAATGAAATCATAAAAATGAAATATAACAAGACACAACCTTACATGAAACATGTAATGCATACACAATCTACAGCCCATGCACCATACCCACATGGAAGTGAAAAAAATCCAAAACCAAGGTCTCATTTTCCAATATCCCTTGGAAACTCAAGGTAGGAACTAATATTGTTAGCCTGATTCTCCTTCACACCTCTTAATTGAGCCCCAAAAAACCTCTCTCTAGTCTATACTAACTTCCCAAATAACAAATATCCAAAACTAGTTGTTCTGATACTATTTTTTCATGAACCAACCCAGGTCACCCCTAACCTAGGCACCTAAGTCAGCCAATAATCAGGCCCAAAGGGTGTTCTTGATCCCCAAGGGCTAACAACTAGTGCATGAGCATCAATAATTTCCTTTGAGGATAGTTTTCCCAATAAACTCATCAACAAATTATAATCATAAGAGAAACCATGAAAATACAAAAAATAAAATAAACATCTAACTTTTCATAAAAGATCATCTAATACCATATAAATGATAAATGGGACGAGGAGCTACAATACTATGAAAAGGGGGATACAAAATGCTACAATCAGAATAGAAAATAGAGCTACCTAGCTCCACATTACATGAAGGAAAACCTCCCACTATGTCTCCACCACCACCCATCCAAGATTCATTAATAAGAGTACTCATAAACTCTAAGTGACACCTTTCTTTTACCTGCATCTAACAAAGAAAGGTCTATATACACCCATTGAGTGTATGTAGTGCATGAGCATAATAGCCTGATAAGTTCCCAACAAGTAATCCATGAATAAACATTTTTGAACAAAATAAAAATTCTATTTTGAAAACAATTTAATTAGGAACATGATTTTGAAATTTTAAATAAATATAGGAATAATAGTGATGATAAAATACAACCAAGAACCACAGGACAAACCTAGGGTAACTAACATCGAGCCTCATCCAAAGATTCTCATACCCCCAATGATTGGACCATTCACAATTGTTCTCATGTACGAGCTACTATGGTGGACGAATTCAAAGTCCATGTGGTAAACACATCCATTAGAGAATTGTTTAGTTAGTGTTGTGTTAGAGTCCAAAGGCTAGGGAAGGCAGAAATTTTCCCAGTAGTACTTTTCATAGTCATAACACCTAGGAACTTGAGGTTATCATGTGTTATCCCCTATTTAAACAATTCAATTTCCACTTAAAAGGTATTACATAAGCAAAACATACCAATTTCCAAACCATTTACACCCTAATATAAAGGAACACATTATGAAATTCAACCAAACACACACCAACAGTTCTCAAAATATAATTTTATGAATAAAAATAATTAAAACATAATTTATAAATTTATTAAATCACATTATTCATCGAGAAAAAATGTATCATGAAACCACTTACCTTTTACCAATGTGGTCATTGAGAACCAGATAGAAACCACAAGCCAAGAGGATAAGGGACCATATGAAGGAAATGGGAAACCAAAAACACCAAAACCTGCATCATTGGGTTTGTATTCAACAAAACCTACGTCGTTATGGTCATGGAGAAGATATAAAACCAAGATGGAAGGGATAATAAGTCAAGTGTAAGGAATGAGAGATACTTACTTTATTATTCTTGGAAGAAACTAGGTGAAATCCACCAAAAAACACACTAATAGGGAAGGGAGGAGGGATTCATGAGATAGGGGAGGTGCCTGGGTTGAGTAGGGGAAGGATGGGGGAAAGAGGTGTAAAATATAAGGAGGGAAAAGGTTTCATTTCAAATTTTTAATTTTTTGATAGGTCACACAATTTTTGAAACCATGCACCAACCGTATGGGTCACTACTGCCACACCTAAGAAACTGTAGGTTTGGTTCGTATGGTTTGGTAAACCGTGCACCAACCATGTAAATCTTCATTGTAAAAAACTACAAGTTATTACACAATTTTTTCATGGTTTCTCCTGATCTTTATTTGACCTTGTGGCACCCACTTTTTTCCAAATACTTCAAAATTTAAAATGGAAATACCTGGAAATAAAAGGAGAATGGTAAAACAAATAAATAAAGAAAAAACATACCTAAAAGTGACGTTGTGGGTGTGAAATTTTCATTTTATTTTGAGAATCATTTCTACCACATCCTTGGTCGTAATCATGTCATCGACCACACCAATCACTATTTCCATAATAATAACCACGCCATATATCTTACAATCAACCATAATTATTTTCATGGATTATAACATTTTATTAAAGAAATGTTACTATGGAACTAGTGAGACACTACTGATGATTTTAATCAGAAGATAGTTGTTCTTTTCTACCATGAGTAATGATTATATTAGGCCATAATAATTTATATATTAGCACAAAAGATAGTGTTGGTATTGGATTAAGTTAGAAGCATGAAAATTTGTATATATATTTTTAAGGATGTTCACATATGTAAATTTAATACCATAATACATTAATTGTGATAAAATTTGATAAATAGGTGAGTTATATTTTTTGATAATATTATAATATTTTAAGTGTAACATAATCCATCATTTTAAGTGAAAGGAAGAATAAATTATTTTTTATGACCATATATTTCTTTCAAACCCCTCTTTTTGTAAAATACTCACATTTTAACACCTCGTCTAGATATTTTTTGAGAAATATATTCATTTTTACTTTATTTTTAGGGGGTTTTGAGTTATTATATTTGATCATTTATGTAACATTACATGTATTCTATATGTATTTTTCCATCCATTATTCATGGCATATAATTTATTTTGGTAATATCAATGATATTGAATTCGAGTTTGTAAATATTCAACATAATTATAATTATAATATGAAAATACAACTTATATTATTAATATATAATCATATATATAATATAACTATAATAAATAAAAAAATTAAATATATAAATAAAAAAATTAAATTTAAAGGATGAAAACCCCTATAAATATGAGTGAAAACAAAACCATCGTATGAAAAAATTAAAATATCCAAAAATGGACAAATGATTTTGATGGGAGGGGTGGAAAGAAGATCAAAAATAGGATTGTGAGAGTATAATTTATAAAAAAGGGAATTAAAGTGTAATTAAAATATAAAATATTTTTTAAAAAATTACTATGATTTTTTTAAATATATAATAGTTTTTTAAAAAAATTACTATGTTTATTTTTAAAAAAATCAGAAAACATAGATTGGTTAATGAAATTTTACATGGTTATTTTTTGTGATAAATATATATATATATACATACATTTCATTTATTATTTAAAACTTTTTCATGTGTATTGAAAAATACAATAAATAATTAAATATAATCAAATAATAATATGGTTATGTAGAACATTAAAAAAAATCATTCAATCAGACATTAAACAAATATATCATATCCAAAGTTTTATAATGGAAATTTTCTCTGAAATTAAAATTTGGAAATGGTTTAATTCATAAAAAAGATAAAATAAATGAAATAAATAATAAAGGTAAATGAATTATAAATAAATAATTGAAATTTTTACTTTGAGACAAAGAGATTTATCACTTTTTTAATCAAAATGGGATGTTGATGATGAACATCAATCCAATCATCAGTCATCACTTCACATGAAAAACATGTGTAATAGGTGATTGATGGTGTATATAAAATTTGAATATATTTAATATATTTTATTTTCATTAATTTTCACTAAATACTAGTTTATTCCATTTTATAAAAAAATTCAAATGAAAATATTATGGATTCAAATTTTGAAATTTCAATGAGTTGTGGTAAATGATGGAGTTTTTTTATATTATTTTTTTTTTTGAAAAAAAAAAGCATTTAGAAATGAGTATGGGTTTTATATTTTTATAATACTAGGTCGTAGAGGCGTTAAGGTCCCAAACATATTTTATACAGGGAAAATGTGTTAGGGGCCCTAACACATTTTCCCAAAATATTAGTAAAAGGAGTTGGATTCCATAATGCCTTTCGTCCAAGGAAACTAAGTTTTTATATTTTTTTACATTTATATTTAAATATTTAAAAAATTTATTTTTGTTTTGTTGTTTTATATGTGTGTGTGTAAAAATTTAGTAAAATTTTAATTCAATTTTATCCAGTATCACTTCTACTAAAGTAATCTAAAAATATAATTAAAACTCTCACCCAAATATCCATTTTACAATGGAGGGTTCCCCCTATTAAGATCACTTTGGGATAACCACACTGAAAGTGGGGGAATCAGTGTAGGGTGACTTTTTATCACTTTAAACTTTTATCCATTTTGATACCTCTATCACATATCAGTGAATTATTCTCTTGTATTATTCACTTATGGTTAGTTAGCATGCACATAAAATAATAAATCATAATAAGTTCTAGGATTTGTTAATTAGGTTCACCTCTAATGTTGATGAATATATCCCTGGTGTATTGTGGTTATTATCCCACTCACACACAAATTCCTTTTTATTATCAAAGAAAACACAAACAACGGTATGACCTTGAACTTTTTCTCCTAGCACCAAATAAGTACAATGAAAGATTTATATTTAAATCAAAAATACAGGATATTGGTTTTATCCTCATGAAGTGATCAGTAGTGAGTCCACCACCTTCTTCTTCTCATAAAGTTAAGTATGTGAAACCATTGTATTTTTTGTGTAGATCAAAGTACATGATATATTTTACTTCTCACAATAGATAATAATGAAACAAGTTTTCTTTGAATATGTTCTAGTATATAGATCTAACTTATTTTTCTTCTACTTATTCATGTGAATAAGGCATGCATATACTTCCTTCACATAACCAGGAAATCTCGTGGTTCTTCTTTGCCTAAGAGTTGTGCTCAAAACCTCTTTTCATATAGCTGAGTAGATCATGGAACCCTCATCCCTCTTTACATAAACAGAAGTGTGGAGATACTCTATTTTCTAAAAACAAGGGCTCTAGGAAAAGAAAAGATGAATGGTATCAAACAAAAACCTCAGCCTTACCTTGGAATCTATAGATAGATGATCATCTCCTTAGCCCTTGTGTTTCACCACCTTAGATCTATATTTCATGTCATGTCAAGACTATATTTAAAAATTTACAAAGATCTCAGGATTTTTGAATGTGAGTTTCCTTCTTAACACACGACTTTATTAAATTTTGAGAATCATTGAATCTTCATGTACTCAGCTTCTTTCTTTATGAGATAATGCTCACGTGCATATGAAAAATGATTGTGTGCATCATACTCAATCATGAATACTTGTCGTCTGCAACTTTATTTCACTCTCATTGAATGGAAGTGGAACATCCTTGGACAATCATTTGTATAAAAAATTTAAGCTTTCATGCATGTCAGTCTATAGTCCCATTGTCTCAAGATCCATTTGTTTGAACTCGGCTTGATGGTCATCAGAGATAGATGATGTCGTATGTCGTGAGTTCGCATGAAAATCTTGCATAATGGTATCTTCACCATTATGTAAGGGTACCAACATGGATTCCAATACCCATATAAGGGTAACCTGTGTAAGGGTAACTTTCGTAAAGGTTTTAGATGATGTTGGATTTTATTGATCACTTGTGATAAAACTGATAGGATGACTTGGATTCTAAATAAATTTATTAAGTGCATGAATAGCAATGTGGTTCCATGATCCCACATTAATATTTTTATTCGATTGAGTTTTTATTAATTATAATTCCCTTTCCATTCACCTCTCGATCTAACACTAGGGTTAGCACCCATAACACCTTCACACACTCACCTATCACTAGGTTGCGCTACACTATTGTGCGGTCCACCCGAGCTCACAAATTTTCCATGTGCGCACACCATATGTTCCCCGTGTGTGATTCCTATAGGCATTATGCATGGAAACTTCCAACCTCTGCACAATAATACTATCTCCATGCCTAACCATGTAGGCTGGCACTCCCACATAATTGATCCCATCTCCTACAAGTGTGGGATTGAGGTAGCCTTTAAGGGTAGTCATGGTTGGCCAATTTTTTTAATATAAGGTCAGTTCATATACTTATTAAAAACTAATTATGATCATAAAAAAATAAGTATCATTTTCAAATGTATTCCTCAACATAATTCCTTCATGAAAATAAATATTTGAATGGTCTTCTCCATGTGGTCTTCTTAAAAAAAATTATTTCATGAAAATAAATATTTACATGGTTTTTTTCCTTCTTATGATGCAGTAAACAATGTGCAATACATTGACACGTGTTATTTAAACATGTAGATCAGTTCATCGATCATCACACTTAATGCACTTCATCCAAAATATAATAAGTGACCTTTGAAATCCTTATGGATAGTTCTTATCTTCAACAACATGCTTGGGATATCTATTATACTTATAATAAAATATTATTTTCCAATACATATTGACATTAAGTGATTCATCACTTAGTAACACATTGATGAAAAATACAACACAAACACAATATAGGGTCATTAGTCTCCCTCTTTGTTTTTTTATCAATACTAATATAGAAATTTTGATTTCAATATGTTCTCTTCAATTCTTTTCTCAGTTTTTCATTTTATTCTCTCTCCCTTATTTATGAAAATACAAAGTATCTGAGAAAGGATGGCATCATTTCTTTTGTAAGAAACCTATTATCAATTATTCCACTCTATATCTTATTGGTCTAACCTAGTGTAGAAAACAATAGAGTTTTATTTAGACATCAATGTTGTCCATTATCAATTAAGAATATGATACTAATTGACATAACACAAATTTCTTCTTTCCTCATAAATTGTTCAATTGTTTCTTGGTTAATAGTAATTGGTTGACACCAATTGATACAATGAAAGTGTGAATTCTCTGATGCCACTTGTAAAGAAAATTCTGAAGATACATTCAACCTGAAATTCCTACACTCATCTCAACACATAGATTAAAAACATTCAATTATAATAGGTAGGTGATGTTTATAAAATCAGTCCTGGAACTTCTTCAATGTTATTTTGTTCATGTCATTGATTCATTTAATTTATCCCCCTTAAGATAATAATTCATTTTAATTTTTGTGAATGAGGATAGGAGAGTGTTTCAACATGCCTCATCAATGATTTATTGAACAATTAACTTATAGGGATAACATATTTTAATGAACTATAGTCCTTTGGGAACTTCTTTGGATACTCCCCCTCAAGGGAAGATCTTTGGTTTCACTTCATCAAGATGGATCTTATTATTAGTTGTTCTTATGAATTCCAATTGGTGTGAATTCCAATTATTATAATCATATCCATGATGGTGAATTAAGATTTATTCATCAACTATGGTATCTTGATGGTTTTAATCAAGATTTATCTCTGATCATTTGCAATAAATAATCATCAAAATATCATTAGATAGATCAAACCATGATGGTGACTTGCACAAATATTAGAATGAACATTCCATCTTGTAGATATGGAAATATGAATTCTCCAACTGAGTTCTCCCTTGAATATGTGCATCATCTTCAATTCCATGAAAGTAATGAACAAACACAAAGTATAGGTAATAAGGTGGATCTCCTTTTCTTTTTAGTGAGAGAAACAAGGTTGGGAATTGTATCTCAACCATGAAACTCCTTTCTTTTCTTCTCCCTGTGAGTGTGAACTTTTTGTGTTGACTTTACTTTCTTTCTAAGAAGTCTTGGGCAACATGGAATCTTTACTTTCAAAAATTTCTTTATGTGAAATTTTTTTTTTTACATTATCCATCATGTACATTCATTACTAAGTACTTTCTAAAAAAATTGTCACATATCTTATTGATATGGAGTTATGAATAATAAATTAGCTGAGATGCATCCATCCTTCTTGCACCTTCCACATAGTACTTTTGAGATTTTTTTATTATCATTTTTTGATTACCTCTCATGAAATTCATCTCCATCATATAGAATCTCTTATTTTCATTTATCTTTTGATTTATCCTACTCTTCTTTCATTTTACTTACTCTTTTCACATCATCTAGTCAAATTATCAGTATATCATTTGAAATATGAATAAGATTCTTGTTATTTCCATGTGGATTCTTAGTTGTTCCCTTTGACACTTCAGTCCTTTTATATTTTTCTTGGACTGGCCTTCCCCTTTATTTCTTAAGCTTGGTTCCATTCATTATGATATCCATGGCCTACTTACAATGATACATGGTGTGACCTCTTTTTCCACAAAATAAATGACTTCTTCTATTTTTTATATCACTCCTTTTGAACTTCTTATGTTTCTTGTGAGTATCAGTCTTCTTTTAATTATCACCCAATGTATCCTTACTTGTAGTCTTTATATTCTTTAGTATTATCATCTGAATTGTTTTAGTGGAATATTTTAATGATCTGTATCAATATACCTCTTAATTATGACCACTAACATTTAAAATCCCATAGAGATTATTTAAACTATCAAATATATTTTTAAGAGGATGATTATTTACTTTCATATGTGGTTTTTTCTTCTTCTTTTCTTTTCTACCTCTTGATTTAGGAATATTTTGATTTTCATATACTGACATATTGCACCGAAAATCAGATGATCAGTGCTCGAATATTTCACAACACCAACAGTATCCAATAAATATTGATCTCTTATTTGGAATAATAGTCTAGCTATATTGATATTATTTTTGTCACCATTTCATCTCATGTTTAAAATGGGGTTATTTTGTGGAATGGTTCTTTTTACTCTTATATTTATTCATTATAGATATAATGGAAAACAATTCATCACCTTTCTTCATCTCCTTTTTCACAGGATTTCAATCCATTTATTCAGGCCACTTGGCCTTGGGCCTTTGGGCTATGTAATGGGTCTCCCTCTACCCAGTCTAAAAGAGGTCTTTGCTTTAATAATAAATTGAGGCTTCGGCCCCAACCTTTTTTAAAAAAAAGTTTGTGTGAATACAGCTCTAGTGTCAAAAACTCTCCTTTTAACTTTTTGTGAAGACTTAACTTAAACATTTTCAATATTTTCTAGTTTGAATCCAAGTTCAAGATATTTCATATTTAGGATGAATTTATCATCCTACACTATCTTCAGACTATATTCACATTATTTATCAATCCTCATAACTTCTTCATCATTCACTCCTATATCAAAGTGCCAAGATTCTTGATATTATTTTCTTTGATATCAAGTTGAGCATTATTGACATCAATGATGTTATTCTACTTTTATTCTAATGCATGGAACTTCTCTTAAAGACTCTCAATGGTTGTATCTCTCTTTTGTATTGCTTCATACCAATCCTTCCCAACTTTGGAACATTATTATTCAAGATCCTTGATTTTACACTTTTGATATTACATTTTTTGGTGATATCAACACATGTCATCCCCCTTTATATCAATTCACTCTCTCTCTCTTCTTAACTTATTCTTCAAGATAAGTAATCTTATCTTGAAAGGTATTCCTCAAATCTATAAAATCATTATTGTCTTGGGAATGATTATCATCACTTGTGCTTGATTCTTCTGTTGGAAAATCTTAGAAAATAATATTTGATACCACTTAATTTTCATCTAAGGTAGAATTGTTTTCCACTTCCTTGGTAGTTGTTTAAATTACCATGTCAACTTCTTCCATGCATGAATTATCAAATCATAGGAAAACATATTCTTATTAATCTTTACATAAGAGGGATGTTTTCTTCATCTTTCTCAATTATTTCTTCTTTATATTCTTCAAGGTATTTACTAATATAGAATTATGATCTATAGTAGATACAAATCCTCTATGTTTTCACACCATTCTGAATTGAGAAGAGATATATCAAATATTAAATAAGATTCAAATTAGATAATCCAATCTGAGGTGTGACATATCTCTCAGATACCAATTGTTAGGATGACTTTGGGATGACTATATTGAGAGGGGTGAATTAGTGTGGGATGAATTTTATCACTTTAAAATTTTATCCCTTTTGATACCTCTGTCACTTATTCAATGAATGATTCTCTTGTTTTCTTCACCTATGGTTAGTAAGAATTCACATAGAATAATAAATCATAAGGAACACTGATATTTGTTAATGAGGTTCACCTCCAATGTGGATGACTACATCCCTAGTGTATGGTAGTTATTATACCACACACACACAACTTCTTTTTTATTATCAAAGAAAGAATAGGAAAGGGTATGACCTTAAACCTATTCTCATCGAACTGACCAGGTACAATGCAAGCTTTATATTTGAAGTACAAATACAGGATGTCAGCCTACTCCTCATGAAGTGATCAATAACGAAGTGTAGGTATTACACAGTCGAGACCAATTGCTCTAATACACTTATTTTACATACATTTATCTATTAAGTTACCTCTTCTTTACATCAATAAAATGGATATATCACAAATGAAACAATCAAGGGATACCTTGAAGTAGTCAGTGGGTAGTCTCAAATATTCTGGTCTGGGTAGAAATAAATTAATAATTGGGAAATCTCTTTCTCTTATTCAATCTCAATGATGTGAATATTACTGTGGACTGAAATATTATATTATTTTGACCCAAATAATGATCAAAAAATAATATATTGATCACAAAATCTTCTCCTACCTCTAATATTTGACATAAAAAATATGAAATAATATTCAGTATCATCTTCTCAATCAATCAAGTGCTTGAGCAAGTTGTTATTCATTCTTCTAATAAAGTATTGTCCTCACTCAATTAGTATGAAATAAATATTTCATGTGATGTTATCTTAATTCAATTGTTTCATGGAATTCCCATTCAAACCCTAGAACATACCAAATTTTATAATTAATATTTTATGTGCTTATGAATTCTCATATCTCTTATCATAAGTTCATATACGTGAGGCCACTACCTTATTCTTTATGTAAGTTCAAGTATGTGAAACCACTATCTTCTTCATATAGATTAGATTATGTGATATCTTTTACTTCATGCAATAAATGATCACAAAATAATTTTTCTTCACATTTATTCTAGTACGTGTATCTTACTTCTTCTTATTTTACTTCTTCGTATGAATAAAACATGTAGATACTTCCTTTGCATAACTATGAATGTTTTTAGTTCTTATTCACATAAGAGTTGTGTGTGGAATATCTTCTTTGCATAGTCGAGTGGATCATAGAACCCCCATCCCTCTTTAAGTAAATGGAAGTGTGTAGACACTCTATTTTCTAAAAATGATAGCTCTAAAAAAATGTGAATGGCAATAAACAAAAACCTTGGCCTTGCCTAGATATTTATAAATATATGATATTCTCTTTATTCCTTGATTTCACCACCTAATATTTGAATTTCATGTCATGTCATGATTGTATTTAAAAATACCTAAAGATTTCAGGGTTTTCAAACCAGGTTTCTTTCTTATCATGTGAATTTTCATGACACCAAGAATCATGTCATATTTGTGTAATTGACTTCTTACTTCATGATTGAATGGTCACATGCATATGAAAAATGATCACATGCATCATCCTCAACAGTGAAAACTCATCTCTTGTAACTTTATTTCATTCTCGTTTCATGGTATTAGAACATCCTCATACGATTGTTTGCATAAAAATTTTAAGCTTTCATGCAAGTCGGTTCATGGTCTGGTTATCTCAAGATCCATTCGTTCGAGCTTGGCTTGATGATCACTGGAGATAGAGGGTGTCATTTTCCATGAGTTTTCATTTAGATCTTGTGTATAGGTGCCTTCATCACTGCATAAGGGTACCAATGTGGCTTCCATTACCCATATAAGGGTAACCCACATAAGGGTAACTTGTACAAAGGTTGAAGATGATGCGGGATTTGATCGGATGATCATGATAAAACATATCAAACGACTCAGATTCTATCTAACTTTATTAAACATGTGGATAGTAACCTAGTTATGTGGTCCCACATCAATATTTTCTTTGGTTGAGCACTACTTGATAAACCTATTCCATTTTCCACTTGAGTTAGCACTAAGGCTGGCACCCGGAACACCTTCACATGCTCACCCATTATCGGGATGTGCCACACCATTACGGGATCCACTCGGGATCACATGTGCACCCTACTCACACACCATATTACCTCATGCATGGTTCCTATGGGAATTATGCATGCATGTTTCCTACCTATTCATAGGCCTACTGTCACCATGCTTAGCCATGTAGGCTGAATCTCCCACATAGTTAAGACCAACTCTCACAAGTGTTGGATTGATATGGCCTTCAAGAGAAGTCATGGATAGCCAATTTTTTTAATATAAGGCCAATTCATGTACTTGGTAAAAACTAAGTATGAATGTAACACCCCAAGACTTCCTAATATTTTCCTTTTAAGAATAAATTTAATTTTATTGCTAACATGCTTTATACGTGACACCAAGATAAGATTACGCTACACACAATACTAATATTAGATTGTGGTACATGCAACACTAATCTATATTGTGTTATAAATAATACTGAGCTCCTTCAAAATCTTGTGTAACACGCAAGACCGAGTTTTTTCGAACAACAATACATTATTAAAATATTAATATTTAATATAATAAGATGTAACCTAGCCGTTAAATTGGTGGTTATGAATTGGATTAACTCACTTATTAAATTATATATTTGAATTATTTAGTTACCAATTAATTAGTAATTAATATAAGAACCAATTGAATATAAAGGAAATGTTTTTATAAAAAACTATTTTTATATGTAAAAGGTGTTTTATCTTAATAAATTAAACTAATTACTATTAGTGGATGATATTAATGAAATTTATATATTATATATTCAATAAAATGTTTTTAAATTCATCAAAAAAAATTTATAGGCATAAGATAACTACAAATCCAATTTTACGCATAAAAAGCAGTATCTTTTCAAAAGACAATTTTGTCGCCTTTTAATGATGCAATTGTTTTAAAACTAAATTTTGAAAATTTTATGAATTTTATTTGTAAAAATAAACTTTATTTTTGAAATTTTAATTTAAAAATTACCTTATGGTGAATTTTTGGTATTTTCCTGAGAAATTTTCTCTTTTAATGAATAGTGAAAAATACTGAATTTTAATTGAAAATTAACTTTTTTTTAAATAATTTATAAGGTTAAATTATATATTTAATTGGTTTTAAAGGTTTATTAGATAATTTTTACATATATTAATCCAATTTGTGTAATGGGGTAAATATTATATTTAATTTTTATATAAAAACATTTCAAACATTGAACATTTTCACTTTAAAAACTTGTTTTCTCGTCACGTCTGTGGGATTAATTTTAAATTAATTTCTACCAATTATGTTATTTGAATTTTGAAAAATGGATTTAATATTTTTATTAATAATAATTTATAATTTATATTAAGTTCATATTAGTTTTTGACCAAAAATATTAGTGAAATAAATTAAAATTAATCATAGAAATTAAGGTGAAAATGAGTTTATTAGTGGTTAAACTTTAATCTTAAAAGGAAAATGTCCTAGAAATTTATCAAAAACCAATTATATGGAAATATTTCGACCATATACTCCATTTTATATTATATTTCTCTTTATTTGAATCATATTATGTAATGGAGACCACCCAATAGTGTTTACCTTTTTGGATTTACAAGAATGTCACTCCCCCTCCACTATAAAAGGGAACTCACCCCTCAATTATTAACACCTATAAAGACATTTGTATCATCCAAAAACCACCCATATAAGCTCCAAAAATTCTTCCATTAATCCTAGAATTAAAATTTTTGGAATAAATAAAATCCTGGAAGACTTTTGGTATAAACCAAAAGGAGTTACCTGAAGAATTGGTGGTGTTCTTCAACGAGCACTTTAGTTTTATTTATTTCTCCACCGCTTAAATTATTCTTATATATTGTATATATAATAAAATAATTATTCTAAATATACTTATATGTTTTTATCTTAAGGTTACTACCTAAAACTACACACACTTCCATCAAATGGGATACGCAATCATCATTTGTGTGTATGGAGGACTACCGCCTCACAGACTGATCTCATTCGTTCTTCCATTACCACCTTTAAATGTTGGGAATAATGATGTATTTATAGTTTTTATATAATATATATGATATTTATAATGTATTTATTCTTTTTTTAATTATATTATAACGCATACCTTCATACTTTCCATTTTAGGGGAATACGATAACATCGTTTGTGGATGTGTGGACTACCGTCTCCTTAAAGCGATGTGATTTGTTCACGCATTATATGGAATGTATTAAGAATGGTTTTAATAAATATTTGTGATTTATATGAAATAAATATGATAATATAATTATAATATACATATATATCATTTACTTTTCACTCTTTTAATATGACAGTAAAAAGGGAACAATGTTCATGCGTATGTACGGCCTACCGTCTCCATGAACAATGTATTTCAATTACTATCTCCAAATTTTATAGATAACTATAAATATATATATATATACTAAATATATATGATATTTATATCATGGTTTACATTCTAGATATTATGAAATCATGATCTAATTAAAAGGAATAAAAAATAACAAGTCAAAACATACTCAAAAAAACAAGGCAATTAACACCCAAAAGAATGAAAATAATGAAATATTATTAATGAATGGGTTATAATATGTTATAAAAGGATTATAAATGATATAATAAATTTTAATATGGTTATTTTATAAGTAAATAACATGCTTAAAACCATTATATATGATGTTAAATAACGTTCATCCAAAAGGGAGTGTAAGGTAAGGGATTTCATCTCAATTTCATTTCATTAAGGCATATTGTATTATTATGCACCTAATTTATTTTGTATGGTGTATATACTTAACTTTTACATGTAATATTGTGAATACTTATCTATTCATGGTATTTTAAGTTTCATATTTAATTATTCTATTTAAGGGGATTTGAATTAAAATTTACCAAGTGGTAAAGTGTTTCATAACCCAATTCCTTTTCATTGGGTTATATTACTTACTTATTATTGTTAATGTTATAAGATTATGTGTATAATTTTTTTTGAATATATATTGATTTATTTCCACTTGTTTAATTTGAATTTATAGTTGATACACATAATCGATTCAATGATTAATTCTCACTTCAATGCTATGATCATTTTAAGGGTTTATTCCATAATCTCATTCTAATCGAGATTGTTTATTCTTGAATTTTCATTAAAGAAAATTATTTGATAAATGTTAAATAAAACATTTAATTTTCTTATCATATAGTTATTAATAATATTTTTCATGTAATAATACCACTTTTTCACTCTTTGGTACTCAAATTTTTTAGAAAATATTTTTAAGAAAACTCAACTTTATTTTTCTCTTAGGTTTCACATCAATTTTCTCTAAAAAATATGTTTTATGAAAATGTCTTAAAATATGTTTTTAAAATTTTAAAAATTATTTATTAAATAAATTTTTACCCTCTTTTCTTTTATAAATGTTTTCAAATGAATCATCTTCTCTCTTTCCAAAAAAATCAATTTTATAACTTTTTTACCATGCAAAAGGAATGCTCTTTTTACCTTATACGACATGTACAAATTTACCTGACATCATTTTTATGAATATTTTTTTGGAATTTTATAAGGTTAATTTTTAAAGAATTTTTTTAAAAGGTTATTTTCAAATAAAAATGATGTTCAAAATGAAAATAATATTTTCCTATATAAGTTTTTAAAGATATTTTTTTATTTCATCAATGAAAACAACCCTTATTCATACTCAAATGGGTATACGTTGTATTGATACCATCCTTATTATACCTCTAGATGGATTATGATTATTTTGACCAAGGATAGTATTGAAATTCACTTCCTAGAATCATTTTTGTAGTCATTAACTTCTCCTTGAGTTATTCACTTTCGAGTGACCATATAATATTAAATTTCCCCTATATATCCATATCATTTATCATGGATATGATTATTGCCTAAACCATACACCATTTTTACATATGGTGTTTACTTTGAAATTTATTTAATTTAATAGGGAAATATTGGTAAATTTGTATCCTTTAATCAATATGGGTATTTGATAAGACACATTATTTATGAATTAAATTGATTATTCGATATATGATGAATGCTTTGGATGTGAAAGACATGGGTTGGGGACTGATTAATGCAAGCCCCTCAAAGAATCAGTAGTATCATGAGACAAATTAGTTGTCTATCCTCATCTGATGAGTTTTTACCAAATACGTTTTAAATTTTCTTGAGGATAGATCTTGATGGTAAGGGTATCATGTGCCTGGGAAACATGATATCTCATAATTAATAATTGTCTTCATTTTGATTCAGTTATTATTATCTATGATATTTTCAATATGAAAAAATCTATGTATTCATTTCATTATTAGTTTATTGATTAAATGAAATGGTTTTCATTTATTTATATTTCCATATTGTTTATGCTTTATAAAGTTATATAAATGACATGTGTGTTCAGTTAATTGCCTTTACATATTGATTAAACTCATTGATTCATTATTTCTTCCACTATACTTAACCCTTATTGATCATTTGATATCACCATTATTTTTTTCCTTTCCCCATGATATGAAGACAAATTATTATAATGGTTTCCGTGGATGTTGATCGTTTTATTTTGTTATGTATTATGTTTTATTTTCTATTTCCCAGTGTAAAATGTGCATCACATATGTAATTTGTTTTTCCAATATTGCTAAATTGTTTGGTCCTTTGGGATCTGATTATTATATCTATTCTGATATAATAAAGTAAGACACCAGCTCCAAGTTGTAGGGGTCAGGGTTGCTAAAGTTAGTATCATATAAATTTTAGTAGAAACCATGGAAATTAGATTTAGGAAAACAAATATCAGGAAACATAACCCTGAGATATAATTTGAGGATAAGTATATAAGAACATCCTAAAATTTTGGTAAGGTATAAATTATGTGGGTCTTTCAATAAATACATCCTTTTCTGGATATTACAAGTGGATGTGGTTCTGGAACAGATGTACCTTGGGGTGATAACTCTAAAAAGGGAGCGTCAATCTTAACTTGAGTGTAACTTGGTACATGAAAATTCTCTTTACTATGCACCTAGTTTGACACTCCCAGGGGATATTCTTAGGGTAATTCATGATTTCTTTACAAACCAATATGAAGGATTTTAAATTAAGGATATCCCCAAAGAAACCAAGTTTATGAGATTGGTGATGGATAAGAATTTTCAAATTATGATAAGTTTTTTACTAGTTTTGGGATTAAAAATTATGTTACATAATGTTTTGATCTAATATAGTGTGTGTTATTGTATAGAAATTAAACCTAGAAAAATAATGGTATTAATACTTGTGGACAGTGTAGAGATTTCCCTGTTGAGGAAACTAATACAGCTGGCATTGAAACAGAGCAAATTCTGGATATATTAGGGCAGTTTAATCAAGTTATGACACATAAAATTTCTTGAATGGAACAACCTATTCCAAAATGAGATTCTCTAATTTTGGATCAATTTATGTGATTGAGGCCCCCACCATTTGTTAGGACTACTGATATAATGGAATTTTAGGAATGGATAAAGTATTTAGAGAATATATTTATGGCATTAAGATATACTGAAAAGAAAAAGGTTACACTTGTAGTGTCTTGTCTCAATGGATATACTAATTAATAGTGGTTGTTAATCCAGAATACAAGGGAGGAATATGAAATAGAACTCATAGAATGGAAATATTTTAAGGAGACATTATTTGACAAATATTTCCCTCATGAGAAACAAATTGAGATGAATAGAAATTTCCTTAATTTAAATCAAAAGTAGGAAGAAATTGTTGTGGGGTATGAAGATAACTTTATAAGCTTATAAAGTTATGCTACAGATTTCATACACAACACAAAATTCAAGATTTACCATTTCTTTAAAATAATTAAGCCAAGTCTTCAAAGGGAGATGTTATCTCAAACCTTTTATTCATATGATGAAATATTTTTATGTGCTATTAATAAAGATAAATAATTCTCCAAGTCTTATGGCTTCAAAGGGAAGTAATAGAAGAAGAGGATGGAAGAGAAAATAACAGATAAAGGTAAGAAGGGAAAGAAGGATTTTCCCACATGTGATAATTGTAGAAAAATAACCTTGGGAAATGAATAAAAGGATTGAGAGTTTTATATAAGTGTGGAGATAAATTCTACCGAGCTCATGATTTCAAGGGAAATAAAGAAATTTCCAATGTTCAATGCTTCAACTGTAAGGATATGGGTCACTATGCAAATGATTTCCCCAAGTGTCAAGGGATATACCTTAGAAGAATTTAATGGATCATGGTCAATATTGTGCTACTACTACAGATGAAGAGGAATGATTAATATGATTCTATTTGGATTAAATAATTATGTAATTTGATTATTTTATTAGTGATGTACTAGTTATAAGAATTATGATATATATAAATATTTTACTGCAATACTTTATCATTAAGGATTTGAAAGCATGTGTTGAATGGTACTGATAAATAGGAAAATGATTTAGTGTGAAGTTTATCTTATTGGAAAACACATGATTGTGGGAAAGATAACCCTTAAAACTTACTTGATATTGAGATAATGATGTTGGGATAAATAAATGATTTATTTGGATAAAGTAAATTGGATAAGTTCTGACTACCTTGTAACTGATTAATGATTTTTTTAAAATGTGGTTTATTCTATCATTGATGTAATTTAAAAAAAAATTGTATTTAAGTAATATATCCAATAACCTATATTTTATATAAGGAATAAATAATCATGCATGTTTTCAATAAGTCTATATAGTAATTTAGGTTATTACCATGTTTCTTGAAAATTCATGATGAAAGTATTCATATGTTTGGTATGTGGTAATTAATAGCTACTTCATGAATATTAATGAGTTCATTTTGTAAATCTAGTAACCTTTTTTCTAAGTATTGGATCATAATCTTTTGGAAAAGTTAACCATTTATGAAATGGTTTATGTTGATCTTTGGATGAGGTTATAGAGATTAGTATGAAATAACTTATGCTAAGAGATTAAGTATAAATAGTTCAAAGGCACAATTTAAGGATAATATTGTGCTTATGAAATAGAAACATATCAAGTAATTATATTTCCTTATATTATTTGAGAGTGAATGAATTGTTCAACTTTAGGAAAAGGTTCTTAAAAAAATATTATCTAATTATCATCATTTTTTATGATATCAATGACCTTTTTCATACCTATGGTTTATGGATTTGTGGTCAATAACTTTCTCATGAACATGTTCTCTATTACTCTCCATCAAAACATGATAGTAAGATTTTTATTCCATGCACATGTTTCCATTTCTCACCTATGTTCTCCTACTTTGGAACCTAGTTATGTGACCATTGTACTTCTCTTTCTATCTTATTAAGAGGGTATTTTTATTAAAACTTTTACGATGTGGGTTTTTCAATAATAACATTTTCAAATATCAAACCCTTGATTATCAAGATCAAGTTTGAATTTTTAGGATGCAATTTATTTAAGGGGGGAGAATGTAACACCCTAAGACTTTATAATATTTTTCTTTTAAGAATAAATTTAATTTTATTGCTAGCATGATTTATACAAAACACCAAGATAATATTAATCTGCACACAACACTGATATTATCTTTCATTACATGTAACACTAATTTGTCTTGTGTTATTCGCAATATCAAGCTCCTTAAAAAGCTTGCATAACACGCAACACCAAGTTTTACCGAACAGCAATATATTATTAAAATATTCATATTTAATATAATAAGATGTAATATAGACATTAAATTGGTGGTTATTAATATTATTAACCAAATTATTAAGATATATGATTGAATTCATTAGTTACCAATTAATTAAAAATGAATATAAGAATCAATTGAATATAAATGAAATGTTTTTATAAAAAATTATTTTTATGCACAAAAGGATTTTTATAGTAATAAATTAAAATAATTACTATTATTGTATGATCCTAATGAAATTTATATATTTTATATTCAATAAAAAAATTATATTCATCAAAAATATTTGATAAGCATAAGATAAGTTCAAATCCAATTTTACACATAAAAAGCAGTATTTTTCTAAAAGGAAATTTTTCCACCTTTTAATGGCGCACTTATTTTAAAATTAAATTTTAACAATTTTATAAATTTTATTTGTCAAAATCAACTTAATTTTTTAAATTTCAACATAAAAATTATATTAGGGTGAATTTTTATGAGAAATTTCCTTCTTTGATGAATAGTGAAAAATACTAAATTTTAATTGAAAAATGACTTTTCATTTAAATAATTTATAAGTTTAAATTATATTTTAAATTTGTTTTAAATTTTAATTAGATATTTTTTACATATTTTAATATAATTTATTTCATTTGGGTTAATTTTTTATTGAATTTAGATATAAAAAACATTTCAAACATTTGACTATTTTCACTTTAAAAACCCGCTTTCTCGTCCTGTCTATGGGATTAATTTTAAATTAATTTATGCCAATTATATGATTTAAATTTATAAAAATGGATTAAATATTTATAATAAACATAATTTTTAATATATATTAAGTTCAAATTTGTTTTTGATCAAAAATATTAGTGAGACCAATTAAAAGTAATTAAAGTGATTAAGGTGAAAATGAGTTTACTTAGTGTTTAAACTTTAATTTTAAGGGGGGAAATGACTTATAAACTTTTCCAAAACCTATTTTATTGACATATTTAGAAAATGTACTCCATTTTATAAAAAAACATCATTGGAATCACATTATGTAAGGTATACCTCCCAATAGTGTTTACCTTTTTTTATTTACAAGAATGTCACTCCCCCTCCACTATAAAAGGGCACTCACACCCTCATTTTTTCACACCTATAAATATATTTGGATCATAAAAACCCTAAAAAATAATCTCCCAACATATATAACCTAATAATAGAATCCAAAATTTTGGAAAAAAGAAAACCAAGGAATTCTTTTGGTATAAACCAAAAGGAGTTACCCGAAGAAGAGGTAACGTTCTTCAATAAGAACTTTAGTTTTATTTCTTTCTCCACCAGTTCAATTATTCTTATATATTGTTTATGTAATAAACTTATTACAATTAATATACTAATATTTTTTTATATTAATAGTATGACCTATTCCTACACATACTTCCATCAAATGAGACACGCGATCATCGTTCGTGTGTAAAGCGGACTACCGCCACACGAACCGATGTTATTCGTTCATCAATTACCACATTTCAAGTTTGGGAATAATGATGGATTTATAGTTCATATATGATATATATTATATTTATAATGTATTTATTCTTATTTAATTATAATATAATGTATACCTTCATGCTTTCAATTTTTTGAGAATATAATAACATCATTTGAGGACATGTGGACTATCACCTCCTCAAAGCGATGTGATTCGTTCACACATTACATAGAATGTATTAAGGATGGTTTTAATAAAAATATTTCAATTATATATCATAAATATTATAATATAATTATAATATACATATATATATCATTTACTTTTCATTCTTTTAATATGACAAGAAAATGGGAACACTGTTCATGCGTATGTATGGCATACCATCTCCATGAACGGTGTATTTAATTTCCTATATCCAAATTTTATGGATAACTATAAATATATATATATATATAATAAATATATATTATATTTAAATCATGGTTTACATTCTTTATATGATGAAATCATGATTTAAGTAAAAGGAATAAAAAATAACAAGTCAAAACATACTCGAAAAACAAGGTAATTAACACTCGAAACGATGAAAATAATGAAATATTATTAATTAAAGGGTTATAATATGTTATAAAAGGATTATATATGATATAATAAATATTAATATGGTTCTATTATAAGTTAATAAAATTATTAAAACCATTATATAGGAGTTTAAAGAGCATTTAACCAAAAGGGGGTGTTAGGTAAGGGATTTCATCTCAATTTCATTTCATTGTAACATATTATATTATTATTCACCTAATTTATTTTGTATGGTGTATATAATGTCCCTTGAAATGTAATATAATGAATAATTCACTATTAATGGTATTTTAAGTTTTAAGTTTAATTATTTTATTTATGTGTATTTGAATTAAAAGTTACCAAGTGGTGAATAATTTCATAACTCGATTCCTTTTCATTGGGTTATATTACTTACTAGTTATAATTAATATTATAAGATTATGTGTATAATCACTTTTGATTATATATTTATTTATTTAAACTTTTTTATGTGGATTTATAGTTGATACACATAATCTATTCAATGGTTAATTCTCAATTCAACGTTATGATCATTTTAAGGGTTTATTTCATAATCTCATTCCACTCAAGATTTTTTATTCCTGAATTTAAATTAAAGGAAATTATTTGATAAATGTTAAATAAACCCTTTCATATTATACTCTGGTTATTAATGATCTTTTTCATGTAATAGTACCATTTTTTCCACTCTTTGGTACTAAAAATGTTTTATAAAATATTTTTAAGAAAACCCGGCTTCATTTCTCTCTTCGGTCAGAAATCCATTTTCTCTCAAAACCATGTTTTATGAAAATGTTTTAAAAAAAAAATTTAACCATTTAAAAATAATTTATTAAATAAATTTTTACCTTTTTTTCTTTTATAAATTTTTCAAATGAATCTTCTTGTCTATTTCCAAACAATTCACTTTTCTAACCTTTTTATCATGCAAAAGGAAAGTTTTTTTTACCTTGTACGACATGTACAAATTTACTCATTTTCATTTTTATGAAGATTACTTTTCAATTTTATAAGGTTAATTTTTAGAGAAAATATTTTTAAAAGTGATTTTCAAAGAAAAGTTATTTTCAAAATGTTTTTCAAAGTGAAAAGGATATTTTCCTCAATAATGTTTTTAAAGATATTTTTTTTATTTCATCAATGAAAATCGACTTTATTATTACTCAAATGGGTATAATTTATATTAATACCATCCTTATTCTCCCTCTTGATGGGTTATGATTATTTTTACCAAGTATAGTATTGACATTCACTTCCTTAAATCATTTTTATAGTCATTAACTTCTCCTTGAGTTATTCACTTTCCAATGACCATTAAACATTAAATTTAACCCAAATATCCATATCATTTATCATGAATAAGATTATTGAATAAACTATATACCATTTTTACATATGGTTTTTACTTTGAAAGTTATTTGATTTACTGAGGAAATATTGGTAAATCTATATCCTTTACTCAATACAGATATTTGATAAGGTGTGTTGTTTATAAATTAAATCGATTATTTGATATATGAGGAATGCTTTGTACATGCAAGACATAGGTTAGGGATTGGTTAATGCATGACCCTCGATGAATTGGTAGTCTCTTGGGATGAATTAGTTGGCTAGTCTCGGGTAATGGGTTTTTACCCAATACATTTTAAACTGTCTTGAGGATAGATCTTGATGGTAAAGGTATCATGTGTCTGGGAAACATGACATCTGATAATTAAGTATTGGATTTATTTTGATTCAGTTATTATTATCCATGGTATTTTCACTATGAAAAAAATCTATGGATACATTTCATTCTTATTTTATTGATTAAATGGAATAGTTTTTAATTATTTATCTTCCCATATTGTTTATGCCTTATAAATTTATTTAAATGAAATTTTTGTTAAGTTAATTATCTTTCCATGTTAATTATGCACATTGATTCATTATTGGTTCCAATTTACTTAACCCTTACTGAGAATTTGAGCTCACCCTTATTTTTTTAATTTCCCCAAGATATGAAGAAAAATTCTTAAAATGGTTTTCAAGGTTGATGAGTATTTTATTTTGTTTTGTATTATGATTCATTTTCTATTTCCTGGTGTAAAATGGGTATCATGTATGTAATCTAGTTTTCCAAAATTGCTAAATTGTTCGGTCCTTTAGGATTTGATTCTTATATCTATGCCAATGTAATAAAGTAAGGCATAGGCTTTAGGATATAGGGGTTAGGGTCTCTAGAGTTGGAATTAAAGAAAGTTTAGTAGAAAGCATGGAAAATAGATTTAGGAAAACATAGATTAGGGAACATAACCCTAACATAAATTTTGAGGATAAGTATAAAATAACATTCTAAACTTTTGTTAAGGTAGATATTATATGGGTATTCCAAGAAATACATCCCTATATGGATATTAAAAGTGGATGTTGTTATGTAATAGATGTTCCTTGGGGTAATAACTCTGACAACGATGTATTAGTATTGACTCTAGCATGACCCGGTACATGACAATGGGACTTTCTGCACACCAAGTTTGATACTCCCATGGGATATTCTTAGGGTGATTCACAATTTCTTTAAAAAAAATTGAAGGATTTGAAAGTAAGGATTTCCCCAAATAAACCATATTTATGAGATTAATTATGGATAGTTTTTTTCAATTTATGATTAGTGTTTCACTAGTTTTGGGATTAAACATTATGTTATATAATGTATTATCTAATCAAGTGTATGTCATTATATAGAAATGACACCTGTAAGGAATAATGGTATCAATACTCGTGGATAATGTAGTGATTTACCTGCTAAGGAAACTAATATATCCAGCATTGTAATGGAGAAAATTTTATCTATATTAGGTAAGTTTAATCAAGTTGTGACACATAAACTTTCCCAGATGGAACAATCTATTCCACAATGAGATTCTCTTATTTTGGATTGATTTATGTGATAAAGGCCCCCATCATTTGGTGGGACTACTGATCTAATGGGGGATAAGAAATATATTAAGTCTTTGGAGAATATATTTATGGTATCTGGATGTGGTAAAAAGGAAAAGGTTACACTTGTAGTGTATTTTATCAATGGAGATACTGATCAATAGTGGTTGTTGATCTAGAATACTAAGGAGGAATATGAAATAGAACTCATGGAATGGAAAGATTTTAAGGATAAATTCTTTGAAAAATATTTCCCTCTTGAGTAAAAAACTAAGATAAAGATAAAATTACTTAGTTTAAAGAAAAATGTGGAAGAAATTATTGTGGATTTTGGAGCTACCTTTATAAGTTTAACAAGGTATGTTATGGATTTCATATGCAACACAGAATGAAAGATTGACCATTTCTTTTAAGGGATTAATCCAAGTCTTTGAAGGGCGCTGGTGTCTCAATTTTTTTCATCATTTAATGAAATAGTTTTATGTGCTATCAAGGAATAGAAATAACTCTCCAAGTCTTATAGATTCAAAGGGAAGAAATAGAATAATAGGATGAAAGAGAAAATAACATACAATGGGAAGAAGGGAAAGAAGGATTTTCCCACATGTGATAATTGTGGAAATAATCACCCTGATAAATGCTTAAAAGGATTGGGAGTTTGTTTTAAGTGTGTAGATAAAGTCCACTAAGATCGTGATTTCAAGGGAAATAAATAAATTTTCAATGTACAATGCTTCAATTTTAAGGATATAAGGGACTATGAAAAGGAATTCCTCAAGAATCAAAGGAATATACCTCAGAAGAAGTTAATGGATCATGGACAATATTATGCTACTACCTAAGATGAAGATGAATGACTAATATTCTTATGTTTGGATTCAAGAATTATGTCATTTGAGTATTTTATCAGTGATGTACTGGTTATAAGAATTGTGATATATATAAGTATTGTACTGCAGTACTTTATCATTAAGGATTTGAAATCATGTGTTGAATGGTACCCATGAATAGGAAAAATGATTCAGTGTAAAGTTGATCTTCTTGAAAAACATGTGATTGAGGGAAAGATAACCCTTAATATGTACCTGATGTTGAGATAATGGTGTTGGTATAAATAAATGATTTATTTGGATAAAGTAAATTGGATAAGTGTTGACTTCCTTGAAACTGATTAATGATTTGTCGATAATGTGGTTCATTCTATCATTGATGGAGTTTACAACATTTTTGGATTTAATTAATATATCCAATAACTTATATTTTATGTAATGAATAAGTAAGCATGCGTGTTTTCAATAAGGCTATATGGTAATTTAGGTTATTACTGTGTTTCATGAAAATGCATAATGAAAGTATTCACATATTTGGTATGTGATAATTAAGATAAACTTCATGAATATTAATAAGTTCGTTTTTTAAATTTAGTGACCTTATTTATAAGTTTTATATCATAATCTTTTGGAAAATTCAACCATTTATGAAATGGTTTATATTGATCTTTGGATGAGGTTATATAGATTAGTATGATACAACTTATGCTAAGAGATAAAGTAAAAATAGTTTAAAGGCACAACCAAATGATAATATTGTGCTTATGAAATAGAAACATATCAAGTAATTATATTTCATTATCTTCTTTGAGAGTGAAATAATTCCTTAACTCTAGGAAAAGGGTCTTAAAAAAATGTTAGCCTCTTATCATCATTTTTTATAATATCAATGACATTTTTCACACATCTGGTTTATGGATTTGTGGTCAAAAACTTTCTCGTGAACATTATCTTTATTACTCTCCATCAAAACTTCATATTTAGATTTTACTTCCATTTCCATGTTTCTATTTCCCACCTATGTTCCCCTACTTGTGAACCTAGTTATGTGACCATTGTACTTCCCTTTATCTCTTATTAAGAGGATATTTTTATTAAAACTTTTATGATGTGGGTTTTTCAACAATATAATTTTCAAATATCAAACCCTTAATTACCGATATCAAGTTTGAATTGCAAGGATACAATTAATTTAAGGTAGGGATAATATAACACCCAAAGACTTTATAATATTTTCCTTTTAAGAATAAATTTAATTTTGTTTCTAGCATGATTTATACACACACTAAGATAATATTACACTACAAACAACACTGTGATTAGCTTGTTGTATATTTATTACTAAATTTTCTTGTGTTATATGCAATACCCACCTCCTTCAAAAGCTCGTGTAACACATAAGACCGAGTTTTATCAAACAATAATATATTATAAAAATATTAATGTTTTATATAATAAGATGTAACCTGGCCATTAAATTGGAAGTTATGAATAGGATTAATTAACTTATAAAAATATAATGTTGAATTCATTAGTTACCAATTTATTAAAAATGAATATAAGAACCAATTGAATATAAAGGAAATGTTTTTATAAAAAAAACTATTTTTATGTGCAAAATGATTTTTATCTTAATAAATTAAATTAATTACTATTAGTGGATGATCATAATGAAATTTATATATTATATATTTAATAAAATGTTTTTACATTAATCAAAAATATTTTATTGGCATAAGATAAGTACAAATCCAATTTTACTCATAAATAGCATTATTTTTCTAAAAGACAATTTTACCGCTTTTTAGTGGTGCACTTATTCTTAAACAAAATTTTGACACTTTTATAAATTTTAGTTGTAAAAATAAAATTAATTTTTTAAATTATAATGTCAAAATTAGATTATAGTGATTTTTTTTATTTTTATGAGAAATTTCCTTTTTTGAGGAATAATGAAAAATGCTGAATTTTAATTAAAAATTGACTTTTATTTTAAATAAATTATAAGGTAAAATTATATTTTTAATTGGATTTAAAGTTTAATTATATCATGTTTACATATATTAATCCAATTTAGTTCATTTTGATCAATTTTATATTAAATTTGGATATAAAAACATTTCAAACATTTAAATATTTTCACTTTAAAAACTCATTTTATCGTCCTGTCTGTGGGATTAATTTTAAATTAATTTATGCCACTTCTATGATATGAATTTGGAAAATTGGATTCCATATTTATAATAAAAATAATTTATAATTTATAGTAAGGTCAACTTAGTTGTTGACCAAAAATATTAGTGAAAGCAATTAAAATTAATTACAACGATTAAGGTCAAAATGAGTTTACTTAGTGGTTAAACTTTAATCTTAAGGGGATAAATGACATATAAAATTATAAAAAACCTATTTTAAGGAAATATTTCGACCATATATTCCCTTTTATATAATTTTTTTCATCATTGGAAGTGCACGATGTAAGGGAAACCTCCCAATGGTATTTACCTTTTAGTATTTACAATAATGTCACTCCCCATCCACTATAAAAGGGAACTCACCCCCTCACTTATCCACACCTCTAAAAACATTTGGATCATCTAAAACATGACCAAATAAGCTCCCAAAATCTATCCCATCATATTAGAATAAACACTTTGGGAATAAAGAAAACCAAGGAAGTCATTTGGTATGAACCAAAAAGAGTTACCTGAAGAATAGGCAATGTTATTCAATGAGCACTTTAGTTTTATTTCTTTATCCACCACTTAAATTGTCATGAACCAGCCCAATTCGACCCCAAACCGATCGCCCAAGCTAAACCGAAACATGTCTTGAGGGGCATTCCAGATTCCCATAGGCTGGCAACTAGGGTTGGGCCTCAAGATTAAACAGGTGGGAATGATTTGGCCTGTGAACAAAAGATAAACAAATAAATAAATACTGATGAAAAAATAAAAACTGATATTAGAAAGAATATAAAATTGAACATACCTCTATGTGACCTCATAGTTCACCACCCAACTTGGGACCAAGCTCTCTCCAAGAGTGATGTGAAACTGGGAGAACCTGAAACTGAAAAGATAGAGTATGCGTGAGCACCGAAATGCTCAGTAGGAATTCAAAAATAAACCACATATGATGCCCCACCTCTAAAATGAAATCCTTTATTTCTAATTTGAACATAGGATATATAAAAATATGGTTTTCCACTCCTTTAACAAAACAGGTAACAAGACTTTACTTTTAAGAAAATCCCCTTTTCCATTTTATTTTTCTTAATCAATTACTAAAGCATATAAGTCATTCACATGAATTATTTTAAAAGTCAACTAGTAAAAAAACAGGTTCTTTATTATAAAAATAAAATTAAAAGTGTCATGAGATCAAATAAACAAAAGTTCCATAAAATAAAGTAGGAACATACAAGTATGCAACCATGGGAATTTCCTAAGCATACCTAGATCGATCCTTGGACGTACTCGGTTCAGAACCACCTATTGGTGTATAGTGAAGATCCTAAGTCTATAACCAACTATCCACCCTTAACTGACCAATCCAGAAGCATATCCCACCTGGCCTAACAGAAAATCTAGGGGGTACCAACCTGTCTAATCAGGGTTGATCAACAACCATCACTCAACCCTCTAAAAGCCACCCAGGAACCCATGGTGGTAATAGAAATGATGTGTAAGTAGGAGGCTCTCGCATGCATGACTCACCTTACCTGTCATCACCGCACTTTCCTACCCAAAAAACAGACACCCTATATGATGACCCATAAAGTTATATCCATCCTATAGAGTTTCCCACTAGATATATGTGTGTCTATGTGTGTGTAAACATGTACACATCATATCAACCAAGGTGTCAATCGGGCCATCACGTCACATGAACTTTTAAACCATTTAAAAAAGAACTTTAAGTTACCAACTGGGCATTCACACTTTCAAAGTGACATAAGGTGCCAACTGGGCCTTTAATACCATCATTCTAATATACCATAAAAATATTCCAAACCAAGTTCACTTCACAAATCCATTTCTTATTCCAGGTTAAAAACACACAACACACTTAAAAAGTGCCAAACGGGTCTTCATGTCATTGAATTGTCAAACCACGCTTCAAGGTTCCAAACAAGTCAGGTTTTAAACAACACATTTAACCAAAATATTTTAGTTTTACAAAATACACTTCACAACTAGGGAACTTTTAGTAACTATTCTAAAACACTTAGGACACCTTCATAATTAAAAGCAATTTGTAAACGGGCTTAGAAAAGTTATGCAAATTAACAAAAAACCAATATTCAAGTGGTGCAATCCATTTTACCAGAAACATATACATATCTACATATATAAATATCACATGAATATGTAAACACGCTTTAAAAAAATTCTAAGTAATCATGGAATTCAAATTAAAGGTGCGGGCATGGAGGACCTACCTCAAAAAGGAAGTGAACCAAGCCAAGACACTTAGGCTCTTGATTCTTTTGATGAAAAATGCCTACATAGGCACACACATACATTATCATACATATATATATATATACCCTTAATCCAATGTACATGTTCCTCACGCTATGAGGGAATATGTGCAAGGAAGACATATATACATATACACATGCTTACCTATGTATGTGTGTGTACGCATTACCAAGGAGCCACAAAATCTTTAATTAATTAACCTAGAGGGACCAACAACACCTAGAAACTAAAGAACCATTTAAGAGACCATGGTTTTAAAAGAACACCATTTTAAAATACCATCTTCATTTGAAAACACACCCATGTGTGCACTTAGTGCACCTATGGGTGTTCCAACATCCAATGGCACACCAAAGCATCTAAAGAGACCTTAAAATCACTTCCAAATAAACACCAATTACTTCAAAACCAAATCCAACCTTTAATATCATTTAGAAAACATGAACAACCCATTTTAAAACTATAAAACCCTTTTTAAAACATTTTACAATAAAATCCAATATATGACATTACTAAACCATACACCCCCAAACCAACTTTTCAAACAAACAAATACTATTACAATCTAAATTAATGATAAAAATTTCTTAAAAAACCCCAATTTTACTTTAAAAGAACAAATACATTTAAAATAGTATCCCAGGTTCCTTAAACCTAGACATTTCACACAAATCACTTTGGAAAACTACTTTTAATAAATTCAATCTACGTAAAATCATCATTTTCATCTAGCCATGGGTATATTGAAGGTGCGAATAACATTTAAGGAGTAATTTAAAACATGAAAGTGCCAATGAATCTTTTCGGAAAGGAAAAGTTGGATTCACCTACCTCAAATCAAGTGAGGATGGATTAAAAATTCAAGGAGAGGGAGATCAAGACCTCACAGACCAACCGTACAACCTAGATAATAAGGAAAATGTGAGAACACAACCCGAGGCATTATAGTTTGGTTAAATTGAATATAAATATCCAAAAATTGAAGAAAACACACTGATGGAAGGAGTTTAGGCTGGGAAGAGAAACACGATGCAAGGAGGGGTAAGGCGCGCTGCACCGGAGGGAGAGGGAGCACCGGGATAGGAGGTTAGGTCATGCCAGACTTGGATGGTTGGACTGCCAGGAAGGACGGTGCACATGGGGGGTGTCCGGCTCATGCGCGTATAGGAAAAAACTAAAGGGGAGGCACCGTAGGCCGCCGTCGGTGCATCTTCGAAGGGGCGCCGCCAGGTAGGAGCTCTGGCCAGAGCTGGGGAGCATGTAGGAGGGTGGTTGGTCAGGATAGTGGTTATGCCACGAGGGAAAGGATATGGGGGTTGTGAGGGGGTTAGGCACAACCCCCTTAGGGTTTATTTTAAAAAAAAGTTATAAAAATTATATCAATAATAATAATAATACATTATTAAAACATTCTTATTAATAAATAATTCTTATTTTTAGTAATTATAAAACATTAATAAACATTATTATTCTTATTATAATCATAATAATATTAATTTCATTTTCAATTATAACAATATCAATAATAATTTAATCATAAAAATATTAAAAATTCTGTTAACAACCATTTAATAATAAAAATATAAATAAAAATAATAATAATAATAATAATAATAATTTTATGCATTTAATTTTAGACCATAATGACATTAAAAAAATTAAAAATAATTATATTAATAAAAATTTTAATGATAATGATATTATTAACAATTATTTTAATAATATTATTATAATTATCTACACAATAATATTATTATTATTATGTTTTAAATATTTACCTTATTTTATTCTCATAAAATTTTATTATTTTAAGTAGTGGGAAACCACTGGGGCACTCGGGTCAACCGTACGGTTACCGCTAACCGTGCGGTGCCCGTGCACCAGTCCGAAACCCATCAAAATTATTAAACATCAAAAAAATTAAGTCGGGACCTAAACTCGAACTTCAACCAAAGAATAAACATTGAAAGATAATTAAAAATAAAATAAACACATAGTCGGGGTGTGATAATTCTCCCCACCACAGACACTTTCTGCCCCCAAAAAGTCACCAAGCCGAAAGTAAGTCAAGAATTGAGTCCATGCCCAAACACAACCAAAAAGAATAAGGAATTCTGGGGTGACTATTTATTCCCCAAGTCACACCTGACCAATTTAGACAAAACCACAACTAAAAACAAGGAAATAACACGAAGGGGTTCTCCCCACCACAAGGATTCTACTATAATGGAAATTAAAACCCAAACATACCATCTTGGGGAGGGGGCCCATGCGGGAAATCCCCACCTGAACTCATCCAACTTCTTCCACCAACCAAAAAACAACCTTACCACAATCGAAAATGAAGGAATTCTCAACCCAAACTCGATCAAATTCCTTATCAGGAACAAAACAACTTCACCACAAAACTCACATAGAAAACCTACCTCAAAGAAACCCGACATACCAGAACTTCAGAACGGGAACACTTCCTACAAGAACCAATGACCCTCTAAACAAGGGAGAACAACAACACTACCGAAATCAACAATCCCCTACACCAAATAAATTTCACAACACTAGGGAAAACTCTGAGAATACCTCAATTTAAATAGTGGACCCAAAACATTGTCCACTCACTTCACAGAACCCAAACGTCCTCAAATAAACACCACTGAACTAGAACCAACACCTCACCTACAAAGGCCGAACAACTCTTAAGAATAATGAATGACCCAAAGAGACCTATCCAAATAAAGTGAAATGTTTACATCACATCAGAATATATTTTTCATACCTTCACACTAAAATAATGAACCTACCCCTACTGAGAAATGAAAGCAAGGAAATTTCATATATTTCTATCTCAATATGGAAAACAAGAACTGGAATGAGGTCCTACACACCCTCAGAAACTCCTGATTGTGCGCAAGCTTCACTCTGATACATGAGGCTGGGGTTCTGATGGTCGAAGCATCTTATGCATCATAGTCAGGCACTAGAATCCCCCAATAAAGATTCTTTCCCCAAACAAAGCTTCTTACAGAACTTTCTCTAGCAACTCAAATGACCAAGATAATGAAAAAACTTTGGAGGGATTGACAAAACTGCTTGGAATGCCTAAACCAGCCACACTGGTGGCACGTACAATAACGGTTTGATAAACTGGAATTTAGAACCGACGAACAAGATTCCTTTATGAGGTTCCTCTGGTACACCCCGCTCGCCAGATGGGGAACCTTTGAAAAATACAACCACCACCAACTACACCCCAAACTCTAATGATAAAGAGTCATTCAACCTCAACTAATCCAAAACCAGACCCGCCATTAAAACCAAAATAGCACTAATTTTAAAAAACTCATGAGTTCCCAACAACCCAAAGAAACACTCTCACTAGAGCAAAAAACGTTTAACACGTCATCATTTTTCACGTTGGTTCTATATAACCGATGTGTAAATATTTAATTATTGATATATCACATCGGTTATTTTATAACTAACATGATATAATGATCTGGATCCATATTTTACGTTGGTTATTTTATAACTGATGTGAAAATTGAATCTGGCGTACTTTATAACGTCGGTTGTAAAATAACCGACATGATAAAGGAAATATCATCACTTTATCACGTCGATCATAAAATAACCGACGTGATAAAGGAAAGCTCGGTGCTTTACCACGTCGATTATAAAAAAAATCGATGTGATAAAGCCAATCTCATCAATTTATCACGTCATTATAAAGCAACATATATCACATCGGTTATTTTATAAACGATGTGATAAATTTTTTTCAACATTGGTTATTAAATAACTGAAGTGATAAACATTAAAAAAAATAGTTTACCATGTTGGTTATTAAATAACTGACATGATAAATCTTTTAAATGATTTATCATACCTTGTATTCAGTCATTTCATTTTCTTCGATCGGGCAACCTGTGACTCATCTCTCTCACGTGGAAAACCTAGAAACTATTCATCAAATTCATGCCATTAAGCCTCATTTTTCCAACATCATTCTTCATATTTATTATTATCAAATCTATCAGTTCAACTCACAACACTCAAGTAAGCCTCACATGACTCCTTTTCAGTTTTTATTTTCCACAATGCCCTAAACTAATTTTTTGAGATGTTATTTTTCTTTGTTCTTACTATCATGGTAAGTTTCATAGTGTTCATCTATACCATGATAAATTCTTTTCTGGTAAAATAAACCTATGGAAGTGATATCATGCAAGTTTATGATTTTTGTGTGTTCTATCATGTGTGTGTGCACGTACAGGGGGTTTCCAAGGGGGTGGGGGCTGTGCAAGTGGGCGGGGGTGTCCATGGGGGGTTGGGTGGGTTATCCAGTGGGGTGGGGGTGTCCAGGGGGTGTCAAAGGGGGTGGGGGTGGTGTCCAGGGGGTGAGGGGACTGTCCAAGGGGGTTGGTAGTGTCCAAGGGGGTGTAGGGGATGTCAAAGGGGGTGGGGTGGTGTCCAAGGGGGTGTTGGGGTTGTCCAAGGGGGTGGGGGTTGTCCAAAGGGTTCGAGGGGTTGTCTAGAGGGTTGGGGTGTCCAGGGTATCCATGGAGGTGGGGGGGCAGTCCAGGGGTGTGGAGGTCCAAGGGGGTGGGGGTGTCGAAGGGGGTGGGGGATGTCCAAGGGGGTGGGTGGGGGCTGTCCAAGGGGGTGGGGGCCTGTCCAGAGGGTTTGGGGGTTGTCTGGGGGCTTTACAGAGGGTTGGGGGTGTCTAGGGGGGTGTTCAATGGGGTAGGAGGTGGGGGTGTCTAGGAGGGGTGGGGGTGTCCAAGGGGGTGGGGTGTCCAAGGGGGTGGGGGCTGTCTAGAGGGGTGGGGGTTGTCCAGGGGGTGGGGGCTATCCAGAGGGGTGGGGGGCTGTCCAAGGGGGTGTTGGTGTCCAGGGGGTGTCCAAGGGGGTTGGGGGTTGTGTCCAGGGGGTGGGGGATGTCCAAGGGGGTGGTGGTGTCTAGGGGGTTGTCCAAGGGGGTGGGGGTGGCGTCCAAGGGGGTGGGGGATAAGTGTCAGTTGGGATTGAAAATTGCATCATGGTTTGTGAGATTATGACATGATGATTGTATTTTTTTCATGGATGTCAGGCTATAATTTATTATTGTTGTTTAAGGGGGTGAGGTGGTGTCCAAGGGGGTGGGGGTGGTGTCCAAGGGGGTCGGTACAGTCTATGTTTGAGGTTTCCACTATGATTTTTAGGGATTCGAGCATTATGAAAAGATGACGGGTGTTGCAATATGATTATATTTGGTTATATATATTTTGAATAGTCATTGACTATGAGAAAATTATGGGTTATGTGGGATACCATGTCATGGTTTTCAAAGATGAGTAGTTATCCTAACCCCATTGTGCTGTGATGATAGGCTTTACACTATGATTTTCTCCATCCGAGTTTTTATTTTAAATTTGATTTGATTCTCAGGTTTACTCCATTTTCTCCAATTTTCTATCAATCATTGGAGGCCCCATGGTTTTCTTGGATTTCATAGAATTTACTTAAATAGGTTACTTATTCCATGTTCTTCTTCCTTTCTTCTTTGTTTCTTTTTTTCTTCTTCGTCCACTTCTTCTTATCCTTCATTCCTTCTATTATTAGGGATGTTTAGTCATTTTTAAATCGACGGTTTAATAGTAATCAATGTTTTCTAGGGTTATTAGGAGGCATGGGGGGTGTCCAAGGGGATGGGGGTTATCTAGAGGGGTGGGGGCTGTCCAGGGGGTGGGGGCTGTCCAGAGGGGTGGGGGGCTGTCCAATGGGGTGGTGGTGTCCAAGGGGTGTCCAAGGGGGTGGGGGGTGGTGTCCAGGGGTGGGGGGATATCCAAGGGGGTGGTGGTGTCCAGGGGGTGTCCAAGGGGGTGGGGGTTGTGTCCAAGGTGGTGGGGTGGTGTCCAAGGGGGTGGTGGGTGTTATCCAAGGGGGTAGGGGTGTCCAGGGGGTGGGGGTGGTGTCCAAGGGGGTGGGGTGATGTCTAGGGGGTGGGGTGGTGTCTAGGGGGTGGGAGTGGTGTTCAGGGGGGTGGGGGTTGTCTAGAGGGGTGGGGGGTTGTCCAGAGGTTTTAAATCATTAGGATATGTGTAATTTTCAGTAGTGAATGTATACATATTTTAATATTTATACTTCATATTTCTTTTTTACGGAAGGGTGAATTTGGTATCCAGTTGCACCAAGATGTATTCTTTGTGAACCTTAAGAAGAAATGATCCAAGATGAATTTAAAACTATTATATCTAACTATATTTTCTTTTTAAAATCACGTTCAAGCATATTTTTTTAAATACGCATATATTTGTTTTATATTTCAAAATTGTTTTACATTCAAATTATGATTTTTTTCATATAAAAAAATATTTTTCTTATCTTAAAAAGATGTATAATTTTTATATTTTTTATAGTTAATAATGAGTCAAAGTTAGATTACGGCACATCGAATAAGAAATGAATATGAGGAAGGTATTGATGCCTTTTTGGAATTTTCTAAATAAAATGTTCCAGGTAGTGACATTTTTTTCTATCCATGCATGAAAAGTTTGAATATGAAGAAGTTGAAAAGTAGAGAGATAAAAGATCATCTTATTTGTCATGGTTTTAATCTGAGTTACAGCCCTTTTATTTGGTATGGTGAAACTGGACGGAATGTCACTGATGATGATGATTCGCAAGATGGTAACTCTGATGGAATTGAAGAAATGATTCACGATATTGCATCAGAAGAAATTGAGATAGAACCGATAGTTGCGCGCCTATACGGTGATGTTGAAAAACCTTTGTATCCTGGTTGTACAGATTTTCAGTTTTTTCAGCGGTGTTAAGATTGATTAACCTAAAGAAGGAACATGGATGGAGTGACAGAAGTTTTACAGAGCTTCTACAATTGATGAAAGACATTCTTCTAAAAGATAACAATCTTCCAGATTCACATTATAAGGCCAAGAAAATATTATGCCCGATGGGATTGGGATACAAGAAAATACATGCCTGTCTGAATGACTGTATGATATATAGAAAGGAATATAAATTTCTGTCAGAGTGTCCTAAATGTGGGACATCACGGTCTAAGGAGAAAGAAAAAATCACAGGCTGGTGTGGAGATTACAAAGATCCCTTCAAAGGTATTTTGGTATCTTCCTATAATTCATCATTTCAAATGTTTATTTGTTAATTCACATGACGCAAAAAGGTTAATATGACATACTGATGAGCAGTTATGTGATGGAAAAATACATCATCCAGCTGATTTTCCACAATGGAAGAAAATTGATGAGTAGTATCCTACATTTGTAAATGAAATTAGAAATCTCATACTAGAGTTGTGCACAGATGGAATGAATCCATACCAAACCCTCAGTAGCACACATAATTCATGGCATGTTTTATTGGTAATTTACAACCTCTCTCCTAAAGTTTGTATGAAGCACAAATATGTCATGTTGAGTATAATGATCTCTGGTCCGAAGCAACCCAGCAATGATATTGATGTTTTCTTGTCACCATTGATTGATGATTTGAAACTTTTATAGGATGATGGTATTAGGGTGTAAGATTCTTATAAAATGGAATATTTTCAACTGTATATAGTGCTTATGTTCACTATAAATGACTTCCCAGCATATGGAAATTTTTCTGGATACAGTGATAAAGGGAATAAAGCATGTCCAATTTACGAACAACATACTTCATATTGTCAATTGCATTATGGGAGGAAAATAGTGTACATGGGTCATCAAAAGTTTTTTCCTATGGATCACTCTTATAGAAGACTAAAAAAGGCATTCAATGGATCACAAGAATTTGATATTGATCCAAAATCTTTATCCCCTGATCTGTATTTTGAGAGGGTGGAAAACCTTGATGTGACATTGGGAATGACACAGAAATCTGGTAATGATAGACATATTTGGAAGAAAAGGTCAATATTTTTTGAGCTACCATATTGGAGGTATCATGAAGTTAAACATAATATTGATGTCATGCATGTAAAAAATAATATTTGTGATAGTTTGATTGGAACATTATTAGATATTAAAGGAAAGACAAAACATGGGTTAAATGCAATATTAGACTTACTATCAATTAGAATACGTTTGGAGTTAGCTCCCACTCCTAATGGAAGATGAACATTTCTTCCCCCAGCTTGTCATACATTATCCAAGAGGGAGAAAATTAGCTTTTTTCAGTGTCTTCATGATATCAAAGTGCCTCAAGGTTATTATTCAAATGTAAAAAAAAATGTCTCATTGAAGGACTTGAATTTGATAGGTATGAAATCTCATGATTGTCACGTCATGATGCAACAACTTCTACCAGTTGCATTGTGTGGAATATTTCCCATCCATGTCAGAAAGACTATAATAAAGTTGTGTTATTTTTTCAATTCAATTTGTAATAAGGTGATTGATGTGAATGCTTTGAACATTTTGGAAAAGGATGTAATTTGTATACTTTGTCAATTGGAAATGTATTTTCCTCCAACTTTTTTTGATTTAATGGTGCATTTAATAATTCATCTGGTTCAAGAAATAAAGCTTTGTGTACCTGTATATCTTCATTGGATGTATACTTTTGAAAGGTATATGAAAATATTGAAGGGGTATGTTAAGAATCCATATCGACCTGAAGCCTCCATTATTGAAAAGTATATTTATGAGGAGGTTACAGAGTTTTGTATGAGCTATTTGGCTGCAGCCCAGCACATAGGTTTGCCTCCATCTCTCCATGAATGAGTTAATAATGAGGGAAAGGGGATTTGTGGCTTGAAATTCAAATCATTGTCAGCTGAACAGATGAAGAAGTTAGAATCTTACATCTTGAATAACATAGCGGATGCTCAACCGTATATCACATTACATATTAATGAGTTGAAACAATTTCATCCAAAGAAGAAAAAAAATGTGGATTTTTAATGAGCACAACAAAACATTTTTGTCATGGTTTAAAAAGACCTTTCTTGGTAGATTAGATGTATCAGAGACATTAAAATGGGTAGTGGTTGGTCCATGTTTAAATGTGATAACATGGTCCGGTTATGACATTAATGGCTATACATTTCATACAAAAGATCAGGACAACAGAAGTGCAGTTCAAAATAGTGGTGTATTGGTGTTTGCAGAAGCAATGCATTTTTCGAGTGCTAAAGAAAAAAACCCTATTTCTGCATCAAGTGCGTATTATGGAGTGATTGAAGACATATGGGAGGTTGATTACTTTAAAATTAAAGTTGGTGTTTTTAACTATAAATGGTTCATCGGTAACAACAGTGTCAGACATGATGAATTTGGAATGACAGTTGTTAATCTGAATATATTGGAAGACACAGCTGATTATTTTATAATGGCAACACATGAAAAAAAAAATCTATGTAGTAGATAAATCAGATATGTAGTGGGTTGTTGTTTTATAAGGGAAAAAACAGTATGCTGGTGAGGATGAACTTGATGAAGATGTTGATTTATGTGAGATCTCTACTTCCATGGAAAGATTAACAGAACATAATAATGAGCATGTTGAAGACATGGTTTGTTCCATAAGGAACAGTCACAACGAAGGAATTTGGGAAAACAATCCATTTGTACATTCCTAAAATTACAGGTAACATTTTTTTATTTCTTGTTTAAATTTACTATTTTCATAAAATGTTAGATATTGTAAGTTTTTTCTTTATTAAAACATATATTAAAACAAATAATTATAATTTTTTGTTTGTTTTAATTTTGTTTAGTTTACTTTATCATGTTTACCATTACATAAATTATATATCTATTATTTTTGTTCAGTGACAATTATTTTACCATGTTTACCATGTTTACCAGGTTTACCATGTTTACCATCTTTACCATCTTTACCATCTTTACCATTGTTTAACATGCTTACCATATTAACCATGTTTATTATTATGTAACTTAGTATAATTTTCTATTTTCTATTTACATTAGTATTTTAATATATGAATTTGTATATTTGTGAACTAATGTTTGTTTTTTTGATTTGAAAGATAATGATAGATCAATCAGTTGATCAACCACATGATTTTGGAGATGATCATATTGGTCATACCTCTAGGGAGGAACATTCACATGCTCCTCTTGATATTCCCCAATCTTCCTCATGTGCTCCCATTATGATAAAGAGTTCAAGAGTTGGTAAATGTGGGTGCACACATTTACCAAAATTATCACTTGCCCATACACAGGATCAGAGGATACTCATTGAGTTTGATTAGGATGATATTCCTAGAGGTCCAAATGCAAAAGATTTTAAGAGTTTTGTATCAACTCAGGGTAAGAGAAAAGTAATCATTTTGTATGATGACTAGAGAAGTGTGGACAAAGCGATAATCTCTTAGTTGTGGGAGACGATTTTGGTAAGATCTTTTACTATTTTTTTCCTATTCTTTAAATGTTTCTAGTATATATAATATGTTTGAACTCTTCTTTATCAGATGAAATTTGATATTCCTGACACTGGAGGAGTCAGGAAGAAATGTTTATCGATGGCTGCCAGGAGATGGAGGGATTTTAAATCAACCCTCTCATCTGATTTCATTTTTGGTCATAGGAGTAATGAAAATCCATGTCATATATATCCTTTCATAGATGAAGACACATGGATACATTTTGTTGAAAGTAGAATAAAAGATTCATTTTTAGTAAGGGAAATGTAAACTTTTATAAGATTTCTTATATAAATGATCTTGTTAATGTTTTGTTAATGATTTATTATTCTTAATTTATAGAAAAAAAGGAAATCTCATCAGGATATCCAATCTAAAAATTCATACCCTCATAGTTTATCTTGAGGAGGGTATACATTATTGGAAGAACAAATGATGGCGGAAAAATTACAACAACTAAGAGCTGAGTCTTCAAGCTCTAGAGAGGTGGCCCCTCCATCCCCTCCATCTAGACATGAAAAATGGAAGATAGTGTTGTAAGATATCTATTTTATTTATTTAAGTTAACTATTTTCTTCATATAATTTCAATCATTACATAAATGTTCAATTAATTAATACAGGATTCTCTTGAGGAGCAGAGCTCACAGGGGGTATTTACAGCTACTAGGAGGCAAGATATTTTATATGCAGCATTGGGAAAGCCCGAACATCCTGGTCGTGTATGAGGATATCTGGTAGGTGTATTGGTAAGAAAAGTGTTGCCACGTTCTTCAACTTCTTACGTTGAGGGTGTTTATAAAAAAAATATAATCCTTGGAGGCTGAAGTTCATAATATTAATACGATTATAGAGGAAAAGATTAGAGCATCGGTACCATCTATGTTTGCATACATGCAAAGACAATTTCAGACTACAGCTCCCACTCTTCCACCTCCCCATGCAGACCCCGTTATTTATCCTCCACCTCTTCCAGTAGCTCTTACTCCCCCACCTCAGCCTTCGGACCCCATTTTTTATCCTAGTCCTCTACCACAGCTTTCTATTTATTGCGATTTGTATGTTGATGATCCTCAACATCATATAGTTGCATATGGGTTGGTATATTGTATAGGAGATATAGTTAATCATCAATAATTAGCGGTAGAGAATCAGAGGGTCACTGTACAGGATATTATAGATAGATCAGCTCAAGTACCATTACCTACAGATGAGGTGACGACAGTTGGACATAGTATCACCCATTTTTTAATTTGGTCATCCAGACTTCTTCGACTCATTACCATAGAGGTATGTATGTTATATATTCTATTTTATTTTTTTATTAAAGTTTTGTTATCATTTGAAAAATAATATATTTTTTATTTATATTTATAGGAATACTTCAAAGGTAAAGAAATATTGTATAGACAATAACAAAGACAAATGGCTATGACATCAGATACAGATTCTAGTAGTCTTAACAGATTGTCAAGATATTCAAATTTGTTGGCGAATCATTATGAGTTTCCAATGGAAGCTCATGTTTGTGGATGTGCAATAACTATGGGGATTGTGAAAACTGATATAATGGAGCTTGTTACTGGAGATAAGTTGGGCATCAACATGGTGCAAATTTTTTCCATGTAAGTTTTAACACCTTTTCCCTGCATTATATTTATTAAAAATGTATACTTATGTCTATTTTGTATTAGGTATCTTTATAAAATTTGTGAGAAGAATGAGCGGACAGATGTATATGGATTCATGGACCCACATTTGATTTCCCCTGAATCATGTGCATTGGATGAGGAACAAAGAATGATTTATATTGATGAAAGACTTGAACAGAACATAGTCACACAATGTTAAATGATGCCTTTTTGTGAGAGGTATGAAACACATCTCTCTCAAAGAGTTCAGAATATTTTAACATAAAAACCCACTAACCTTAAATTTTCTTTTATCAGTTATCATTAGATGTTAGGGGTTTTTTGCCCAAGGGAGAAAACGCTTTATTGGATATACTCTATCCATAGTGATGTGCGGTAAAGTTTTAAGAAAATTTTGTAAAAGTAAGTTTCAATTTCTCAATAGTTTTATATATTATAATGAATTTTAAATTTATCCCATTAATATTATTTTCTAACAGGGGATGGGTCTACTTTTTAAAAAACACAAATAAAAGGAGTGTGAAGATCAAATATGTAAATGTAAAGGTAAATATCCATTTATAATTTTTACTTTTTGATTTATTACATAAAAATAATATATTGAATTTACACTCATTCAAATAGAATTTTCATGAACAACAAGGCATCATCAAATTCGGATATTATATGTTAATATTTATGTATGAAATAATAACAACTGGAATAGTTGTGAACTTTGACCTGGTAAGATTCCCTTTTAAACTTTTCCATAATATTTCATTTGATTTATTAATTATACACGTTAACTAATATCCTTTTAATTTGTAGTTATTTGATGAACCTCAACCCTATACTGCTCAAGAATTCAAACACTTACAAGTGGAATGGTCAAATTATTTTACAGGTTTGATTGAATTTTAGTTGTCTGTAGTGTAAAATGCAATTTTAAATATTATCATTGTAATTGTGTATTTGGTAGTCATTTAGGTTGGAATTAGTTTTTTTAAGTTGACATTGTAAGTTTTGAATGTTATATATGTGAATGTTTAATTTTTCCCTACTTCTTGTTTTGGTCTACTTATGATGGTTTTTCTGGTATGGATTCTGGACTGGGGGGGAGGGGTTCCAAGGGTGTGGGGGGTGTCCAGTGGGGTGGGGTTATCCAGGGGTATGGGAGGGATGTCCGGTGGGGTGGGGGTGTCCTGGGTTTCCATGATAGTGGGAGGGAAGTCTAGGGGGTGGGAGAATTTCTAGGAGGGTGTGAGGGCTGTACAGGGGAGTGGGGGGCTGTCCAGGGGGTGTCCAGGGGTGTGGGGGTGTCCTGTGGGGTGAGGGGGGTTTCTAGGGGTGTGGGAGGGTTTTCTAGTGGGGTGGGTGTGTCCAGGGTGTCCATGGGGATGGGGGGTAGTCCATGGGGGTGGTAGAGGAGGTTTCACCATCCCTCGGGGGGCTGAACGTCGCTGGAAGGTACTCATCACTCTCACATGCGAAGCTTGAGCTCTCAAAATGTTTCACCAATGCTTTCTTCCCTTGTAAACATCATTCATTATATCACTTTGATGCCAGTATAACTAGGGGAAAAAGTGATATAATTAATGATGTTTACAGGGTAAGAAATCATTGGTGAAACATTTTGAGAGCTCAAGCTTCGCATGTGGGAGTGATGAGTACCTTCCAGCGGCGTTCAGCCCCCCGAGGGATGGCAGCGCCTCCTCTCCCAACACCAGCTATCTAGGGGCTTTCCAGGGGTGGGGGGGAAGTTTAAGGGTGTGGGGGTGTCCAGGTGTGTCCAGGTGTGTGGTGGGGTATGTCTAGTGGGGTGTTGGGGTTCTAGTCTGGTTTTGGTCGGTTTTTGGTCTGTTTTTGGTCTTGGGGTGTCTAGTGAGGTGGGGGTGTCCAGGGGTGTGGTGGGGGTTTTCTAGTGGGGTGGGAGGGTGTCCAGGAGGGTGGGAGGGATGCCCAGGAAAGTGGGGGGATGTCTAGGGGGTGTCCAGGGCTGTTGGGGGTAGTCCAGTGGGGTGGGGGGGTTAGGGGTGTGGGAGGGCTGTTCAGGGGAGTCCTGTCCAGTGGGGTGGGGGTGTCCATGAGGGTGGGGGTTTCTAGGGGTGTGGGAGGGCTATCTAGGGGTGTGGGATTGTTGTCTAGGGGGTGGGGGTGTCCCGGAGGGTGGGGGTTGTCAAGGGGTGTGGGGGGTCATTCCGGGGGTGGGGGTAGTCCATGGGTGTGGGGGTGTCCAGGAGGCACTACTGGAAAAGTAGGTTATACCAACGATTTAAAACCGTTGGTATATGCTGGAAAACCATTGGCTAGTAAGCTGTGAGGAAATACCTATACCAATGGTTGCACTTAAACTGTTGGTGTAGGTGTTCCAGAATTCTGGAAAAGTCTATACCAATGGTTCTGAACCGTTGGTATAATCTTTCCAGAATTCTGGAAAACCTTATACCAACGGTTCAGAACCGTTGGTATATCTTTTTCCAGAATTCTGTAAAAGGCTATGCCAACGGTTCTGAACTGTTGGTATAAGATTTTCCAGAAAAAAGATATCCCAACGGTTTATAACCGTTGGTATAAGATTTCCAAAATTCTGGAAAAAGCTATACCAACGGTTCTGAACCATTGGTATAAGCTTTCCAGAATTCTGGAAAAGGATATACCAACGGTTCTAAACCGTTGGGATAGATTTTTATGGAAAATCTTATACCAACAGTTCAGAACCATTGGTATAGCCTTTTCCAGAATTCTGGAAAAATATATACCAATGGTTCTGAACCGTTGGTATAAGGTTTTCCAGAGCTGCTGCACAGCAGCCCCCTAGAAGCCCTCCAGTAGCCCTACCATCCACCTGCATAAAAAACATTTCACAACAGCCCTCAATATACCCTCCACTATACACCTGTATAAAAAATATCACAAAAACCACATGCATATTTCAAACAGTATAAAAAACACCGAAAATAGCCCAAAAAACACATATGACAACAATCATCCGATGGTAATTCACCTCACCCATGCACAACCCCCCAACCAGCACACCTCCCCATCAAATTCTAATAGGCAGAATAGTTTGATAAATATCTATTAGAGTTGAATAATAATTTCAAATTGGATAAAATCCCTTTTTTTGTGATCCTAGGTTTGGGTATGTAATGATTTGTGATGAATTTTGCATTGAACTTGTATTGTTTATAATATATGGTGAAAAGGTATTTTCTTAGGAGTCTCATCACTTATGACCCCATTAGTGAAACTACCCAACTCATGAAAAATAGTTTGCGACTATCGTTGATGAGTGTAAATTTCAGTTGTATTCACTTAAAATGATTTCCTTTTGAAATAAAAGAGAGACTTTGAGTGGTGTCGTCCACACCACGCCTCGGATTGAGGCAGAGTTGACTCGTACACGTCAAATGACCCATGGATCATTTTCCTAAAGTATCAACACAATCCGAATGTGTTTGGTTGGTTTCCCGTATACCGGTTGTTTTTACATAAAAGCATATCCATTTAAAACAAAATAAATACACTTTGAGTGATATTGACCACACCATGCCTCGGATTGAGGCAGGGTTGACTCGTACACATCACAAATGACCCATAGATCCTTGTCCTAAAGTATCAACAGTATCTGAATGTGTTTGGTCCATTTTCCGTATGTCAGTTGTTGTTTTTACTTAAACTGTTATCCATTTCAAAAAATAGTTAGACACTTTGAGTGGTGTCGCCCACACCTCACCTCGGATTGAGGTGGGGTTGATTTCTACACGTCACAAATGACCCATGGATCATTGTCCTAAAGTTTCAACATAATCTGAATGTGTTTGGTCGGTTTTACGTATGTGGTTTTTTTTACTTAAAAGCGCATCCATTTTAAACAAAAGAAAGACATTTTGAGTGGTACCGGCCACACCGGCCCTCATATTGAAGCGGGGTTGACTCCTACACGTCACAAATGACCCATGGATACATGTCCTTAAGTATCAACATTATCTGAATTCCTTTGGTCTATTTTCTGTATGGCAGTTGTTTTTTTAACTTAAACTGTTGTCCATTTCAAAGAAAAGTGACACACTTTGAGTGGTTCCGGACACACTAGCCCTCGGATTGAGGCAGGATTGACTCTTACACGTCACATATGATGCATGGATCGTTTTCCTAAAGTTTCAATAGAATCTGAATGTCTTTGGTCGGTTTTCTGTATGTTAGTTGTTGTTTTTACTTAAACTGTTGTCCATTTCAAAGAAAAGTTAGACACTTTGAGTGGTGTCGGCTACACCGTGCCTCAGATTGTGACGGGGTTGAATCATACAAGTCAAAAATGACACATGGATCATTTTCCTACAGTTTCAATAGAATCTGAATGGGTTTGGTCGGTTTTCCGTATGTCAGTTGTTGTTTTTACTTAAACTATTGTCCATTTCAAAGAAAAGTTAGACACTTTGAGTGGTGTCGGCCACACCGTACCTCAGATTGAGGCGGGGTTTACTCGTACACATCACAAATGACCCATGGATACATGTCCTAATGTATCAACAGTATCTGAATGCCTTTGGTCCGTTTTCCGTATGTGGTTTTTTTACTTAAAAGCGCATCCATTTTAAACAAAAGAAAGACACTTTGAGTGGTACCGGCCACACAGGCCCTCATATTGAGGCGGGGTTGACTCGTACATGTCACATATGACACATGGATCCTTGTCCTATAGTTTAAACAGAATAAGAATGCGTTTGATCTATTTTTCGTATTCCAGTTGTTGTTTTCACTTAAAATCCTGTCCATTTCAAATAAAAGTTAGACACTTTGAGTGGTTTCGGCCACACCGCGCCTCAGATTGAGGCGGGGTTGACTCCTACATGCCAAAAATGACCCATGGATACATGTCCTAAAGTATCAACAGTATCTTAATGCCTTTGGTCCGTTTTCTGTATGTGGTTTTTTTTACTTAAAAGCGCATCCATTTTAAACAAAAGAAAGACACTTTGAGTGGTACCGGCCACACTGGCCCTCGGATTGAGGCAGGGTTGACTCGTACACGTCAAATATGACCCATGGATCATTGTCTTATAGTTTAAATAGAATCTGAATGCATTTGGTCTATTTTCCGTATGCCAGTTGTTGTTTTCACTTAAAATCCTGTCCATTTCAAATAAAAGTTAGACACTTTGAGTGGTGTCGGCCACACCACGCCTCGTATTGAGGTAGGGTTTACTCGTACACATCACATATGACCCATGGATACATGTCCTAAAGTATCAATAGTATCCGAATGCGTTTGGTCCATTTTCCGTATGTGTTTTTTTTTACTTAAAAGCACATCAATTTTAAACAAAAGAAAGACACTTTTAGTGGTACCGGCCAGACCAGCCCTCGGATTGAGGCGGGGTTGACTCATACACGTCACATATGACCCATGGATCGTTTTCCTATAGTTTAAACAGAATCCGAATGCGTTTGGTCTATTTTTCGTATGCCAGTTGTTGTTTTCACTTAAAATCCTGTCCATTTCAAATAAAAGTTAGACACTTTGAGTGGTGTCGGCCACACCGCGCCTCAGATTGAAGTGGGGTTGACTCGTAAACATCACATATGACCCATGTATACATGTCCTAAAGTATCAACAGTATCCGAATGCGTTTGGTCCATTTTCCGTATGTGGTTTTTTTACTTAAAAGCACATCCATTTTAAACAAAAGAAAGACAATTTGAGTGGTACCGGCCACACCGGACCTCGGATTGAGGTGGGGTTGACTCGTACACGTTACATATGACCCATGGATCATTTTCCTATAGTTTAAACAGAATCTGAATGCGTTGTTCTGTTTTCCGTATGCCAGTTGTTGTTTTCACTTAAAATCCTGTCCATTTCAAATAAAAGTTAGACACTTTGAGTGGTGTCGGCCACACCGCGCCTTGGATTGAGGTGGGGTTGACTCATACACATCACATATGACCTATGGATACATTTCCTAAAGTATAAATAGTATCCTAATGTGTTTGGTCCATTTTCCGTATGTGGTTTTTTTTACTTAAAAGCGCATCCATTTTAAACAAAAGAAAGACACTTTGAGTGGTATTGGCCACACCGGCCCTCGGATTGAGGCGGGGTTGACTCGTACACGTCACATATGACCCATGGATCGTTTTCCTATAGTTTAAACAGAATCCGAATGCGTTTGTTCTGTTTTCCGTATGCCAGTTGTTGTTTTCACTTAAAATCCTGTCCATTTCAAATAAAAGTTAGACACTTTGAGTAGTGTTGGCCACACTGCGCCTCGGATTGAGGCGGGGTTGACTCGTACACGTCACATATGACCCATGGATACATGTCCTAAAGTATCAACAGTATCTGAATGCGTTTGGTTCATTTTCCGTATGTGGTTTTTTTACTTAAAAGCGCATCCATTTTAAACAAAAGAAAGACACTTTGAGTGGTACCGGCCACACCGGCCCTCGTATTGAGGCGGGGTTGACTCATACACGTCACATATGACCCATGGATCGTTTTCCTATAGTTTAAAAAGAATCCGAATGCGTTTGGTCTATTTTCCATATGCCAGTTGTTGTTTTCACTTAAAATCCTGTCCATTTCAAATAAAAGTTAGACACTTTGAGTGGTGTCGGCCACTACTTCAAAGCACATTTTCCATATCATTTTCCACATTAATAAACATGAAATACATGGCTAACTAAGAAAGCTAAGTAAAAAAATAGAAAAATGAGTATCACAGTACCAAGGAATACTAAAGGTCTAGGTAGTAGACTAATCATACAATAAGAATCAAGTGCAAAAAACAGAATCCGAATGCAACGTCCCTATGAAGCAGAGGAAAACCCCAAAGTGGAAAACCATGTTCAAAAATAAAGAGTTATACAGAATTCAAAAATGTAATGGATCAATCTGCCTCTGATCACCATCACCATCACCACTATCATCATCAGCCTCATCCTCGCCACCATCTCTGTCCTCATCGTCATCCTCGCCATCGTCCCCATGCTCATCATTGGCCTCATCCTCGTCCTCATCATCATCCTCGCCCTTGGCCCCATCCTCACCCTCGGCCCCATCCTCACCCTCTTCCACATCCTCATCCTCGCCCTCTTCCTCTTCGCATCCTCATCATCACCAGGAACTTCATCATCTCGATCACCACTAGAGTTTCCGCCTGGTGCATTGGATGATTCACCCATAGACGACATAAATGTCTGACAAGCCGCACTAGCCTCTAGTGGAAGTGATGAAGATAATGCTTTCATCTGTTTCATAAATTCTCTGTCTCTTGTTTGAACTTGTACTTCCAACTCTGTGACCTGTTTATTAGACTGTCTTGAATACTCCTTGACCTGTTCCAACTCGGTGGTACTAGAATGGATACCTGGAGACAACCAATACCTCATCGGGACTATATTCTTACCAGGTCGGCAGCGTACTCGACCAGAGTGCTCATCTCCCAAAACCTGATATAAATGATCGTGTGGCCCAAAATTGTCAGGCTCCTGGGCATCAAGAGCCTCTAAAGCAGCCTGTAAAAAATATTAATAGATTATTAAATTTCAAATTAGATATTAAACTTTGAAATAAACAAATTAAAACTTACAATCTTCTCTTGGGTCGGTTCATTTACTGCAGTTCCATCTTTTTTTCTTCTACTCGAGCAAAACAATTTTGCTCGAGGGATACATCCTTCAATATTCATTTTGTGCTTCTGTAATGACATTGAAACAATATAAAGTGAAAGTATAATCATATATTCATTATTCAATAAATCACATAATTTAAGTAGGATCCACTAAAAAGGGAAAGTCCTAAAGAAAAATTATAAACAACTATATCATACCTGCTTCCTATCATGATCTGACATAGTTATGCGCCCCAAAGTGTGGAGGTATTTCTCTGAATCAATGTTTTTTTTTTCAGAAGATTCCTAAATAATGATTAATAATTAATAATATTATATTAATGCAAAATATGAAAACTCTCATTTAAATAACTCAAATGAGATTAATACCTTAAATTTGGCAGTCACCCAATGGGTAATCATTTGGAGATATTGTTCTATCGGGCAGTCATCCACGATAGGTAATGTCTCTAACTCCGTGCCCACTCTATCACACCATCCAACATACAGCTCATGCTTATAAGCTCTCCAAATCTCTACTAGCTCTTTTAAACGCGCTGGTCGTGCACCTTCGCCATCAGGGAAGTTAAACAGAAGCTGAAACCAAATTGATTAGTTCATTTAAATACAAAAATATACTACATTAAATCCAATATATTTTTTACCCATATTTGTGCCCACATGTTATCCTTGAATTTGGGTGGCAGATGTCTCCAAGAGAGAGGGCTAACCGGAATGATATCAGAGTATTTGGCTAGCGTCACCAAAAAACCCCGACATTGCTACCCAGATTTCTCAATCATTTTTCCATAAACATTGTATTCAACCATCAACTGTGTCTGGCGGTTCCATACCGCACGCAAGCGAGTACGCCCCCTCCCCCGCCTCCTATCTGTAGATGAATCTGTTATTAAAGAAAAATAATATCAATAAAAGTTATAATAAAAATAAATTTTGGTATAAAAATTTTATAGAGTTATATAAATATACCTATGGTAGTCGGATCAATGGGTGTAGAAGCTGAAGGAATATCCTGTACAGGTGGAGTGTATGGCATCCCACCATTTTATAACATAAACTTTCATTACATTACACAAAACTGAGGATCGTTAAGGTTTAGTGTCTTGGAAACCAGGAACATAATACATGAAAACAACATAAAACATTCTTCTTAAACACTTGAAAGGCTTATCCTTAAGTTCATTCTAGGTTCATTACTGCATCTCATAACCTAGGGACATACATCAAAAGAAAGGGTGAGCAGAAGGCCCAGTAAGGGAAACAAGAGGAACATTTTACATGTGAACTTGAGATACTTCAATAAGGACATGAAAAGAACTTTAAGGCATGAGAAAGAAATCATGAGGCATTTCATAATAAAAATAACATTTTTCATAACTTGAAGATGTGGCTACATCATTTAACATAGACAATCATGAACATATCACCAAGGTCCATCCCCAAGGTGTCATTTGAAAATTACCAAGGTTATTCACCAAGGTATCGTGAAAATTGTAATCTCTAGTGGTTACATCATTACCCAATGCATTGGAGCGCTATCAGGGCGCACCCTTAAATTTGCCTTTATTATCATGTGAGCCACATATATCATCATCAAACATTTCATAAATAACCCATATAGAATAAAGGAAATGGGTTTCATTTCATAATCATAACTTTTTAAAAACTGCTTTAAAGACGTGATCTTTATATCACTTTAAAACCCACAGAAGGGAAAGTGGGTCTCATGTATGTAAATCCCAGAATTTAAAATAGAACATTTTGATATATATGTGAATACCCTTGTAGAAATAAGAGCTTTGAGTATTCACTTTATAACATAAAATAATTTTGAGAAAAGAGGGAGAGGCATTTTGAGACGAAAATTCTGCAGCATAACGGCTATGTTTTGGGGTTTTAGAAAACATTGAAAAGAGAGGGGACATGGGTCACCCACTCATAAATGATCCATAAAACAGTAGGGTGAAAGAGTAAGAAGGACATATGGACATGGAAATGAAATTTGAGGGACATACCATTTGAAATGAAAAAACATGGAAGGAAAAAAGATTAGATTTCTCTTATGAAAATTTGGCAGCCTTACGGCGTCACTTAACTTCAAAAGAAAATGATTTGACAAGATCAAATAGGGTCCCTCATCATATGATCATAAGAGATCATTATGATAGATATAGAGATCATACCCCAACATAATAAAAAGGAACTTGAAAGACTTGACATGAAAATCGAACTTGAAAAATGAGAAGGGTGAAAGAATCCCTTAAAAATTCGGCAGCCTAACGGTGTCACTTAAACTTTCATAAAACGAAATGATGAGAGTAAGAGGGGATATCTCATCATATAAACATTAAAGGGCAGTAAGAGGAATATAAAAGAACAACCTCTCACATAAAAACAAGGAGCATAATAGGAATGACATAAAAGAGATTACATGAAAAGAAAGAGAGGGGTCGGATCCCTTACCTTAAAACGTGACTCTTGAAACTCAAAGGATTGGACCTTGAGAGCTTGGGGGAACCTTTGGAGGACTCTTTGGAAGGTAAGAAGACCAGAACTTCGTTGGGGAAGAGTTGGGAGTGAAAACTAAGGGAGGAAAGGGTGGGTATTTATAGGGAAAGTGAGGGGACAAAGCATTAATGGCCAAGGGACACCTCACTAGTGGTTTTGGAAAAACCATGGGCTTGCCCATGGTATTTGCCCATGGTATTGGCCACTTGGGACACCTCACACCTTATCTTACTATTCATAATTCAACCATATTGAATATATACTTAATACATCATTTAATGATGTCATTAAACACCCGTAACTTAAAAACTATACTTTCACTATTCACCGAAAATTCAACTTTCTCAGAATAATCCCAAAATTTCACCTTAACCAAATATCAACGCTATGATTTCAAAAATGAACTCCATTTTATAAAAATAATTTTCTAAATATTTTTAATTTTATTTTTAAATAAATACACTATTCATCGAAAATTCATTTTTTCAGAAAAATCCCCAAAAATTACCATAACATAATATCGATGCTCTGAGTTCAAAAATAAAGTCATTTTTATAAAAATAATTTTCTAATTATTTTTAATTAAATTTTTAATTAAAAACACTATTCATACGAAAAAACTAATACTTGAATAATAATTTATGAAACTGTTATTTACCCATTTTATTGAATCACATTACTTAATCAAGGTGCCTAGATTATTTTAAAACTTTCTTTAAGTGAGATTACTAATCCATTTGGTCACATTACTAATCCTAAGCGTAAAATCACTATTCACTATTTACTATTCATCAAAAAATAAGTTGATCTTATTAGACTCCAAATTCCTTACTGAACACTTTTGTAGAAGACCATTTTTTGAAAATCATTACACATCATTAGTTATTTAGGGTTTACATAAATATTTCAAAATATCCCTTTTTTCAAAATTCATCAATAAAATACATTCTAAAATTATCCGGACATTGGAAATTTCACAAACATCACTAAAGGAAGAAATCTCAATTTATTCACCCGAAAGGACTACACAAGGAAACTAGGGTCTCGTCACATAGCCCCTTATAACACCGGCATAAGACCTGAGTGTAAGGTGTGCTATGGTGAGAGAATCTGAGGGAGGCTCAGATAACATTTCCCTAGTAGTAATCTCTACTAACTTGAACTTCTCCCGCAGGCGTTTCCGTTCAAGCTTGACACGCTGGAGTTCGGCTTGGGCTTGGTCCAAAGCGAAGCCCACAGATGCTACCTCCTTCCCAAGCTCTGATAAGTGGGCTTCATAAGGGTTGAGTCTACTGGATGAAGCCATCGACTCCTCTTTCTGCATTAACCATTAACATCTTATTAAATCAATAAGAGTAAGTTAATATACTACTCAAAAAGATTGGGTCGTTACAGAGTGTCCCTCAGTGTATGCTCCTCAGCCAAATCCTGTGTTGTAACAGGATTCGAAGAAGGTGGAATATAATAGCCCGGAGATAATGAACCAGAAGCAAAAGATGATGGCATAGACATTTGTCCAGCTGGTAGTGTAAACATCGGAGGTCTAAATATCTCATATGTCCCTGAAGACACACCAGGATCAAAATAGGGCGTAGAAGATACGTCTGTGGTAGTGGGTCGTCTAACTCTCACCCCACGAGACCTCGTACCACTGGCCTCAGTACCGGGACCACTAGATGATCGTCCATCTCTGACACCACCCCCCTCCTACCACCAACCTCTCTACTGGGAGAAATATCAGGCTCCTCGTCAGATATCTGTCGTCTAGGGGGTGGATCCTGAAAAAAAATTTGACAGAAAAGTAAACACATGATATTATAAGTTATTGAAATATTTATATTTGAAATAAAATACTCACAACAGGGATGAGTGGAGGAACACCCATCTGTACCATGCGACGATTATTATCTGTCATCTTTTTCCGCCGCCTCTCTTCAATGGGTTTCATTTCCTGCAATGAAAACAAATATGGAAGTAATTAGAAATAGATAACTAATGTGTAACCCAAAAAACAAAATATAGAAAAACCATTATGATAAAAAGAACATAATGAAACAGAATATTTATGTTGTTATGAAGGTAAGTACTAGGATACACACTCTGAATGATGTAGGTGAAACATGTAGGTGAGAACGCGACTGTATGATTCTATATATTTCCCACCACAACTTTGGGTTCACAATCAACTCTGAAAATTGATCTGTTGGGGTCATCATAAGTAATAAACGGATTGCTTCCAATTGCAGTAGGGATAGTGTCAACTTCATCATCACCATCATCAAAAACATGTCTGGGATTTACTTCAATAATTACACCGAATTTAGGATGATGATGATCTTTGACATAAAAAACTTTTTTCACCATTGATGCCAATACATATGGTTCATCGGTGGCAAGAGTGTGAGTCATGTCAATAACTCGAAATCCACAATCATCAATAAAGGTTCCTTGCCTCGTCATTGAATCAAACCATTGACATTTCATCATCGTGACTCGACCATGCGAGTAATAATCCAAAATTATTATTTTCTCCACGACACCATAATAAGCAACATTTTCAGAACGAGGTCTAGTGTCCGATGAACTGGCATAACAGTCTGTTGTGGCAGTTATCATAACACCATTATGTTGTGTTCTCATGTTTCTTGCTCGTTCAGTGATAATAAATTTGTATCCATTGATCACAAGTGATTTACAAGCACGAACCATGGTATTAGGACCAAAATCCAAAGCTCTTATTTCCTCAGAAACAGAGTCTGTAGGCAAACTCGATACCTGAAATATAAACAAATAGTAAACTTAATTAAATATTATTTTTATTTAGTTATTACAGAAATATTTTTACAAATAGTAATCCTTAAGGGTCTTGTTGGGAGTATATGAGTTTTATACTTTAACTTCTTCAAGTAGATCAGGATGAGGAGTAGGATGAGGATCATGGGAGTGGCGGGACTGTCCAAGGGGGGTGTGGCATCTCCAGGGGGTGCGGGGTGTATAGGGAGTGGTGGGGCCGTCCGGGGGGTCGGAGGTGTCCAGAGGGTGGGGGGATGTCTAGGGGGGTCGGGGTGTCCAGGTGGGCGGGCTGTCCGTGGGGGTGGTCAGGTTGTCTAAGGGGGTTGGGGTGTATAGGTATATTTATATGAAAAGAATACCCCCACAATAATCATGCAGCCATGTCATTAGTCTAAACCACTAGAACACATAAAAAAAGCTAGTATGGACATTTACTAAAATATTTAACACTATACGAATGAAAATACACTCTAAATATAGTTTGAGAGGATATAATGGTGTGTATGAAAAAAATGATATTAAATCAATTTAAATGAATATGGAACAAATGAGGGTTTATAATACACTAAGAGTACCTCAAAAAATCCAAAACCACTATAGCACCACATATTCAACTTCATGAAATAGGACCTGGAAATCTTACCTACGACTTTACTAATGACCACCTAATTGGAACACTCTATTTATGGTTCTTGAACACAAGGAACAAACAATGTTTGGTCTCTACCAACTCAATCACCCCCTTGTAGATAATAATCTCGTTTCCCCTTATACTAAAATGGTCTCATTGGAAGCTACTATTAATACTAGACCTAAACCATTCATTCTCCATAAAACAATGATCAAAGAACCATCAGAGGTATCTCTCATATAACCACAACCATTTTATCTATGATGTAACGAAATTCACAAGAATAAATTTTATTCAATAACCTTTTGGTATATAATTTGCATCAACAATGGTTCAATTATATGGTTCATCACATTCCGATTTATTAATCACCCATACATGATAAAAATTGAACATTGAATTTCATTTAATTACAACCATCATATTTCATTTAATTCTTAACAAGCATAGAAGCATGGAAATTGGAATCTAATAACTTTAATTAGTCCCCAAAACTTTTTAATAAATTTAACATGAAAAATAAAACACTTTGAAATCTAAATAATCACAATGAAGTAACATGAGCTTGGAATTCTATTGCACAAGTAAAAATAGTCAACGATGGAATATATGAAAAGATTATTAATATAAATTATTGACACAAGATAATAAAGTAACTATGAATGTTAAAACTAAACATGTGATTGAATTTTATAACATATAATAAAAATTTCTTGGTAATGAAACATGAAAGGCACATAAAAAAATTAGACAATCGTCTAATGCAATCTATATGGGCTGGAATATGCATGGAATTTAATAAAGAACCAAAACATAAATAGGGCTGGAACATAAATTGGGTGGGAATATGAGAATAGAAATTGGTCTCATCCTAAAGAGAAACATATACACATCAAAATAGAAAATAAAAAGTTAAAGTTAAAGAAAATAACTCACCTTGGATGGGATGGAGGAAGAGAACTGGAAGCACCTCCAAAATCGCCGATAGCTCCCGTTTAGGGATCTGGATCGCGAATGGGGGAGAGGACGGGCTACTACCAATTTAGGGGAAATTTTTACCAACGGTTTTTAAAAACCGTTGGTATATACATTCAGCCCAAACCTTTACCAACGGTTCAATGAGAACCGTTGGTAAAAGGTCACTAAAATCCAACTTTTACCAACGGTTCTCATTGAACCGTTGGTAAAAACTCCTCTATACCAATGATTCATTACAACCGTTGGTAAAAGTGTCTATAAAACCATCTATACCAATGGTTTCTGAGAACCGTTGGTATAGATGGCTATTCCCAACGGTTTAGTAAACCGTTGGGATATAACCGTTGGTAAAACAAGGATTTCCAATAGTGAGGGTGGGGGGTTGTCTAGGGGTGTGGGGGATTTCCAGGGGGTGGGGGTAGTCCAGGGGTGTGGGGGTGTCCAGGGGTGTGGTGGGAGCTTTCCAGTGGGGTGGGGGGGTTCTAGTCTGGTTTTGGTTGGGTTTTGGTCTGTTTTTTGTCTTGGGGTGTCCAGTGAGGTGGAGGTGTCCAGGGGTGTTGTGGGGGCTATCCAGTGGGGTGGGAGGGTGTCCAGGAGGGTGGGAGGGATGCCCAAGTGAGTGGGGGGATGTCCAGGGGGTGTCCATGGGTGTGGGGGTAGTCCAGTGGGGTGGGGGGTTCTAGGGGTGTGGGAGGGTTGTCCATGGGAGTCCTGTCCAGTGGGGTGGGGGGGTCCAGGATGGTGGGGGTTTCTAGGGGTGTGGGAGGTATGTTCATGGGTGTGGGAGTGTTGTCCAGGGGGTGGGGGTGTGCAGGAGGGTGGGGGAAGTCCAGGGGTGTGGGGGGTGTCCAGGAGGGTGGGGGTTGTCCAGGGGTGTGGGGGTTGTCCAGGGGGTGGGGGCAGTCCAGGGGTGTGGGGGTGTCCAGGGGTGTGGTGGGGGATGTCCAGTGGGGTGGGGGGGTTTTGGTCTATTTTGGTCTATTTCAGGGGTGTGGGAGGGTTGTCCAGGGGTGTGGGAGAGCTGTTCAGGGGGTGGGGGTATACAGGAGGGTGGGGGTTGTCTAGGGGTGTGAGGGTTGTCTAAGGGGTGGGGGTAGTCCAGGGGTGTCTAGGAGGGTGGGGGGGTTGTCCAGGGGTGTGGGGGCTGTCTAGGGGGTGGGGGCAGTCTAGGGGTGTGGGGGGTGTCCAGGAGGGTGGGGGGAATTCCAGGGGTGTGGGGGTGTCCAGGGGTGTGGTGGGGGCTGTCCAGTGGGGTAGGGGTAGTTCTAGTCTGTTTTGGTCTGTTTTTGGTAACTTTTTGGTCTGTTTCAAGGGTGTGGGAGGGCTGTCTAAGGGTGTGGGAGTGTTGTCCAGGGGTTAGGGGGTATACAGGAGCATGGGGGGTTGTCTAGGGGTGTGGGGGATGTCTAGGGGGTGGTGGGATAGTCCAGAGGATGTCTAGGGGTGTGGGGGGCTGTCCAGGGGGTGGGGGCAGTCCAGGGGTGTGGGGGTGTTCAGGGGTGTGGTGGGGGGTTCTGGTATATTTTGGTCTATTTTTGGTAACCTTTTGGTCTATTTCAGGTATTTTGTCTAGGCATAGCAGTGGTTCGGTTTTATTTAAAAAAATTGTTTTTTACGTCAGTTATTTCATAATTGATGTAAAAAATGCATCAGGATTAGTTTTAACATCAGTTATTTGGAAACCGACATAATAAATTCATGGGAAATGGTTTTTACATCGGTTATTTTATAATCGCCGTAATAAATGGAAATTGATAGTTTTTTACATCGGTTATAAAATAACCAATGTCAGAGATAAGTTTTCACATTGGTTTTTATATAACCGATGTTGGAAACCTCTTGGTAGACAGGTTTATCACATCAGTTATAAAAATAACCGATGTGATAAACACTTCGGAGGAGTGCTTTATGATGTCGGTTATTATATAACCGATGTGAAAGGTTATATACCACATTGGTTATTAAATAACTGATGTAATAAACCATGACTTCGAAGGGTTTTCCATGTCGGGTTTTTATCAACCGATGTGAAAAATGCTTCGGATTTGTATTTTTTACGTCGATTGTAAAATAACTGACATAAAAAACTATGTTTATAATGTCTCATGTAATAACATCGGCTAAAATCCAACATTAAAAATACAAAATAACCGCCGTAAAAAACATTTTATGCACTAGTTTCTACTTCCACAACCACACAACTGTCCCAAAAAACCTCAATTACCTTGATAAACTATCAACACTTAAAAAGAACCAGAATTGGGCATGACTTGCTGGCAACATTAGCGATCTTTCTGGGTGGCATACTCTGAGCAACACAAAAAACACACCCAGAAGAAACACCCCCAAGACAATGGTAATGACTCATAATCCAAACATATACAAAAACAGGAAAAATCCACATTTCCAAAAACCGCCATTTCTTTTTAAATTTCAAAACTACCTTATTCTAAAGCTACTTTCCATTCCATTACCAAATATAAACATAAGCCAATTTTTTCAAACCAAAATACTTTCTCATTTAAAAACCCATTTCACCAATTTCTAAAACAATTTGAAAGAAAACCTTTTTTACCAGTTTTAAAACCATTAGAAAAAAGATCCCTTTCCTTTCAAAACCACCTTCATTTCCAAAAACACTCTAACACTGACTGAAATCAATACAAATCACAACCAACAACGAACAAACGGAATGAGTAAATTGTTCTTATGACCAACCTGGAGACATGGTAGTGAGCCACACCCCAAGTAAGACATAACACCAAGAGTACCTTGAATCGGGCACTTAGGCTCTACATGGGTCACTACTCCATGTGGGGTCACATTGTGACACCGAATCACCTCTATTTTCATCCCTCAATCCCAAACAATGACAAAAGACTCAAAACTTGGACTACCCCTAGTAACTCAGGTATCATCATGAGCGATGGTGATTAGGCACTAACCCGTAACATACCTCATGAGCCCTAAAAATCCTAATCCCCATCTACCAGACACCCCAAATAGAAAGGGCCTCCTTTGATAGCATTTTGTCATGAACCAACCCAAGTCGACCCTAAACCGATCACCTGAGCCAATATGCAACATGTACCGAGGGGAGTTCCTGATCCCCATGGGATAGAAACTAGTGTCGGGCATAAAGATTAAATAGGTGGGAACAATTTGGCCCATGAACAAAATATAATCAAATAAATAAAGTCTGAAGATAAAATGAAAACTAGCATCATAAAGAAAATAAAACTATACATACCTCCATGTGACCTCATAGGTCACCACCCAACTCAGGACTAAGCTCTCTCCAAGAGCGATTTTAAACTGGGAGAGCTTAAACTGAAAAGATAGAGTAGGCGTGAGCACCAAGATGCTCCGTAGGAATTCCAAAATAAACCACGCCCAATGCCCCACCTCTAAAATGAAATCCTTTATTGCTAATTTGAACATAGGATGTATAAAAATATGGTTTTCAACTCCTTTAACAAAACAGGTAATAAGATTTTACTTTTAAGAAAAAACCCCTTTTTTCATTTTATTTTTCTAAATCAATTACCAAAGCATACAAGTCATTACAATGAATTCTTTTAAAAGAAAACAAGTACCAAAACAGGTTCTTTATTATAAAAATAAAAGTAAAAGTGTCATGAGATCAAATAACCAAAAGTTCCATAAAATAAATCAGGAACATACAAGTATGAAACCATGGGAATTTCCTAATCATCCCTAGAGTGATCCCTATATGTACTCGGTTCGGAACCACCTGTCGGTGTATAGTGAAGCTTCTAAGTCTATAACCAACTGGAAACCCTCAACTGACCAATCTAGTGGCACAACCTGCCTAGACTAATAGAAAATCTAGGGGGTATCAACTCATCTAATTGGGGTTTATCAGCAACCATTACTCGACCCTCTAAAAGACACCCAGGTACCAATGGTGGTAATAGTAATGTTGTGTAAGTAGGAGGTCCTCGCACACGTGACTCACCTTACCTGTCGTCACCGCACTGGCCTATCCCAAACACGCACACCCTATATGATAACCCATAAAGGGATACCCCTCCTATAGAGGTGGCCACTAGATATATATGTGTGTGTTTGTAAACATGTACACATCATATCAAATAAGGTGTCAATTGGGTCATCACATCACATAAAATTTTAAACCATTTCACAAAGCACTTTAAGTTTCCAACCGAGCATTCACACATTCAAAGTGAAATAAGGTGCCAACTGGGCCTTTAATAAAATCATTCCAATATACCATAAAAATATTCCAAATCAAATTCACTTTGAAAATCCATTTCCAATTCCAGGTTAAAAACACACGATGCACTTAAAAAGTGTCAAACGAGCCTTCATGTCATTGAATTGTCAAACCATGCTTCAAGGTGACAAACAAGTTATGTTTTAAACAACATATTTAACCAAAGTTTTTTAGTTTCACAGAATACACTTCAAAACTAGGGAACTTTTAGTAACTATTATAAAACACTTAGGACACCTTCATAATTAAAACCAATTTATAAATAGGCTTATAAAAGTTATGAAAATTAATGGGAAACAAATCTTCAAGAGGTGCAATCCATTTTACCAAACACATATATATACATATACACATACGTACTAATGTATGTGTGTGTGTGCACCACCAAGAAGCCACCAAAGCTTTAATTAATTAACTTAGAGGGACCAATACCACTTAGAAACCAAAGAACCATTTAAGAGACCAAGTTTTTAAAAGAACACTATTTTAAAATACCATATTCATTTCAAAACACACTCATGTGTGAACTTAGTGCACCCATGGGTGTTCCAACATCCAATGTCACACCAAAGCATCTAAATAGGCCTAAAAAATCACTTCCACATAAACACATATTGCTTAAAAACCAAACCCAACCTTTCATATCATTTAGAAAACATGAAAAACCCCTTTTAAAACCATAAAACCCTTTTTAAAACATTTTACAACAAAATCCAAGCTATGACATTACTAAACCATAAACACCAAACCAATTACACAAACAAACAAATAACATTACAATAAAAATTAATGCTAAACATTTCTTAAAACCCCCAATTTTACTTTAAAAGAACAAAGATATTTAAAATATCATCATAGGTTCCTTAAACCTAGACCTTTCACACAAATCACTTTGGAAAACTACTTTTAATAAATTCAATCTATGTAAAATCATCATTTTAATCTATCCATGGGTACATTGAAGGTGAGAATAACATTTAAGGAGCAATTGAAAACATGCAAGTTTCAAAGGATATTTTTGAAAAGGAAAAGTTGGATTCACCTACCTCAAACCAAGTGTAGATGGAGTAAAACTTCAAGGAGAGGGAGATTGAGACCTCGCAGACCAACCGCACAACCTAGACAACAATAAAATTGTGAAAACACAACCTAATGTATTAGAGTTTGGTTAAATTGAAGAGAAATCCCCAAAATTTGAAGAAAATGCATCGACGGAAGGGTTCGCGATTGGGAAGAGAAATGTGGTGCAAGGAGGGGTAGGACACACTACGCTGGAGGGAGAGGGAGCAACGGGATGGGATGTTGAGTCGTGCCAGACATGGATGGTCAAACCGCCAAGCAGGTCAGTGTGCATGGGGGGTGTTCAGGTCACGCACGTTGTAACGTCCTAGTTTCGGAATCCGCCCAGAGGTGCCCCGTACCCGGTTGGTCACATGGCCTCAAGCGTATTTCCCCTAAATCTAGAGGATGCTGACTAGCATCGAGGGCCTTAGGTGTGATAGTGAGGAAACTATGCCCTCATTGGCAGAGTAACGCAGTGAAAGAGAAATAGATAACAATAGAGGAAGCAGAAATAATGGCTTACAATAAGAAACAGCGGAAGACTGAAGAAATAAACAGTTGGAGCACATATATAATGATGCATGATGCATATGTCTAGGAAAGCAGCCAAACAAGTCACAATGATAAAATACAGTACTAAACCAAAGTTCAAGAAAAATAGTAAACATATCCACAGCATCACAAGCTAAAGCTTGGTCCCATTCTCTCCAGCTCCAAAGCAGTCAAGTACCAGAAGTAGAAGGGTGCTTGCCCTTATCTATACCTGCAACAATATAATCTGTTTAGGACCAAAATCATGGCTCAAACAGGGTGTGAGACTAAATCCCAGTAGGCAACCACCAAGAGATATGTGCCTAATAGTCATTGAATATATATGGCAGGCAATAAACAAAATAAGTAGTAAATAAAGAAGTACTCAACAGTAAACTTTCATACAGATTCAAAGCATTAAAATACCACATATCAAGTAAGCAGATAAAACAAAAATAGGAAACCCTATGGGATGTAATAATATCCTAATCCCCTCTGGTCCTACCTAGTAAACACAAGCAACCCATTGGGAAGTACACACAGTCTAACCCCTCTATTTCAGATTTAGTATAGACTCTCTAGGGAAGCAATCATCATCAATTACCACTATAGTCTTGTATCAATAACTAAAAGGCGCTCTGGGGAAGCACTTACGTCTCATTCCCCCAGTGGCCTATGTCGAGGAACTACAGACACTCTGAGGAAGCACTTACGTCAATTCCCCCTATGGTCTCACATCGTAACAGTAAAACAAACACTCTGTAGAAGCCCTTACGTCCATTCTCCCTATGGTCTACTACACCAGGTTATCATGTCCCTATGTAAGTAAAGCAAGCATAGAAATGCATATCATCCAAATTAAACCTCAAGAACTAATTGGCTAGCAGTCTACAACATATCAGCATGTCATATAAACAAATCACTACATCCTACAATACTAGGCATGGTGAAAAACAAGGCAGCCTAACAGGCTAAGTAGGACCAAACAGTTATAAACAAACATGCATGGTAAAATACTTCCAAAGCATAGAAATTTACCATATTAACATTCAATTAAACTCTATTCCAGCATACAATCATAGCAGGAAATTAATAAGGCTAAAACAGTAAACACACAATACCCCATTCAAGGGTATTGATCAAATTGAACATATAACTCAAATACTTTCAACGGAAAGGCACAAAACACCTACCTTGGTGTTGGGAGATCAATATACATGAACCTTAAGCCTTGAATCTCCCAATAACACTATATATCTACAAAAACATCTAAAACGTTCAATGAAAGATAACTCTTGAAAGAGGAGGAATCAGGAAACGAATCTCTAGAATAAGGAAGGGATTACTGAGGCGATCCCAACGCAATCAACAGTGGTCGAATTGGAGATTGGATGCTCGATCAAGGGCTCAGGGAAAGATCATGGTCGTACAGGATCTCTCGGATGAACCAGACCTAGAAGAAGGTCATTTGTTCGTCAGATGAAACCCTGGTGTGTTTAGTGAAAAAAAAAGTACATAGTGTGTACTTCAGAAGTATGCAGAATGTACTTGCCATTACTAGCCCCCATATTAGGCGGTCTCTAGGTCACCACACACAGCCATGTGTACAGCTGCTACACGGAAAACACATAGCTACCCTCGGTAACTGAGTACACAGCATGTACTCATAAAGCACATGACGTGTACTTCAAAAATTTCTAGGAAAAAAAATCCTCTTTTTCTCAAAAACACCAGAAAATAAAACACACCTGAAAAGAAGATCTGGGATCTTAAAAACTTCCTCTTTTAAATAAATTTTCCCCTGAATTTTCCTAGTAAGGTGGCACAAAAAAATAATCATCGAACAACTCCAGCCACTGAGATCGTACATCATCCGCCCTCTCCCAAGTCTCGTCATGTACTCGCCCGTGCTGTCATAGCACCCATACCATAGGAACAGACTGGTCATGGAGAACCTTCATACTTCGATCAACAATCCAGATAGGATGCTTCTTAAATGATGCATCCACCTCCAATTCAAATTCCTCAGGTTGGAAGGCATGAGACGGGTCTGATAAGTAATGTCGAAGCTGAGAAACATGGAAATTTTCATGAATAGTCTGGTACCTATGAGTTAACTGCAATTGATAGGAAACTGGCTCAACTCTCTCCAAAACCTCAAATGGCCCGATGTACCTCGGTGAAAGCTTACCCTGTCTCCTAATCCTACTGTGTCCCAACCTTGGTGTGACATACAGGAAAACCTGATCCCCAACCTTGAACTCCAGAGGTCATCTCCATCAATCAGCATAAGACTTATATCGAGACTGTGTAGTATCCATCCTCTTTTGAATCAACTTTATCTGCTCTGTGGTCTCCTGGACAAGACGAGGTCCCAGCATAGCTTCCTCTCCTACCTCTAGCCAATATAAGGGTGATTGAAATGGCCTACCATACAAATCCTCATAAGGTGACATCTGAATAGTTTCTTGAAAACTATTGTTGTAGGAAAACTCCACAAGAGGTATGTGATTCTCCAAGGAACCTCTAAAATCAAGGATGTGTGCTTGCAGTATATCCTTAAACACCTAAATCGTACACTCGGACTGGCCATCTGTCTGAGGGTGGTAAGTTGTACTCAAAAGTACATGTGTACCCAAAGCCTTCTGAAACCCCTACCAGGCCTGAGAAGTAAAATGTGCATCCCTATCTCAAACAATGGAGTGTGGAACCCCATTTAGACATAAAACCTATCAGATGTACAACTGTCCCAGCTCATCAACACTAAAGGTCTCCTTAATCGGCAAGAACTGAGCAACCTTTGTGAGTCTGTCAATGACAACCCATACTACATCATTCCCCTGAGGCAACCTTGACAGACTTGTCACGAAATCCATCATGACATCATTCCACTTCCACTCAGTAATGGGAAACTACTGCAAAAACCTTGTTGGTCGTTGATGCTCCACCTTCACCTGCTGACAGGTGGAACATCTCATGACAAACTCAACAATATCTCTCTTCATACCTGGCCACCAATACTAACGGTGTAGATCACGATACATCTTGGTGACACTAGGATGAACTTCCCAAACTGAGGAATGAAAGTCCCACATCAGCTCCTCGCATATGTCTGCTGACACCCATACATGCCCATGAAAATTCAAGATCTCATCCTCGCCTATGGTCCATCCAAGAATAGGGTCCTCTTCTGACATGCTTTCCCATAGGATTAGGCCTTCAAAATCTGATAGCTGCCTCATTCGTACTCGATCAAGAAGAGTAGTGGTAACATCTACAGAAGAAAGGAAAGTCTACCCCTGTCTATTGTGCACCTCCAAATGCATTTCTGAGAACAAAGCCATAAGCTTCCACTCACTGTTGGCCTCCTGAACTACCTGAATTTGAGTCCTCCTGCTCAGCGCATCAACCACTGCATTTCCTTTCCCAGGCATATATGCAAGCTCAAAGTTAAAGGAATGAAGATACTCAACCCAGTTTCGTTGTCTCAAATTTAGATCACGCTGAGTGAAGATATACTTGAGACTTTTATGGTCAGTGAAAACCAAAAATACTCTCCCAACAGATAATGTCTCCAATAGTGTAAAGCATGAACAACAACATCCAACTCCAGATCGTGTGTCGGGTAATTCCTCTCATGTGGCCTTAACTGCCAAGACCCATATGCAACGACTCCTTCCCCCTGCATAAGCACAGCTCCCAGACTGATACTTGATGCATCACAGTAAACAGTATATCTCTTGCCTAGATCTGGAAATACAAGTATCAGTGCTGGAGTCGACCTCCCTTTTAGCTCCTGAAAGGCTGACTCACAAGAATCTGACCACAATAATCTTTCACCCTTCTTAGTCAGACCCATCATTGGTGCTGCTAAATGTGAAAAGTCATGTATGAAATGTCTATAGTATCCATCCAACCCTAGAAAACTTCATACCTCAAAAATTTTCTTTGGCTACACCCAAGAAACTACAGCTCCCACTTTCTCTGGGTCTACTGATACTCCTGTCTCTAAGATAACATGACCCAAGAAATGAATCTGGTCCATCCAAAAGTGGAATTTTGAGATCTTAGCATATAAATTATGCTCTATCAGTGTACTCAAAACGATCTCAAGATAGGTAGCATGGTCGTGTCGAGTGTGAGAGTACACCAAGATATCATCCACGAAGACTACCACAAAAGAATCCAAGTATGGATGGAACACTCGGTTCATTAGTTCCATGAAAATTGCAGGTGCGTTCGTGAGACTGAATGGCATAACTACATACTCATATAGACCATACCTGCTCTGAAAGGCTGTAAGAGGTACATCTAATGGTCTAACATGCAACTGATGATAATCAGATCTCAAGTCAATCTTTGAGAACACCCAGGCTCCTCTAAGATGATCAAAGAGATCATCAATCCTTGTCAAAGGATATCAGTTCTTGATCATTAGCTGGTTCAGCTTCCAATAATCCATGCAAAGCCTGAGGGTACTGTCTTCCTTCTTTGTGAACAGGACAGGCGAACCCCAAGGAGAAGTACTAGGTCGGATGAAACCCTTTGCTTGCAACTCCTCCAACTACTTCTTGAGCTCCTGTAACTCTGGTGTAGCCATATTATAAGGAGGAATGGACATCAGTGATTCTCCTAGCACAATATCAATAGAAAATTCCACCTCTCACTCTGGAGGAAAACCTGAAAAGTCCTCTGGAAGGACATCCCTGAAACGATCTACCACTAGAGGAAAGTCCATCTGTGAAGTCCCCTGGTCATCTAGATATAGACTAGCAATCTGGGCTGTAACTCCTCCCAACTCATGATGCTCAGGTCCCACTCTACTCGCCTGGACATCCCATTCGCCCTTATAAAGAAACGAGCTACCTTCTGGTGATGTGAAACTCACTCTACCGTGATAACAGTCAACAACAGCCTAGAAGAGAACTAACCAATCCATTCTAAGAATGACATCATAACATGTCATGTCTAGTACATAGAGATCCCATAAGAAGTGATACCCACCAACCTCTAGAGGGAACTCCTTAAACTGACGTACACCAGCCATTCTAGCCCCCAACGGAGTGTCTAACATCATGATAACAATAGAATAAAAGATATAGAGCCCAAGTCTCTCCACAACAGAAACAGATATAAAGCTATGGGAAGCCCCTTTATCGAAAAGAGCAGAAGCTAAAACTGAGACAAATAGAATCGTACCTCAAACTGTACAGGGTCCGGGATCCTTCTCTTGCTGGGTCTGCTCCACTACAAAAGTACGGACTGTACCGCAGCCCTGTGACCCTGCCTAACCACTTTGAGTTGATCCACCATGCTATTATTGAAATCTTGGCAACTGACTACCACGACCACGACCTCCACCTCAACCTGAACGGCTGGAAGAACTCCATTTTCTTGACTGAGGAGAAACTGGTGGTGCTTCTCTTGAATGAGGATTCATAGAAGAACCCCTGTCACCAGCTGCTGGTGAGAAGTACTGACAGAAGCACTAAAGATGACCCATCTTGCCGCAATATCGGCACTCCACTGGGTCTCTCGGGTAATGTGTCCTTGTATGCCTGCTCTTCCTATACTGGTAGCACACCACTTGGCTACCAGAATAAGTGTCTCGCCTCCTTGGATCACCACTTGAAGACCCCTTGTGGTGCTTCCTGCTATCAGTATGAGGGATACTAACTCCAGATGTTGAGCCGCCCTGGCTCACAACTCCAGAATCCCTCAAATTTCACTATGTGATCAGCACTTGGTTGACTATAGAAGTGATGGAAGTCAACCGAAAGATATTCACCTGAGATTGGATGTTGTGCCTGAGACCATCCTCAAAATTACTTTCCAAGAACAACTCATCACCTCCTGGAATAGGCGTGAAGTGTTACAGCTCTGTGAAGTGAGAGGAATACTCCATAACTGAAAGAGTACCCTACTCCAAACTTATGAACTCTCGGGCTCGATCGGCCCTTAAAGTATTCAGATAGAAGTAGTCATATAAGGCATGCTAGAACTCATCCCAAGCCATAACCTGCTAGCATCCCGCCTTTGAGATCACATCCCACCGTCTCTTGGCGGAATCCCAAAGAATAGAAGTAGCATGCTTCACCCTCCTCTCTGGAGGCGTATACAGATGATCAAAGATAGAAATCATGGATTATAACCAAAAATCTATAGCCTAAGGTCCTCCTTACCCTGTGAAGGTGGGAGGATCCTGCTACTAGAAAACTTGCGTCAGTTCTTCCATCGACGGGGCAGGAAGTAGTACTCTATAGAAGGTCTGCATGAACCTCATGAAGCCCTCTCGGAACTGTGTATCAACACCTGCGTCCGGAATGATGGCTGGTGCCAATACTGGAAATACTGGAGGATCTATAGGTAGTCCCTAATCAGCCATGTCTGGTGTCTGATGGCCTTGCAACTGGCATACAACCGAAGGACGTCTTGGTGGCATGAATCTGCAAGGTTAAGCGCACACCTTAGATCAAGATTGACAGAGACTGAAACTTATAAGTATAAGAAGGGAACAGGAGAAGAAAGCATTCAAGTTTTTCAAAACACGGATACATGGCGTGTATAATGCCTACACGGCATGTTCCCTTAATCCTTTTACATGGGAATGTACTCCTACCACAACTGGTTGTGTAACACCCCAAACACACGGCGTGTTGTCCAAACACATAGCATGTACTTGACTTCTTTTCCCCTGCCTGAGTTCTTCTACACAGCTAAGCCACACGGTTCTCCTAGAAGAAGACTACACAGCATGTTCATTCCAGACACGATTTGTACTAGACGAGCTTTATCGACCTGTGTTGTTAGTGACACAGCCGGATACACGGCTCACACTATACGGCATGTTCCAGATGGACACGGCGTGTACTAAAGGATTCCACCAACCCGTGTTGTTAGTGACACGGCCGGTTACACAGCTCACACTACATGGAATGTTCCAGATAGACACTATGTGTATTAGAGAAGACTCAACTGACCCGTGTTGTTAGTGACACGGCCGGTTACATGGTTATAAAACACGACGTGTACATCCGGTACACGGCGTGTCCTACCAAGATGTCTCAACCCCGTGTTTCTACCCACATAGCCAGTGACACGGTTAGAGACTACACGGCGTGTACATATGCACTACCACAAAACTGGGCAAGCCCAGCACCACCCCTTTATCAGCGCTTTTTTTTAGTGCTGATAAAGGGACCCCCTTTATCAGTGCTTATTTAGTATCGTTGATAAAGGGGAGGCCTTTATCAGCACTTTTTTTAAAAGCGCTGATAAAGGGTCGACTTCAAAAAAAAATTAAAAAAATAATATATAAATATAGTTATATAGTTATATAGTTATATTGATATAAATATAATATATAATTTTTAAATACATTTTAGATAAGTATAAATGGACATTTACACTTATTATACTTAATATATAAGATATTTAGTGAAAATGGCATCTTAAAAAATTTAAAAAATATTTTTAATTAATAATTTGCTAATTATTATGGAGTAATAGTCATTTAATAAAAATTTGAAGAGTAAAAAAATTAAAAAAAAATTAAAAAAGATCCAAAATATGTTGAAAACACAACTCAAACTTCAAACGGACATAACTTTTGATCCGGGTGTCCGTTTGAGATCTACCACATATCAAATCGAAGACTGCGACGAGCTCTACATCACTATGACCCGGGAGAACCTCGGTCAAGAATTTTTTGAGGCCAAAAGAGGCCCAGAAGGCCTCCAAAACTGAGTTTTTTGTCGGGGTACCCAGATTTTTTAACATTTTTGTGGATTTTCAGCCTCGTTTAAGGGGGTATTATTGGATTTTTTTGGTGGGGACTGAATTTATTCCAAGGTATTACATTCATATTGATATTATTTCTTTGAAATTTCATCCTTTTTTATAATACACTGCTATTTATAATCAAATATATAACTATATGTACATATTTTTTATATATTCACACCTAAAAATTAAATTTTTTAAATAAATAATTAAACATATTTACATATAAAATATATTAGCTTTATCTAAATAATAACTAATATCCATTTTATTTAAAATACCAATATATGAATATTTATATAACTAATATATATTAATATAACTATACATATATTAATATAACTATACATATATTAATATAACTATATGTATATATTAATATAACTATATATATATATATATATTAATATAACTATATATATATTAATATAACTATATATATTAATATAAATATATATTACTATACGAATAAATATAACTAAATATATATATAAATAAATAGATATATCATGAATAAGAGAACAAATCAATATAGGGTAGTGGCAAAGGCTTTAGGTGCGCAGGGGGGAGGTCTCGAGATCAAATCCTGGTGGAGGCATGGGTGCGCGTGCAAGATTGATTTAAAGGGATAGCGCTGATAAAGGGTGTGGGCGGTGTGGGCGGGCGCTGGAGGTGCAGGAAAGCACTGATAAAGGGGGGCTCAAGTGCTGTAAAAAGCCCCCCCCCCCCGAGATTGGCAGTATTTTTTTATTTTTTTTATTTTTTTTTTATTTTTTTTAATTTTTTTTATTTTTTTTATTTTTATCAGCGCTAAAAAAAAGCACTGATAAAAGTGGTCTTTTATCAACGCTAAAAATAAAGCATTGATAAAAGACCCTTTTATCAGCACTTCGTTTTAGCACTGATAAAAGACCCCTTTTATCAGCGCTTTTTTTAGTGCTGATAAAAGGGGTCTTTATCAGCGCTTTTTGGAGCACTGATAAAGGGGACCCCCCCCTTATCTTCGCCAGCTTTATCAGCGCTTTTCTAGCGCTGATAAAGGCCATTTTTAGCACTGATAAAAGCCGTATTTGTAGTAGTAATGGTACATGGCATGTACATACGGTACATGGAGTGTACTTAAGAAAAACAGTTTCTTCCCGAACAGAAGAACACATGGAATGTATTCATCATTACATGTTGTGTATTCTAGGTTTTTTCAGACAGTAAGCCTTAGAAACTACTCCGGAGCCCAGAAAAACACTGAAACGAACCTTTAAGTGTCGAATTCTGACCCATGAGGGCCCATAATCCTCGCGAATCAAATATTGGCATCTTATACATGTCATATACAAGGATAATAGATCAATGATCCACCAAATTACAGTCCATGAGGGCCCATAACACCTCAAGAACCAAAGTTTGGAATCCATTCAAACAAAAACTTACACAACCAATACCCTATCAAACAGATGATATTTTTATCAAGGCATATATCATAACAGCATGCATATCTAGCACAACACCTATCACAACAACATGAAATCTCTAATGCACCCTATATGGCATGGAAATAATGCATGACATGTGATTTCTAGCAGGTGCCTATATGATGCATGAGATGGAATACCTCTATCTCATCGAGTTGCAACAGAAAAGAACCTCAATAATATCAACAATAACATCACAAAACATGTGAATCGCCCAATGGTGAAATCAAATCAACTGTAAAATTGAAAAACCATAAAATTGAAATAAACAAGGTAAATTGGCTTTTCCCTGTACACGGGTTAGCTACTCCCAGGCACATCTTATTACTAAGTACCTATTTCTGTCATATCCCTGACTATAGTCTCCAAACAGTAAGTCAAGAAGAAAAGAATTCATCTGATACCACTTTGTAACGCCCCAGTTCTGGAAGCTGCCCAGAGGCGCCCCATACCCGGTTGGTCATATGGCCTCAAGCGCATTTCCCCTGACGCCAGAGGCTGCCGAATAGCAACGAGGTTCTTGGGTATGATAGTGGGGAAACTATGCCCTCATTGGCAGAGTAACACAGTGGAAAAGAAACAGATAACAATAGCGGAAGCAGTAATAATGGCATACAAAAAGAAACAACAGAAGACTGAAGAAATAAAAAACTAGAGCACATATATAATGATGCATGATGGATATACCTAGGAAAGCATCCAAACAAGTCACGATGCTAAAATATAGTAATAAACCAAAGTGCAATAAAAATAGTAAATAGATCCACAGCATCTCAAGACAAATCTTGGTCCCATGCTCTCCAACTCCAAAGCAGTCAAGTACCAGAAGTAGAAGGGTGTTTACCCTTATCTATACCTACAATAATATAATCTGTTTGGGCCCAAAATCATGACCCAAATAGGATGTGAGACTAAATCCCAGTAGGCAAACACCAAGAGATCTGTGCCTAACAGTCAGTGAATATATATGGCAGGAAATAAACAAAAGAAGCAGTAAACAAGGAAGTACTCGACAGTAAACTTTCCTACAGATTCAAAGCATTAAAATACCACATATCAAGTAAGCAAATAAAACACAAACAGGTAACCCTCTGGGATTTAATCATAGACTAATCCCCTTTTTTCCTACCTAGAAAACACAAGCAACCCTCTGGGAAGTACACACAGTCAAACCCCTCTGGTTCAGCTTTAGTATAGACTCTCTGGGGAAGCACTCACCATTAATTCCCCCTATATTCTCATATTGGTAACTAAAAGGTTCTCTGGGGAAGCACTTACATCTCATTCCCCCTATGTCCCATGCTGAGGAACTACAGACACTCTGAGGAAGAACTTACATCAATTCCCCCTATGTTCTCGCATTGTAACAATAAAAAAAGATACTCTGGAGAAGCTCTTACATCCATTCTCTCTATGGTCTAATACACCAGGTTCTCATGGACCAGTGTAAGTCAAGAAAGAATAGCAACGCGTATCGGCCAAAGTAAACCTCAAGAACTACTTGGCTAGTAGTATACAGCATATCAGCATGTCAAATAAACAAATCACTCCATCCTACAATACTAGGCATGGTGAAAAACAAGGTAACCTAACAGGCTAAACAGGACCAAACGGTCATAAACAAACATGCATGGGAAAACACTTCCAAAGCATAGCAATTTACCCTATTCACATTCAATTAACCTCTATTCCAGCATACAAGCATAGAAAAAAATTAACAGGGCTATAATAGTAAACACAAAATACCCTGTTCAAGGGTATTGGTCAAATTTCACATATAACTCAAAGACCTTCAACAGAAAGGCACAAACCACCTACCTCGGTGTTGGGAGATCGATATATGTGAACCTCAAGCCTTAAATCACCCAAGAACACCTTATATCTACAAAAACATCTAAAATATTCAATGGAAGATAACTCTTGAAAGAGGAGGAATCAGGAAACGAACCTCTAGAAGAAGAAAGGGTTTACTGAGGTGATCCCAACGCAATCAACAGTAGTAGAATCGGAGATCGGATGCTCAATCGGGGGGTCAGGGAAAGATTGTGGTTGTACAGGAGCTCTTGGACGAACCAGACCTAGAAGAAGGCCTTTCTGTCCGTCAGATGCAACCCCAGTGCATTTAGTGAAAAAAAGAAAGTACACGCCGTGTACTTGCCTTTACCGGCCCCCGCATTAGGCAATCTCCAGGTCACCACACATGGCCATGTGCACGGCTGCTACACAGCCAACACACAGCTACCCACGGTAACCGAGTACACGGCGTGTACTTCAAAAATTTCCAGAAAAAAAATCCTCCTTTTCTCAAAAACACCAGAAAAGAAAACATACCTAAAAAGAAGATCTAGATTCCTACATGTACATAGGGACAAACCAAGGGAAAGGCGCCGCAGGCCATCTTTTGGGCATCATCAGAGGGGTGCCGCCTAGTAGGAGCTCCAACCAGAGCTGGGGAGCACGTCGGAGGGCAGCCGAGTAGGATGGTGGTTGCGCCACGAGGGAGAAGATAGGGGGGTTGCAAGGGGGTTGAGGCGCGACCCCCTTAGAGTTTCTCTTAAAAAAAACAAAATAAAAGTTATAAAAATATATCAATAATAATAATAATACATTATTAAAACATTCTTATTAATAAATCATTCTTATTTTTAGTAATTATAAAATATTAATAAACATTATTATTATTATTATAATCATAATAATATTCATTATATTTTTATTTATAAAAATATCAATAATAATTTAATCATAAAAATATTAAAAACACTTCTAACAACCATTTAATAATAAAAATATTAATGGAAATTTTTAATAATAATAATAATAATTTTATGCATTTCATTTTAAACCATAATGATATTAATAAAAATTTAAAAATAATTATATTAATAAAAAAATTAATGATAATTATATTATTAACAATTATTTTAATAATAATAATAACAATAACAATTATTTTAATAGTAATAATATTATTATCTACACAATAATATTATTATTATTATGTTTTAAATATTTAACTTATTTTATTGTCATAAAATTTTATTATTTTAAGTAGTGGGTAACCGCAGGGGAACCTGGGCCAACCATACTATTACCGGCACCCATGTGGTGCCCGTGAACCAGTTCAAAACCCATCAAAATTATTAAACATAAACAAAAATTAATTCGAGACCTAAACCCAAACTTCAACCAAAGATTCAACATTGAAAAATAATTAAAAATAAAAGAAACTTGTGGTCGGGGTGTGACATAAATTCTTATTAAATATTATTTATATAAAAAATAGTATAATTAATATACTAATATGTTTTTGTATTAATTTTATAACCTACACCTACACAGACTTCCATAAAATGGAATATGCAATCATCGTTCGTCTGTACGGCGGACTGCCGCCTCATGAACCGATGTTGTCTATTCTTCTATTGTCGCCTTTCAAAGTTAGGAATAATGATGGATTTATAGTTTATATAAAATATATATGATATTTATAATTTCTTTATTCTTTTTTAATTATAATATAACACATACCTTCATGATTTCCATTTTATGGTAATATGATAACATCGTTTGTGGACGTATGGACTACTGTCTCCTCAAAGCGATGTGATTCGTTCACACATTACATGGAATGTATTAAGGATGGTTTTAATAAACATATATGATTTATATGAAATAAATATGATAATTTAATTATAATATACAAATATATCATTTAATTTTCATTATTTTAATATGACGATAAAATGGAAACAACGTTCATACGTGCGTAAGGGCTAACGTCTCCATGGACGATGTATTTCATTTCCTATATCCAAATTTTATGCATAACTATAAATACATATATACTAAATATATATGATATTTAAATCATTTTTTATATTATTTATATGATTAAATCAATATTGAAGTAAATATAAAAAAATAAAAAGTCAAAACATACTCAAAAAACAAGACAATTAACACCAAAAACAATGAAAATAATGAAATATTATTAATGAATGGGTTATAATATGATATAAAAGGATTATATATTATATAATAAATATTAATATGGTTTTATTATAAATTAATAACATGATTAAAAATATTATACATGAGTTTAAAGAGCGTTCAACCAAAAGGGAGTGTAAGGTAAGGGATTTCGTCTCAATTTCATTTTATTGAGTCATATTGTATTATTATGCACCTAATTTATTTTATATGGTGAATATATTATCCATTGACATATAATATCATGAATAATTAACTATTAATGGTATTTTAAGCTTTAAATTAAATTATTTCATTTAATAGGGTTTTAATTAAAAGTTACTAATTTGTAAATAATTTCATAACCCAATTCATTTTCATTGGGTTTTATTACTTCCTCATTATCGTTAATATTTTATATTATGTGTATAATGAATTTTGACTATATATTGATGTATTTCCACTTTTTATGTGGGTTACAGTTGACACACATAACTGATTCAATGATTAATTCTCACTTCAACGTTGTGATCATTTTAAGGGTTTATTTCACAATATCATTCTAATCAAGATTGTTTATTCTTGAATTTACATTAAAGGAAATTATTAATAAATGTTTAATAAACCATTTAATTTTCTTTTCCTATGATTATTCGTGATATTTTTTAAGTAATAGTTTTATTTTTTTACTCTTTAGTACTCAAACAATTTTAGAAAATGTTTTTAAGAAAACCCGACATCATTTCTATCTTCATTCGGAAATCCATTTTCTCTCAAAACCATATTTTATAAAAAAAAATGATTTTTTTAACCATTTCAAAATTATTTATTAAATAAATTTTACCCCTTTTGTCTTTTATAAATGTTTTTAAAGGAATCTTATTATCTCTTTCTAAACAAGGTATTTTTCTAACCTTTTTACCATGCAAAAAAGAATGTTCTTTTTACCTTGTACGACATGTATGGATTTACCCACTATTATTTATTTGAAACTTAATTTTTAAATTTATAAGGTTAATTTTTAGATAAAATGTTTTAAAAGTTATTTTCAAAGAAAAATTATTTTTAAAATGTTTTTCAAAATGAAAAAGGATATTTTCCTTAAGAATGTTTTTAAAGATCTTTTTTTATTTCACCAATAAAAATAACCCTTATTCTTACTCAAATGGGTATACATTATATTGATACCATCCTTATTATCCCTCTAGATGTCTTATGATTATTTTGACCAAGGATAATATTGACATTCACTTCCTTAGATTATTTTTGTAGTCATTTACTTCCCCTTGAGTTATTAACTTTCCAATGACCATTTAACATTAAATTTCCCCTAAATATTCATATCATTTATCATGGATATGATTATTTCCTAAACCATATACCATTTTTAAATATAGTTTTTATTTTGAAAGTTATTTGATTGACTGGGGAAATATTGGTAAATTTGTATCCTTTACTCAATATGAATATTTTATAAGGCACATTGTTTATGAATTAAATCGATTATTCGATCACTACTAGGAAAATACCCTATACCAATGGTTTGAAACTATTGGTATAGGCCTCCAAACCATTGGTATATCCTATACCAATGGTTTGGAGAACTGTGGGCTAGTAAGATGTGGGGATAGGTCTATACCAACAGTTTTGAAAAAACCATTGGTATAAGTAATATAAAAAATCTATACCAACGGTTCCATAAAACCTTTGGTATATGTATTTCAAAAAATAAGCATTCTGCTGGTTTTGATCCATGTACCTCCGGTTTATGATTGAATGACCTAAACACTAACTTAACTTGACTTTTGTGAACATAATTTTATATATATATATATATATGTATGTATTATCATAAATATTTTAAATTTTGATTTATTTAATGTTCTGTGTAAGAAGATTCCATAAAAAAATACAAGTAACTATACCAATGGTTCTCAAAACCATTGGTATAGGTCTATACCAACGGTTTTGAGAACCGTTGGTATAGATTTTTTGATTTGGGGACATATACCAACAGTTTTGGAAAAACCGTTGGTATAGGGGGGACCTATACCAACGGTTTAGGGAAAATCATTGGTATAGGGTCACTATTATGGACCTATACCAATGATTTGTCCAAAACCGTTGGTATATGTCCAAATTAGGGACCTATACCAACGGTTTTGGCCAAACCATTGGTATATGTCCCCCATATACCAACGGTTTGTCCAAAACCATTGGTATATGTCCAAATTAGTGACCTATACCAACGGTTATCCCAAAACTGTTAGTATAGATCTTATTTCCAGTAGTGGATGTATGAGGAATGATTTGGACATGCAAGTCATGGTTTGGGGACTGGTTAATGAAATCCCATTTATGCATCGGTAGTCTCGTGGGATGAATTAATTAAATAGCCTTAGCTAATGGGTTTTTACCCAGTAATTTTTAAACTATCTTGAGGATATATCTTGACAGTAAAGGTATCATGTTCCTGGGAAACATGACGTCCAATAATTAAGAATTGCCTTCATTTTGATTCAGTTTTTATTATCCATGATATTTTCACTATGAAAAAAATATATGGATGCATTTAATTCTTAGTTTATTGATTAAATTCCATGGTTTTCAATTATTTATCTTGGAATATTGTCTATGCCTTATAAAGTTATTTAAATGGAATGTGTGTTTAGTTAATTACCTTAAAATATTGATGATGCTCATTGATTCATTATTTCTTTCGTTGTAATTAACCCTTACTGAGAATTTTATCTCGCCCTTATTTTGTTTTATTTCCCTAGGATATGAAGACAAATTATTAGAATGATTTTCAAGGATACTGAGCATTTTATTTTGTTATGTATTATGTTTCATTTTCTATTTCCCAGTATAAAATTGGTATCATGTATATAATATAATTTTCCAAAACTTCTAAATTTTTCAGTACTTTGGGATCTAATTCTTGTATTTATGTCAATGTAATAAAGTAAGGCACCAGCTCTAAGCTACATGGATTGGGGTGGCTACAGTTGGTATCAGAGAAAGTTTAGTAGAAACCATAGAAACTAGATTTAGGAAAACATATATTAGGTAACATAACCCTAAGATAGAATTTGAGGATAAGTATATAAGAACATCCTAAAATTTTGGTAAGGTATGGATTATGTGGGTCTTATAAGCAATGTATTCATTTCTAGATACTACAAGTGAATCTGGTTCTGGAACAGAAGCACCTTAGGGTAATAACTCTAACAAGGGAGTGTCAGGATTGACTCAAACGTAACTTAGTACATAACAATATGCCTTACTGCACACCTAGTTTGACACTCCCAGGGGATATTCTTAAGGAAATTCATAATTTCTTTACAAATCATTATGATGGATTTTAAAGTAAGGATATCCCCAAAGAAACTGTGTTTATGAGATTAGTTATGGATAAAAAATTTAAATTTATGATAAGTGTTTCACTTGTTTTTGGATTAAACATTATGTTACATAATTTTATGATCTAATATAGTGTATGAAATTGTATAGAAATGGAACCTGGAAGGAAGAATGGTATCAATACACATGGAAAATATAGAGATTTACCTACTAAGTAAACTAATATATCTTTCATTAGAACAGAGAAAATTGTGTTTGTATTAGGGTAGCTTAATAAAGTTATGACACATAAACTTACTCGGAGGGAACAACCTATTCCACGGTGATATCCTCCTATTTTGGATCGATTAATGTGATATAGGCCCCCCATCATTTGGTGGGAATAATAATCTAATAGAAGCTGAAAATGGATTAAGTTTTTGGAAAATGTATTTATGGAATTAAGATATGGTGAAAAGGAAAAGGTTATACTTTTAGTGTATTATCTCAATGGTGATGTTGATCAATAGTGTTCGTTGATCCAGAATACTAGGGAGGAATATTAAATAGAACTCATGGAATAGAAAGATTTTAAGGAGACATTATTTGAAAAATATTTCCATTGTGATCAACAAACTGATATTAAGAGAAATTTTATTAGTTTAAATCAAAATGAGGAAGAATGTGTTTTAGAGTATGAAGCTACCTTTATAAGGTTAGCAAGGCATGTTAAAAATTTCATACGCAACACATAATACAATATTGAACATTTATTTGTAGGGATTAAGCCAAGTCTTCGAAGGGCACTGGTGTCTCAAACCTTTTCTTCATATAATGAAATGGTTTTATATGCTATCAAGATAGAGAAATAATTCTCTAAGTGTTATAGCTTCAAATAGAAGTAAGATAAGACAAGTATGGAAGAGAAAATAATAGACAAAGGGAAGAAGGGAAAGAAGGATTTTCCCATATGTTATAACTGTGGAAATAATCGCCCTAGGAAATGCTTAAAATGATTGGGAGTTTGTTATAATTGTGGAGATAAAGGCCGATAAGATCATGATTATAAGAGAAAGAAATAAATTTCTAATGTTCAATGCTTCAACTATAAGGATACAGGGCACTATGAAAATAAATACTCCAAGCATCAAGGTAATATACCTCAGAAGAATCTAATGGATCATGGTCAATATTATGTTACTACCACATATGAAGAGGAATGATTAATATTCTTGTGTTTAGATTCAAGAATTCTTTCATTTGATTATTTTATTACACCACTAGAAATTTAGCCTATAGCCATCGATTTATAGCCAAAGTTTTTAAAAACCATGGCTATATCCAACATAAATCCACAGGCTAAAAGATTCATGTGGTTGTACCTCCCTTTATTTCTCTCCCTCACTCCAATGGCACGAAGGCCTTCATTTTTTATTAATTGTTGATAATCCACCTTTCAAGGGGTGAGTTGGAACCCTTACAAGGCCCGTAGGTGTAAGTATTACATGGCCCATAGGCCTTAGAGGAATTCATTGCCCGTAGGCTTCAAACATTACATACATCCCAGACTAACTACTTGTAACTTCTCCTTCCCAACATCTTCATCGTGAAATTATCTCTCCACCTTCGCATGGCTGTTCGGCTAGGCATTCCCGTGCATGCACAGGCTTGTCCCGATGGTAGGTGTCATACCCTCTCATTCTTGTAATCCGTTTAGCTTCTTCTGTGGTGAAAGCTCCTTGCTCATCCTCCTTGTAGAGATTGTTCCTTGTAGGTTGTCTGGTTTGCATCTGCACTAAGGTGGACCAAAGGTCTTGAGGTGGCCCAAAGGCCTTACTGACCCGAAGTCCTGGGTGGCCCGAAGGCCTTACAGGACTTAGGGACCAAATTGGTGGCCCAAAGGCCCAAACAGGGGCATATTCCCGGCTGCTATAGTGCCAAACAGTGCCTGCTACAGTAACTGCTACAGTACTGAACAGTTCCCACTACAGTACTGCTATAGTAACCTAGAAATCTGCCTCCGCCTGGATTTGATCCTCCCCTCCCCCTCCTCCTCCCCTTGTGATTCCTCCTCCCCTCCTCCTCTACCCTCATGATTACTTCTCCCTGATACCCTCCTCCTCTGACGCGGTCACCAATCCTCCCCATCCTTCAATTTCACTCTGACACATCCATCCCACCTCCTCAATGATGGGGTTCCAACATATCCAGCCCACCTACCCTATAATGTGGCTCTAACACGTCCTCCCCACCTCCCTACCAACATAGATCTAACACCCCCACCCCACCACAACAATCCTCCTTCGACATGGATCACCACCACTTGACCCAGCTCTGACATGGCCAAACCACCTTCTACGACCCTCCTCTGATGCAGCCACTACACCTCCTTGGGATCCTTCTCCTCCGACTTGGCCAACCCACCTCCCTGATTTCACACCTGAACCCTTCCCTACCATCGTGATTCACTTCCTCGTGTGATTTCTCACTAACCCCATTCACCGGCACTAGTTAAATACTCTCTTTAATGACTTATCATGCAAAATCCTTACCTCATATTCTTATATTGAATTGCATCTGCATAGATGGATAGGGTTCCCATCACAATTTATTTTTCTGGGATTATAGGTAACATACTGCTTATTTTTTATTTATTCCCCCAATATTCCAATACAAATGAATTTCTCTTTCCCCAATATCATCTCTTATATAAACTAATTTTTATTCTATTAGAATAGGTATTTATTTAGGCAGTCAAAAATATTTATTTCATGAACATACAAATAGGAAATGAAAGTTTTCCTTTAGTGCTCTATCCAAAAATCATTACATAAGAAGGAAAACCATTGATCATCCACATAAGTGCAATATGAATTTGAAATATGTCTTTCGAACATGCATTGTATGTGCACACACCCACATACCAAAGAAGTTCCAAATCTTTTATTAAAGGTTGCATGTATACGTCTATATCATTTTCAGGATCAGAAGGGCCAGATATAAGTATACTCATGAAAGTGAAAGGTTTTTTCATACACAACCATGGGTTAAGGTTATAAATGTGTATAAAAACTAGCCATGTGTTGTGAGAAGTAAGCATCTGCCCAAACAGATTAAAATCATCACATGAAAGATTCAGTATCACATTACGCATGTTAGCTACAAAATCAGGATATTGAGAATCAAATCTCTTCCATGAAAATTCATCTATAGGTTGAACCAACTCTTTATTATTCTTCTTTCTCTTGGTATCATGTCATCGCATTTTTATTGATATTTCATTAGTCATGAAAAAATTTTGGAGTCTGGGGATCAATGGAAAGAGTCACATTACTTTCTATGGAACACAGGATGGCGTTCCATCATCTTTTGGCTTCAATCAGGATGTTCCACATTTTATACAATCATTTCTTTCAATAGTTTCCTCCCAGAATAAGCTGTAATATTTTAGGCAAGCATGAATTTTGTTTTCTTGAAAATCCAAGTTCTTCAACTAACTTCCATGCCATATAGTGGTTTGAGGGAATATCTACATCATCTGAAAGTAAGTCCCTCAAGAAGGTAAGAATATAATCTATGATAGTATTAGAAATCTCATACATGGTTTTCCCATGAAACAATCAGATTAAAAATTCTATCTTTTTCATTTTACGACATTGTTGATATACTGGAGTCATCGCAACACCATTCAATTTTTTCACCGTCAACATCATCATTTTCATTGAATGAATCATATGTGCTCGTATCTAAATCCTCTTGGGTCGACATCCTTTCCTTCTCATGATGAAAAATAAATAGAAATCAGTCATATATAAAATTCTCCAATCCAGTCCTCTCATTTGGATCATCAGCATTTTGAGATTCCATTTTCTCCCCATTATGATATCACACATAATAGTTTGTACGAAAACTATATTTGGTTATATGGTAGCTAACTTATTCATGGATCAACCAAGTTCTTCCAACACAGTTATAACATGGTAAGTTTATGTGACCACTATCTGAAGCATTTTCAAATGAAAAATCTAAAAATCTCTCCAAATTGTTTTGAAAATAGCTTGAGATCCAATCAGTTTCATACATCCAACTTCTATCCATTCTATAAAAAAATTGCAATAATTCATTTCTTGAAATCAATTCAATAAGATTAAAGTTCAATCAAAAATATATTTAATTAAATGAGAATTGTTCACTTTATATAAAACCATAACTAACACACTACTCTATATGAGAATCATAATATGAAAGACAAAAAAATACTATATATATAACAAAATACTATAAATAAAAAAAACTGAAATCTAGAATTGAAACATGGTAGATGTGATGAAAAATCATTGTATAAATAATGATATCTTTAGGATAATTATGAGAAAACAGTTGAAATTAAGTCTAAATTTATAGAGATCATTATATTGCATAATTAATGATATATTTCTAATCAATGGTGTCATTGTAGTATTAGTGATCAGTGATATTTTTTATAAGGTGTGTTATTTAAAAGGTATCCATCTTGGTGTCATGAACTAGAAACATGTAGGTGATCAATGAAAATTATATAAATCCAGTGTATCTACACAAATGCAATACAATGGATTTATACAAAATTGGTGTATCTATGAGTATAAAGAGTTCATATATGCAATAGAATCAATGAATCTATGAAATATTAATGATTAATTATAGATTATGTGAAATATTACCCAAATGTTAACACTTAACATTTGACTACCTATGTTAGTCATAATATATGTTTAAACCATATCATTACATTATGATATGGCCATATTGTGAAATTTGATCGACTATGGAAGTGGTAATATGATACCAATATATCATACCTTATGAAATCCCTTATTTCAAGTCATATGATATTCTTTGGATTCATGTATATTGTACCCTATTACATACACATATCTTCATTATGAAATCACCAAAAAACATTATATGATTTATTTTGGATTTAAGGTATATCCTCATCAAGAAATGCTTAGGTATATGTGTTTTAGATGTTATATGCACTAGATTATCTATGTTGTTTGTATAGACTAATTATCACTATGTTGGTTAACTTCACTATGTGTGTTGAGCAAATGGAGTACATTAGATATGAGATGTTGTCCTAAAACCAATCATGGTTATTGTTCTCATTATAACATGGTATGATGGTTCTTTATTGTTATAATCCTTATAATGATGTTATTTTGGTATTTTTTGTGATATCTATTGTGTTTATGACATTATGTAAGATCATTTGACAAGTTGTGTCCTATAGGTAATGTTGTTTTTTAACTCAATCTCCTAGCACATACACCATCACACATACACAGCATACTTCACCCATGTGATCTCTCATGTGCTAAACATAAAACATACCTTTCATTGTATAGACTATCATGATTGAAACCACTAAAACCCAAAGTCCATCCAGTATTATACTAATTTATGCACATATATGAAATGGTATAATAATTATATTCTAACTTAAGTTTTAACAATAAGTAAAAAGAGATCCAAATAAAATATTTCTATATGAAAATGGAATAATACTAAACTAAAATATAAAATAAATAGAATACAATATTCAATTTTGGTTCTTAGAGAATATAATAATACAAAGTATATTTATTTTCATTATATTGAAACTTTGTATCCTTAGAAAAAAAAAGAAAAAAACTGAAGACATTATTTCAATGACACGAATCAATAAGTATAACATATGTAATAGTATATTATATTATAATTCATATAATATAATATAATATAATAAGAACATAGATACACATAAGAATATAATAACACATAAAATGAGTGGTTTGAAATGCATCAAAACTAAGAAATCAAAATCTCCCAAAAAACCTCACCTTTTTTGATTATTTTAAAACATGACTGAGGGTCCAACAAATTCCCCCCCCCCACTTGAAATAATCAAAATATAAAACCAATAATTATAATTCATTTTAAATTAAATTAATAGAAAATTAAGTAGATAGATCATGTGAATAACACAAATAAATTTATTCCCTATATAAAATAACTAAGTATATTTAAAAAAAGATAAACTATGGCTAACATGATTAAACAAAAACAAGGTACAAAGAAAACTAAGATAGTAAATTGTATCAATTAAGGGGATATCAATTTTTAAAAGATAAAAAAAGGTAAGATAGTAAATTATAATCCCCCTTAACCACAAAACAAGATAAAGATATTTTAGAAATTAAAACAAGGTGTATAATGAATTAAATAGAAATATATTAAAATATTTCATGTACAAAAATGATAAATGGAAGAAATTGAACTCACCAATTTGAAGATAAATGTAGGAAGAAATTGAATAAATCGATTTGAAGTGGAATAAATGGATTTAGAACCACGATGGATCTGGTGTTGGAAGACAGCGGTTGTTGGCTAGAAGAGAGCACCGCATGTTAGGGAAAAAACTATCAGATCTAGAATGGAATGGGGAGGGGCTGGATATATTTGGGGGAAATCTTTCCCAATGGTTTTTAAAAACCATTGGGATATAGTCTCTATACCAACGGTTAACAAAAACGGTTGGTATATTCATACTTTTTCCAATAGTTTTAAAAATACATTAGTTAAAAATTACCCTATATACACTTTCACAATGGTTTTTTTGTAAACCGATGGCATAGGGGCGTTGGTATAGAGGGGAATTCTAGTAGTGTTGGAACCTATTTTTCAGATAACTCTTTCGATGGTTTCTTATCTTAGTATTGTTGATGTTATGTCCATGGGCATCTTTTTATTCAAATACTTGAAAGAAAACCAACAATTTATTCTACTGGTTTGCTTTATTAATCTCATTTATAGCTATTGCTTTGTCCCTAGGCACATTTATTTCTCCAATTTTTAGAATGAACGTTGATTTTTTTTTTCTTAGCTCATTTTCTCACATTTTCACTAGTTGGTGCCTGAGAAACCATGCAATTCTTCTCTACCCTTCAAAAAAATCTATTTCCTCAGTTTTTATCTGGTGATTCATATCACCCAGTCATGTATATTTTATGAAAAAATATTTTGGCATCATAAGATTTCATAGAAATTTTAGTAACTATTTTCTGGATCTTGCCAACTTGTTTTTGGAGTAATCTTGTCCATGACCTCATATTCCAACCAGATTAAAAAACAACTCTTAACTTCATTCCTTAGATTCTAATATTGGCTCTTGGACTTTAGTTTTTGAATTATGAAATTTATATTGACATTTTTATGCATCTTTGAAACCCCAACCCCAATTATATGTACCCAAATCAATTTCATAACTCGTTTCATGTGTGTCACCTTGATTAACAATAAAAATAAATCTTGAGATGGTATTATTTTGTCTGGTTACCCTTCAAATAATGTTTCCAAAATTATATTAGGATGATTAAATATTCAGAAAAAAATATTCCGGTGAGGGTGAATATGGAAAGAATATGATTCAATATAATTTGGCTGCAACCTGGGTTGTGTTTTAATAACTGCTATAATTATCAACAATCAGATAAAGTGCTTCAATTACATGGTTGTTGCTTTTCTGATCCTTTGGATTTATTTTAGAACTAAACTCCCCTCATCTTAGTTTTTTGTGTTTTTATTGAATCTTTGGTTCCCCATGTTACTGTGTTTTTGTTTTATCACAACAAGTTTTATTATCATGTATTGTAGTGGTAGAACAACACCAAAACTCTATGCAGATGCACTCTCATTTGGTATCAGAAGGTTTCTTGTTGATTCATTTTAAATCCCAATCTAAAATATTGATCCAAACATGACTATTGCATATCTATTGAAAATTTACTATTGTTAAATAGTCATTTAATTGTTCAACTATTATATGTTAATTCCATGTTAAGTGACTTCATCAACTTGTGTTTTTTTATATTTAGATATATTATTTTCCTTACTAAAATTATTTATTTGTTTTTAGGTACTTTCAATGCAATTAATTCACATAGGATTTGCTTCATAATTTTGAATGACAATTCTATAGGTGATATGCCATAGTACCTTTATCAAGAAGATTCTAATTCATTTTCATATCTTAATACCACCCCCTGTAATATCTAAATATCTAGCTTGGTGGCTAATGGAGTTTGGTCTTTTGAGACCACTCTATAGGTTTGGTCTTCTTTCTTGAATCCCATCCCATTTAGTTTTTTAGGATGCATTAAATTCATTTTGTTTTTATGAAATTATAATTTTGTAGGTTAGAGTAGTCCATGAAAAAAAATGGAAATGAGTGTGCTGTGAAATTTTAGTTCTTACCAGGGAAGACTATCCCACTTTCATGTCTTGACACTTTCTTGACACTTCTATTTTTCTTTAGGTGTGCTAATACTAATGATTTATTATTTTTTTATGTTTCCATTAACATGATTACTATTCATACTTTGAATTAATTTTGAATGTGGTGTATAAGGTATAAATTAAATAAATCAGAAAAAAAAATTCTCACTATTTTTCCTTTGTTTTCATATAGGAAGTTTGTTCAGATGAAAATTCCAAGTTAAGTGACTTCATCAATATATCATTATTTTCAATTTATTCAATGGTACACATATTTTTTCTCTATTAAATTAATAACCTTTATATTGCATACACAATTCATGAATTATCATTTGATATTCCTTTAACAATTGGTTATAAATATATCATCACTAACTTTTTTATATTCATTTCCCTTATACAATGGTAACATTGTTTAAAAATATATATACCTCCCATACATATCTTTATTATTATAGTGTTCTATAGAATATTAATGAACCAATACAATATATTCATATAGGTGTTTTTTAATTTTTAGACTAACAAGGTATCATTAGAATAACTTGAATGATTTCCACAGGAAGTGATACTTATTCATGTGAGTGATGGTTTCTCATGCAGACAATATGGAATTGGTTGGAAACTCTTCTTACAAATATACTAGGAATAATCCTTTATGCATGGTAGGATATTCCTTCTCATGGACAAGGTACAAATTCATATACCAATGGAAAAAAACCTAAAGCATGTGAAAAGTTGTGATGGTGATTCTTAAGAAAGTTTTTGTTCCCACCCTTCAGTATATGTTCTTCACATTATCTCACATAATTTCTAATATATTGGTCATTAGAGACCCTTTACATATTAGATCATTAATTAGTGTGTGCAAAGATAAATTTTTTTGAATGCATGTCTACCATAGTCTTATATCTTCAAAGGAAATATCACTGTAAATGTTTTGAGATAAATATGATTTTTGGTGCCTCTGTGCACATCATAAATTGAAATTTATCATAAAATGAGAACTCTTATCCTTACTCCCACTCATAGGATCACTCTAATAAAACTCCTATATAGCCAAATTTTTCTGAGATAAGGTCATATTAATCATATCTTCTTTCATAATCACTTATAAAAAATTATTTAAGATAAGAGGACTAACCTAGATTTAAATCTTAGGAATAAGTACCTCTCAAAAATGTTATCCCCTTATCTATCCATCAATGAGAAAATCTTGTAAATATTGTATCAAGTTCAGGAACCGAACTCCAAATTCCTACATGTTATAACTTCCCTATATAATAATAAATGCTCGTGTTTTTATTATAATCTAAGAGTTTATAAAATAAACTCTCAGAAAAATGTTCCCATAATTATTCCCATAACCCCTTAGACATATCTCAATCTCCAAGATAAATAATTCACCATTTACTAGCAACTCCACATAATAAAACATCCAAAAATGGTATCCAATGTTCTACCTATGCCCAATTCAACTAGAAAGAAATATATACCTCTTTAATTCAGTGCTTGGTTTTCTAATTAGAAATAGAACCCTCATATCTTAGTAAGATCCACTGTTGGAACTCTTGTAATATATCACTCCATGTATCTTCTGATACTAGTCTAATCCTTCTATGAACCACATTAGAACCTTCACTAGTGCAAAAACACAAATTAACATCGGTTTTTTTTTTATTTTTGACATCCGTTTTAAACCAACGTCTATAAAGGTGATGTTAAAAATATGGTTTTCAGCATCAGTTTTTCAAAAATCGACGCCGAAAATAATTTCGTTAAGAGTTTTGGCATCGATTTTATCTTAAATCAATGCCAAAATTGAATTTAGATAGGCTTTTTGGTGTCGGTTTTAGATAAAACCGACGCCCAAATTCAATTTTTTTTAAAAACCTTTGACATCGGTTTTTCAAATAATTGATTCCATAATTAAAAAAAATTATAAAATAATTAAAATTAAACTTCCAAAAAAGTCGAAACCTGAAACGCACGGCTGATTGTCGCCTATCGACCGGTCAAAATTCCAGTGCTCTGCTAATGTGTATAGCAGCACTCGGGTCGAATCCTCAGCGATGATACTTTGTAATAGTCGTTTGTTTTTAGTTGATTGTATTTTGATTAGGGGGGTTTGTTTGCAGAGCTTAATTGAAATGATTTATGGATGATGTTTGATTTACCAAATTGATAAAGATTGGGGTGAGTTCATCATTGGGGAGTTAAGCATGTGATATCCTTGAGCCTTACTTTGTATTCCATTAAATTAACACTCATGTCATAAGTTGACGTTGATTGGAATTCCTAAGTGTGAAGGCTTTAATCCAAGCCTTAACTTAACTTAGGGTACTAATCTCAATAAAAACTTATTTATGGTAGTGTATTTATGGTTCCAATAATCCATGGAAACCACTCGTTAAACAAAACATATCATTAATCCATGACATATTAAGTTTAACATACACAATATTAATTTAAAGAATACTCATCGAGCAAATACTCTCAATCACTTAACATCCCTAAATTATAACTCACCCCAATGAGATATTTACTCAGCCATTTGGGTGTTTAATAATCTGGTTATAATTATTATGATTATAAATTAATAAGAGAAGAAAAATAAAGGGATAAGAAAAGAGTGGTACGTCGACACACATACACGAACAATGATGATAATTAAAAACGAACTTTCGATTGAATGAGGAAGCAAAAGAAGAAAAGGGGATTCAACTGAATTTAAACTATTTTAAGAACATAAATATTAAACTACAGAAGGTGGATGATAATAAGAGATATTGAAGAAGAAACTTTCATTAAAACAGAATTACAAAATAAAGGACTTACAAAATTACAAAAATGAAGAACACAAAAGTAAGTGAAAACAAAGAGAGGAGGAAAGGTCTCTCAAGTGAAAACTTGAGTATGGCAGGTACTCCCAAGACTTTGGAAAAGATTTGGTCGTTCCGATATGATCTCCTCTCTTCTGAAATTCCAACCCCTCTCAAGGAGAGAAGGGGAGAGTATTTATAGCCCAAGGAGTGGACTGTTTGCATTCTCAATCTGTCCCTCCACTTGCATCGCCAATTTGGCTATTTAGACAGCCGAATATTCAAATAGATCCTTCTTAAAAGTTTTAGACAATAATGTTGGCCGACTACTGTCAAAATATGGAGGCATTTGGACAAGTGGAGCCAAAGTTATGGCGGTTTTATTAAACAAAGGTAAACTGTCCATTTCTATCCATTCTTTTTCGATGGCCAAAATGTGAATGGATTTTTGAACAGGAAGATGCCTTCAAATCCGAATGACTTATTCAACAAAGTCGGCCTCCTATTTCTCCTCTTTCACACTGAAAAATATCAGCTCTATTTGATGCTTACATCATGAGATATGTCATGAATAGTATACTGATTTTAATTCTCGGACAGAATGGTGGGCTGGACTTCAAAGCTTCATTTGGGCCCCTTGTACTTGGATTTGGGCCATGAAATTTTTATCCAAGATGAAATGTAGTGTCCCCCAAATTATGGTGGAGAGTTAAGGTTTTTGGATTTCTGTATTGAGCCCAGTAAATCAATCTTCAAGGCTGGTCCAGTTTATTCACAGATTCTTTGGTCTTGTTTGTGAGGACCATATGACCCTTCAAATGGCAGAATTGGATCATGGTTCCTTCTAATGAAATGTTGTATATTGAAATTAGAATCCTAAAAAACAAGAACCACACAATTTGGATCAGTATAGTGAAAGTTATAATTAAAACATTAAACTGACTCAATTGGACTACTTCTAAAAATGCTCAAATATTATACTTAATATTAAAACATTAATATTTCACACAAATTATGCACATTTTATATAAAATAAGTAAAGGGGGAATATAATAAGTCATGAAAATATTAATAACATCAACTCCCCCACACTTATATTTGCGCGTGTCCTCATGTGCAACAAATATAAAAACATGACAAAATCATTTTCACTCACCAACAAATATTAAAATTTTGTTTTCTCCAATCAGGGGAGGTTTAGACTATTTCACTCATCCATATTGAATTCCATTACAAATTTGGTTCACAATAATGCATCAGAAACAATTCATTTTTTCATGTTCAAGGTTTGAATTGGAAAATATAGGCACTCAAAACTTACTCCTCTCAAGGTGATAAAAATGTATTTTAGGAGGTTCACTCATTCACCAACAAAAAGTGAAAATCAAGAGTTTGTAAGAGCTCTCAGCTTACATTCCCAAATCTAATGTGTACAAAAATCAAGAGGTCTTTTAAGGGGTTTTTCAGTGGCTATGGGACGGTAGGTATATAATGTCCAAAGGAAAAGAGGGGTTAAAAACACCAACATGGAAAAATCAATGCACATTTTTTTTTGAAATTTGATTTGAAAGGAAATAGAAACACATATTTACAAGGGCATGAATGTGTGGTGAATGAAAAGTGAGGGAGATAGAAAATGGAATAGGGTGATATGATGGAATATGTACAACATGGAAGACTTCCAATAATGACACAATATAAGATGATTCAAGTGTTCTTTTTTTTCTCTTTTTGCTCTTTTTTTTCGAAAGTTGTGCTTGAAACAAGTCTCACAGTAATCTCCCAACCCATGTTTGATCTTCTCATGGAAATAATTTTAGTAGTTATAACACGATCAAAGGTTGATGATGAATGATTTTTGACCCACCCAAGACACAACCCATTCCTTTTTTTTCATTTTTTTTTAATATAATTTTTTTTCATTTTTTTTGAACACTTTTCAATGAATTTTGTACAAATGAAAATTACACATATACACCCAAAAGCTCATAGAATTACAACCTCTCTCCCACACTGGAATGGATGCTTCCCCTCAAGCATATGATGACACATTGGAAATCAATGAAAGTACGCCCAAAAATGAAGTCCATTCCCCCCACACTTAAATTTCAATAAATTGTACAATGAAAATCCATGAAGATGTTGGGTGGGACAAGGTATTAGGCTTGTAATGTGGCTATCAAAAGAAAGGTTTTCATAGGCTCAAAGGGGCTTTCAAAAGTAGGATCAATGTAAGGGTAACGGGAGGCTATTTGGCTATTCTAATTCTCATGTGGCTTAGAAAATGCCTCTATCATATTAATGCACACAAAAGATGGAAATTCAGCTCGAAGGTCCACAAACTCAAGACTCACAATCAGTGGTAAAGACACACAATGAAAAAGATGGCCATAGATGACCTTGGCATGAAGGCTAATGTTATTCCTCACGGTAGGGGAGAATCATTTTCCACCAAAAATTGTTCATTCAAAATGTTTGTTATTGACACAAAATTGTTTACCCAAGTTTGAGATAAAAATTCAATATATTTGAGTTTAAAACAAGCCTTTTGACTCCCCAAAATGGTTGGACAGAATTTCAATATTGGATGATGAGTAATTATGAAACCCCTTTTTTTTTAATTTTCATTTTTTTTAATTAATTTTTTTTAAATTTTTTTTATTTTTAATGACACATCCACACAAAAGAGAAAATAGAAAAAAGGTTGTGGAAGAATGTTGTAAAAAAAATGAGAGGGAGAGAGGAAGAAGAAGAAATAGAGAGAAGAAGAGAGGGAAGAGAGATTGAGGAGAGAGAGAGTTAAAGGGAAAGAGGTGCCCCCTGGTTTGGATTTGGTGGGTCGCTGTTTCCATCTAGTGGTGGGTCAATGGAAGTCGATGTAGAACCTGAAGTGAATGGCCTCTCATGGTGATGCTTTAACCGGTGTCCATTTACCGTGAATGTTCTTTTTGAAGAAGGGTCATGGACTTGCACTGCACCAAATGGGTAAACATTAGTAATAATAAAAGGTCCATCCCAATGAGAATTGAACTTACCTGGGTGAAGTCGAAATCAAGAATTGAAGAGCATTACCTTTTCACCTTCATGAAATACCTTTCGAAGAATGTTCTTTTCATGGAGTGACTTTACCTTTTCTTTGTAGAGAATGGAGTTCTCATAAGAATCGAGTCGAAGCTCCTCCAATTCAGTCAACTGCAACAATCTTTCTTCCCCAGATTTTTCACAATCAAAATTACAAGTTTTGACAGCCCAAAATGACTTATGTTGGATTTCAACTGGTAAATGACAGGCTTTACCAAAAACTATCCTAAATGGAGACATCCCAATGGGTGTCTTATAGGTTGTTCGATAGGCCCAAAGTGCTTCACCAAGTCTATCGGGCCAGTCTTTTCTTGTGGGCTTAACAATTCTTTCAAGCACTCTTTTCACTTCTCTGTTAGAAAGTTCAGCCATTCCATTTGTTTGAGGGTGATATGTAGTGGATGTTTTGTGTACAACCCCATTCTTTTTCAAAAGTGACTCCATGGTTCTATTACAGAAATGAGTTCCTAAGTCACTTATCAAAGCACATGGTGTTCCGAATCGATGGAAGATATGGGTTTTGAGGAACTCACTCACAGTTTGAGAATCATCTTTCTTAGTGGGTTTGGCCTCGAACCACCTAGAAACATAGTCAACAGCAAGGATAATGTAGGATAATCCATTGTAAGGGGGAAAAGGTCCCATGAAATCGATGCCCCAAACATCGAAGAGCTCACAGAAGATTAATGGCTTTTGAGGCATTTCGTTTCTTTTGGAAATTGTGCCAAACTTTTGGCAAGTGGGACATGATTGACAGAACTCATGTGAGTCCTTGAAGAGTGAAGGCCAAAAGAATCCAGAATCTAGGACCTTTCGAGAAGTCCTTTGTGGTCCAAAGTGGCCACCTCCAGGAATTGAGTGGCAGAATTCCAAGATGGAGGATTGTTCAGTTTCATCAACACATCTCCTAATTACCATGTCAGCCCCAGTTTTCCAAAGTTTATTATCTTCCCAAAAATAATGCTTTGAATCACTTTTCATCTTTTCTTTTTGTTCTTTTGAAAAATATTCAGGGAAAACACCAGAAACCAAGTAATTGACAATTGGGGCATACCATGGTAACTTTGGAGTGAGAGATGAGAGGTGTTCAGTTGGAAATTCAGGATCAATTATTTCAGAATGAGAAGAATTAGAAATTCTACTCAGGTGGTCAGCCACAGGGTTTTCTTTTCCAGGTTTATCTTTTATCACAAGGTCAAACTCTTGGAGCATTAAAATCCATCTTATTAGCCTTGGTTTGGAATCACTTTTCTTAAGTAAGAACTTTAATGCTGAGTGGTCCGTGAAGATGATGATTTTGGCACCTAAGAGATAGGAATGGAATTTATCCAAGGCAAAAACCATAGCTAAAAGTTCTTTTTCAGTCACATTGTAGTGTGATTGAGTTTCATCCAATGTTTTTGAGGCATAAAAGATAACATGAGGAATGTTTTCTCTTCTTTGACCAAGAACATCCCCAATGGCCCTATCAGAAGCATCACACATCAATTCAAATGGTAAGGACCAATCTGGGGGTTGGATTATTGGAGCAGATGTGAGAGAAGATTTGAGTTCAATGAAGGCTCTCTTGCAAGCCTCATCAAAATTGAATGTGAAATCATTTTGAAGTAAACGAGTGAGTGGGAGGGAAATCTTACTAAAGTTCTGAATGAATCGCCGATAGAAACTGGCATGACCAAGGAAGGACCGAATGTCTCGAACTGATTTGGGTTCATGAAGTGATTGGATCACCTCAATTTTGGCTGGATCAACTTGGATACCCTCTTGAGAAATGATGTGCCCTAGAACAATCCCATTTGAAACCATGAAGTGACATTTTTCAAAATTCAGCACAAGGTTGCACTTGACACACTTTTGAAGGACCAAAGAGAGTGAATGTAAGCAAGATTCAAATGACTCGCCATAAATGGTAAAGTTATCCATGAAGACCTCCATGCAATTCTCAATGAATTCAGAAAAGATACTCATCATACACCGCTGGAATGTTGCAGGAGCATTACAAAGGCCAAAAGGCATTCGCCTATAGGCATAGGTTCCAAAGGGGCAAGTGAATGTGGTCTTTTCTTGGTCTTGAGGTGCGATTGGAATTTGGAAGTAGCCGATGTAACCATCAAGAAAGCAATAGTGTGACTTTCCAGCCAATCTCTCAAGCATTTGGTCAAGGAAAGGAAGTGGGTAGTGATCTTTTCGTGTTTCAGCATTCAATTTGCGATAATCGATGCACACATGCCATTTGTTTTTCACTCGAGTTGTGACCACTTCTCCATGTTCATTTGTGACAACTGTTATCCCGCCCTTCTTAGGAACGACTTGAATTGGACTAACCCATTCACTATAAGAAATTGGGTAGATAATACCAGCTTGAAGAAGCTTGGTAATCTCTTCCCTAACTACCTCAAGTATGAGTGGATTGAGTCTTCTTTGAGGTTGCCTAATTGGTTTGGATGATTCCTCTAGATGGATGTGATGCATGAAAAGGGTAGGGTTGATTCTTGGAATATCCTCTAGGGTCCAACCTAAGGAATTTTTTTTTTCCTCTAACACTTGAACAAGTTGGGACTCCTCAGTTTCAGAAAGTGAAGCAGAGATAATGACAGGGTAGGAAGGATCATAGAAAAGGAATGCATACTTGAGGTGTGAAGGAAGTGGTTTTAGATCAGTTTCAGCCTTGATTTGAGAGCTAGACAAGTTAGGAGCAGGAGAAGGGATTCCAGATGGGTTTGGATCATTTTCCTCAACACTGTCCAAGGTGGAGTAGTAGAGATCAGAGTTGATGTGGGATTCAAGAGAGTTTTCAAGTTCCTCTAGATTGATGGAGTCTATGAATGAGAGGTCCACATCAACTTCACCATTTATGACTTTGTTAATCATGGTGCATATTTCACTAGATCCTTTATCATTAGAACATGAAGAACATGGTGGATTGGGGTTCGATTGAATCTTAGAAGTGTCCTCAAAAGCATGGATTGAGAATGTAGAGTGATCCTCAGATGGGTATCGCATGGCTTGGAAAATGTTGAACTTGACCAGTTGGTCACCGAATTCCATGGATAAGATGCCTGAATGGACATCAATCTTGGTTCTCGTAGTCATGAGGAATGGTCTTCCTAGAATTAGGGGAGATCGAGAAGAGGTCGTCTCACCTTCCATGTCAAGGACATAGAAATCAGCTGGGAAGATAAGATCATTGACCCGAACAAGAACGTCCTCAATTATCCCCTCAGGACTGGTAGTGCTTCGATTGGCTAATTGAATGACAACACCCGTTGGGTGCAAGGGACCTAGACCAAGGTTGGAGAAAATGGATTTGGGCATGACATTTATTGAGGCTCCAAGGTCTATGAGTGCATCATCAAAGTTGGAACTCCCTATTTGACATGGAACCGTGAAGGTCCCTGGATCTTTGCACTTCATGGGAATGGACTGTTGGGTTGAAACATTTTCAATGTTCCTAAGTTGCCTCTTATGGGTGCACAATTCCTTAAGAAACTTGGCATACTTAGGGATTTGTTTGATGGCATCTAAGAGGGGGATGTTCACTTCAACACGTCTAAACATGTCAAGCATTTCAGGATCAGGTTCAAAGGACTTCTTAGTCTTGGAGATGGCTTGAGGAAAAGGAATTGGGTTCCTTAGAGGAATGGAAGGAGGTGAAGGAGTGGATTCAAGTTCCTTTTCCAGCTTTTTGTTCTTTTCATTTTCTAGATCAACATCGAAAGGGGAGGTAGAGCAATCAGCATGGGGCATAGCAATTTGCTTTCCCGATCTAAGTGCAATTGCACTTACATTACCCTTAGGGTTGGGTAATGGTTGAGCTGGGAGTTGGGATGAATTGGATGGTTGTTGCTGGCTAAGGTGGGATGCAAGTTGACCTATTTGGGTTTCAATGTTCTTGAGGCTAGAACGGGTGAAGGAAGCAAGATCCTCTACAGCACTTTCCCATGGTTGTTTAGAAGAAGAGGCTTGTCCCAAATTGGGTTGGCCTTGATTTTGGTTCTTGGGAAAGAGATTGTATTGGGTGGAGAATTGGGAAGGCTCGTTAGGATAGTGGAATCCAGGAGGAGGATTGTTCCTTTGGGGTTGAGGAACAAAAGGATAAGGTTGATGGATGTTACCACCACTTTGACCATATTGGAACTGGTTTGGATTTTGATGAGGGAACTGAGGAGGATGAGAAATGGGATTACCATACCTCAGAGGTGGGTTAAAGGTAGAAGAGAAGGGCTCAGAGTGGGGTTGGTTGAAGTTTCTAACAAACTGACCTGATTGTTGAGGGTTGAAGTTTCGCTGAGCATATGTCGCATTGAGCTCCATTGGACTACATGAATCAGATGGATCATCTTGAAGTTGTGGACATATATCAGTCGGATGAGATGGAGAGTTGCAGATTCCACAATTCTTGATAGGTCCAGGGAATAGTGACTGTGGAGAAGATGAGGTTGGGGCTTTGGTAGCCACCGCTAGTTGACGCACAAGACCTGTAAGTTCACTCATCCACTCAGTCATCTTGTTGGGATCTATGGATTGATTCTCTTGGGATTGTTTTACTTGAGCATGTGCTCGAGTATGGAATTGTTGCGTGTTTGCAGCCATGTTGCTTATGAGTTCTCGTGCAGTTGCAGGAGTTTTGTCAACAAGAGCACCGCCACTTGCGGCATCAATGAGAGTTCGCTCCATAGCCAATAACCCCTCATAGAAGTATTGGATCAAGAGTTGGTCAGGGATTTGATGGTGTGGACAAGTTGCCACAAGCTTTTTGAACCTCTCCCAATACTCATGGAGTGATTCATTAGGGAATTGACGGATGCCGCTTATTTCCTTTCAGATAGAAGCTGTTCGGGAAGCGGGAAAGAACTTCTCAAGGAAAAGTCTCTTCATGTCAACCCATGAGTTTATGGAACCAGGTGGGAGGTAGTAGAGCCAAGACTTGGTAGAATCAACTAGGGAAAAGAGGAAAGATCTAAGCTTGATTTGTTCTTAAGAAACCCCTTGAGGCTTCATGGTAAAGCATACTACTTGGAACTCTTTAAGGTGAAGATGTGGATCCTCACCGGCTAGCCCGTGAAAATGAGGGAGAAGATGAATCAAACCCGATTTGAGTTCGAAGTCAGCTTCAATGTTTGGATATTGAATACCAATAGGTTGGTAATTCATATCAGGGGCAGCAAGTTCTTTCAATGTTTGTTCCCTAGGATTGGCCATATCTAATTCAATTGGTAGGGCAATGATTGGTTCTTGGGTGATTTGGTTATCCCTAATGGTCCTCCTAAGTCGACGAAGAGTTCTATCAATTTCAGGGTCAAACAAATCCGAGGGATTGTTTGGAAGGCTACGGGGCATTCATAGAGATTTTGGAAGAAAGAGGAAGACAGGTTTTTCTTTGTATTTTTTCAGTTTATGATTTTTAAGAGGAAGACGGGTTTTTCTTTGTGTTTTTTTTCAATTTTTTTAAAATTTTGTATTTTTTTGGGGTTTTTTTTACAATAACCAAAAATGAATGACTACTTAAAGCACCATCCCCGGCAATGGTGCCATTTGAAATGCACGGCCAATTGTCTCCTATCGACCGGTCAAAATTCCGGTGCTCTGCTAATGTGTATAGCAGCACTCGGGTCGAATCCTCGGCGATGATACTTTGTAATAGTCGTTTGTTTTTAGTTGATTGTATTTTGATTAGGGGGGTTTGTTTGCAGAGCTTAATTGAAATGATTTATGGATGATGTTTGATTTACCAAATTGATAAAGATTGGGGTGAGTTCATCATTGGGGAGTTAATCATGTGATATCCTTGAGCCTTACTTTGTATTGCATTAAATTAACACTCATGTCATAAGTTGACGTTGATTGGAATTCCTAAGTGTGAAGGCTTTAATACAAGCCTTAACTTAACTTAGGGTTCTAATCTCAATCAAAACTTATTTATGGTAGTATATTTATGGTTCCAATAATCCATGGAAACCACTCGTTAAACAAAACATATCATTAATCCATGACATATTAAGTTTAACATACACAATATTAATTTAAAGAATACTCATCGAGCAAATACTCTCAATCACTTAACATCCCTAAATTATAACTCACCCCAATGAGATATTTACTCAGCCATTTGGGTGTTTAATAATCTGGTTATAATTATTATGATTATAAATTAATAAGAGAAGAAAAATAAAGGGATAAGAAAATAGTGGTACGTCGACACACATACACGAACAATGATGATAATTAAAAACGAACTTTCGATTGAATGAGGAAGAAAAAGAAGGAAAGGGGATTCAACTGAATTTAAACTATTTTAAGAACATAAATATTAAACTACAAAAGGTTGATGAGAATAAGAGATATTGAAGAAGAAACTTTCATTAAAACAGAATTACAAAATAAAGGACTTACAAAATTACAAAAATGAAGAACACAAAAGTAAGTGAAAACAAAGAGAGGAGGAAAGGCCTCTCAAGTGAAAACTTTAGTATGGTAGGTCCTCCCAAGCCTTTTTCAAAGCTTTGGTCATGCCAATATGATCTCCTCTCTTCTGAAATGCCAACCCCTCTCAAGGAGAGAAGGGGAGAGTATTTATAGCCCAAGGAGTGGACTGTTTGCATTCCCAATTTGTCCCTCCACTTGAATCGCCAATTTGGCTATTCAGACAGCCGAATATTCAAATAGATCCTTCTTAAAAGTTGTATAAAATAATGTTTTCAGACTACTGTCAAAATATGGAGGCATTTGGACAAGTGGATCCAAAGTTATGGCAGTTTTATTAAACAAAGGTAAACTGTCCATTTCTATCCATGCTTTTTCGATGGCCAAAATGTGAATGGATTTTTGAACAGGAAGATGCCTTCAAATACGAATGACTTCTTCAACAAAGTCAGCCGCCTATATCTCCTCTTTCACACTGCAAAATATCAGCTCGATTTGATGCTTACATCATGAGATATGTCATGAATAGTATACTGATTTTAATTCTCGGACAGAATGGTGGGCTGGACTTCAAAGCTTCATTTGGGCCCATTGTACTTGGATTTGGGCCATGAAATTTTTATCCAAGATGACATGTAGTGTCCCCCGAATTATGGTGGATAGTTAAGGTTTTTGGATTTCTATATTGAGCCCAGTAAATCAATCTTCAAGGCTGGTCCAGTTTGTTCACAGATTCTTTGGTCTTGTTTGTGAGGATCATATGAGCCTTTAAATGGCAGAATTGGATCATGGTTCCTTCTAATGAAATGTTGTATATTGAAATTAGAATCCTAAAAAACAAGAACCACACAATTTTGATCAGTATAGTGACAGTTATAATTAAAACATTAAACTGACTCAATTGGACTACTTCTAAAAATGCTCAAATATTATACTTAATATTAAAACATTAATATTTCACACAAATTATGCACATTTTATATAAAATAAGTAAAGGGGGAATATAATAAGCCATGAAAATATTAATAACATCAAAACCCCTGTAAAAATAATACAATATACAAAAACAATCAAACAGTATTTATCATCCATTGCCTCCTATAACTTAAATTCTTATATCTAGTTAATCAAAATAATTATCTATACATTGTTATTATAAAGTAAAATTAAAATAAACATACCTAGAATCAATGACTTCAAGAAATTTTATGACATTTTCAAGTCTCATGACTCCATCATTTACAGTTCTCACACCGCCCAACTATTCTTTGATACCAAATACAATACATTTGAGTTACTGAAAAATTTACATGGATTCCAGTTAAAGATAAATGCATCAATAAATCTAATAGAAAATTAGATAAATACATTACAGAGGAACTTAAGAGAACTCAATGATCACGGTGTACTCATTATAGTCATGTGGCTAGACCTAAAATTCAATTCATCATGGATACCAAGTACCATGCAAGAAATTTATGCCATGTAGATATCAAGTACATGTTCACTCATCATCATTGTGGTCTGACTCAATACTCAATGCCATAAGGATACCATGTAATATGATTAATGCACTTTTAGATTGTTATTGGTCACTTCTAATGTCTTTTTTATCCTTTTGGCATGGAGTTGATGCAGGTACGACATGGGTGCATGTCAACTTGAATAGTACATAGCCTCTCATCACATGGTTTATTGATAATTTATTCTTTCATATACCAATCATAAACAAAAAAACGATACAAAAATTTAATTTTTTTAGAAAATTAAGAATATTACACTTTCAAAATAAAGTAGAATTAAAATACATGTACCTGAAATTTACATCATGCTCATTGTTGGTTATTATTGAATAATTCATTTGATTATTAGTAGGTTCAAACACATAATATATCAAAAGAGTTAGTTTTTTAACCCATATGTATTATTATTTATAAATATTAGAATATACATACCTCAAATCTTAATCAGACTTAACAAATAGTTTGCAAAAATAGATGAATAAGGCTCATGTAAATGACTAACATCATCAGAATCATCCTCATCACCCAAATGGTATCTTTTTTCTTGCAAAACAACTGACCACTGATTATTCAACGGATCAATGACATAAAATACTTGTTTTTCATGTGTCTCCATGATAAATGGTTCCTCATTGTAATTAAATCTTTTCAAATCAACCAGTTTAAACCCATATTCATCATATTTCACACCGCTATTACTATCAACCCAATTACACTTAAAATAGTGATTCGAAATTTAATATAATCAATTTCCCATATGTCTTCAATAACTCCAAAATATGATGTTGATGCAGAAATTGGGTTTTTATCTTTGGCACTCGAAAAATGCACTACTTCAATGAAAACCATCACACCACTATTCTGAACGGTACTCTTGTCATCCAGGTTTTTTGTGTAAAATGTGTAGCCATTGATATCAAAACCAGAACATGTGATCACATTAAGAGATGGTCCCCATTCTAACCACTTCAATGTTTCTGATGCAGATATATTTGGGGTGAATTTCTCTTTAAATCATGAAACAAATGTCTTCTTATACTCGATCATCAACCACTTTTTGTTTCTTTTCTGATATCATAACTTTAATTCAGCAATATGTGAGGATATATATGATTGAACCTCATCTGTGTTGTTCAAAATGCATAAATGTGCCTGCATTACTTCATCACATGGAATGAACTTTACCTTTAAGCCTCAAACCCCACTAACTTCACTATCAACTGTCATATATCGAGATACAGGGAGAACAATATGCTCCACCTCATTCAAATAATCAGTACAAAACTCAATCACCTCTTCTAATATATATTTTTGAACAATAGAGGCCTCTGGTTGATAAGTATTTTTAACATATCCTTTCAAAATTTTCATATATCTTTTAAAAGGATACATCCATCTTAAATAAACAGGCCCACATATTCTTATCTCACACACCAAATGAATCAGCAGATGAACCATTATATCAAAAAATGTGGGTGGGAAATACATTTCTAGTTGAAAAAGAATAAGAGTTTCTTCATTATCCAACACATCTAACAAATTTGGATCAACGACTTTGCTACAAATGGATTTGAAGAAATTACATAACCTGATGATAGTCTTTCTAACAACTGTTGGCAATATACCACGCAATGTTACTAGTAGAAGTTGTTGCATCAACACATGGAAATCATGAGATTTTATACCTATTAATTTACAATCCTTTAATGACACCAAATTATTCACATTTGAAGAAAAACCATTGGGTACTTTAATACCATGAAGACACTGACAAAAATTCATATTTTCAATCTTGCTTAATGTGTGACAAGCTGGAGGTAAATATGTTCTGTTTCCTTTCATAGTGGGAGCTAACTCCAAACGTATTCTCATTAATATCATATCCAATCTAGCATGAAATCCAACTTTTGTCTTTCCTTTTATGTCTAACAAAGTTCCAATCAAACTGTCACATATGTTTTTCTCAACATGCATAACATCAATGTTATGTTTTATCTCTAAAAATCTCCAATAAGGTAGTTTGAAAAAAATAGACTACTTCTTACAGATATGTTTTTGAAAACTAGAACTTCTTCTCTTTCCAAATGTCGAATCAATATCTCTCACCCTATCATAGTATTCTTCAACTAACAATAGTCAAGGGGGAAGGTTGTATTCTTATAAACTGTTAAATGCTTTTTTCAATCTACGATAAGGATGATCAATTCACAAAAATCTTTGATGTACCATGTACATTGTCTTTCTTCCATTATTTAGTTGATAATATGAAGTTTGTTCTTTACAAATTGGACATGATTTATGTCCCTTAACACTATATCCATATAAGTTTCCATATGTAGGAAAGTCGTTTATAGTGAACATTATCATAGCACACAAAAGAAAATACTCTTTCTTGTATGCATTGAAAACTTTAACACCTTCCTCCCATAGCAGTTTCAAATCATCAATCAATGGTGAAAGATACAAATCAATATCATTTCCCAGTTGTTTTGGTCCAGAAATCATCAAGCTCATCATAACATATTTTTTCTTCATACATAGATGTGGGGACAAGTTGTAAACTACCAGAAAAATAGGCTATGAACTATGTTGGATATTGAGGCTCTGATATGGATTCATTCCATCAGTACACAATCTCATTCTGAGATTTATAACTTCACTTCTAAAATCATGAAATTTTTTATCAAAACTCTTACACTGTGGTGAATCGGCAGGGTGAAGTAAGTTACCATCAGAGATGTGCTCATCTGAATGTCATCTTAACCTTTTTGCATCAATTGAATTTGCAAATAAATGCTTCAAATGAGGAATTATTGGAAGGTACCAAATTGCTTTAGCATGAGTTTTGATTCTGGTACCTAAAAATGAATCAGAATTGAATTCTCAGAATTGTATGCAAACAATATTAGATGATATCATTGGAAAGTACAAAATTGATTTTTCATGACGTTAGATGACATCACCTGAGAATTAATCTAAGTTGACTTTCCCATCTATCTTATAGCGTGATGTTCCACATGTAGGACAACTTGATAAATATTCATTTTCTTTCCTATATAGTACACAATCATTGGGGAAAGCATGTATCTTTTTATACCCCAATCCCATTGGGCATAATATTTTCTTCACCTCATAATTAGAATCTGGAAGCCCATTGCCTTCTAGAAGTATCTCTTTTAAAAGCTCAAGTAAACTGGAGAAACTTTTATCACTCCACCAATTTTTTTCTTTTAAGTTAACTAATCTCAAAACTGCTGATAACACTGTATATTTACTACAACTTGGGAATAATGGTTTCTCAGAATCTCCATACAATCGTTCAACATTTGGTGTTTTTTCGATGGTTTCAACACTTAAATCATGATTTAATTCTTCAATACGATCCTCTGCCTCATTATGAATATCATCATCAACATTGGATGTTGAATTTTCAATTCTTTCACCATGCCAGATCCAACGTGTATAATTAAGGCTAAAACCATAACAAATGAGATAATCCTTGATTTCTCTGGAGTTTAACTTTCTTAAATTTACATACTTCATACATGGATAGAAAATCAAATCAATGTTTTGAAGATTTTGTTTAGGGAATTCCAAAAAATTATCAACTCCTTTTTCATATTCAGTAGTGGTTCTTCGTAGATGAATCCAATTAAAATCCATTAAATACCTGATATCACAATATATTTGGTGAATATATTAAAACATATAAACATTTAAATATCTACCAGATAATTTGTAGACAAAAACACATTTAATAAAAACTATTGATAATCATATAGGAAATATCAAATATGAAACACATTTAAAAATAGTTAACATTTTATTTTCATATTATATACATGTGTGTTATATTGATATTATAATTTAATTATAATATCATTATTCTAAAATTTATTAGTTCATTTTACATATTTGTTTCATTATTTTGATGTTGCATGTGTCAAAATTATTGAAGAGTGCATTAATTTAAAGGATTCAGTAAGTGTATTTGGTGAAATTTGATTGGAGTCAATGTAAAAATATACAATTTATTGATAGGACATTTAAGAATGTTTGTTGAAAGAATATTTAACCATGTCCTAACACATTTAAAATAAAATATAAACTAATAATTAAAGAAAATCAATAACCAAATTGAATGATAAATGATTTATCTACAAAATTTAAAAAAAATACAAAATTTAAAGTTTAACCCGAGTGGAGATCCTCAATCCAAACTGCATTCGGTATAATGACTTCAAAAAACAAACACTACAAAATCTATACCAACAATGATAATACAAAACCAAAAATAATGATAAACAACAACTAAAATCGAACCAAAATTTAAAGTCGCGTAAAATAGGGTTATGGAAGAAGAAATAAACAATGGAAGATAAAACAAGAGATAAAAAATGAAGAACGTAAACTAAAAATCATGAAAATGGAACAAAACCGTCAACAATGACCTTCCAAGATCACAAATAGTGCTTCGAAGGTTTTCAGGAGTCCAAGGCGCCGCAACGGGTTTCGATTTCGATGATCCAACAAAAAGAGGGTTTTGTGACCCCGAATAATTTTAAAAGACTTTCGGCGTCGGTTTTGTGAAAAATCGACACCAAAAATTAAAAAAAAAAGAAATTTGGTGTCGGTTTTGAGAATAACCAACGCCAATAATCCCTTTTTTTATTTTCAGCGTCGGTTTTTACCAAAACTGACGTCGAAAATAAACGGGATTCTATGTTTTGGCATCATTTTTGGAGAAAACTAATGCCCAAACTTCAACTTATGGCATCGATTTTCTTCAAAACCGATGCCAAAACATTTTTTTTATTTTCCGCGTTGGTTTTCACAAAACTGAAGTAAAATATCATCGAATAATTGTTTTTTGCATCAGTTTTACTAAAAACTGACGCCATAAATTTCCCTCACATACTATTAGCGTTGGTTTATAAAAAATTGACTTTATTACATTGATGTTAAATCCTATATTTCCACTAGTGCTTGTTTCCTCTCCTCTAATTGGATCATATGAGGATGTTATGAAAATGACATATCTACATTCAGGTAAAATAATACCAAATCCCAAAGATATGGAAATTTTTAACTTTATTACTAAATCCATCCTTTAAATCATTAAAAATCAATTTAACAAGCATAATCATCATGTACTGGTACTACATGATTCATGTACAACATAACACAATACCCTAAAATTAGTAAATCATCTATAAAGTATAATCAGTTGAGAACCAGGTTCTTGGAACTAAAATGCATCGACTATCATGCTCTTTACTAGGTTCCATGGTCTACAACATTTCCAATGTTTGGATATACCATTGTCTTACTAAATCAATTAAATCCATAGGTTACTACTCCAGAATACATCCTAAAACTCACTCTAATATTATTTATTCATGTCCCAACCCTTAAAAAACTTTGTTGATTTGTTAACCTAAATAACTTCTTTCGGATCCTTGTTTTGGTAAATCATAATACACTTAACATTTTTCTTTTTTTAACTTGGATATTTTTTAGGTTTTTATCTTCTAGAATACTTTATTCAAAATTTTAGTCCTTCTTAATATATTCATTCAATACCATGATCATTCAAAATATTATCCATTCTGGATCATCATAAATTCATTTAAACCATATACCAATGTAAGAATGATTTTGAGGTACATCTGAAGCCTTTTGAGTGACAGCTAGCATCTCAAAGATCCCAAAGAATTTGTTACAATAGATTCTTATAAATAGAGGCTCGGGACTTGAGGAAAAATTGTTTTTGGTCTAATAATAGATCATGAAATATGTAATTATGAGATATTTTTCTTTTGTTTTTCATTTTTGTCAGTGTATACTTCATGTTTCCGTTCTTGAGAGGTTTCATTATAAAATCTGTAAGTATTTATCTTTGTAATACTTTTCCTTCTAATTTCCTATGATCAAATAAGTTATAAATATAGGAACTTGTGTTACTGATATTTTGATCGAATATGACATTGTGTAAGGACTAGATAGTTCTGATCTTTTAGACCAAAGAGGTTTCACATAAAAACATGATACTACCAAGTCATAGATTGATCCTACCACTACTTTAGGACAAAAGAAAAGAGTTTTGGGGATAGGAAACATTATGTCCTTCTTTAATATAAATTTTTAAAGAGTTTACATATTTTTTTCTAAAATTTCATTACATTGTTTAGTTTTGATCTCATTACATTATAGTATTATATTATTCTATTAATTACTTAAATTCAAAGTGTATATGTACCTTCTAAATTATTCATTTATTCTATTGTGTTGTAAAATTTAGTTATTTGTTTAATTCTGAATGTTTTTTGCCTCTGAATTGCTTACTTTGTTTATTTTTAGACTGAAAAACTGTCATTTCAGAGACTATGGAGACTTTTTTATACGATAATATCTTATGATCACTGAATCAGCAAGATAGTAGCAGTGATGCTTTGTTGTCCCTCATGTTGTTTTCTCATGTGTATAAGAAATTGATTGGGATCTGTCCTTGTACTCCAGGAATGTTTCGATGGATGCTTTTGATTTCTGGTTCAACTCTCTACATGGGCTGCATCAGAATGGAAATTAAGGATGAACCACATCACTCATAGTCTGAGTCTAAATGCATTGGGTGATATCAATGTTGTTGAGTTCTGTTTGTTTTCTCAATTTTTCATTTGTTCGCTATATAGTCTGCAAGATGTAGTACAATTTTATTTTATATTTTCCTAGTAGCATCTTCATTTTGAGGTTGTTTGTTGAGGTGGTGATTCAGTCCTGAATACTTTGGATTAACTTTGTATTGGTTTTCAAATTTTGAGGCCTCATGGATTCCCCTTTGTTGTTTATGCTCATCTTATGATAATTTGGGAGTTACATGCATTCTTTCAGGGGGATCTCATGGAAAATGTTTAGATATTTTTGGAGTGATTCTTTAATGAAGTTATCATGATTAAGGATGTCATATTTCACTACATTTGAAGATTTTTCATCAATCATGGATGAAAGTGATCAATTTCATCATACAGTAAATTAATTGAAAAAACAAAAGAGTGTTTGTGGGAATGAATTAAATAGTTCTAATATTGTTCAAGAGCTTGTTTTGTCACTCACTGAGAAGGAATATTGTATTAAGTAGTTGTGAAGGTGGGTAAAGCCATTGCACAGTTTAAAAAAATGGAGATGGATCTTAATTCTGTAGTGACATATAAACAGAATGCTAAAACTAAGTTTACCTTAGTCAAAGAGTAGGAAAAAGATGTACAGTGGACATTTTAGTGAGAAAGACTATTTTCTCCAATTTTCTTGATAGTTATTCATTGGGTTGGTCTTCAATACCCTTTTTTCAATTTCATTTAATCTTCTGCTAGTGCAATATCATTTCACCTCATGTAATCATTGTACACTTTTATTTTTTAATAAATTGTCAATTTGTCTTATCTACTCTGTTTATTTAAATTTTAGTTAGTTCAAAATGGAAACAAGGTAGTAATAAAGGGATAATATGAAATCAACCATTTATAAATGAGTTTTAGTAGGGTGTTGGGTGTAGTACAGGGTGTAAGGTGCAACAGGTGTAGCAGGTGTAGTAGATCTACTAATTTTTTTATGGAAATTGGCAGATGTATCCACAGTTTACAATTATGGCAGAAGGCCTGGTATTTTTTTCTAGAAATTGGGGGTTGTAACCACGGTTGTAAACCATGTCTTAGACTCATTTCCACAGTTTGAACCATGGCTATTAGCCTATTTCCACAGTTATAAATTGTGGTAATAATCAATGTTGTAGAGGCTAATGGAACTATTTAAACCGTGGTAACAGGGTTATTTCCACAGTTTGTAACTATGGTTATACCCCTCTAGCCATGGATATAAGGCTATTATCATCTTTCCAAACTATGGATATAACCTTATCCCTATTTCCATGCCAATAGGATCCATGGTCCATAAAATTGTTGCTATTACCTATAGCCATAGTTTCATGACCTATATCCACAGTTATAAACCATGGATATAGCTTGAATTTCTAGTAGTGTTGGTAATGTACTGGTTATAATAATTATGATATATATAAGGATTTTACTACAATACTTTATCGTTAAGGATTTGAAAGTGTTTATTGAATGGTACTAATGAATAGGAAAAATGACTCAGTGTAAAGTTGATCTTCTTGGAAAACACATGATTGAGGGAAAGATAAACCTTAATATGTCCTTAATGTTGAGATAATGGTGTTGGAATAAAAAATGGTTCATTTGGATACAGTAAATTAGATAAGTGCTGACTACCTTGAAACTGATTAATGGTTTGTCAATGATGTGGTTTATTCTATCATTGATGGAGTTTATATAACATTTTTGGATTTAAGGAATATATCCAATAACCTATATTTTACATAAGGAATATAGAAGCATGCATGTTTTCAATAATTCCATATGGTAATTTAGGTTATTATCATGTTTTATGAAAATTAATGATGAATGTATTCACATATTTGGTATGTGAAAATTAAGAGATACTTCGTGAAGATTAATAAGTTCATTTTGGAAATTTAGTAACCTTCTTTCTAAGTATTGGATCATAATCTTTTGGAAAAGTTAACCATTTATGAAATGGTTTGTCTTGATCTTTGGATGAGGTTCTAGATATTAGTATAATAAAACCTATGCTAATAGATGAAGTAGATTTAGTTCAAAGGCACAACCAAAGGATAAGATTGTGCTTATGAAATAGAAATGTATGAAGTAATTATATTTCCTTATATTCTTTGAGTCTGAAATAATTATTCAACTTTAGGAAAAGAGTCTTAAAAAAAGTTTGTCCTATTATCATCATTTTTCATGATATCAATGGACTTTTTCACACCTTTGGTTCATGTATTTTTGTTCAACAACTTTCTAATGAACATGTTCTCTATCACTCTCCATCAAAACTTGATAGTTATATTTTTCTTCCATGTCCATGTTTTCATTTCCCACCTATGTTCTCCTACTTGGGAACCTAGTTACATGACCATTGTACTTCCCTTTCACTATTATTAAGAGGATATTTTTATTAAACCTTTTACAATGTGGGTTTTTCAATAATAGAATTTTCAAATATCAAACCCTTAATTGTTGATATCAAGTTTGAATTTTAAGGATGTAATTTATTTAATGTGGGGAGAATGTAACACCCCAAGACTTTATAATATTTTCCTTTTAAGAATAAATTTAATTTTGTTGCTATCATGGTTTATACACAACACCAAGATGAGTTTACGCTACACAAAACAGTGAGATTATCTTGTGGTACACATAACACTAAGTTGTTTTGTGTTACACACAATATTAAGCTCCTTAAAGAGCTTGCATAACATGCAAGACCGAGCTTTATCGAACAAAAATATATTATTAAAATATTAATATTTAATATAATAAGATGTAACATAGTCATTAAATAGGTAGTTATAAATATGATTAACTAACTTATGAAAATATATGGTTTAATTCATTAGTTAGAAATTAATTAGAAATGAATATAAGAACCAATTGAATATAAAGAAAATGTTTTTATAAAAAAACTATTTTTATGCGTAAAATAAATTTTATCTTAATAAATTAAATTAATTGCTATTATTGGATAATATTAATGAAATTTATATATTATATATTCAATCAAATGTTTTTAAATTCATCAAAAATATTTGATAGGTATAAGATAAGTACAGATCCAATTTTACGCATAAAAAACTTCTAAAAGGCAATTTTGTCGCCTTTTAATAAAGCGCTTATTTTAAAACTAAATTTTAACACTTTTATAAATTTTATTTTTCAAAATAATATTAATTTTTGAAATCATAATTTAAAAAACAAATTAGGGTGATTTTTTGGTATTTTTATGAGAAATTTCCTTTTTGGATGAATGGTAAACCGACTTTTTGTTTAAATAATTTATAAGGATAAATTATATTTTTTATTGGTTTTAAAGTTTAATTAGATCCTTTTTACATCTATTAATCCAATTTAGTTCATTGGAATCAATTTTATATTGAATTTGGATATAAAAACATTTCAAACATTTGAACATTTTCACTTTAAAAACTTGTTTTCTCATCACGTCTGTGGAATTAATTTTAAATTAATTTTTGCCACTTCTGTTATTTAAATTTGGAAAAATTTGGAATAAAAATAATTTATAATTTTTATTAAGGTAAACTTAGTTTTTTACCAAAAGTATTAGTCAAATAAATTAAAATTAATTACAATGATTAATGTGAAAATGAGTTTACTTAGTGGTTAAACTTTAATATTAAGAGACCAAATGATGTATAAACTTGTCCAAAACCTATTTTATATAAATATTACAACCATTTAATCCCTTTTATTTAATTTTTTTCATCATTGTAAGTTCATGATGTAAGGGATACCTCTCGATAGTGTTTACCTTTTTGTATTTATGAGAACATCACTCCCCCTCCACTATAAAAGGGCACTCACCCCCCCCCCCCACTTCTTCACACCTCTCAAGACCTTTGGACCATACAGACCCTACCCAAATAATATCGTAAAACCCATACCATAATAATATATTAGACAATTTTGGCATAAATAAAACCAATGAATTCTTTTGGTATAAAACCAAGGAAGTATTTTGGTATAAACCAAAAGGAGTTACCCGAATAAGAGGTAACGTTCTTCAATGAGCACTTTAGTTTTATTTCATTATCCATCACCTAAATTCTTATTATATATTGTTTATATAATAATATAAGTGTCTTTAATATAATGATATGTTTTTATCTTAATTTTATGACCTACACCTATACACACTTCCATCAAATGGGATAGGAAATCATCGTTTGTGCGTGTGATGGACTACCATCTCGCGAACCGATGTCGTTCGTTCTTCCATTACCACCTTTAAAGGTTGGGAATAATGATAGATTTATAGTTTATATATGATATATATGATAATTATAATGTCTTTATGCTTCTGTAATTATAATATAATGCATACCTTTATGCTTTCCATTTTGTGGGAATGCGATAACATCGTTTGTGGATGTGTGGACTACCGCCTCCTCAAAGCAATGTGATTCATTCACACGTTACATGGAATATATTAAGGATGATTTTAATAAAAATATGTGATTTATATGACATAAATATGATACTATAATTATAATATACATATATATCATTTACTTTACATTCTTTTAATACGATAAGAAAATAAGAACAACATTCATGTGTATGTATAACCTACTGTCACCATAAAAGGTGTATTTAATTCCCTATGTAAAAATTTTATAGATAACTATAAATACATATATACTGAGTATATATGATATTTAAATCATTTTATAGATTATTTAAATGATGAAATCATGATTTAAGTAAAAGGAATAAAAAATAACAAGTCAAAACATACTCTAAAAACAAAGTAATTAACACCAGAAACGACGAAAACAATAAAATATTATTAATGAACGAGTTATGATATGTTATAAAAGTATTATATATGATATCATAAATATTAATATGGTTCTATTATAAGTTAATAACATGCTTAAAAACATTATATAAGAGGTTAAATTGTGTTCAACCAAAAGAGAGCGCAAGGTAAGTGATTTCGTCTCAATTTCATTTCATTGAGTCATATTGTATTATTATGCATATAATTTATTTTTTATGGTGTGTATACTATCCCTTGACATGTAATATCATGAATATTTCACTCTTCATGATATTTTAAGTTTCTAATTGAATTATTTCATTTAAGGGGATTTTAATTAAAAGTTACCAAGTGGTAAAGAATTTCATAACTCAATTCTTTTTCATTGGGTTATATTACTTCCTCGTTGATATTATAAGATTATGTGTATAATTACATTTTACTATATATTAATATATTTACAATTTTTTTATTTGGATTTATAGTTGATAAACATAATCGGTTCAATGATTAATTCTCATTTCAACATTATGACTATTTTAAGGGTTTATTTCGCAATCTCATTATAGTCGAGATTATTTATTCTTGAATTTACATTAAAGGAAATAATTTGATAAATGTTCAATAAACCCTTTAATTTTATTCTCATTTGGTTATTCATGATATTTTTCAAGTAAAAGTACCATTTTTTCACTCTTTTGTACTCAAAATGTTTTAGAAAATATTTTTAAGAAAACTCATCTTTATTTCTCTCTTCAGTCGGAAATCCATTTTCTCACAAAAACATGTTTTATGATTTTTTTTCAAAAATGTATTTAAGCTTTTAAAAATGATTTATTAAATAAATTTTTACTCCTTTTGTCTTTTATAAATTTTTTCAAAGGAATCTTCTTGTCGCTTTTTGAACAAGGCACTTTTCTAACTTTTTTACCATGCAAAAAGAATGTTTTGTTTACCATGTACGACATGAACAGATTTACCTGTCATCATTTATATAAAGCTTCCTTTGTAAGTTTATAAGGTTAATTTTTAGAGAAAATGTTTCTAAAAGTGATTTTCAAAGAAAATGGATTTTCAAAATGTTTTTCAAAATGAAAAGGATATTTTCCTCAAGAATGTTTTTAAAGATCTTTTTTTTATTTCATCAATGACAAGAAACCTTATTCTTACTCAAATTGGTATACATTGTATTGATACCATTCTTATTCTACCTATGGATGGATTGTGATTATTTTAACCAATGATAGTATTAACATTCACTTCCTTGAATCGTTTTTTTAGTCATTAATTTCCCCTTGATTTATTCACTTTTCAGCAACCATTTAACATTAAATTTCCCCTAAATATCCATATAATTTATCATGGATATGATTATTTCATAAACCATATATCATTTTTACATATGGTGTTTACTTTTAAAGTTATTTTATTGATTGGGAAAATATTGATAAATTTTTATCCTTTACTCAATATGAATATTTGATAACACTACTGGAAAATAAGCCTTTACCAATGGTTCAAAACCATTGGTAAAGGATGGATAACTATTGGTATATATTATACCAACGGTTATCCAAACCATGGGGAAGTAATGCGTAGGGAAAGATATATGCCAATGGTTTGTGAAAAATTGTTGGAATATCTTAGGATATCTACCTTATACCAACGGTTATACATAACCATTGGTATAAATTTTTCACCAACAATTTGAAACCATTGGTGAAGAGATTATTCCAGATATATGTTTGGGTGTTTTATACCAACGGTTCTATAGAACCGTTGGCATAGGCCATGTTGAGAAATTGTAGCAGCAAGCTGTTGTGAGCTGCTGCTGTGAGTGGTCTGTCCAGGCCTCTTTGAGTGATTTTCAGGCCTTATTTCCAGGCCTGAATTGAATACATACATAGAATGAAAACATATACAATTAAAAACATAATTCTAAATCAATTAGTTTCTACCTTCTAGAAACCATACACATATAGAATGAAAACATAACTCATAAGGAAATTATAAACATACATAATTGATTTAGAATTCAATTTTGAGAGACAATTACATGTGCAATCCGAAATTCAATTCATAATTGAATACTGAATTGAATACATACATAATTTAATTATCAATTGTGAATACAATACATAAAAAACTGAATACATAATTATATGTTTTATACAAAATTAAGAATACATACAAAATTTCATTTTGTATAACACATACATGATTGAATAAAGAAATTAGAAGCTAATAACCCCAAAATAAGGAAATGGATAAATGAATTCAACCAAACACAAATATAATGTCTCATGGTTTGGGGCGAGTGTCTTTGAACTTAGTGATGATGATAATGGGTGTGTATTAATGAGATTGTGTGACTTAGGTAATGTATTTGTCCTTAGTGTAATAAATGACATGTGTTTTAGAATAGGGGTAGGAGTTCCTCACATGAGAAGTGGATTGTGTGAGTTTGGACCATGGATCTTTGTGCTCAAGTATCAACACAATCCGAATATGTTTGGTCAGTTTTCTGTATGCCAGTTGTTTTTACTTTAAATGATGTCCATTTTAAACAAAAGAAAAACACTTAGAGTGATACGGGTCACACTGTGCCTCAGATTGAGGTGGGGTTGACTCGTACACGTCACAAATGACCCATGGATCGTTGTCCTGAAGTATCAATAGAATCTGAATGCGTTTGGTTAGTTTTTAGTATTCCAGTTGTTGTTTTCACTTAAAATGTTGTCCATTTCAAACAAAAGTGATACACTTTGAGTGGTACCAGCCACACTGTGCCATGTATTGAGGCGGGGTTGACTTTTACATGTCACAAATGACCCATGGATCGTTGTTCTAAAGTATCAACAGAATCCAAATACGTTTAGTCGGTTTTCCATATGTCAGTTGGTGTTTTCACTTAAAATGTTGTCCATTTCAAATAAAAGTGAGACACTTTGAGTGGTACCGGCCAAACCATGCCTCAGATTGAGGCGTGGTTGACTTGTAAACATCACAAATGACCTATGGATCATTGTGCTAAAGTATCAACACAATCAGAATACATTTGGTCAGTTTTCTGTATGGCTGTTGTTTTTACTTAAAACGGTGTCCATTTTAAACAAAAGATAGACACTTCGAGTGATACCCACCACACCGTGCCTTGTATTGAGTCAGGGTTGAATCATATACGTCACAAATGACCCATGGATCGTTGTCCTGAATTATTAACCGAATCTGAATGTGTTTAGTCATTTTTCCGTATGCCAGTTGTTGTTTTCACTTAAAATGTTGTCCATTTCAAATATAAGTGTGATACTTTGAGTGGTAACAGAAAATCGTGCCTTGGATTGAGGCGCAATTTACTCGTACACGTCACAAATGACCAATGGATCATTATTCTAAAGTATCAATACAATCAGAATACGTTTGGTTTGTTTTCTATATGGTCGTTGTTTTTACATAAAACAGTGTCCATTTTAAACAAAAGACAGATACTTCGAGTGATACCCACCACACTGTTCCTTAGATAGAGTCGGGGTTGAATCGTACACATCAAAAATGACCCATGGATTTTTTTACTGAATTATCAATAGAATCTAAATGCTTTTGGTCAGTTTTTCATATGTCAGTTGTTGTTTTCACTTAAAATGTTGTCCATTTCAAATAAAAGTGAGACACTTTGAGTGGTACCGTCTAAAACGTGCCTCAGATTGAGGCGCGGTTGACTCGTACACATCAAAAATTACCCATGAATCGTTTTTATAAAGTATAAACACAATCAGAATACATTTGGTTGGTTTTCCGTATGGTTGTTTTTTTTACTTAAAATAGTGTCCATTTTAAACAAAAGACAGACACTTTGAGTGATATGGGCCACACCATGCCTCGGATTGAGTCGGGGTTTACTCGTACACATTAAAAATGACCCATGGATTGTTTTCCTGAAGTATCAACAAAATTTGAATGTGTTTGGTCGGTTTTCCGTATGCCAGTTGTTGTTTTCACTTAAAATGTTGTCCATTTCAAACAAAAGTGAGACACTTTGAGTGGTACCGGCCACACCATGCCTCATATTGAGGTGGGGTTGACTCGTACACGTAAAAAATGACCCATGGATCGTTGTTCTAAAGTATCAACAGAATCCAAATACGTTTAGTCAGTTTTCCGTATGTCAGTTGGTGTTTTCACTTAAAATGTTGTCCATTTCAAATAAAAGTGAGACACTTTGAGTGGTACCGACCAAACCGTGCCTCGGATTGAGGAGAGGTTGACTTGTAGATGTCACAAATGACCTATGGATCATTTTTCTAAAGTTTCAATAGAATATGAATGCGTTTGGTTAGTTTTTTGTATGGCTGTTGTTTTTACTTAAAACAGTGTCCATTTTAAACAAAAGACAGACACTTCGAGTGATACCCGCCATACCGTGCCTCGGATTGAGTTGGGATTGACTTGTACACATCAAAAATGACCCATTTATCTTTTTCCTGAAGTATCAACAGAATCCAAATGTGTTTGGTTGGTTTTCCGTATGTCAGTTGTTGTTTTCACTTAAAATGTTGTTCATTTCAAACAAAAGTGAGACACTTTGAGTAGTACCGGCAACACCGTGCCTCATATTAAGGCATAGTTGACTCTTACACTTCAAAAATTACCCATGGATCATTTTCCTAAAGTATCAACAGAATCCGAATACGTTTTGTTAGTTTTCCGTATGCCAGTTGTTGTTTTCACTTAAAATGTTGACCATTTCAAATAAAAGTGAGACAGTTTGAGTGGTACCGGCCAAACCGTATCTCGTATTGAGTCACAGTTGACTTTTACACGTCACAAATGAACCATATGTCATTTTTATAAAGTATTAACACAATCAGAATAGGTTTGGTTGATTTTCAGTATGGTCGTTGTTTTTACTTAAAACAATGTCCATTTTAAACAAAAGACAGACACTTCGAGTAATACCTACCACACCGTGTCTCAGATTGAGTTGGGGTTGACTCTTATACATAAAAAATGACCCATGGATCATTTTCCTAAAGTATCAATAGAATATGAATGTGTTTGGTCAGTTTTCCGTATGTCAGTTGTTGTTTTTTACTTAAAACGGTGTCCATTTTAAACAAAAGACAGACATTTTGAGTGGTACTGGCCACACCGTGCCTCGGATTGAGGCGAGGTTGACTTATACACATCAAAAATGACCCATGTATCATTTTATTGAAGTATCAACAGAATCTAAATGTGTTTAGTTGGTTTTCTGTATGTCAGTTGTTGTTTTCACTTAAAATGTTATCCATTTCAAATAAAAGTGAGACACTTTGAGTGGTACCGGCCAAACCGTGCCTTTTATTAAGGCTCGGTTGACTCATACACATAAAAAATGACCCATGGATAATTTTTATAAAGTATCAACATAATAAGAATATGTTTAGTCAGTTTTCTGTATGTCTATTGTTTTTACTTAAAACAGTGTCCATTTTAAACAAAAGGCAGACACTTCGAGTGATACTCGCCACACCGTGACTTGGATTGAGTTGTGGTTGACTCATACACATCAAAAATGATCCATGGATCATTTTATTGAAGTATAAACAGAATCCGAATGTGTTTGGTTAGTTTTCCGTATGTGAGTTTTTTTACTTAAAACAGTGTCCATTTTAAACAAAAGTCAGACACTTCGAGTGGTACGGGCCACATCGTGCCTCAGATTGAGCCGAGGTTGACTCTTACATATCACAAATTACCCATGGATAGTTTTCCTGAAGTATCAATAGAATCAAAATGTGTTTGGTCAGTTTTTCGTATGCCAGTTGTTGTTTTCACTTAAAATGTTGTCCATTTCAAACAAAAGTGAGACACTTTGAGTGGTACCGGCCACATTGTGGATCAAATTGAGGCGGGGTTGACTTTTACACATCAAAAATGACCCATGGATCGTTTTTCTCAATTATCAATAGAATCTGAATATGTTTGGTTAGTTTTCCGTATGCTAGTTGTTGTTTTCACTTAAAATGTTGTCCATTTCAAATAAAAGTGAGACACTTTGAATGGTACCGGCCAAACCGTGCCTTGGATTGAGGTGCGGTTGACTTGTACATGTCAAAAATGACATATGTATATTTGTGATAAAGTATCAACAGAATCCAAATGTGTTTGGTCAGTTTTCTATATGGCTATTGTTTTTACTTAAAACAATGTCCATTTTAAACAAAAGACAGAAACTTCGAGTGATAACTGCCACATTGTGCCTCGGATTGAGTAGGGGTTGACTCGTAAATGTCAAAAATGACATATGGATTGTTTTCCTGAAGTATCAATAGAATCTTAATGTGTTTGGTCAGTTTTTTGTATGTCAGTTGTTGTTTTCACTTAAAATGTTGTTCATTTCAAACAAAAATGAGATACTTCGAGTGGTACCATCCACATCATGCCTTAGATTGAGGAGGGGTTGACTCATACACATAAAAAATGACCCATGGATCGTTTTTATAAATTATCAATAGAATCCGAATACGTTTGGTCAATTTTCCGTATGTCAGTTGTTGTTTTCACTTAAAATGTTGTCCATTTCAAATAAAAGTGAGACACTTTGAGTGGTACCGGCCAAACTGTGCCTCGGAATGAGGCTCGGTTGACTCATACACATCAAAAATTACCCATGTATCATTTTGTTAAAGTATCAACACAATCAGAATACGTTTGGTCGATTTTCCGTATGGATGTTGTTTTTACTTAAAAGAGTGTCCATTTTAAACAAAAGACATACACTTCGAGTAATACCCACCACATCGTGCCTAATATTAAGTTGGGGTTGACTCATACACATCACAAATGACCCATGGATCGTTTTCTTGAAGTATCAACAGAATCCGAATGCGTTTGGTTGGTTTTTCATATGTCAGTTGTTGTTTTTACTTAAAATAGTGTTAATTTTAAACAAAAGACAGACACTTCGAGTGGTACCATCCACACTGTGCCTCATATTGAGGTGGGGTTGACTTTTACATGTCACAAATGACCTATGGATCGTTTTCCTGAAGTATCAATAGAATCTGAATGCGTTTGGTCAGTTTTCCATATGTCAGTTGTTGTTTTCACTTAAAATGTTGTCCATTTCAAATAAAAGTGAGACACTTTGAGTGGTACCGGCCAAACTGTGCCTCATATTGAGGCTTGGTTGACTCATACACATCAAAAATGACCCATGTATCTTTGTGCTAAAGTATCAACACAATCATAATATGTTTGGTCAGTTTTCTATATGTCTATTGTTTTTACTTAAAACAGTGTCCATTTTAAACAAAAGACAGACACTTCGAGTGATACCCATCACATTGTGCCTCAGATTGAGTCAGGGTTGACTCGTATACGTCACAAATAACACATGAATTGTTGTCCTGAAGTATCAATAGAATCTGAATACGTTTGGTCGGTTTTCCTTATGTCAGTTGTTGTTTTCACTTAAAATGTTGTCCATTTCAAAAATATTCATACCAGAGTGAAAAACCATGTTATAATGAATTCAAAAATATCCATACCAGAGTGAAAAACTAGTTATACTGAATTCAAAAATATCTATACCAGATTGAAAAACCAGGTTTAAAAATAAAGAGTTATACAGAATTCAAAAATGTAATGGATCAATCTGCCCCTGATCACCATCACCATCACCATTGTCATCATCAGCCTCATCCTCACCACCATCTCTCTCCTCGTCATCGTCCCCATCATCATCCCCATGCTCATCCTCGACCCCATCCTTACCCTCGGCCCCATCCTCTCCCTCGGCCCCATCCTTGCCCTTGTCATCATCCTCATCCTCACCCTCATCCTCTTTAGCATCCTCGTCATCACCAGGAATGTCATCATCTCGACTGCCACTAGAATTGCCGCCTGGTGCATTGGATAATGCACCCATCGACGATATATATGTCTGACAAGCCGCGTTGGCCTCTGGTGGAAGTGATGAAGATAAAGATTTGATCAGTTTCCTCAGAAACAGAGTCTGTAGGAAAACTTGATACCTGAAATATAAACAAATAGTAAACTTAATTAAATATTATTTTTATTTAGTTATTACAGAAATATTTTTACCTTCAATTTTAACCATGCAGAAAACCCTTTGCTATGAAAAGTCTCTTTTCTTCTCAAAGGTAAAGAATGATGCTTTCTATATATCAATTCTTTATGTTCCCTGTAGATAAAAATAATAATAGTTTAACAAATATTTAAAATTACAAGAGATAAGATAAGAGATACATGTACAATTTAATTACTTGATATACTCATCGAACAAATCACAATTGAACAACATTGTGTGATGTGCCATCTCTCACTCTTGAAGTCTTAATGTCGTCAATGTATATGATCCCAGAATTCCTCCTGTATGAGGAAGTGATGGAAAACTGGGTTCAATTTTCTCATACTGTTCTTCTTCATTTCTCATTGGTCTGTTTATTCTCGTAGTAAGATCAGACAAATACATTGAGTATAAATCCATACATTCTTGATCCAAGTAACCATTCATAATAGAACCTTCGGGATAATTCATGTTCCAAACATATGATTTCAATGTGTACATGTTTCTTTCAGTTGGATACATCCAATGAAAAGTAACGAGTCCTCCAAGAATTATTTTGGTCGGAAGATGGACAGTCAGATGCAACATGCATGTAAAAAATGATGGAGGAAATATTTTTTCTAACTCACACAAAATTAATGGTGTCTCTGCCAATAGTTTTTGCAAGAAGGATTTGGACAACTTCTTAGCACAAAGATCTCTAAACAAATATCACAACCAAATAACTGAGACTCTTACATTATTGGACAAGAGATGACAGATTTCTATTGGAATCAACTCATGCAAAAGGACGTGATAATCATGAGTCTTCAAATATTTCAGCTTTAACTCTTTTCTGTTGACCTGTTTTGGTATATTGCTTGAATAGCCATCAGGAACTTTAATAGTCTATAACACTTCCAGAAATTTATTTTTTTCAGCAGGTGTCATCACATAAGAAGCACATGGAACTTGCCATTTATTTTCACTGATACAGACAGGATGTAATTCTGGTCTGATCCCCCAATCTACCAAGTCACGCCGAGATCGTAAATCATCTTTTGTCTTCCCCTTGACATTTAGAATAATCAAAAGAAACATTTCACATATATTCTTTTCAATGTGCATTATCTCTAAGCAATGACGTAACAAGTTGGTTGACCGATACGACAACTCAAAGAATATACTCTTTTTCTTCCAATTATAATAGGTATCATTGGAAACATTTTTCCTCTTTCTATATTTCATTACACCCTTCCCAAATGAATAACTAAAATCTTTCAATTCATTAAGCACATCAGTTCCAAACATACGCTGAGGTGGATCGTCAGTCTCCATGGTATTGTCAAATCTTCGACGATTATTTCTATATGGATGGTTCATTGGCAAGAATTGTCGATGTCCCATAAAACTAAAACTACAACAATATTTCAGTCTTCTTGATTGATTATTCTTCATACAAACAGGACATGGAAATTTTCCTTTTGTGCTCCATCCAGACATCATTGCATAAGCAGGAAAATCATTGATCGTCCACATAAGCGCAACACGCATCTGAAATATGTCTTTAGAACATGCATCGTATGTGGGCACACCCACATCCTAAAGAAGTTTCAACTCTTTTATTAAATGTTTAATGTATACATCTATATCATTTCCGAGATCAGAAGGGCCAGATATCAGTATACTTAAGAAAGTGCAAGGCTTTTTCATACACAACCATGGGGGAAGGTTATAAATGTGTATGAAAACTGGCCATGTGTTGTGCAAAGTAAGAATATTCCCAAATGGATTAAAATTGTCGCATGAAAGACCCAGTCTCACATTACGTACATCGCCTGCAAATTCAAGATATCGAGCATCAAATCTCTGTCATGAAAATCCATCTACAGGGTGAACCAACTCTTCATTATTCTTTTTTCTCTCGGTGTCATTCCATCGCATTTTTATTGATATTTCATAAAACATGAAAAGGTTCTGTAATCTGGGGATCAATAGAAAGTTCCACATTACTCTTTATGGCACACGAGATGGTGTTCTGTCATCTTTTGGCTTCCATCGGGAGGTTCCACATTTGATACAATCATTTCTTCCAGCAGTTTCCTCCCAAAATAAGTTGCAATCATTCAGGCAAGCATGATTTTTTATTGAGAATCCAAATTCATCAATTAACTTCCATGCCATATAGTGGTTTGAGAGAATATCTGCATCATCTGGAAGTAAGTCCTTCAAGAAGGTAAGAATGTAATTGATTGCAGTATTTGAAATCTCATACATAGTTTTCCCATGAAACCATCAGATTAAAAATTCCAACTTTTTCATTTTACCATATTGTCGATATACTGGAGTCATCGCAACATCATTCAATTTTTTCACCCTATCAACATCATCATTTTTATTGGATGCATCGTGTGTGTTTATATCAAAATCTTGTTGGTTGGACATCCTTTCCTTCTCTTGATGCCGAATAAATGGAAATCGATCATATATCAAACTCTCCAATTCAGTCCTATCATTTGGATCATCAACATTTTGAGATTCCATTTTCTATCCATTGTGATACCACACATAATAGTTTGTTTGGAAACTATATTTGGTTATATGATAGCTAACTGCTTCACAACTCAACCAAGGTCTTCCAACATAATTGGAACATGGGCAGTGTATGCGATCACTATCTGAAGCATTTTCAAATGAAAAATCTAAAAAGTTGTTCAAATTATTTTGAAAATTGGTTGAAATCTGATCAGTTTCGTACATCCAACTTCTATCCATTCTGTAAAAAAAATTGCAATACATCATTTCAAAGCAATTCAATAATATTGAAGTTCAATCAAAAAAAATATTTAGGTAAAAGAAAATTGTTTACTTTAAATAAAAGCATAACTGACACATTACTCTATATGAGAATCATATTAAGAAATACAACAAAATAAATTGTATATAAGAAAATAAGATATAGAATTTTTAATGCCTATATTCAAGGATTTCCCAGTAAGATATTGGAAGTGGATCAAGGAATACATAATCCTTAAGGGTCTTGTTGGGAGTACATGAGTTTTATACTTTAACTTCTTCAGGGAGATCAGGATGAGGAGTAGGATGAGGATCACATCAAAAGTAGTTAGGGCCTCATAAAGTTTCACCTTAACCATGGATTAAAGGATCCTAAGTTTGGGTCCATAGATCATAGGTTGGTAGGGTGTATTCAATGAATCATGTCCCAATTGATTTTGGAGAGGGAACTTCAATAGTTATAGGTATGGATTTTATTAGAAACACCTATAAAAAGGATATACATGAATTGTGACGTCCCAAACCAGGACGCCACTCATTAGTGACCTTAACCCAGATGACCGCTCATTGGAGAGGGACCTTCAAGTTCAATTGTGTTTTATCTCACATACGAATAATGATTTTTGGGTTGTCTAGGGTCGAGGGAGGAGGGTGGTGGGTTGTCCGGGGTCTAGAGAGGAGGGTGGGGGGGTTTTCCAGGTTCCAGGAAGGAGGGGGGGCTGTCCTGGGTCCAGAAAGGTGGGTGGGGGGTTGTCCAGGGTCCATTATAGTGTACGTTTAGGATGAATTCTTGCATTTAACCAGTGTTCTAGTTTATTTTTAGGAGAGGTGAGTTATAAACCATGTTAGGCATGTCATTAGAACATGGGTTCTTCCATTTAACCATGTAGTCTTGAATTTCAGGGATGAAAGTGTTTTGACTGAGCTAATTACTACCTACTCTATAGTATGGCCAACACATCATGTGGGGATACCCATGAAACAAAGCCATGTGTAAATGGGTTGTTTTCAACACCCCATTTGGCCAAACATACTTTTCACCATAAGGGATTGGCCATGTATATTTACATGGCTATCCAATTCATGTATTGTGTGTACATTCCCATGTACATTCCCAGGACACTAGATTATCGTAGACACCATGTCAACCGTTATACACACCATGTGAACCCTTATACCATATCGTCATTATTACAACCATTAATAACAACTTATTAAACAAAATCACTTGTCAAAGATAATCAAATTGAACATAAATCAATAATAATATTGGATATATCAAGTAAAATGAAGTCATACTATCTTACATCCTAAATGACCACCCACAACCATGTAAAGAGATTTCTTTAAATAAGTTATTGATGCTAAAAAATGGAAATATTTTGAAAAGTTATTACATTTCATAAAACCCACACTAAATTCCACAGAAAGTACCATATCACCCCACTAAAAAAAGGAAAACCACATATCCCACAGAAAGTACCATATTCGTCCATTCCATACAAGTTCTATTGTGTTTTATCTCACATACGAATAATGATTTTTGGGAGTGAAATAGAGTGGATAATGAGCATTGTGTTCACAAAAGGAAGAGATCAAAACAACTTCATTTGTGTGAAGAATAATAATCCCATGGTCCTCTTTATATTTGAACCACACAATCATGATTTTCGAGATGAACTTTTATCCATAAAACCATATGAGAAGCATGATTCAATACATGTGTTTTTCTGATTTTCCCAAGCATTTTGAGGAACCCCAAATCAGTGAAATTGTTCATTGTGTTTTAAAAAGGTGATTGAATAACTCATGTATGATGTTGAAGGAAGAATGATTAATGGTTATATTAGGAAAACTAATATTCATTAATATTGCGAATTTGACATTCTGTGAATTAGTTTCATGAAGAAGGAAGAAGTACTACATGGGAAAAGGAGATGTCCCACTGAGAGTTCCCTTTGTAGATATTTTATTCATAAAGAATATTGGATTGTACGGTTAAGTATTTCTTATTTCTTCTGTGAATAATAATTAGGGACCACATACTATTTTGAAAATTTCAAGAAGATACTCCTTATGTTCTATTGTGCAAAGGATAAGTGAACAGTGTGTCATTTTATATATATATAGATTTTGATAGAAACATGATACATACTTGTTATGTAATACACATAGTGTACAAAAATTAAGATGAATAAGATCTTCATGTTTGACATGATCTTAATAGAAGGAGTGATTTTCATGAAATACTATGAATAAATATTACAAACAATTTCTTATGAGTTCATATACATGAAGTTGTATTATTTGAAGCATTGAGATTAAAAAAACTATGAATCTTTAAAATTATAACACAAGAAAGAGACATCATGCCCTTATAAATGTATATGTGTAATGAAAACATTAATTAGAAAATGTGTACACCGATGTAGTGATTTGAGCACACAATTCGTGGATGTAGTGATTTGAGTACACAATTCATGGAGTAGTGAATCATAAAATTTTCCAAAATCCCTAGAAATAGGGAATAATGATATCCTTGAGAATAGAAGGATGTCCTTGAGAAGAGGTGGAAGGATATCCTTGAGAAGAGGTGCAAAGGAGTCTAACCTAGCAGCAGATCGGATGGAAGAGGTGCACCTGTGCTGGGGCTTTTCAAGGGCTTCTGGGAGTCGGGCAGCGCTTCTAGGAGCCGTGATCTGCTTCTGGAATCAGGGGGGGTCTCGTGCCTTAGTTCAAATTTGGGGAATATTTTTACCAACAGTTAATAAAAACCGTTAGGAAATCATTATTTTCCCAACCATTGGGAAAACTCCATCTAAACTCCATCTTTCCCAACGGTTTCAAGGGCTTCTGGGAGTCGGGCAGCGCTTCTAGGAGCCGTGGTCTGCTTCTGGAATCAGGGGGGGGTCTCCTGCCTTAGTTCAAATTTGGGGAATATTTTTACCAACAGTTAATAAAAACCGTTAGGAAATCATTGTTTTCCCAATGGTTTCATCAAACCGTTGGGAAAACTCCATCTAAACTCCATCTTTCCCAACGGTTTCATCAAACAGTTGGGAAACTCCATCTAAACTCCATCTTTCCCAACGGTTTCATCAAACCATTGGGAAAACTCCATTAAACTCCATCTTTACCAACGATTCATGCAAACCGTTGGTAAAGACCACCTATACCAATGGTTCAAAAGAATCGTTGGTATACAAGTGTTGGGAAAAGAATGATTTCCAGTAGTGTAAGGCACATTGTTTATGAATTAATTTGATTATTCGATATATGAGGAATGATTTAGACATGCAAGCTGCGGGTTGGGGATTGGTTAATGCATGCCCCTCAATGCATTGGTAGTCTCATGGGATGGATTAATTGGCTACCCTAAGCTAATGGGTTTTTACCCAGTACTTTTTAAATTGTCTTAAGTATAGATCTTGACGATAAAGGTATCATGTTTCTGGGAAACATGATGTTAGATAATTAAGCATTGTCGTCATTTTGATTTAGTTATTATTATTCATGAGATTTTCACTATAACAAAATCTATGGATGCATTTCATTATCAGTTTATTGATTAAATGACATGGTTTTTAGTTATTTATCTTCTCATATTGTTTATTCCTTATAAAGTTATTTAAATTACATGTGTGTTCAGTTAATTACCTTACCATATTGATTATGCTCATTGATTCATTATTTTTCTTATTGTACTTAACCCTTACTAAGCATTTTAGATCACCCTTATTTTGTTTCCTTTCCACGGGATATGAAGACAAATTCTTGGAATGATTTTCAAGGATGATGAGCATTTTATTTTGTTATGTATTATGTTTCATTTCTTATTTCCCAATGTAAAATGGGTATTATGTATGTAATATAATTTTCCAAAACTGCTAAACTATTTGGTCATTTGGGATTTGATTCTTGCATCTATGCCGATGTAATAAAGAAAGGCATCGGCTCTGGGCTACTGTGGTCAAGATCATTACAATGAACACCAAAATAAATAATTCTCATCATCAAATGTCTTCTTCAACATAAGTCCTCATGCAAATAAATATTTTCATGTTTTCCTACCTTCTTATGTTGTGGTACACAATGTGCAGCACATTAGCACATGTTCTTTAAGCATGTAGTCTTATTTTCCAATAGAACTCCAAACTGTCACACCCCGACCTTGGAAATTATTTTTTTAATTTAATATTTTCTTGATTTTGTATCTTTTGGTTGAGGTTCGGGTTGAATCTCGATTTGAATTTTTGAGTTTTGGTTGAAAAATGAAGTTTCAGGCTTAGAAGCATGGGGTGCATGAGCAACGCACAGTTAGGAGAAAACATGCGACTTTGCCCAAGTAATTGTGCGACCTATTTTGGGGTTCAGGGGTAGGGCGCACGGGTTGCACACGGTTCGGGAACACGTGCGACAATCATGCGGCTTGGTTCTGTAACCAAACATAGGCATTTAACATGGTTGGAGCATGATTTGGGAAATCGTGTGTTCAACCCGTGAAAGATGTCTCTCTTGTCTCGTAGAGGATGCACGGTTGGCGCACGGTTTACCAAACCATGCGAGTTGCCCAAATTTCTTGAAAGTTTAAACTTTAATTATACCCCTCTTATGTTTTAACCCAAAACCGAGCCCCTTCCTCCTTGGTCATTTTTGGCGCACAAAGGGGTCCCCAAACCCCTCTTCCCTTGGTTCTCCTCCCTCCATGGATGCATCTCCAAGTTTCCAAGGTGAGTTTTTAGGCTTTTTGCCTCTTTTCTCCTCTTTATCTTCTCCTCTCTTGATTTCCTTGGGTTTCTTCGGTGGGTTCTTGTTTGGCTGAACCCTAGAGATTAGGGTTGATGTGTTGTGTTGTTTTTCTTTGGATCTAGGGTGTTCGGATTGTTCCTTGGGGCCTATTCTTCCTTCCCTTGATGTTTTGTCGCATCTCCACTCCGTTGAGGTAAGTGTTTCCATTATTTTCCTTTCCAATCCATTCCATTTGATGCTTGGGTGCTTTTTATTAACTTATAAATATGGTTTGCATGCTTGTGATGCATTTGGTTAATTTATAATGGTGTTTTCAAGTTTTTAGAATTTGGAAAAAATGGTATTTGAAGAGCTTCTTTTATTATGCTTATAAATGTATGCACATAAGGTGCTCAATGAAATGTCAATAGGTTTTTAAAGGGGTTTCCTTAAATATGCCTATGTGTTCATGTGTGCAAAGTTTTTGATAAAATGTTGATCGGTTCCTTTTTATGAAATTGAATGGTTTGAGAGCATGTTTGGCCATGGTTATATTTTAATGGTTTAGTTTGATGGTGACAGGAGCTTTGTGTACAAGTTGTGGTTCTTTGGAAAGGGTTTGGGTATGTTCTTGGGATTTCATGAGAGTGTCGTTGGATGTGGGCTCATCCATATGTGTACGGAGTGCGCATGTGGGTGTTCCAACAAATGATAATGGCCTTGTTTAACAGACTTAATTTTCAAAACACTTAACCTTTCCTTCTCTCTTTCTCAATCCTCTTTAAGCCTCCATGTCTTCTAAATGGTTTCATAGTTTCAAAATAAATAGAAAATGGTTTTGAAATGATGTTTGGGGTTATGGCTCGTTTGGCATTTGGGAAAATGATTAGCATCTAAATGGTATAAAGGCTCGTTTGGCATCTTAAGCATGTTGCATGCTTTCATTTTGGTTTGAAGTGATTTTTCACATTATTTTGGAAATGTTTGTAAGTGTATTTAAAATGGATACGGCAAAGGCCCGATTAGTATTTTCATGATGTTGAAAAATGAATATTGTTTGAAATTATAAATGCCTGATTAACAACTTGCATGCTTTGAGAAATGATTCGAAAGTTTGTGTGACGAAATGTGAAAGCCCAATTGGCAAATATAAAGGTTTTGGTAAACGATTTGGAAGTCGATGTGATGTGACGGCTTGATTGAAACTTTTGATAATGTGATATGTGACAGGCACCCCTATGGAGGATTTATTGTTATGGGTTTTCGCATGGGTGATGTCGGTGTTTGGGGTAGGCAAGTGCGGTGGCGGCAGGTAAGGTGAGTCACGTGTGCAAGGGTCTTCTCCTTTCACCATGTACTATTACCATGCATTTTCTGGGCGTCTTTTAGAGGGCTGAGTGATGGTTGTTTGTCAACCCCGATTCGACAGGTTGGTACCCCCTTGACTTTATAAGGCTTGGTGGGACGTGCCACTAGATTAGTCGGTTTAGGGCGGCCGGTTGGTTATAGACTATAGAGGTGCACCATACGTCGGTGGGTGAGATCCAACCCGGGTGCGTTCAGGAATCGCTCTAAGGATATTTAGAAAATGCTCATGGTTATTTCTGTATTTTTTTGTTTATATTCTGTTGCATTTGGTTTTGTTTATACTACTTGTTTATTTTCTACATAGTTTTGTATTGTTGTGTTTCAATTTTAGTTTAGGTTTGGTTATAAAATGTTAATCTGTCTTGAAAATAGTGATGCAGAGTGTGTGTTGTTTTGAAAAAAGGAAAGTTGCGTTTGTTTAATTAAAATGAGAAAACCTGTTTTTATATGTGTACTTCAAACTGGTGTTTATGGACTATTTCGAGAAAGGAAATGCATGGATTCTATGGTGATTACCTACTAAGTTGTTTAAGCTCACACCCTGCTTATGCCACTCGACGCCGGTAGATTTGAAATGTTTTGCAGGTGCAAGTTTCTGGTTCAGTTGCTCACTCTTAGGGCAAGTCGGTTTTGTGGTTGGTGGTGACCATGAGGTCATGTGAAGATCGTGTAGCGTGTTCGATCTCAATTTTGCAATTAGTTTTTTTTCCCAGCAGTGGTTGTGTTTTGGATCAGTTTTATATGTTTATCAAAGTTTAGTTATTATTGATTATCTACGTATTCAATTTTATTTATTTGATCCTGGTTTATCAGGCAAAAGCGTTCCCACTGTGATTTACTTTGATGTCTGACACTAGTTATCAGCCCGTGAGGATCGGGAATGCCCTTCAGGCCATGTCTCGGGCCGGGTCGGATGTCGGGTTGAACGTCACTCCGGTCTGATTCGTGACACAAACAATTCTTATTTTCCAATGCAAATTATCATTAAGTGATTCATCACTTGATAACACATTGACATCAAATACAACACAAACACAAAGTAAGGTCATCACCCTCCAATGTGGGATTCAACATATCTTTTTCCGACACTAGATTAATAGTATAATATCATAAACAACACATTATTGATAATTAACAACTAATCTATAATTTGTAATTAATCAATAATTAGTTATTAATTAATTATTAATAATAACTAGCCATTGATTAATAATAACCATCAATCATCAATAACTAGTAAGTAGTTAACAATGAATTAATAATAATTTAAATTTAAAATAATAATAACTAATAATCCCAATTTTAATTAATATTAATTAATAATTAGCAATTAATCGATAAAAATTTATAACAAGCAATCGATGAATAATGATTAATAATCAACGAGCAATTAGTAATAATTAATAATTGGCAATTAATTAATAATTAGCATTGAATTAATAATCATCATCAATTAGTAATTAATTAATAATAATTAGTAACCAATAATTAATAATTAGTAATTGATAAAAACAATTAACAAACAAAATTAATTATTAATAATTAGTAAATAATTAATAATAATAATTAGTTTATAAAAAGAAATTAATTAATAATAAATAATGATTAGTAATTAGTAACTAATAATCAATAATTGGTAATAATAATAATTAATAATTAGCAATTAATTATTAATGATTTGTAAATAGTTAACAACAACTACTAATTTATAAATAGTAATAATCAATAACAATTATATTGTAATTTAATTCTTAATTAGTAACTAGTTATTATTTCATAATTAGTAATTAATCAATAATAATTATTAATTAGTAATAAATCAATAACAATTAATAACTAGCAATTGATAATAATAATTAATAATTATCAATTAATTAATAATTAGAATTTAATTAATAACAATTAATTAATTACTAATTATTAGTTATTATTAATCAAATACTAACTATTAATTATAATTAAGTAATCACTAATGATTAATTATTATTTAGTATTTACTAAATATTTAATATTATTTATTAATTACTAATAATTATTTAATTGCTAATAATTAATTATTATTATGAATTACTAGTTATTTTTAATTAATTACTGATTATTAATAATTATTAATTAATAGTTATTTATTAATTACTAATTAATTATTAGTCATCATCAATTAATTAATTAATAATCATTATTAATTAATTACTAATTATTAGTTAATTGCTAATTATTAGTTATTATCATCAATTACTAATTAGTAATTATTAACCACTATTTAGCAAATATTAATTATTATTGATTAATTCATACTAATTAATTAATTATTAATTACTAATTATTAATAACTAATTATTGATTATTAATAATTATAAATTAATTAATAATATTTAATAAATATGTGATTATTAATTAATTACAAATGACTAGTTATTATTAATTAATTACTAATTATTAATTGTTATCAATTATAATCAATTAATTGTTAAATATCAATAATTATTAATTAATAACTAAATCTTAATTATTAATTGATTATTAATTAATTACTAATTATAAATTAATTATTAATTATTAATAATGCGTTATTGATAATATTATATTGAGTATTGAAAAATGAGAATCCGAATTCCGCGTTGGAAATCCATAATGATTTCCAGAACACCCTTTAATCTAAAAAGGAGTATGGGATAATATATATAAAGGAAAACAAAATGAAAAAAACAACTAAACATTCAAATATAAATTTTAAAAATAAAAAAGGTTTTTTTTTGCCATGAACAAAAGACAGGACCTCTCAAGCTAACGCCTTTGCATCAGGCGAAAGCCATTGCAGCCATTAGAGTCTTTGAGATTCAATTTTTTTTTAAAAAAAAATTAAAGCATATACCGATTGTTATTTAAAAAAAAAACCATATGCAAAAAAATAAAAAAAAACCGAGACGACCCGTCAAAAAAATGGACCGCCACGCATGAAATTCTCACCCTACCGTGACCTCATCGGCGACGGCAATGCTGCCGAAGACTAACGGCATCAACGCTATCACCTGACGCTATTCCCGAACATCTCCATTCAAACAAAACTTACCTTCTGCTTCCGCCCTCTTTGAAATCCCTAGGATTCCGAGTTAGCTAAGCTTAGCTTCGGATCAGCGTCCGGAGTGGGGTGGGGTGGGGGGTTTGACCGGATGGCGACCATGGAGAGCTTGATTGGACTGGTGAATCGGATTCAGAGGGCTTGTACTGTACTCGGCGACTATGGCGGCGTCGACGGCAACAACGCTTTCTCGTCTCTCTGGGAGGCCCTTCCTACTGTTTCCGTCGTCGGTGGACAGGTGCTGCTGCTATTATTTTTCTTTTGTCCCTGGACAGCCAGTCGAGGGGGATGATAATTCGAAGAGAGACGCGTTTCTGCTTTTGCAGAAATTGAAGCTTTGAAAGCTATCGTTTAAAGAAATGCGTGCGTGTTTATGAAGCGAGGGTGTGTTGAGTAATTCGCAGTTAGTTGGAATTTGATAGAGCTAGTTAGTTATTGAGTTTTAAGAAACACTTTTCCATCGATACACGAAACCTTTCAGAGTGCGAGTGAGAGAGTTTGGTGTTTTCCGTCTACTGATTATTTTCAGTGTTTTGTTGTTGCATTGAGGCTGATTTCAGAGTTCGGGAAAGTCTTCGGTGTTGGAAAGCATTGTAGGGCGAGATTTTCTTCCCCGAGGCTCTGGTTAGCATTCTGTTCTTTGTCTGCTTATCTTATTTTTTTTTTGTTTTGTTTTTGTCATGTCCGTTGGTATTTTATTGTATCTTAAATGTTTGTAGGGATTGTGACCCGGAGGCCATTGGTGTTGCAGCTGCATAAGGTCGAAGATGGACAGAGTGATTATGCTGAATTTCTCCACATTCCCAGAAGGAAATTTACCGATTTCTGTAAGAGACACCAACTATTATGTTTTATTATTTCCCTACTATTATAAGATTGTGCCATGAAATGATGAGTCCTTTTTATGGAAATTATTTTACATCATTCCTTTGCTTGGTCTAAATGTGTAGTGTTAACTACACATTCCCCTGCAAGTGTACAAGGTCATTGCAACACAATACCGGTGCGTACCTGGTCATTTTTTCCACAGGGGCAGGAATGGGTCATACTTGCACGCTTGGTTGGGTGTTATATGAAAAACGGCAAACAAAGGTGATAAAATGGATAGAATGGGCAAGCACTGCGGAATTTTCCTGGCCTAGACTTGACAACCAAGGTGTTCACCTTCACTGGAAGCAAACGATTGCAAGAGAAAATGAGCTAAACTAATATACTCAATTCTCATCTACTGGACATGAGAATGCAATGAGCAACCACCACTGAACCCCTCTAGACTCCCCCTTCAGGATAATCCAAGGACTTCCTAATGAAACAGCAGATCCCCATGGGCTTGCTTGTCATGCTTCAATTAGGAGCATGAAGCTCGAACTCTGTGGTGCATGATAGGTGATTTCTGATTACAGAGGAAAGAATTTCAAAGAAGAGTTACCTTTGATTAATTCTCTAGAAAAACTGTTACAACCGACTGGAGTTTCAGTTGCTCCTCTTGGAAGAATGTTATCTTCCCAGGCCAGGTTACAACCAAAACTACTCAACCAAAGTCCCGATCCCCCTCCCCTAAGCACCAGCCCCTTTATTTATAGCCCAAACAGAACTAACAACCAAACAGAATTAACTAGACTAATTATTACATGTTGGACCCCATTTAAGTATAATGGGTATTTCTGAGTCCCACATCGATCTTTCCCTCCTTGTAATTATTTTTACTCATCTATAAAAGAATGTCTCCGCCTCATATTGAGGTAAGGCAATTCACCATCAACATGGTATCAAAGGGAAATTAATCCCGAACCCTCCCTCTTGCGGATTCCCGGTTCTGTCCGGCCCCGCCTCTCTCCCCTTCGACTTTGCCCTTCCCGGTGGCCCTCTCCTGTGCCCGTGGCTCCCTTCCCGGCAGCCCTCTCTCCCTCAAGCGGCGCCCCTCTCCTGCGCGGCTCCCCTCCCGGCTCCAGCTGCGCCCGCCTCTTGCGACTTTCCCCGACGGCCCACCTCCCTGCACGTTCCTCCAGCGGTGCCCCTCTCCAGCGCGGATCCTCTCCCGGCGGATCCTCTGTGACGACTTCCTCCCCAGGCGGTCCTCCTGTGCGCGCAACGCCTCCCGCGAATCCCCCGGCGGCCCGCCTCCCTCGTGCCTGTGCCGCTTCCTCGCGCGCCAGCCCCGCCCTCCTAGCGTGCTCGTCCGGCGACCTCGCCCGCGGCCTTCCCCGGCGACCTTCCTTCCCCGGTGGGTCCATTCCGGGCGGCTCCCTTCCCCGACGACTCTCGGCGACCTTGCCCGCAGCCTTCCCCGGCGGCCTCCCTTCCCCGGTGGCTCCATCCCGGGCGGCTCCCTTCCCCGGCGGCTCCCGGCGACCCCGCGCCAGCCCCGCTCTTCCAGCGCGACGGCTCCCGGCGACCCCGCACCAGCCCCGCTCTTCCAGCGCGACGCCTCCCGGCAACCCCGCAGGAATCTCCCATTTTGCCGGCACCCGCTCTCCGGGCGTCTGTCCAGCGCTGAATGACGAGTTCATCCGCAACTTTCGAAGACCTCCCTTTGATGGCTGCCTCGGTCCTGCCTCCTCTTATCACCGCCTCCACCCGCTTGGTCGATGAGCGACTCGACTCCACAAATTTCTCTGTCTGGCGGAAGACCGTGCTCATGTCTCTCACCGGCATGGACCTCGATTCCCATCTCGAGGATCCACCACCTTTACCTTCTGACCCAAAATATCATCCATGGAAGCTTGCAGACAGTAAAATTTTTGCTTTGCTAGTCAATTCAATAGACCGCTCTGTCAAAGACGTCACTCGGACAGCCAACACAGTCAAGGAACTCTGGGATTCCTTGACTCTCATGTACTCCGAGACCAATAACTTGGCTCGGGTATCTGATCTTCTTCAGCGGTTGTCCCTCCTCCGCCAGCAAGCTCGTCCATTTCCCACATACTTCATGGAATGGAAGGCTCTACGAGACAAACTTCTTGAGCTTTGACCCATTCCACAAACACCTGCGGAAGCATTAGCCCAGCGGGACCAGCTGTCTTTTCAGCCTCCTCCATGGTCTCGACCCGGAATATGCGACGACGGCTACAGAGATGCTAGCCAGTCCCTCGTCCCTAGAGATTCCGCAGGTCTATCATCGCCTTGGGAAGACTCATCGGGCCCTTGCCCCACCCATCCCTAGCCTTGATCACACTGCTCTCCTGGGTCGTGGCGGTGGCCGCCCTACCGGCACTCGTGGACGCGGCCGTGGAGACAGCCGACCTCGCCCACTCTGTCAGCACTGTGGCAAGCTCGGCCACCTGGTTGACCGTTGCTGGGTCCTTCATGGCCGTCCCGCTCCGCACCCCTGACAGGGCCAAACTGCGGTCCGAGACGCATCCTCGCCTGCTGCCGCTCTTCCTTCATCTTTGGATCTCTCCATGGCTGAGATCCAGCTGATTCACGATCATAGGACCACCTCCCTACCAGGCTCTTCATCAGCATCTCTTGCCCACTCCGGTGGTCCCACTGCATTTGTCAGTCATCGCTTCCCTGCCTGGATGCTTGACTCAGGTGCGTCCGACCATCTTACCGGTGGTGCAGGTATGCTCTCCAACTACAGTCCCTATACTGGTTCCTCAACCATCATTGTTGCTGATGTTTCCACTCTCCCCATTGCTGGTTTTGGTACATGCTCCCTCACCTCATCCCTTCACCTATCCTCGGTGGCCCATGTACCACGCAGTTCATTTAACCTGCTCTTCATTAGCAAGCTGACCAAGGATTTCAATTGTAATGCTATCTTTACCTCGTCTTCTGTTATGTTTCAGGAGCGGACGACGAACCGAGAACTTGGTAGAGGCCAACTTCGAGATGGGGTGTACATGTTCGAGGGCCCGACATTCGTCGCCTGCACGTCTGTCTCTGCTCGTGCTGTGGACCTCCATTCTCGATTGGGCCACCCCTCAGCCTCCGCTCTTCATCAGCACTATCCAGATATTAGTTCGCATTTATCTTTTCATTGTGAGTCTTGTACCTTTGCGAAACACCATCGCACTTCATATTTTCTCCGACTTGACACACGGGCCGCCAAACCCTTTGATTTGCTACATTCAGATGTATGGGGTCGCTGTGCCACCTTGAGTCAATCAGGGTATAAATATTATATCTCTTTCATTGATGATTTTTCACGTATGACGTGGCTTTACCTTCTTCGAGATCGGGCTGAAGTTTTCTCCACCTTTCAGACCTTTTACCACGAGATCCGGACACAGTTTTCTATCTCTGTAAAATGTCTACGCTCCGACAATGGGCGAGAATACTTGTCCACTCCCTTTTAGCAGTTTCTGCAAGCACACGACATCATCCATCAGACCTCCTGTCCTGATACCCCTCAGCAAAATGGAGTGGCCGAGCGAAGACACCGGCATATTCTGGAAACTGCTCGTGCCCTCCTCATCCACCGTAAGGTGCCTCTTCTCTTCTGGGGGGATGCCATCCTCACTGCTACTTACCTACTCAATCGACTTCCTTCCTCCATCCTTCAGGGGGAGACTCCTTTTCATACTCTGTTCCCCTCTCTTCCTCCTCACTCCCTTCCACTCCGCGTCTTCGGATGTCTCTGCTATGTCCGGGACACTCGCCCCAATCTCTCTAAACTTTCTCCCAAATCCCTCCGGTGTATTTTTCTCGGATATTCCCGCACTCAGCGTGGCTACCGGTGCTTCTCTCCAGACTTACGCCGCTATATCATGTCACGACCCGCCTTGACCAAGATGAGGGAAAGGACAACAGGTTGCCAGATCCTTCCTTCAAGTTGAAGGAGAGATAATGACATCCGAGACCCGCCTTCAATAGGTCCCGGAGTGGCGACTAACACCAAGGGTGTAGAATCACACACAAGATGGAAGACATTACCCTTTTTATTTAATAGGATCGGGAGATAAGATAGTAATTCCCAACAACACCAAAAGTGGAAGTACAAGTAAAGCCAAACAAACCATTCCCATATGCATGTTCTAAAAGTAAATGCTACAAAAGTACAAGAAAACCCCAAATGAAAGTACCAAAAAAAGAAGCAACAACAACAACCGTCCCAACGTCCGAACTAGTACGATCCTGCACGATCCCTGAAGTCCTCCTGGAAACCTGAAAGCAGTTTTGTATACGTAGGGTGAGCATACAAGTATACTTAGTAGGGAAAACCAAAAGCTCTCGTGCACAAGTGGGGAGACATTCTAATGCCCCATGAGAAAAGGAGATAACTTGAGCATCTAGCAAGGAAAACTATCCATCCAAGCCTCACCAAGGCACACTCTCAAAATAACGCAAGTCAAGTAATGTAATAGTAATAGAACATCGATATTTGGGTACCCCACACCACTTTCCCACTGGTTATTGAAGACATCCTACGCATCTGACTTCTCCCGCCATTCTCACTGCAGTCCCACTGCCATACCCCCCGCCCGCACACACCTGGGCTACCACAACCACACGTCCCGCCCGCAAACACTCGGGCCATCTCTACTACACATCCTGCCCGCAAACACCTGGGCCACAACAAATACTGCCACGCCCGAAGACACCTGGGCCACAACAAATACTGCCACGCCCGAAGACACCTGGGCCTCATCCTGAAAACACTTGGGAAACAACCTGCCCGCACACACCTAGGCCAAAGGATCTTGGGCTACTCGGGAAAGAGAGCAGAAAAGGAGATAATAACCAGCCACTCATAGGAGTGTTGGGAAAAACACCCTCCCCCATGAAATGGGGGGTGTTCGACATGAAGTCCTCAACATGGGTAGGGCGCGAATAAGAAACATAAGAACTACAATAATATGTATAGGTAACAAGCACTCATCCCAACCTAGGGGCTCTAAAACCAACCTAAGCACATACACCCTCGTTACTATTCATTCAAAAAAAAAAGAGCACACCACTCACAACCAAGTCACAACTCATTCCCAGAACCAATTCTCCATCGAACCCATTCTTGGTTTCATGTTCAAGTGATTCCATTTAAGTAAATTCTTCATTACTGGGCAACTAACAGGCAAAGCCACAAGCCAGGGAAAGAGGAAACAGCCAGACAACAATTTAAGCATTCACACCCGGTTCTCTTGTAAAGTCACATCAACAAAAGAGATCCTTGAGATCCCTCAAAGTACTGGAATCAAACTAAGCCTCAAGATACAGCCACACACGACCTTAGATCCACAACCAACAACCGTACAATAATAGAGGATCCCATCCTCATCCATATCACCCCATAAGCATCAAGCAGAACAAACAGACATACACCAAGACAGAGCAAGGAAGTTTCCAAACTCAAGCACATCATTCATTTAGTTTCCCCCCTTACTGTTTTGGTTAACCGGGGTGATCACACAAGGATCGTTGTTCACTGGACATCCATTTAATCGGCTGAGTTTACGTGATTAACCAATTTTCATGTTACACCATTTATTCAAATAATTTATCCAGCAAGACAGAGGTTCATTAGTGCACAACAAAAGACCACCAACGGCTATGATTTTCAGTGGGCACAAACCCGTACAATTCACAACACATAATCAAGGATAAGAGTACAGCAGAAACATCGGGCACACCCCCCCTTCATTCTTTAAAGGTCCGTTTATTATCTTCATTAAGTTTGGTCTCATCCATCTCTGCAGAAACAGTAGCATACCCACCCCGCATGATGCACAATAAAAGAGAGACGAAGGAAAAATCCCTACTTGGATGATCAATGATCGAAGTTTCTCCTCCCTGCGCCAAGAGCTGGGGATGCGCGACTTGCAGGGAAAGAGATCCAAGGACTCTAAGAATGAGCAGGAAAGCTCCAGCACAAGCGCACCACTTGCCTCGGGAAGGGGGGCTCCAAACACACAGGAAAAGAAAAAGGAGACCGACCAAGAAGAAGAAGAAGAAATTCTAGCGTGATATAAGATGAGATCCCGTTGTTACGGGATATGGAATTTTGAACGGCTTTGAAGTCGGATCGTGGTTTTCCACACGGTTGGGCGGTTACGCACGATGGAATAAATTGTAATTTAATAATTCTCATCGGAGAGGTGGCCATAACAGCTGTGTGTTTAAACGGTTTCCCTTAAACCGCGCAACAGGGCAGAACTGGAAGTATGGGGAAAAAAAGGGTGTGACACCGAGGAAAAGCCACGCGTTCCGGTAAGTTAAGGGTCGCCCGACTCTTGGGAGATTTTAGATATTATTTATGGGCTTTAAATGGCTTTGAAAGAGGGGGCATTAAATCATTTTATGTCAAAAGACACGTTGCGGGAGCGGAAAAAGTCGGGAACTGGAAAAAGAACGAAGACCGCTTAGTGAGGACACGGTGCCACCGTAAGGGTGCCACCCTCACGTCGCCACCGTCAGGGCGCCACCCTCACGGCGCCACCGTCACGGCGCCACCGTCAGGGCGCCACCCTCACGGCGCCACCGTCACGACGCCACCCTCACGGCGCCACCGTCACGACGCCAACCTCACGGGGCCACCCTCACGGCGCCACCGTCACGGCGCCACCGTCACGGCGCCACCGTCACGGCGCCACCGTCGCGGCGCCCCCGCCACGGCGCCACCGCAACGCCACCGCCACGGCGCCACCGCTGCGCCCCCGCCACGGCGCCACCCTCACGGTGCCGCCATTTCGGCGTGGGGCCGTGACTGGTGCCACCTTTTTGGTGGAACCGTTTGATGGAACCATGTTTTGGGAAAGTACTGGACCAGGAGGGTCCGGGCCGTTCCATATCACCTCTGCCGATGTCTCGTTTGTCTAGAGCTCTTCTTTCACTCCACCCTCTCCTCATCCAGACACTACCATCGATGAGTGCCTTCCTCTCATTTTTCACCCTCTGGTGTCTCCTCCTACTGGTCATCGCTTTAGGAAGGTCTACTGGTTCACGCCCAAATTTACCCAAGAGTAGAAGGGTAGAACGGTCCTTGTAGTGTAGCTTGAGTTGTCGATTCCACAGAGACCTAAGAAGATAACTAAGATACACAACCTATGGGATGGATTTTTGGCTATGAAGTGGCCAACTTGGATTTGTTTTTAAGTGTTTTGGGAGAAGACTAATAAGCTTAGTTGAGTTCAATTTTAATGAAATGGGTTGATCTTAGGGTTACGCTTGGGTGGATTGAATGCATTTTATTTCTTTAGACAAATTTTTGGTTTTATTAATTCTTGATGAAACTATTCTTCAAAATAACACTACCTTCATCATTTTCTGGTTAGATACTAACTAAACTCAATTACTAGTCACCAACACACTTAGAGAACCAGATTCATGATCTCTCCAAGGTATATGGTTAATTTAGTAATTGGAATTAGCCTTTTCAAACACATTGAAGATGAGGAGCGAAAATAATTGAAGAATGGAAGTCTTGAATTATTTAACCAATTAACAAAAATTCGTGCATTAAATATCAATCAATCCAGCCTTTGCATCTTCCTAAGATCAACCCATTAAAGGGTTAGCCCTCCATTTATGATAGACTATCAATGGTGGGCGGAAGACGGCTTACAATAATTGAATTGAAGAGATTAAAACTGCAAAAATAACGAGCACTCCTCCGTGTGTGTGAATGAAATTCACACCTATGTGTGAACTATATCACCAACACACAGAGTTATCACTGTGCTTTTGTGATTTTAGAGATTTAAGTATAGAAATTGGAAGAAGAGAAGAGAAGGAATTGGATTAAGAACTTAGAAATACAAAAAGAAACTTACATGGGGAAAATGAAAGCATTACAACGAAAATTGAGCATAATAACATTACATGAAAGAAGGTATGAGTTCCTCCTCCTCACCACTGCCTTAAATAGGCAAATTTGGATCCTTAGGCCGAGCTCCAACAGTCCAAGTCATCCCAATCAATGAGGGTAGGCATAGGTGGTGGAAAGTAGGTGGAGAGGAGACTTCTCCACCCTTGACCCGAGATGGCATCCAGCTTGCATCCACTTGACAGATCCGCTTCAAAGTCCTTCTAGATGGCCGATTTGGAGTGGGCCATAGAAGACAAAAATAAAGCCCCGGATGTCTTCTAACCGCCTGTAAAATATCAGCCCAATTTAATTTGTGGTTCGGGAGATATGGAAGATTCATTGGGCTGAAATTCTGGGCCACAGATTCTGGCCCAGATTCTGATCTTCCATTTGGGCTGCCTTGATCACCATCATGGAGACCGAATTAGCACTTTGTCCTGAATAATGATTTGTTCCCCTGTATGTCTTCTATCATCACAAGAAATTTGGGCTTCATTGGTACAGTATTGTGGGACCCACATCCTCAACAGTGGGTTGATGTCCAATCTGCCTTTACCAGAATTGTCTCCTTTCATCACCAAATATCTTCATCATCCTTTATGAATCTTTCCTTGCTCCCTGAATGAGAAACATTTAAATTTGAAGTGAAGATACATTTACAAAAATATAATATTAAAACATGAATAATTACATTCAATAAAATCATATGAGTCATTGGGCCTAAATTGGTGTACATTAGGCATGAAGTGCACAATTGATGAGAGGATGTTTAAAATTAAAATGTACTAACTCAGGCCCATATGATCAAAAATGAACTTTTAATCCCAATAAAATGTAATTATAAAATGTGTTTTTATTGTCTAATCACACCCCCAACTTGAGATTTGCTAGTCCCGAGCAAATAACTCAAAGATTATGAAAATCAAATTCCCTTTTCCAAAAACATTTTAATAAACAATGCTCACCAAAATACCTCATACCAAAAAAATTATGCATCCCATCAAAATCATTTAATACAATGTAGGTTCTAAAGCATAACCCAAGCCCAAGCCCATTCTTCTGATCAAATTCAATGCCACATTTCATCCAATTACCATTAATCATGATGATGTGTTGTGTGTCACAATAGACATGGGGGTTCATTTTTAATCAAGGGGGAAAAGATGGAAGCGCTAGGTGGAATCACATTTTAATATTAATATGAGTATTCATTTTTTTTTTTTTTTTTTTTTTTTTTTTTTTGCAATGTTGCCATGGTTATTGAAATTGAATTCAAATGAGTCAACCCTTGTAGCGAGACTTTGCCGATGACTCCCAGGCTCAAAGGCCTTAGGGCACCAAGTGAAGCCCACATACTCGGGCATCATCTCGAGTTAACTCATTCAAAAACAAATTCGAATTTCCACAAATAGAGATAAAATTCCCAACTCTGGGCCAGACAACTATGGAGTCACGATCCCCAAGTGCCGAAAGCCACACATTAAGTCATTTCATTGCTCTATGCGCAAATTTATTGTTGTTTTTTTTTTGTTTTTTTGTTTTTTTGTGTTTTTTTTACACCTCTTTTTTATATATATTTTTTAAAATACTCATATTAAATTTAAAATGATCACCAAAACTATGCTATTTATTATGGGACCCCAAGAATTCAAATTAATACCCCACAATCCAACGGACGTGCATTGTGATATTTTTTTATAAAAATTGGATGAAAATGTAACAGTGAAAAATCACATTAGACAGCCACACTTTCCAAAATTTTATGCTCATGAACACATGTATTAAAATCAGAATCAAGGAATACAAAATTATTTAATATTCAGTTTTCAAGGTTTGCAATGTGTAATAACATGTTCAAGGTTAAGGAAAATTTTCATTCAATTAACATGCACATTTTATTGCTCTATGTGATTGATTTTTATTTTCACCTCCCCCCAACATAATATAACACTGTCCCCAGTGTTTAAAGAAAATATAATTTAGAAGGGGTACATGCAGAGAATAGGAGCATAGAACAATTTCACCTGATATTTGATGTTGAAGTTTGTGATGCTCTCATTTAATCCCTTGGTCTCCATGTCACTTGAAGAATCCTCACGGTAGTGTACGCTTGTACTCCTATGATTTCTCTGAAAATCCATCAAACTTGGCAGCCCCTGAATCTTAAAAACCAACATAGTTAGACACAATGGAAACCCCTTGAGGTTCCCTTTTCTAAAAAAAACAACAATAAAAAAAAAAAAATTATGTATATATACCAAAATTTAAAATATAAGTATATATATATAGAAGATAGAATAAGGAAGCACCAACCACCGTAGTTCAGTGGTAGGCGTGCGCCCCTGTCTCCCTTCGGTCCCGGGTTCGAGTCCCGCGGCTTCGCCGGTCGTGACGGGGTTTGACCCACGTCCTACGGCGTGTCTTTTTTTTTTTACAGTTTTTTTGTTTTTTTTTTGTTTTTTTTTGTTTTTTAATAAAATAAAATAAAAATAAAATAAAAACTTACAAACACCTATATTGTTGATACATTGTCTTCTTTTTAATTTCTGGGTAAGATAATACTCAGGGATCGCACCGCGTGACACGGATGAATACGGTGCTCCCCTTTCATACCCATCCATACTCATAAGAGAAGAACAGGTCAACAATATGAGGTAAAATTATATCAAATTGTTTTGCTAAAAAAAATTGATTAAAACAATAAAGTGATTGTAAATTTAAAAATCATGGGTTGCCTCCCATTCAACGCTTTGTTTAACGTCCTTAGCTCGACTTAAACCCCTTATTGATTAATTGTTGTGTTTTTTTTTCATCAAAGGTAGGTTCACTCAGGTCTTCATCAACTTCATGTTTTTGGAATGGTTCTATGAATGGTTTGACTCTATGACCATTAACTTTAAATATTTGACCATTGGTGGGATCTTGAATTTCAACAGCCCCATGGGGGTACACCTTATGCACTATGTATGGACCGGACCATCTAGACCTCAACTTTCCCGGGTGCAAATGAAGTTTAGAACTATACAAAAGCACAGGTTTCCCTGGTTCAATGTGTTTAGTTTTAAGATTCCTAGACTGGTAGGCTTGAACTCTAGCTTTATTGATCCTTGAATTTTCATAAGCCTCCATCCTAAGTTCCTCAAGCTCATTTAGATCCAATTTCCTCTTTATTCCGGCCAAAGAAATGTTAAAGTTCATTTTTTTGATTGCCCAAAAGGCCTTATGCTCAATCTCCACTGGCAAATGGCATGCTTTACCATAAACCAACCTATATGGGGACATTCCTAGGATAGTTTTAAATGCTGTTCGATATGCCCAAAGAGCATCTAAGAGTTTTCTCGACCAATCTTTCCTAGATGGATTAACAGTTTTCTCAAGAATTTGTTTGATTTCTCTATTGGCTAACTCAGCTTGACCATTGGTTTGTGGGTGGTAAGCGGTGGACAATTTGTGAGAAATTCCATACTTCTCCATGAGCGATGAGAATGGGCGATTGCAGAAATGAGTTCCACGATCACTAATGATAGCCCTAGGAATCCCAAATCTAGAGAAGATGTTTTCTTTAAGGAATCTAATCACAGTTTGATGGTCATTGGATTTTGTAGGAATGGCCTCAACCCATTTTGAGACATAATCGACAGCCAAGAGAATGTAAAGATATCCCCTAGAGTTTGGGAAGGGACCCATGAAATCAATTCCCCAACAGTCAAAGATTTCAACCACTAATATTGGAGTGAGAGGCATTTGATTCCTTTTTGTGATGGACCCTACTTGTTGACACCTAGGACAACTTTGACAAAATGTGTAGGAGTCCCTTGAGAGGGTGGGCCAAAAGAGACCACATTGAAGAACCTTGGCTGAAGTTTTCTTAGAGGAAAAGTGACCTCCACAAGCCTCACTATGATAGAACATTAGGATGGACTCTTGTTCGGATTCTGGCACACACCTCCTAATGACTTGGTCATGACAGAACTTATATAGGTATGGATCATCAAACACATAATGCTTGACATCAGAAAGAAATTTTCTTCTAGCTTGGGTCCCTAAGAATTTTGGAATGACCCCTGAAACTAAGAAGTTGGCTATGTCAGCATACCAAGGGCAATCACTCACAGAATAGAGGTTCTCATCGGGAAATGAATCAGACACAGAAAGGTGATGTGAGTTGTCCTTGAATTCCAACCTAGAGAGGTGATCAGCTACAACATTCTCGACACCTTTTTTATCCTTAATGGTTAAATCGAACTCTTGAAGAAGAAGGACCCACCTAATCAATCTAGCCTTGGCATCTTGTTTTTGGAAGAGATATTTTAGAGCTGAATGGTCGGTGAATACAATGATGGGTGATCCTAAGAGGTAGGACCTGAATTTCTCTATGGCAAACACAACAGCAAGTAACTCCTTTTCAGTGGTGGTGTAATTGATTTGGGCATTATTTAAGGATTTGCTTGCATAAGAAATGACATATGGAGTTTTATCACACCGTTGTCCTAACACAGCTCCTACAGCAAAGTCACTGGCATCACACATGAGTTCGAAAGGAAGGTCCCAGTTTGGAGATTTCATAATGGGAGGAGAGGTGAGAGCGGATTTAAGGGTTGAAAATGAACCCTCACAGCTTTCTGTCCAAACAAATGGAGCATCCTTTACTAGGAGAGCACAAAGAGGGCGAGAGATTGAACTAAAGTCCTTAATGAATCTTCTATAGAAACCAGCATGTCCTAAGAAGGACCTCACTTCCTTAACAGTTCTGGGTGATGGAAGGTGACGAATGATGTCAACCTTTGCTTTATCAACTTCAATTCCCCTACCCGAGACTATATGGCCAAGGACTAACCCCTCTTTTACCATGAAATGGCATTTTTCCCAGTTTAGGACCAGATTCTTTTCTTCACATCTTGACAAAACTCTCTCCACATTCCTAAGACATCCCTCAAATGTATCCCCAAAGACAGAGAAGTCATCCATGAAGACCTCTAGAAAATCCCCTACCATATCTGAGAAGATTCCCATCATGCACCGCTGGAAGGTTCCAGGGGCATTGCATAACCCGAACGGCATGCGTTTGAAGGCAAAGGTGCCGAATGGACAGGTGAAGGTTGTCTTCCCTTGATCCTCCAAGGAGACCTCGATTTGATTGTACCCTGAGTACCCATCTAGGAAGCAATAGAATTGATGACCCGCCACTCGCTCGAGGACTTGATCAATAAAGGGCAAGGGAAAATGGTCCTTCTTGGTACAAGAGTTGAGCTTCCTATAGTCAATACAGACTCTCCAGCCACTACTCACCCTAGTTGGAAGAATTTCCCCATCCTTATTAGTGATCACAGTGATTCCAGCTTTCTTTGGGACAACTTGAATTGGGCTTACCCACTCACTCTCAGCTATGGGGTAGATGATACCAGCTTTCAACAACTTAAGAAGTTCTTTCCTTACCACATCCATAAGATTTGGATTGAGTCTCCTCTGAGGTTGACGACATGGTTTGGATTCAGATTCAAGAGTAATCCTATGAGTTCCAATAAGTGGGCTAATCCCAGGAATATCAGACAGGGTCCAACCAATGGCTTTCTTGTGTTTCCTAAGGACATCTAGAAGCATCCCCTCATGATTGGCTTCAAGAGAAGAAGATATGACTATAGGATGTGTTTGATTTTCCCCTAGGAAGGCATACTTGAGGGAAGTAGGAAGTTCCTTCAATTCAAGATCTGGTTGGTTCAGAATTTCAGCAGAAGATTGGGGCATTGGATCAAGATCAAATTTGTTTCCTAGATTTTCAGATTGAATTGATTCCCCATGTGTAGAAGTTTCAGCCACAAGATTGTATTGACCTGGGTTAGGGAAGGGAGTTTGAGTTGTCTCCATGAATGTGGTTTCCTGAAAGGTTTCACTGATTGTTGGTCCTAAGACATCATCATAGGAGCAATTTGAAAATGATTCGAGCCAAGGAGATAAACTTCCTTCATGTGAACAAAGGAAATCAATCTCATCCTGACTTAAACATCCATCAAATATTTCTTGATAATCTATGGATTCATTTTCAATGCTTCCTAACATGTTTACTTCATGAATTTCCTCGTCATCTCCTATTTGTGAGCTTGCATTATAGATGTTCAAGTCTAGACTCATGTTTCCAAAGGTGATGGTCATGTTCCCATTTCGGACTCGGATAACAGAGTTGATTGTTGCAAGGAAAGGACGACCAAGAATGATTGGAGTTTGCTCCCTAGGACCTAAGCTTGGATGATTGTCAAGGACAATGAAGTCAGCAGGGTAGATGAAATTCTCAACTTTCACTAAAACATCCTTTAAGATCCCCTTAGGAACCCGAACACTGCGATCAGCGAGTTGAAGAGTGACAGATGTGGGTTGTAGTTCTTCGAGCTCTAACTGACAATACATGGCATAAGGGATGAGATTGACACTAGCACCTAGGTCACACAAGGCCTTGACAACTTTGCTTTCTCCTAGTTCAACATTGATGTAAGGGCAACCTGGGTCTTTCAACTTAGGAGGAATGGTCCCTTGAATGGTGGTACTCACATTAGCAGCCAAAAGGACTTGGTTTTTATGTGAAAATTTTCTTTTAAAAGTGCACAAGTCCTTAAGGTACTTTGAGTAGGAAGGTATGGTTTGGATTGCATCGAGAAGAGGAATGTTCAACTTGACTTGTGAGAAGATTTCCCTCAATGTTTCACTCAGTTCAGGCTTGGGTTTCCCCCTCATGCGTTGAGGAAATGGTGCAGGTTGTGGGGTTGTTTGTTGAAGAGTTGTTTCTTTGACAATGTTATCAGTTTCCTCAGTTTGATCTTGTGGTTCATTTGAATTTTCATCCAAGTTTGAATCTTCAGGTGGGTTCTGAATTAGTTGTTCAGGTTTCTCAATTGATTTCCCACTTCTTAAAACAGTCACAGCCTTTAGTTGTTCATGAGTTGTTTGAGCACAACTTGACTCTCCCCTTGAAGTTGAAGATGGCACCGCCTGAGTAGGCATGGGTGCCTTTCCAGTTTTGATGGTTTGAAGTTCTTGTTTTAGGGAAGAGACTTCTGAGTTCATCCTCTCCATTTGTTTGCATAGTTGTTCTAGTAGGCTTTGTGGAACAGTTTGGGTTGGTGCTTGAGTAGGTTGGTTTATCCCAGGGGGATATTTTGGAGGTGGGATGGTTTGTTGAAAATGGACCGGTGGCTGTTGGTATTGGATAGGTTGGTTTTGGAACTGGTTATGGGTTTGGTAGCTCTGTTGAGGGTAAGGATTTTGCCCTTGTGGTTGGCTATGTTGTTGGTTATCCTTCCATCGGAAGCCTGGGTGGTCGTTGTACCTTGGATTGAAGGAGTTTTGGTATTGGGGCTTTTGAAAGTTTAGGGCATTGACTTCCGCTGGGGGTCCTCCTAGAAGAACATCCTTGATGGATGGAATAGTTGGGCAGTTGTCTGTTTTATGGTCATGTTTGTCACAAATTGTGCAAACAAGGTCTACATTTTGGATTTCATGGACTTTCCTAAGGTCTATCTCTTCAACCTTCCTAGAGAGTGCTGCGAGTTTAGCCCTAAGACTTTCCTCTTCTCTAAGTGTATGAATTCCAGTGGTTCTTTGTGGCTTTTCAGAATAGGGTGAAGTTCCCCAAGTTTGGTTTTGTTCAGCCAGACTTTCCAGATACTCGTAAGCATCATTTGGGGCCTTGTTTTTAAAAGTTCCATTACACATCATGTCAATGAATTGTTTATTACCCGGACCCAACCCTTCATAGAAAATTCTCACTTGTTCAGGTATGGAAAACCCATGGTGTGGAACCATGTTTAGGGTGTCTTTGAACCTCTCCCATGTTTCATAAAATGACTCTCCCTCTTTTTCAAAAAAGTTTTGGATGCTCTTTTTAAGTGCAATTGTTTTGTGATGAGGGAAGTATTTTTTGTAGAATTCTCTTTGCAGTTGGTCCCAAGAGTGGATTGATGCAGGTCTCAAGTTATTTAGCCAATTTTTAGCTCGATCCTTTAATGAAAAAGGAAATAGCCTCATCTTAGCGGATTCTAGTTGATGTGGGGGACACATGGTTTCAACAATGTCGTTGAACTCTTTGACATGAAGGTATGACATTTCTGACTCCATCCCATGAAAGGTTGGAAGGTGGTTTAGGACATGGGGTTTGAATATGTAGTTGGTGTCTCCTATGGAATTGTGTCTAATGCATGAGGGGGCATTGGTCCAAGCTGGAGTGAGGTAGTCGTTCATGGTTTGATCAACTACATTCCCTAAGTTTGGAGCTTCTTGGTTTTGGTTTCCCATTTGATTCCCCCCAGGGTTTACAATTTGATTTTGTGGATGACCCTCCATTGGACTTGTTTCAAGTTCTGACTTTGGGGTTTCAAGAATATTTGGATCTGATTTAAACAATCCCTTAGGTGGACTTGACTCCCCTATCCTAGGACTTTCCACCCTAACTAGTCTGTTTGAGAAATCGCGGGTGTAGGCGGACATGCGCCCAAAAAAAAAGCGAGAAAGGGACAAGATAAAAGATCTTGGGTGAGGGTAGAAGAATGGAGGTGAGGAAAGAAGGTTTTTTTTTTGGATCTAAGGTACTTACTTGGTCCCCGGCAACGACGCCAAAATTTGGTTCACGCCCAAATTTACCCAAGAGTAGAAGGGTAGAACGGTCCTTGTAGTGTAGCTTGGGTTGTCGATTCCACAGAGACCTAAGAAGATACCTAAGATACACAACCTAAGGGATGAATTTTTGGCTATGAAGTGGCCAACTTGGATTTGTTTTTAAGTGTTTTGGGAGAAGACTAATAAGCTTAGTTGAGTTCAATTTTAATGAAATGGGTTGATCTTAGGGTTACGCTTGGGTGGATTGAATGCATTTTATTTCTTTAGACAAATTTTTGGTTTTATTAATTCTTGATGAAACTATTCTTCAAAATAACACTACCTTCATCATTTTCTGGTTAGATACTAACTAAACTCAATTACTAGTCACCAACACACTTAGAGAACCAGATTCATGATCTCTCCAAGGTATATGGTTAATTTAGTAATTGGAATTAGCCTTTTCAAACACAGTGAAGATGAGGAGCGAAAATAATTGAAGTATGGAAGTCTTGAATTATTTAACCAATTAACAAAAATTCGTGCATTAAATATCAATCAATCCAGCCTTTGCATCTTCCTAAGATCAACCCATTAAAGGGTTAGCCCTCCATTTATGATAGACTATCAATGGTGGGCGGAAGACGACTTACAATAATTGAATTGAAGAGATTAAAACTGCAAAAATAACGAGCACTCCTCCGTGTGTGTGAATGGAATTCACACCTATGTGTGAACTATATCACCAACACACAGAGTTATCACTGTGCTTTTGTGATTTTAGAGATTTAAGTATAGAAATTGGAAGAAGAGAAGAGAAGGAATTGGATTAAGAACTTAGAAATACAAAAAGAAACTTACATGGGGAAAATGAAAGCATTACAACGAAAATTGAGCATAATAACATTACATGAAAGAAGGTATGAGTTCCTCCTCACCACCACTGCCTTAAATAGGCAAATTTGGATCCTTAGGCCGAGCTCCAACAGTCCAAGTCATCCCAATCAATGAGGGTAGGCATAGGTGGTGGAAAGTAGGTGGAGAGGAGACTTCTCCACCCTTGACCCGAGATGGCATCCAGCTTGCATCCACTTGACAGATCCGCTTCAAAGTCCTTCTAGATGGCCGATTTGGAGTGGGCCATAGAAGACAAAAATAAAGCCCCGGATGTCTTCTAACCGCCTGTAAAATATCAGCCCAATTTAATTTGTGGTTCGGGAGATATGGAAGATTCATTGGGCTGAAATTCTGGGCCACAGATTCTGGCCCAGATTCTGATCTTCCATTTGGGCTGCCTTGATCACCATCATGGAGACCGAATTAGCACTTTGTCCTGAATAATGATTTGTTCCCCTGTATGTCTTCTATCATCACAAGAAATTTGGGCTTCATTGGTACAGTATTGTGGGACCCACATCCTCAACAGTGGGTTGATGTCCAATCTGCCTTTACCAGAATTGTCTCCTTTCATCACCAAATATCTTCATCATCCTTTATGAATCTTTCCTTGCTCCCTGAATGAGAAACATTTAAATTTGAAGTGAAGATACATTTACAAAAATATAATATTAAAACATGAATAATTACATTCAATAAAATCATGTGAGTCATTGGGCCTAAATTGGTGTACATTAGGCATGAAGTGCACAATTGATGAGAGTGGATGTTTAAAATTAAAATGTACTAACTCAGGCCCATATGATCAAAAATGAACTTTTAATCCCAATAAAATGTAATTATAAAATGTGTTTTTATTGTCTAATCATCTACTCTCGTCGTCCATCGACTGTACCCCCGCCACTTAACTAACCAAAACTGGGAAATACCTTGTTTTTTTGCTGCCAGTATTGCTTCAGGATATTCATCTTCTGCTAAAAATTCCTCTGGCAGCTCTCTTTAACTACTTTTAATTGGGACACATGAAAAACTGGTTGTGCCTTACTAGTTTCTGTTAAACTCAACTGGTAAGCTACTGTCCCAATTTTTCCAGCAACCGCAAAAGGTCCAGAATACCGCACAACCAACTTTCTGCTAAATCTGGCTTGCCCCCAGGTAAATTCGGTCTCAGCTTGACCCAAACAAGGTTACCTACCTCAAACTTCACTTCCCTTCGATGTTGGTTTGCACACTTTACCATCAATTGCTGTGCACGCTTGAGATTTATTCGTAGTTGTTTTAACGCTTCATCCCTGTCCAATTAAAACTATATTCTGCCCACGACAACCACTTTATCCAACGTCGCGGCTGATCCGAAGTAAAACACCTGAACATATTTTTGCACTGTATGTCTCATGCCAGTCCAAAATACCCCATTTGCCAGCCTTTTAAAAGTCTTTAAATACCCCAAATGTCCCCCAACTGGCGAAGAATGGAAATGCTGCATTAATCGAGGAATTAAAAAAGACTTACGGGATAATACCAGTCTGTTTTTGTAATACAACAACCCTTCCCGAAAAAGTATAACCAAATTTCACCTTGTTGCCCTGCTGTATAGCTTGGATTACAGTCTGCAACTCCGCATCTTGTAATAATTCTGCTCGTATCACATGTATATCTATCCAACTCGGTTCAGAAACTGCAATACGACAGAACTTCTCTTCTGGAACAGACCTGGACAGCTTGGATAGCATCTTCCAGAAGGGGCAGAAAAGGCATTGTACAGGGGACAATTAACTGTAGGTCACACGATTTTGGGAGGTGGTTATAGGAGAATCTTTAGTGGTGCCCAAAAGGGAATAAGTGGTCGAGGCAATCAGTTATAAAAGGAAGATGGGGCACTGTGAGGGAAGACAGGAAAGAATTTAGTTAGGCAGTTGACTGAGGCTTGGGCAGGAGATCCTGGGGGCTCCTGAGAATTTGTCTTCTCCCTCCCTCTTCTCCTTCTTCCATACCTTCTTCCATACCTTCTTCTTCCATTGTACAAATTGGGGGCAGTCGACTGAGGCTTGGGCAGGAGATCCTGTGGGCTCCTGAGAATTTGTCTTCTCCCTCCCTCTTCTCCTTCTTCCATACCTTCTTCTTCCATTGTACAGACTGGTCAAACACAACTTCTATACTTAATATAGCGCCACACTGCTGTTAATTCATTTGTTTGGGGGGCGGGGTCCTAACATCGGTCTTCCTCAAATCATCTTGGATCATGATCCCATTGCATGGTCATGATATTTGAATCTTTGATTCACAGCAGAAACATCGTCTGATTCGTTTCTCATTTAATCTGGAATTTCTTCAAATAAATTCAGCATTATAAGTAATTTGAGAACTTCTCTACACCTTTGATCTTCTTCTCCAATAGCTCAAAGATCAGCAATTAATATGTCAAGCTTGAATCACACACCCTTCTTAATGTTTTGTGATATTCAGAGCCTTGAAGATCAGCTTTCGCATCATCACAATCTTTTCTCTTCAGAATAATAATTTTGGAAACTTCAGAATTTTTCACCCAACAAGGGAAATTCGGTTACGTGAATTTCAACTTCGCATACGTAGACTCGACTACGTGATGAATTCCCTTACGTCAGTTACTTTGGCTACGCGGATTCCTTTACGTGATGAATTCAGTTCACGAATTCCCACATGTCAGCCAAAGCTCTTACGTTGATTCCCGTACGTGGCTTGAATCTCCTTACGTCGATCTTCATGTATGCGAATTCGATTACGTGGTGGATTCGCATACGTGGTGACTTCGGCTACGTGAACCCGGACTTGGACAGTTTTTCCAAATTTCCTTCATTTCAAACCAGAACTCCTCCGGTCCATCTCTAACCATTCTCGATCACTCATACACACTTCAAAACACATTTGAGAATTTATCAAACATGCTTAAACACCTCAACTCCATTCCCAAGCACTTTGCAGCAAATAAAATTTTCCTACTTGAGTTCTTCAATACAACTCACTGCATTCAACACTGCAGCTTCAACTCAGCCTACATCTAAGCGTGTTTCATCTCTGAGCTACATTCACAGGTGTAGGTTGAGAAACCCCCTTGCCTCCTTACCTCAAAGTGAGGCGGAGACATTTTTTTATAATGAATGAAAAGGACCACATCGGACCACAAGTCCGATGTGGGATACAGACTCCAACACTCCCCCTCAAGCTAGGTGAACCTAGCTTGGACACATAAAGAAAAAACAAGTCAAACAAATGAAGACAAAACAATCAACAGACTGCAAACACTCCCCCTCAAGCTGGACGTACCCAACTTGATGACAAAACAAGACGAAAGAAAATAAAAATAAAAGGCTGCAAGACTGATGCTCCCCCTCACGATCGCGGCTCCCCCTCAGAATGATGGATGGATGAGGTTGCGGGCACAGCAGAAGAAACCATTCAGACTGACTGGTTGACGGAACGCCAGGAATGCCAGGAATGCCGCACTAGTGGGGCCGGACGATGAAATGCCAGGAAATTCAAACTAGCACTGGGAAAACCGCACTTGCGGGGCCGATGACGAGAGGCGGGGATACCGCAGAATTGTTGCGGGATCTGACGGCGCCAACGGGCCCAAATCCTAGGTGGTCGAGCTGCTGCGCCAGCGAATGGGCGTGCCGGCAGATAGAGATGCGGCTGCCGGGAGTCGTCGGGAGATGCCAGCGAGGCGGGGATGCCGCAGGAGGTGCCGGAGAGCCGAAACTTGAAGCAGGGCAGCCGCTGGGAGAAACTGGAGCCGGCTGGCTGCCGGAAGAGGAGCGCTGGAGGAGGCCATCGAGGGAGCAGGACAGCGGGAGGCGGCGCTGGAAGCCGGAGGAGGCCGCCGGTGTGGAGGGTCCGGCAAGGAATGGAGGCCGGCTGTCGCGCAGAGAGGGGCCGACGATGCTTGAGGTCGGCTGCTGCTGGAGGAGCCGGCAGGAATGGAGGCCGGCAGGGCTGGAGGCTGGCTACTGGAGGAGCCGACAGGAATTGGAGGCCGGCTGTCGGAGGCGCCGGGGCGAGGGCGCCGGGAGCCGCGTCTTGGAGCGCGGCTGGAGGAGCGGGGCACCGGGGAACCACCTGAGGCGCTGCGCGCACAGGACCGCCAGAGAGGGTGGTTCGTGCGTAGCGGGAGAGGTGCAACTGACCGGTTCGGGCGCCTGGAGAAGCGGGAGCCGGTGCGACGAATAGGCGGGCAGTTCGGGCGGGCGAAGCGGGAGAAACCGTTCTGCGCGCCGGGAGTTGCGGAAGTGGGTGCCGGCCGGAGCGGGGAGCCGGGAAGAGCGGAGAGGGGAAACCGCCAGGAGGGGGATGCCGGCGGAAGGCTGTGCGCAGGGGCTGAGACTTGTCGGGACGCGTCGCAGCGGATCTGCGGAGGGGCGCTGGAGAGGCTGCGGGCGGACGACGGGAGAGATCCGCGCAGGAGAGGGGACGCTGTCGACGGAGCAGCGGAGCAATGCCGGACGAAGCACAGAGAGCCGCTGGGATGGGTCGTCGGGCCGGCGCGAGGGAAGCCGCAGTGAAGGCGGGGCCTGGCGCCGGGAGAGATCCGCCACAGGGGGACGGACGGGAAATACTCAGGCTCGTAGGCCATGGAAGCCGCCGCCCCCTGTGGGGAGGAAAAAAAAATATTAAACCCTAGAGTGGAATAGAAAAAAAAATAGATGGAAGGGGGGGTCGGGATTAAGATCCCTCTGATACCATGGAGGTTGAGAAACCCCTGCCTCTTTACCTCAAAGTGAGGCGGAGACATTTTTTTATAATGAATGAAAAGGACCACATCGGACCACAAGTCTGATGTGGGATACAAATTCTAACAACAGGTAAACAGAGACGGATTCTCCACACCTCCAGCACTTCAATCTCCCCAGCTAGCTTTTAATCCTGATAACCATAGCTACAACAAGCTGTATTCAGCTGCTAGCACTTCGATACTTTCTATGGCAGCCAATCCAATCTATCACCCATCTTCTCCAATCATACATTGACATCCAAATTCTCACATTGACAACAAATACAACACTAGTATCTCAAATCCATTTGGGAACAAAAGACAAGCATTTCGATTGGGAAGCAGAATCAGCGCACAAACACTCACAACAAGTGAAATAATTTGAAAATCAGTTGACACTTCAATTCCCACACTAACATTACAATACAGGCTGAGATGCACATATTATCAAATATGAAAATAAAGGACAGGGAGAAGAAAACTCATTAATCCTCATGATAATCAGTGGCTGAATTCCCACACTAACATTACAATACAGGCTTAAGTATTTTTGTTGATCTCGATTAAATCGTATTTGAATTTAATTAACGGAATAAATATTATTCTCAAGACTGAAAAATAATTTTATTCATGTTTTATCAATCACAAATATTTATTGATGAATGAAATATTTAATTGAATATTTATTTGAGTATTCAATAAATGTCGAGAGGTTGAAACAAAACAAAATCGTGTCTGGTGATGAATATTTATTTGCAAGCTGGTAAATAATATTTATCATTGCGCAAATCAGCGCATGCCATAAAATAATAATAATAATAATATTATTATATGACATGAGGTTGGTTAAGAATTATTATATTATATAAGGGCCCGTATGCAATGAAATAATATCTTAACTTAAACCATAATTCTAAATAGATGGTTATGTGTATTCTGTAAGGTTAATCGAAAAATTGAGAATAGGGAATTGTTGCTCACAACGGATTTCTCTCTCTTGAATTCTTCATCTCATCTTCTCAAGAACAAGAAAAACACCTTCAAACCCGAATAATCAACAAGCGATCAAGACGAACAACGCCAGACGATTGATTCACTGTGCTAGCATCCGAAAATCAATCTGTGTTGTTTGGAGGTCAAAGAACCACATGCAGATCACCTCTAGAGGGATTCTACACTTTAATCCTTACAGTGCAACAAAGATAATTCAGAAAAAGATTTTTCGGATGATTAACATATCCATAGTAGAAAGATCCTCAGATCATGTATTCTTGCTTCCGATCATAAATAAATTAATTATAAATTTAACGTGCAAAGTTCCTCTCTTTGGGTTCTGGGTTTCTCTATGTCAATATTCGGTTGGAAAATTTCATCCGTCATGACGTTCACGGCATGTACAATATTGTGAATTATCTATTGAATCAACAATCTTTTATTTGTTATACTCCCACCAAGGCGCTTCCACTGCGCCTAGAACCTTTAGGGCCCTCCCCCTCGACATTCCTTCTTAATCCACTTCTTTTAATACAAAATCTCAAACAAGGGATCACTCCATGTAGCATGCAGTGTACTGTGATCTTTCCACACACAGGCTTCTCAGATATTCCTTACTTTTCAGCTAAGCCTCCGATAGCATGGGTTTCAGTGAGCTGCCAATGATCTCCTCTCCTGGATCGAGCTCCACTTGGCCAGCTTGTTATTCCTTTACCCAATCTGGTTAGGCAGGCGTATGGAGACCCCTTGATGGTTTTCTCAGGCTTACATGCATCCCACGTGGATCACCATCGTTATCAATGACCATGGCATTTCTCAGCAGCTGGCTTGATTGATCTTAGCCAAGTGAAAAACTTTACGTAGCCCGTTGTTGCCCGATTTTATTCTTACGCAGGTTCAGTTTAGTCTCATGCAGCCAACATTTACTCTTACGCACCCTTCAACAATTTTCATTTAATCTTACATGGTTGGGATGCTCCTTCAGTTTCTGTAGCAAGGTACAAAAACCTTACACAAGTGGCTTAGTGTTAGGACACAAGGTAATTAAGCATGAAAAGATGTATTCCTTTGTTTAAATTTCTGTTACTGAATACAATATCAGGGAGAAAGTACAAGGAATAGGCTCGGAAAGAAGAGTACAGCCCTGGACTTCATGAGAGCGACCACCTCTGTTGGAATCTGAACGCAGCTGTTTCTGTTCTTCCAGAGAGAATTTAGGAGAGAGAAAGAGAGAGAGTCCACATCTCTCTTGCGGATGCTCCCTAGCAGCACCTCTCTGTTGCGGATGCTCCCTAGCAGCACCTCTCTGTTGCGAATGCTCCCAAGCAGCCGCCTGATCTTTAGTGATATGTTTCCACCCCCTTATCTCGGTGGAACCTCCACCCATTTATCTAGGAGTCTTTCCAACAGCCGGCTCTAACCAACTTCCAACAGCCGGCAACATCTGGCTCTAACCGACTAACTAACAAACAAAACTCTAACCAACTTCCAACAGCTGGCAACAACTGGCTCTAACCGCTAACTAACAAACAGAAGTGGAATTCTCTTTCTTACTCTTCCTACGTTGGTAAGTAAAGAGCAGTGGGGGTTTAACAGCAGGAGCTCTAACATTTCTCCCCTCCTCAAAAACGCCCTTGTCCTCAAGGGAAAAATCAGGAAACTGAGTCAAAATATATTCTCCATCCTCCCAAGTGGACTCCTCTTCAGGTTTGGATTTCCATTTAATAAGGAACAAACCTTGGGAGTGTCACGAACCAACCCGGTTCGACCCTGAACCGATCACCCGAGCCAGTCCGCGACATGACCCGAGAGGCGTTCCCGATCCTCTCGGGCTGGCGACAAGCGCCAGGGCATCAATAGAGGACAATTGGGAACGATTTCGCCCAATGAAAATAAATAAAGCAACAGAAAGAAAAGTAGAATAATGCAAAGTAAATAAATGACACTGAAAAGAAAGAACGATCAGTGACAACCAACTAACCTGAGCACGACCAAAACTCCTCACGACTCCGAGAGTCGCTCACCATTCCACAACCAACTCTTGCCCATGACGAGCAAGCTCGAGTCAAACCTGCAACAGAAACTAAAAACAGGAACACTATAGACGTGAGTATTAAAACTCAGTAGGCGTGCCCAACAAACTATTCCCAATGCACTACCTTTAAATAAAGAAATTTACTAATTTCAGATTTGAACTAAAGTATATAAAATATTTGTTTCCACACACACTTTCATTTCTAAAACAAGTAACAGTCCATTGCCCTTTTTAATTTAAAATCAAGTTTAATGTTTGAAAGGAACAGGTGCATTGCATTTAAAACGTTTTTGAAAACAATTTAGAAATCCAAATTTTAGTTAGTAAAAAGGGAAAACCACACAACACGCAACACACTAAGGGCAATGGAAAAAGTGGCACACATGGGCCACCTACCGAACTAGAACTCTCAATCGTCCGCCACATACAAATAAACACTAAAACATGAGTCGAACCTAGGAGCTCGTGAACAATCCAGAACGTACCATACATGTGACTCATCCTTAAGGCATGCTCTACTCAATGACGTCATAACGCCCAAACGCTCGGTATCGCCCTACCTGGCCTAACCGAGAGGCCCAATCTCCTAGCAGAGTATAATCCGTACTAAGAGCCACTAGCCAGTGCATAATCTAAACTAGTGCAGCAATCGTTCTTAGAAAATTCACTCACTATGCCAGGTTCCCATGTCAACACGTGTAATAAAAAGGAAAGGGGTGAGTCAACAAAGTCAATCAAGTAGCACAAACATCACACACAACTCATGCAGTCAACGTACACCAAAGATCACCCCTGAGTCACCCCAAAGAGAGTTTTTGAAAATAATTTATTTTATTAAAGTGCCAAACGGGCCTTCACCAATTTTTAAGAAAATCCTCATTTCTAAAGAGAACCAAAACACTTGTTCACGCTTCAAAAGAAATCATTTATCAATAAACCAGAACTACATTTGAAATTCTGTGAATTATGTTTAAATGCCAAACGGACATTCTTTCACTACTGGGTGTCCGTTCATCAAGAAAATATTTCAAGTGTCGTGTATAAAATAAACGACTCTTTTCACACCAAATAATCATTTAAAAATTAATTATCTTTATATTATTTCCCATGTATTAAAATTAATAAAATATCAAGCAATTAATAAATTCTGAATTTAAAGGCGAGTGTAGTGGGGACCTACCTCGGCTCGCAGTCCAAACGCAATGGCGCGTCACGCCTCGCATAGACGCACAAGCACGCGCAAACTGACGACCGCAGTTTCGCGGAATTACCTCACCAATGCATTGCAGCAAACGCACAACAACTAAAAACCCATAACCACCAACTTATGACAATCCAAATGAACTAACATTGTAAAAATCACCTCGACATGTTCTCAAAACATACTTCACAACATTTACATTATTTCCTAAAACACTTTAAAATTTATGAAACATTTTTTTCAAAAAGTAACTTACAACTTTTCACACTCAAAACCCCTTTCAAACCCTCTTTTATGACTGAACGTAGATCCCCAACATACCCAAAATGAAAACGCATGACTTGCATAGTCGGAAAAACTAAATACACAAGTTCATGAAAATATATTAAACATCACAAAACTGGTTTCCAACAAAACACACCTTTTCATACACATTTAGCATTCAAAATCCAACCATAAAACTATTCACACAATGAGCATGCACTATTTAACAGAAATTCACTATTCATCAAGAAACGAGGAATAAATTTCTGTGTTTCACGCTAAATAATCTAACCAATGATTTAACTATAATACTTGGCGTAAATATAAGGCGCGAATATCAAGAAAATGATGAAATGAAAATTAAAAAGGTAGTGCATAGGGAAGCTTACCTCAATCGACGAAGAACGATCGGAGATCGGTGCGAAATGTAGTTCGCACCCCAATCGCACACGCGGAATGCTAAAAAAAAACCTAAAACATCAACACTTGACCATAAATATGAAGATTAAACCTAAAAATATTGAAACCCTAACATCTAGGGTTTGTGCGAAATGAAATCACTAAATCAGGAAGCAATTAACAAAGGAAAAAAAAAGAAGAACGTCACCGGGAGGGGAGTTGCTGCTGAATGAGGGCACCAATAAGGGGGCGATATCAAAGAAGGGATTTGCCAGGGTCCGCCGGTCAGTTGGCTAGAGAGGACGAAAAAAAACAGCCAGATAGGGGAGGTCAAGCTCGCTGGTCACCGAAGAAGGCCGCACAACAAGGGAGGGTGACGTCGGTGAGGGGGCAACGCCGGTGATAGACGCCGGAGAGGAGGGGTCGCGCCGTAGATAGCCGGTCGGACGACGGCTGCATGGCGGGGGGTGCGCTGGCTAGGTGCGGGACGACTAGAGCACGCAGGGCAGGAGGCTGAGCCGAAGGGTGCGATGGGAGGCGTTGTAAGGGGGAAGACTGGCCGCGCTGCACATAGGGGGCGCCGGTTGTGAGTAGGGGTGACGCACCAGAGGCAGATGGTTGAGATGGGGGGGTTCGCTGGGAGGGAGGTCCGGCGGGGAGGCGCGCGCTGCAGGTTGTCGCGATAGGAGGAGTTGGAGGCGGCCAATGCGCTGGGAGGGAGAGAATCGCGTGGGGGAGGAAAGCGCAGGGTTAGGGGAAATAAGGAAAAAGAAAAAGGAGGAGAAAAAAGAAAAAGTAAATAAATAAAAAAAGAAGTCAATAATAATAATAATACAAATGATAATAATAATAATAAAAACAACTGTAATAATAAACTAAAAATGATAAAAATAATAATTTTAAATAATAAAAATTCTTTGATAATAATTCGATATTATTATTCGTGACAAAATAATATTATTACGACAACAAGTTATTTATTCAACTAAATTTTAATTAATTAATTATTTTTTCAACTCATTTAATTTATTTTACTAGGCCGACTCAAACACCGCAATTGCGTAGGTGCCTGGGCTAACCGCACGACTTCCGGAAGTCGTGCGGTGCCCACGCACCAGCCCATATCTCCATAGCAATAATAATAATAATAATAATTTCTTAATTACAACAATAATAATAATCATATCGATAAAAATATAAATAATAAAAATACTCATTTCGTTTTAATAATAATAATTAAAATTATTAACCATGAAAATTTTAAATAACGCAATAAATTACAAAAATTTATTCATTTTATTTTTCCGAAGACAAGCGGACTGTGCCGTTACATGGGTGAAGCCGCACGGGGTTTCCAGAACGCGCTCCGTCTGGACGCTCAGCAACGTCAGCTCAAAAACGCGTGTTTTTTGACAAAACTCAAAAATCTTGCTTGAGATTCAACCCGAACCTCGACAATTTTTTTTTAAAACCAAAGAGAATAATAAAATAAAAATAATAGATAGGTCGGGGTGTGACAGGGAGCGTCCAGGAGCAGATTTGATAGACAAAACTCGTTCAGGAAAAAACTTGGTTGAGTGATCTGAATCCCATAATTCTGGAAAATCAGAATGAATTGGTGAATCCCCAATAGCACGCTTGAGTTGCGAAATGTGAAAAACAGGATGTATTCGAGCTGTGTCTGGCAAGGAAAGCTTATAAGCTGTCTCTCCAATCCGAGATAAAATTTTATAAGGACCATAAAATCCGGCTGCCAACTTTGGACATATAGCTTTTTAGACCTTGAAGTCTGAATGTTCGGGCGAAGCTTGACAAAAACAGATTCTCCTTGAAAAATCAAGTCTCGCCTATGTCGATTAGCATAATGTACCATTAGTTGCTGGGCTTGGCGCAAATTGTGCTGGAGTTGAGCAAGAATTGTATCCCAGTCTAGGAGAGCTTCAGCCATTGATTGAAGTGGCGTCAATCCACTTTCAAAACGTAAAATAGGAGGAGGTTTTCTACCGTAGACAACCTCAAAAGGAGTTGTACAATGGGAAACCCCCTTACCTTCAAGGTGAGGCGGAAGATTTCTTTTATAGATTGAGAAAGAGGAATACACAAAGGAGTATTCCGATGTGGGACTCAGAAATACCCATAAAAATAAAAAGAATAAAAAAGAGGGTTTAACACTCCCTCTCAAGCTGGACATGCTCAGCTTGGACAACGAGTCCCACAAAAAATGACATCATACAAGACCAGACACACTCCCCCTCAAGCTAGGCGTCAGATGCGGTGGATGCCTAGCTTGAAACTGAGTGAGGCTAGACGAGCCCCTGGGAGGCCTTTGGTGAAGATGTCAGCAAGCTGTTCCGCCGTCGGAATGTGGCTAAAGCTGACATGATGTGAGCAGATGTGAGCAGATGTCTGCTGAGGAAAGCCAAGCTCCTGGAGGAGTTGGCGAAGGCAAAGAATCTCTGTAGTGACGGTGACCATGACACGGTACTCAGACTCCGCACTGGATCGGGAGACGACAGTCTGTTTCTTGCTGCGCCAAGAGATGAGGTTGCCTGCCAAGAATATGACAAATCCAGAAGTAGATCTCCGAGTAGCAAGACAATCAGCATAATCAACATCACAAAAGGCCTCAATATGCAGATGAGGATGTTGGGAGTAGTGAAGACCACAGGCAGGATCTCGTTTGATGTATTTGGCGATGCGGATGACAACATCCCAATGTGTGGTGGTCGGATGCTTTATAAACTGACTCACTTTGCCAACAGCACAGACAATGTCGGGACGAATCATGGTAAGATAATTGAGTTTACCCATTAGTCGACGGTACCGCTCTGGATGTGGATACAATGCCGAGGAGGCATAAAGAGACCGTTCCCCAGGCTCTAGAGGAGTGTCGACAGCAGTGGTCTGTGTCAGCCCAGCATCCTGCAGAATATCCAACGCATACTTCCGTTGACAAAGGGAGATGGTGTCCGAAGAATAGGAGACCTCGATGCCGAGGAAGTATGTGAGAGGACCGAGATCCTTAGTGTGGAAGTGATGGTGAAGATGTCCCTTGAGATGTGTGATGCCCGTAGAGTCGTTGCCAGTGATGATGATATCATCCACATAAATGACCAGTAGGTTGCAACCACTGGAGGTCATTCTGTAGAACAAAGTGCGGTCCTTCATGCTGCGAGAGAGCCTAAAGTCGGTGACGACCGTGCTAAAACAGCCGAACCAAGCACGGGGAGATTGCTTGAGGCCGTAAAGAGAGCAGCAGAGTCGGAAAACTTGAGACTCGGCGCCGAAAGCATAAAATCCGGGGGGTTGTTGCAGATAAACCTCTTCCTCAAGGAAGTCATGTAGGAAGACATTCTTGACATCCAGTTGATGAAGAGGCCAATGATGATGGGCGGCCAGAGATGAATAACCGTACGAAAGCCATCTTGGCAACTGGTGAGAAGGTATCAAAGTAGTCAATACCGTAAGTCTGCGCGAAGCCTTTGTCCACCAGGCGGGCTTTGAGGCGATGGAGAGTGCCATCGGGATTTAGCATGACTGTGTAAATCCATTTGCTGCCGTCCGCCTGTTTCCCTGCTGGAAGGGTGACAAGATTCCAAGTATGGTGTTCTTACAGAGCCTGCAATTCATCCTGCATTGTTGCTAGCCACCCGGGGTGAGATTTGACTTCACCAACTGTGCGAGGAATAAAAATTGTCTCCAGAGCGGACAGACCCCTGTATGATGATACAAATAGAGGAGACAGGAGTGAGTACCTTTCCGCAAGGCAATGGGTAAGTCCTCAGGTGGCGGGGCAGGAGTAAGGGTGTAATTTTGGCCCGACGGCCCGAAAGCCCGAAAAGCTTGGCTCGAAAGCCTGAGCGGCCCAGCTCGGCAAAGCCCGCGTCGGGCCAGGCCGGGCTCGGGCCGTAGGTTCAGCGGGCCGGGCCTAGGCCTATCCAAGAAGGCTCGCGGGCCAGGCTGGCCCGGCCCGAAAAAGTCCGGTCCGCTGGCCCGCGCAAAGCCCAGCCCGCTGGACCGTGCGAACCCTGCTTGCTGTAAAAAAAATTAACGGGGAAACTGCGGGTAGGGGGATTTGATCCCCCTACCACAAGCTTTCAAGGCTGCGCCTGTTAAGTTATCACCATCCTGTATATATATATATATATATATCAATAATATATGTATATATATATCATTATATATTAACAAAAAATAATATTATATAAATACATATAATTATTATTATATATAATTATAATGTGTATATACACACACACAACTATATATAATTATATATATATAATAGTGTATATATATAAACAATGTTATTAATATATATATATATATACCATTGATTTAATATTATATATATATATATAATAACTTGTTATATATTAATAAAAAAATAACACTCACTTAATGATGTTCGTGCAAGTCCCTCAATCTCATTAATTTTTTTTTAAGTATGTTACAACATGCATATATTATATATACTATACATATATAAATCTATTTAAAAAAATTAACTCACCCACTACGACGCACCCACCAACTCCTATTTATTATTTTTACAATTTTCTCATATTATATATATATATATATATTTATATATACCAATCATTTAATATTATATATATATATAATAACTTATTATATATTAACAAAAAAGTAGCACACTTACCCAATGATGTTCACGCACACCCCCAACTTCACTAATTTTTTTTAAATATAATGAAACTTGCTTATTATATATATGTATACATATAAACAAATCTACTAATAATATATACATATATATATATCAATGATATGATAATATATATATATATATATAAACAAAGCCATTAATAATATATATATATAAACAAAGCCACAAAGCCATTAATAATAACTTATTTATATTAACAAAAAAATAACTACTCACCCAATGATGTTCGCACACCCCCAATCTCATTATTATTTTTTAAATATGATAAAACTTGCATATATTATATATACTATATATACATATATAAATCTATTTAGAAAAAAATTAACTCACCCACTGCTGCACACCCCCTAAGGGTGTAATTTCGGTCCAGACATGGCCGGGTCGGGTCGGGCCTGCCCTGCAAAAAAATTAAAAATCGTTTAAAAAAATGTTTTAAATTAAACAAATGCTTAAAAATACTTTTCATAAATAAGTTAAAAAAATAAATGTAAAAAACGTTTTAAATAAATGATAAAAAAAACGTTTAAATAAAAACGCTTTAAACCCACCACCCACTGCTGCGCACCCCCAAACACTCATTAATTTCTTTTTCAATTTGTACATAGTATATATAAATTCACAGACATATATAAATCTATTTTAAAAAATAACATATCCAGCCACTGTAAAATATTTTTACATAAAACGTGTTAAATGTTAAAAAAAATAAATGTAAAAAATATGCGTTCAAAAAAACGTTTTATATTAAACGTCTAAAAATAAATGTAAAAAAATGTTTTAAACAAGTGTTTAAAAATGGTTTAAATAAAGGTTTAAATAAAAATGATTAAAGAAAGTTTTTAAAACAAACATTTAAATTAATTTTTTTAAACAAACACATAAAAAATACTTTTTACATTAAAATATGAAAATAAAGTTAAAAGTTTTTAAAAAATACTTGTAAAAAGCATGCGTTTAAAAAAAATTAAAAAATGTTTTAAATTAATCATTTAAAAATAAATGTAAAAAAACGGTTAAATAAAAAATATTAACAAACGCTTAAAAAAATTATAAATAGTTAAAAAAAATAAATGTAAAAAAAATGTTTTAAATAAATGTTAGAAAAACGTTTAAATAATAAGGCTTTAAACTCACCCACTACTGTTGCGCACCCCTTATTATTATTTTTACAATTTGTAAATAATATATATATATTCACAATATATAAATCTATTTAGACAAAAAAACATATCTACCCACTATAAAATGTTAATAAAAAATAAAATAAACGTTTTTACAAAAAACATGCATTTAAAAATAAATGTAAAGAAATATTTTAAATAAATGTTAAAAAAATGTTTAAATAAAAACGTTTAAAAAAAGTTTTAAAACAAACAATTAATTTGAAAATAATAAAAGCCCACCATGGCCCGACTCGAAAAAGCCCGGCCCGACCCGAAAAAGCCCGGCCTGACCCGATGGTTTGGGCCGGCCCGAGGCCGGTCTCGGGCCGCCACATGGGGTTGTTCGGGCCGGCCCGACCCGACCCGAATAGTGTTCAGTGGCCCGACTTTTTGCATGGCAGGCCCGGCTCGACCTTGTCCGGGCCGGGCCTGGACGGGTTGGGCCAGGCCGAAATTACACCCCTAGGCAAGAGCATTTGACGAAGCGGGGATGACGATGTCATTGGCCGGGACGGGGGATACAACTGATGGACGACGGGAGTAGACCTGACCAAAATGAGTGTCAACAGGGCTTGATACTGGTGGAGGGTGGATGAGGAGAAGAAGACAATCATCTATGGCGGGGTTAGGATGAGGAGAGGGAAGAGATAACGAAGAGCTCTCAACAAATGCGACGTTGGCTGAGATGACATACCGCCGTAGGTCGGTGAGAAGCACCGATACCCGCGCTGAGTGCAGGAGTAGCCAAGAAAAATGCACCGGAGGGATTTGGGAGAGAGTTTGGAGAGGCCATGACGTGTGTCGCGAACGTAACAAAGGCATCCAAACACTCGAAGAGGAAAGGAGTGAAGAGGGAGAGAGGAGAACAAAGCCCAAAAAGGAGTCTCCCCCTGAAGGATAGAGGACGAAAGACTGTTTATGAGGTAGGTGGCAGTGAAAATTGCATCTCCCCAAAAATGCAGAGGCAGCTGTCGGTGGAAGAGGAGGGCACGAGCAGTCTTCAGAATGTGTCTGTATTTCCGCTCGGCCACGCCATTTTGCTGAGGTGTATCAGGACAGGAGGAGGTCTGATGAAGGATGCCTTTTGTCTGGAGAAACTGCCGAAAGGGAGTTGAGAGATACTTACGCCCATTATCTGAGCGGAGACATTTTACAGAGATGGAAAATTGATTTTGAATTTCATTGTAAAAGGTTTGGAATGTGGAGAACACTTTGGAGCATTCTTGAAGGAGGTAAATCCAAGTCATTCGGGAAAAATCATCAGTGAAAGATATATAATATTTGTACCCCAAATGACTCGAAATGGTACAAGGTCCCCACACGTCTGAATGAACCAGATCAAAAGGGTTTGAGGCCCTTGTATCCTCTCGAGGAATGTATATAGTGCGATGATGTTTCGCAAATGTACATGACTCACAATGAAAAGAATTATGCCGACTAAAGTCTGGAAAAAGCTAATGAATGGTGGAAGCAGGCGGGTGTCCCAACCGGGAATGAAGATCCAATGCTCGAGCAGAGGCAGACGTGCAAGCGATGGGTGCCGGTCCATCGAACATGTAGACCCCGTCCCGAAGCTGGCCTCTACCAAGTTCCCGGTTCGTAGTCCGCTCCTGAAATACAACACCAGAGAAGGTAAATATGGCAGCACAGTTATAATTCTCGTGTCAGCTTACTGATGGAAAAAAGATGAAATGGACTGCGGGGCACATGTGCCATGGATGGTAGATGAATCGATGGAGTCAGTGAGTATGCGCCGATTTCCGCAATGGGGATAGTGGAGCCATCAGCGACAGTGATGGCTGATGAACCGGTATAAGGGCAGTAGGAGGTCAACATACCAGCATCACCGGTGAGGTGGTCGGAGGCACCTGAGTCGAGCATCCATGCAGGGGAGTGACGACTGACAAAGGCAGCGGAGCGAACAGAATGGGCCAGAGAAGCTGAGGATGGACCGGGTCCGGCGGGGTCCCGAGGATCATGAGTCAGCCGGATGTCGGCCATAGACAGGTCCAGAGATGGTGGAAGAGTGGCGACCGCCGAGGAAGCCTCCTGGACCGCTGTCTGTCCCTGCCTCAGACGTTGAGATGGACGTCCATGCAAAACCCAACATCGGTAGATTAGGTGACCAAGCTTGCCACAATGTTGACAGAGTGGACGTGGACGACCTTCCACACGGCCACGTCCACGAGGGCCTGAGGAGCGTCCATCGTCATGACCGACGAGAGCGGAGTGGTCGATAACCAAGGCGGGAGGGGGCAGAGCCCGCTGGGCCTTGCTCAACCGATGATAAACCTGTGGGATTTCCAGCGATGAAGGGCTGACGAGCAGCTCGGTTGCCGTGGTAGCAAACTCCGGAGCGAGGCCGCTGAGAAGAGTGAAGATGCAGAGTTGGTCCCGCTGGGTCTGAGCCTCTGCTGGTGTTTGGGGAATGGGCCACAACTCCTGCAACTCACCACAAAGCCCTTTTCATTCCATGAAATATGCGGTGAAGGACTGGTCCTACTGTCGAATATGGGACAGGCGCTGGAGGATATCGGAAACCCGAACCAGGTTGTTGGTCTCGGAATACATGATGTTCAAGGAGTCCCAGAGCTCCTTGACTGTATTTGCCGTTCGGGTGACATCCTTGACCGATCGGTCCATTGAATTGACCAGCAGAGCGAAGATCTTGTTATCAGCAAGCTTCCAGGAACGGTATTTGGGGTCAGTCGAAGCCGGGGGAGGATCCTCAAGGTGATGATCAAGGTCCATCCCGGTCAGGGATATCACCACCGTCTTCCGCCAGACGGAGAAATTTGTGGAGTCCAACCGATCATCGACGAGGCGGGTGGAAGCGGTGATCATCTGAGGCAGAGGGGAGGAGTCTGCCGTTGAAGCGTTGGGTAGCGGTCTAGGACGCAGTTGGACAGCGGGAGGGGCGCCAGGAGTCGGTGCAAGCCGTGCGTAGGAAGAGCTGGGAGGATGCCGGTTCGTCTAGAGGGAGCCGGTTCGCCTGGAGTTAGCCGGTTCGCCTGGAGGGAGCCGCCTGGACCGGTTCGCCTGAAGGGAGCCGTGGCTGGAATGGAAGAACCGGACGAGGCCGGACGAGAGGGCGCCGGGAGGGATTCGCTGGGATGGAGATGCCGGCAGGGGAGGAGACGCGAGAGGAGTGCGCTGCGGGAGTGCGTTGCGGCCTGCCGTCGGGATCGCGGGAGGGCGTCGAAGGATCAGGCGCATAGGAAGCCGGGGCGACGGGCTGCTTCGCGACGGAGGGGCTACGCCTGGACGATGGCGTTGCAGGGGCCGAGAGTTGCGCAGGGATCCGGGAGCCGGAGGTGCAACGATTTGAGGCGAGCCGGGAGGAGGGCCGCCTGGAGTGCAGCGAGTGGGCCGTCGTGCGTAGCGGGAGAGGCGGGAGGGAGGGCGACGTCGGGAGGGAAAGCCGTCGGGAAGGGGGGCCGTCGGGGGGGGGGGGGCGTGGGAGGCGCCGGGCGCACGGGAGGAGGGCCGCCTGGGTAGCGCCGCGCGTATAGGAGGAAGGCCCCGCCGGGTAGCACCGCGCACACAGGAGGAGGGCCACCGCGCACAAAGGAGGTGGCCACGTAGGGCAGACCCGAGAGGGGAGAAAAAATTGATAGAGGGCGGGCTCGGGGATTATATTCCCTCTGATACCATGTAGAATGGGAAACCCCCTTACCTTCAAGGTGAGGCAAATGACTTCTTTTATAGATTGAGAAATAGGAATACACAAAGGAGTATTCCGATGTGGGACTCGGAAATACCCATAAAAATAAAAAGAATAAAAAAGAGGGTTTAACAGGAGTCATACGAGAAGAAGTATGAGTGGCTTCCGAAGCAAAACACCTCAAATAAGTTTCCAAACATTTGTTTACTATTTCTGTTTGGCCATCCGTTTGAGGATGGTAGGAAGAACTCATTTTTAGAGTTGCCCCCTCAAGCCGAAACAATTCTTTCCAGAAATTGCTGACAAAAATTGGATCACAGTCACTAAGAATTGAACCCGGAATGCCATGTAAACGGACTATCTCTTTAACGAATACCTCTGCCACAAATTTTGCTGTATAAGGATGATGTAGCAGTAGAAAATGTGTATGTTTAGATAATCGGTCTACAACAACGAGAATCACTTTATAACCCAAAGACCTTGGCAACCCAGAGATAAAGTCCATGGAAATATGATGCCAAACCACGTTTGGAATTGGTAAGGGCTGTAATAGGCCAGCTGGAGACAAAGTTTGGTATTTGTGCCGCTGGCAGATATCACGCTGGCAAACAAAATCTAAAACTGTCCTCATACCCTTCCAATATAGACCGGCTGTAAGTCTCTTGTAGGTCTTTAGGAAACCAGCATGCTCCTCCCAGTAGCAGAAGAGTGAAAATATTGAAGAAATTTATTAATAAGGACAGAGTGGCGGGAGAGTACCAGTTTGTTTCGAAAAAATAGCAGTTCATCATGAAATGAATACCCTGGCTGAGAGTTCGGATCCTGTTTGAGTGCTGAAATGATTCTGGAAAGTTCTGGATCAAGAAGTATTTTTTTTAACTGTAGCAACTTCCATCCAAAAGGGTTCTGACTTAGCTGTACCAAGAAGCTTTTCCTCAACTAAACGAGATAAAGAATCAGCTGCTTGATTAAATCTGCCCGGCTTATAGACAATTCAAAGTCCAAAAGTTTGGCCTGCCAATCTTGCTGATTAGCTGTGTGGAAACGTTGACTGAGTAAATGTTTTAATGCTTGATGGTCAGTATATACAACAAATTTTCTGCCCAGCAAGTACTGTTTCCTGTGGTTTATCGATAAAACAAGAGCCATTACTTCCTTTTCGTACACTGACTTAGATAGATGGTTTTCAGACAAGGCCTTACTAAAATAAGCAACAGGTTTGCTGGTTTGCATAAGAACAGCCCCTATTCCTCTGCCAGAAGCATCACATTCTATTGCAAACTGTTTCTGAAAATCTGGCAAAATCAGTAATGGAGCTGAAACTAAACATTTCTTGAGTTTTTCAAAAGCTAAGTGTGATTTTGGGGTCCACAGAAAACCATCTTTTTTAGTTAATTCTGTGAGATGTTTAGCAATCTTCCCATAATCACAAATAAATTTCCGATAATATCCTGTCAAACCTAAGAATCCACGTACCCCTTTAACACTATGTGGGCGCGGCCACTGGAGTACACTCAATTTTTTTAGTATCCATTCGTACTCCTTCACCGGAAATGACATGGCCCAAGTACTCCACAGAAAGTTGGGCAAAAAAACATTTCTTTCAGTTAAGCTTCAGCTGATTAGCTTGCAAAATCTGGAAGGCTGTTTTGAGGTGTTCAATATGTGCTGCCCAGGTAGTACTGTATATGAGAATATCATCGAAAAATACTAGAATGAACTTCCTTAGGTATGCCTTGAACACTTTATTCATGGTTGATTGAAACGTTGCCGGGGCATTCATAAGTCCGAATGACATTACTAAAAATTCGTAATGCCCCTCATGTGTAAGGAAAGCTGTTTTAGTGACATCATTTTCCAGAACACGTACCTGATGAAGTCCAGACGGCAAATCAAGTTTAGTAAAATAATTGGCCCCATGTAGCTCATCCAACAACTCCTCAATGATGGGTATTGGAAATCTATCAGGTATAGTCAATTTGTTTAGAGCTCTATAATCAACACACAATCACCATCCACCATCTTTTTTTCAGACCATAATAATAGGGCTTGCATATGGGCTGTTACTATTGCGTATGATGCCTCTAGATAACATCTCTGTGATCTGGTTCTCAACCTCATCTTTTAAGTAATGTGCTAACTTGTATGGATGTATATTAACTGGTTCAGCTCCACTAATCAAAGGTACAGCATGGTTAGTAGTCCGGCTTGGTGGCAACTCCTTTGGTTCTTCAATCTGCAGCAAACTTTCCAAACATTGATGTTCTAATTCTTCTCTATAAATATCTTTGTTTTCTGGAAGTTGTAGGTGTGACTGCCAAAATCATCCTTCTAAAAACAGGGTTTTAGAACGGAAATTATGCTGCAGATCAAACGGCAAAGTACCTTGCTCCCCTGTAAGCTTAACTTCTTTTCCTTCCCATTGAAATTCCATGGTCTTATTGCTTCAATTAGTCAGGGCAGTTCCCAAACTTTTCAGCCATTCCATTCCAAGTTTAACATTCGGGCCACCTGTGTCAAAAACAAATGTTTCGGCAGTGATAATAAAATTTTCTAATGTAACTTCCACTCGTTTACAAACCCCTTGTGAAACAGCTCGGTGCCCATCTCCAAGTCTAATCCCAAATGGTACTGTTGGACTGACCATTACATTTGCCAATTTTGCAAGAGCTTTGGAAATGAAATTGTGACTTGCTCCACTGTCTACTAGAACTAAAGCTGGTACACCGGAAACAAGACCAGAAAACTTCATGGAGTCTGGCCTTGAACTGCCCATGCTTCTAAATTCCATGGTTTCCTCAACTTGTTGCCTCACTTTACCATCACATCTGTAGATGGTGAATTCCCCTTACCTCAATGTGAGGTGGGGATACTCTTTTATAGATGAGTAAATCTAATTACAAGATGGGTAAGTCCGATGTGGGACTCAGAAATACCCATTTACACTTAAATGGGGTCCAACACTCCCCCTCAAGCTGGACATGCCCAGATTGGATAGAGTCCCACAAAGAAAACAAAGATGACAAAGAAAACAAAGGACCATCTCATACTCCCCCTCAAGCTGGGCCATGGAGGCTGTGAACACCCAACCTGGTAGTGAGAGACTCAAGGCAAGCTCCTGGGAGACCTTTGGTGAAGAGATCTGCAAGCTGATCGGCCGTCGGGATATGACCGAAACTGATATGGTGCTGCTCCAGATGGTGGCGGAGAAAGTGACAGTCCACCTCGATATGCTTTGTCCGTTCATGGAAGACGTGATTCGAGGCAATCTTCGTGGTGGCCTGATTGTCACACCAGATATGAGCAGGAGTCGATGCGGGGAAACCGAGCTCATGGAGGAGATGACGAAGCCAGAGGATCTCAGTCGTGACGGTGGCCATGGCTCGATATTCGGCCTCGACACTCGATCGGGAGACGACAGTCTGCTTCTTACTGTGCCAAGAGATGAGATTGCCGGCGAAGAACATGGCGAAACCCGAAGTAGACTTGCGGGTAGCGAGGCGACCGGCATAGTCCGTATCACAGAAGGCCTCAACACCCATGTGAGCATGATGTGAGTACTGAAGGCCACGTGCAGAGTCTTTCTTGATGTATTTGGCAATGCGGAGGACAACATCCCACTGAGATCTGGTGGGATGCTCCATGAATTGGTTGACTTTGCCAACGACACAAGCAATGTCGGGACGCGTCATGGTGAGGTAGTTGAGTTTACCGACCAGGTGTCGATAGCTCTCGGGATGAGGAAATGGTTCCGAGTCGGAATGAAGGGAGCGTTCCCCAGGCTTAAGTGGTGTGTCCACTGCGGTGGCTGTGCTCAACCCGGCATCCTGCAAGATATCAAGAGCATACTTGCGCTGGCAGAGAGAGATAGTGTCCGCAGTCCGGGAGACCTCGATGCCAAGGAAGTAAGTGAGGGGACCAAGATCCTTGGTGTGAAAGTGCTGGTGAAGATGCGCCTTGAGGCTGGCGATGCCTCTGGAGTCGCTCCCTGTGATGATGATGTCATCAACATAAACCACAAGCAGGATACAGCCGTGCGCCGTCGTACGAAAGAAGACAGTGTGATCTTTCATACTCTGAGAGAGACCAAAGGCTGTGACGACCGTGCTGAAGTGGCCAAACCAAGCGCGAGGAGACTGTTTGAGGCCGTAGAGGGAGCGACGGAGACGGCAAACATGCTGGTCGGCACCAGAGGCAGAAAAACCAGGAGGCTGTTGCAGGTAGACTTCTTCATCAAGAAAGCCATGGAGAAAAACATTTTTAACATCCAGTTGATGAAGCGGCCAGTGATGATGAGCAACCAGAGAGAGGAAAAGGCGGACATAGGCCATCTTTGCGACTGGAGAGAAGGTCTTAAAGTAGTCGATGCCATATGTCTGGGCAAACCCCTTTGCGACAAGCCGTGCTTTGAGGCGGCAAAGAGAGCCATCGGGATTTAGACGGATCGTGAAAATCCATTTACAGCCGACCGCCTGTTTGCCCGCCGGAAGGGGAACAAGGTCCCATGTATGGTTGTCATCCAGAGCTTGCAATTCATCCCTCATGGCGGCTAGCCAGCCGGGGTGAGATTTTGCTTCACCAACTGTCCGAGGAATCGACACGGTCTCCAGTGCGGACAGACCCCTGTATGAAGATACAAAGAGAGGAGTAGTCTGACACGAGCGAGCACCTTTCCGGAGCACAATCGGCACGTCCTCGGGAGCTGTGACAAGAGCATCGGACGAAGCAGGAGCAAGGTTGTCGTCGGCCGGGATGAGAGGTACAACGGAAGGACGACGAGAGTAGGTCTGTCCAAAGAGATGACCGGGCGGAGGAGACACCAGAGGCGGGTGAACGAAGAGCGGAAGACAGTCATCGATGGTAGTGTCGGGAGAAGGAGAGGGGAGAGTGAAAGGAGAGGTCTCGACAAAGGATACGTCGGCAGAGGTGATATACCGGCGGAGGTCGGGAGAGAAGCATCGGTACCCGCGCTGAGTGCGGGAATATCCGAGAAAAATACATCGAAGGGATTTGGGAGAAATTTTGGAGAGATTGGGGCGAGTGTCCCGGACATAACAGAGACAACCGAAGACGCGGAGTGGAAGGGAGTGAGGAGGACTGGAGGGGAATAGGGTATGAAAGGGAGTCTCCCCCTGAATGATGGAGGAGGGAAGACAATTAAGAAGGTAAGTAGCAGTGAGGATGACATCCCCCCAGAAGAGAAGAGGTACCTGGCGGTGGAAGAGGAGGGCACGAGCGGTTTCCAGAATATGCCGGTGTTTCCGCTTGGCCACCCCATTTTGCTGAGGGGTATCAGGACAGGAGGTCTGGTGGATGATGCCGTGGGCCCGCAGAAACTACTGAAAGTGAGTGGATAAGTATTCCCGCCCATTGTCAGATCGGAGACATTTGACAGGGATAGAAAACTGTGTCTGGATCTCATGGAAAAAGGTTTGAAAGGTGGAGAGAACCTCTGTCCGATCGTGAAGAAGGTAAAGCCATGTCATCCGGGAATAATCATCAATGAAAGAAATGTAATATTTATACCCAGATTGACTCGAGTTGCCACAAGGACCCCATACATCGGAATGAACCAAATCAAAGGGTCTGGCGGCCCGTGTATCAGCCCGAGGAGAATATGATGTGCGATGATGTTTCGCAAAACGACACGACTCACAAGGAAAAGATAAACGGAGACTAATATCAGGGTAGAGTTGATAAAGTGCAGAGGCGGAGGGGTGGCCCAACCGAGAATGGAGGTCTACGACATGAGCAGGGATAGACGCGCATGCGATGGAAGGCGGGCCAGCGAACATGTACACCCCATCCTGAAGTTGGCCTCTACCAAGTTCCTGGTTCGTCGTCCGCTCCTGAAACAAAACAGAAGACGAGGAAAAGATAGCATTACAGTTGAGATTCTTGGTCAGTTTGCTGATGGAAAGCAGGTTAAATGGACTCCGGGGCACATGAGCCACCGAGGATAGGTGGAAGGAGGAGGTGAGGGAACAGGTGCCAAAGCCGGCTATGGGGAGAGTGGACCCATCAGCAACAGTGATGGCTGAGGATCCACTATAGGGACGGTAGTTGGAGAGCATACCTGCATCCCCAGTGAGGTGGTCGAACGCACCCGAGTCAAGCAGCCATGCAGGGGAACGATGACTGACAAGAGCAGTGTGACCACCGAAATGGGCAAGAGAAGCTGATGAAGAGCCCAGTATGGAGGAGGTCCGGTAATCGTGAATCAGCTGGATCTCGGCCAGAGAGAGATCCAAAGACGGGGGAAGAGCAGCTTTAGGTGAGGACGCATCGCAGATCGTAGTCTGGCCCTGGCGGGGGTGCGACTCGGGACGACCATGCAGGACCCAGCAACGGTCTACCAGATGGCCGAGCTTGCCGCAGTGCTGGCAGAGGGGGCGAGGTCGGCCGTCCCCACAGCCGCGCCCGCGAGGGCCGGTAGGACGACCACCGCCACGTCCGAGGAGTGCAGTGTGATCAGGGAGGGGGACGGGTGGTGCAAGGGCCCGATGAGCCTTCTGCAGGCGATGATAGACCTGCGGGATATCCAGTGTAAACGGGCTGGCAAGCATCTCAGTGGCCGTCGTGGCGTAGTCCGGTGCGAGACCATTCAGGAGATTGAATAGGCAGAGCTGGTCCCGCTGAGTCTGCGCTTCGGCCGGAGTTTGAGGAATCGGCCAGAGTTCCTGTAATTCGTCGCGGAGACCCTTCCATTCCATGAAGTAGGTTGGGAAGGTCCGGTCCTGCTGGCGGATATGGGAGAGGCGCTGTAGAACATCAGAGACCCGAACCAAGTTATTGGTCTTGGAGAACATGACAATCAAGGAATCCCATAGCTCTTTGACGGTGTTGGCAGTCCTGGTGACATCTTTCACGGAGCGGTCCATGGAGTTGACCAGTAAGGCGAAGATTTTGCTGTCCGCCAGCTGCCAAGAGTCGAACTTAGGGTCAGTGATTTCAGGTGGGGGTTTCTCAAGATGAGAATGAAGTCCCATGCCGCGGAGGGACATCAAGACCGTCTTTCGCCAGACGGAGAAATTAGTGGCATCCAGCCGGGCATCGACAAGCCGGGAGGAGACCGTGATCAGGGACGGCAGAACGGAGGACGCGTCCATGGAGGGCGGGCGCTGGACCCATTCGCTGGGAGTCGTGCGGTGGAAGGGAGGCGGCCCAGAGATGCCGCCGGAGGGAGCAGCGACAGGGGGTCGCGCTCAGGATGGTGTGGCTGGTTAGGGGCGGCGCGGGGGCTAGGGCGCGGGTTCTGGGCAGGAGCGCCGCGGGGCCGAGGGCAGGGCTGGACCTGGGCGCGCCGTGCGCCGGAAGCCAGGGCCGGGAGCAACGCCGGGAGAGGGCGCCGGGAGGGGAGCCGCTGGGAGAGGGCGAGGGCACCAGGGCGAGGGCGAGGGTCCGGGGCGAAGCCGAGGACGCCGGGGCGAGGCCGAGGGCGGGGCGCCGAGGTGAGTCGTCGAGGGCGAGGCGCCTGGGCGGGGCGCCGAGGGCAGGATGCGCCGAGGGCGAGGCGTCGGGGCGAGGCGCCGGGGTGAGGCCGACGAGGGCGATGCGTCGGGGCGAGGCGCCGGGGCGAGGCGCCGGGGCGAGGCGTCGGGGCGAGGTGCCGGGGCGAGGCCGTCGAGGGTGATGCGGCGGGGCGAGGCGCCGGTCGTGGAGATCGCGCGCCTGGCAGGAGGGCGACGCGGGGAGCCACAGGGGGGGCGATGGGGAGCCGGGAGCCACGTCAGGCAGGAGGGCCGCCGGGAGGATGGAGGGCCGGCGGGAGGGAGGGAGGGCCGGGAGGGAGGGCCGCCTGGAGGGAGGGAGGGCCGGGAGGGAGGGCTGCCGGGAGAGTAGGGCAGAGCCAGAGGGGGGAGAGAGGCGGGGCCGGTCAGAACCGGGAAACCGCTAGGAGGGAGGGTTGGGATGAAGATCCCTCTGATACCATGTAGATGGTGAATTCCCCTTACCTCAATGTGAGGTGGGGATACTCTTTTATAGATGAGTAAATCTAATTACAATGCTGCTGTAAAACAGTTTCTTCCTCTGCTTCTGCTCCTCTCTTTCTTGCCGACTAATTGATTTTACTCCACCCCAGTGCTCCTCACCAACTGCTCTGCGCACTTCCTCCACCCCAGTGCTCCTCACCAACTGCTCTGCGCACTTCCTCCTCACGCTTTCCTCTCTCTTAATCCCCTGTTGGGATTGAATTGAGGCATTACAGCTCCTGGCCCTCTGAGTGCAGTAGGTAAAACTGTTTTACTGCGTACGCCCCTAAGAACCCCTTCTCCAATTAATTCCCTTTCTACCTTTCTTGCTAAGGTGATCATTCTGTACTTGGAATCAGGCTCATGTGTGGAGACTCTGTTTTCAATTTCTGTACGTAACCCACCCATGAAAAGACTCATGTACCAAGTATCAGGAAACATTGGTATCCTCAAAGCCACCTGCTCAAATTCTTCTATATATTCATCCACTGTATTCGTTTAGCGGAGATTTTTCACGTATCTAAGTGGATCGCCATCTGTAGATTTCTCGTAACGATCCATGAGAGCAGATTTAAATTGATCCCACGTCGCTCTTGGATTCGAACTTCGCCATGACAGGAACCAATACAATGCCATATTTTCCATTGATATTTGAGACAGATGTAGTTTCACGTCTTCTGGAGGTTGGTTAACCAAGAAGCAGGTCTCTGCCTTTGTAGTCCAGGCAAAAGGATCTTCCCCTGAAAAAGTGGGCAGCTCAACTCGTCTGGAAACACTTCTTAAACTGTCTTCTATCATTGCACCTTGGAAAATTCCTCCACCAGAGTCACTTCCTTCTATTACCTGCTTACAACCTCCTTCAGTTTTCTCTGGAACTGCTTTACTTGGTTTTTCATTTTCCGAACTCCGTTCTAGAATTATTTCTAAATTTTTGAAACGCTCACTAGATTGCTCCTCAATATTCCGAACTCACTGAGTTACCCGCTCTTCTGACTGACGAACCAGATCGTGTGTCCACTGTTGATTCTCATTCTTTCCGTGGACTAGTTTGTCCAAACTTTCTTGTATTGACGATAAGGTTTGTTGATGCTCCCCTTCCCGCTCATCATAACGACGTAAAAATCCTTCAAAAGCAGTTTCGACAGTGGCAAGCCTACCTTCCATTCTTGTTTGCATTCGCCCAGAGAGAAGAAAATTCTTTACTCAGAATCTACTGCTCAAAGTGTCTGTTCTTCTTTAAATGCTCCTGATTCTCAAGGCGCACCTCCTTTGGTTCCCCAGCAGAGTCGCCAAAGTTGTTAGGACACAAGGTAATTTAGCATGAAAAGATGTATTCCTCTGTTTATATTTCTGTTACTGAATACAATATCAGGGAGAAAGTACAAGGAATAGGCTCGGAAAAAAGAGTACAACCCTGGACTTCATGAGAGTGACCACCTCTGTTGGAATCTGAACGCATCTGTTTTTGTTCTTCTAGAGAGAATTTAGGAGAGAGAAAGAGAGAGAGTCCACCTCTCTGTTGCGGATGCTCCCTAGCAGCACCTCTCTGTTGCGGATGCTCCCAAGCAGCCGCCTGATCTTTAGTGAAATGTTTCCACCCCCTTATCTCGGTGGAACCTCCACCCATTTATCTAGGAGTCTTTCCAACAGCTGGCTCTAACCAACTTCCAACAGCTGGTAACAACTGGCTCTAACCGACTAACTAACAAACAAAACTCTAACCAACTTCCAACAGCTGGCAACAGCTGGCTCTAACCTCTAACAAACAAACAGAAGTGGAATTCCCTTTCTTACCCTTTCTACGTTGGTAAGTAATGAGTAGTGGGGGTTTAACAGCAGGAGCTCTAACACTTAGGCTTGATTTTAATTTCACGCAGCTCGTCTAAAAACCCATTTATTCGTATATAGCCGGCCAGTTACTCTTACTTGGCATGCATATTTTTCATTTTAATCTTACGTTAGCTCATATTCTCAACAAAACCGCAGTGAGAGACTGTTATTCGCATTGTTAGATATATGAAAAAGGAACAAGATTTAGGTCTTCTATATTCTGATAACGGACATACAAATATTGAGGCATTTTGTGATGTTGATTATGCTGGATGTCTCTCTTCCAGGCGATCTACGTTTGGTTTTGCAGTGTTTGTTGGAGGAAATTTGATCTCACGATGAAGTAAAAAACAGACGGTTATCTCTCGATCAAGTTCAGAGTCGGAGTATCGTGCCATGACATATGTGACTGCAAAGATTATTTGGGCACATCAAATTCTACAGGAGATTGACTATACTGTCAAGAAACCGACACATATTTGGTGTGACAATCAAGCTGCTATCAAGATTGCCACAGATCTAGTCTTTCATAAGCGGACAAAACACATTGAAGTTGATTGTCACTTCGTTCGAGAAAATTTTGAGAAAAATAAGACCACCTTCGGTCATGTGTACACCTCTGATCAACTTGCAGATGTTCTTACAAAATGGGTGCCTAGTCCGCGTGTCTAATTTTTGTGTAACAAGCTGGACATGATAAATATATATGTCCCAGCTTGAGGGTGAGTGTTGAGAGTATTAGATGTTTTTTAGTTATTTTTAATATTCGTGTCCCACATTGGTTTCAAACCTCTATTGTACTCCTTTGCTTATCTATAAATAAAGTATCCTACCTCATTGTGAGGTAAGATTTCTATTTCAACAATTACAAAATCGAAATAAATCAATGAATTCCATCACTTTAGGCCGATTTCATAACAACGCTCAAAAAATATAAAATTTCTGAAAATCAAATGTTTTGCCCAAGAAATAGAGTTTTATGGGGTTTAAAACAATGAAAAACAGCATGAAAAATATGTTTAAATTTTCCTATCATCTTTTCCAAAGGTGTTCTAAAAAAAATTAAAATCTTGTCAAGTAAATTATGAAATTTTAGAAAATGCACGATGAAGTTGTTTTTAATGCACATGGATCCTAACCTGGAAAATGTTGTTTCCAAATCAGTTGAAATTAACATAATTAGGCTTAACTCACAGGAATGGGAGGTGGAAAACATTTCTCATAATTAAGCTGATCCTAAGTCAAATGTTGTTTCCAAATCAGTTGAAATTAACATAATTAGGCTTAACTCACAGGAATGGGAGGTGGAAAACATTTCTCATAATTAAGCTGATCCTAAGTCTTATGTTTCATGATTTTGTTAACTAAGCAGATCCTGAAAATCATTTTATTCTGTGTTGAGTTTGTTGGCAGAAGTCAAGCCTATCCAGAAACAAATGGGTAATTTCTTTATTAATCCAAGGAAAAAAAAAGGATGCAAAATGCATAAAAAACCTCTTCATCAATATGATCTATTTATGTGATTACCTACTTAAACCTCGAGCACATACATTGGTATGCTTTTAATCAGATTTTAAGTAGCATATCATATTCTGAGGATTTTTTTTGTCTTTCAAGATTTTTCTCAAACAATTTACAGACACCTACATAAACCTTGTGGTATGAACCCTTTACATCCTTACTAGCTTTTTTTTTACCATCAATTGTTTAAGTTGATATAATATTATAATCGAACAATGTTTTATTTAAACCGGCTTTGTATCTTTCACTGTTATTTACCGTTAAATAACAATGATTGAGCTTCTTCTGTTATATGGTTCATTGTGCAGCAATGGTTCGTAATGAAATCCAGGATGAAACTGATAGACTGACAGGAAGGAGCAAACAAATTTCCCCTGTTCCCATACATCTTAGTATTTACTCTCCAAAAGGTGAGTTTTTTTTTTTTTGAATGATGCTTCCTGCTAATAGCTGAATTACATATTAAGAATTGTATCTGTGAACGTATGTGCATACTAACAGTAAATAAGTTTGCATGCCTAAACATGGGATGGCAGTTTGTGAATGACCATCTGATGCATTTTGTTTTTTGGATGCTCTACTAAGAAGTTGAGAATTATGATATTTAATATTGTACCGTATCGTTTTGTTTTTTTTTGCTCATCTTCAAGAGGGTGAGAGAGATCATATGGAAGAGAGAAATTGAGAACCCTTGCCTTTATGGGGTGTAACAATGTTTATTTATCTGGAAGTTTTATTATATTAGAGTTGCAATACGGGTGCATTGTGGCTTCTAGAAACAGGATAACTTTGGCGGGTTAAAGTGGATTTTGTTTATTATCCAAACAAATTGATTAGCTTACTCAACTGGTTTTTGCCTAAAAGCATCTTCCCAACAAAGTTGAACAAAGTAAAGTATTCTTAAATCCTCCCACTTATCTACTGTGAGCACTATGAATCTTTCCGTTTTTGTATAAATTATTGTTCTAGACTCTGTTTCTTTAGTAATTTTTTTTATTCCATATTGAATCGAGGAACAACATTTTATTCATTTCATCCTGTCTTGTTCATTGTGATATTTTCTTTGTTTTCGTTAGGCGGCATCTCATTATTTTCTCCATTTTGCAGTTGTCAATTTAACCCTGATCGATTTACCTGGTTTAACAAAAGTTGCCGTTGGTAAGTCTTACACCTATGTTGCTTGTTTTGAATGAACTTGTAAAGTGTGTCAAACTTTTTCTGTCTGTGGGACCAATCATGTAATTTTCTCTTTGAAGAGGGGCAACCTGATAGTATTGTTCAAGATATTGAAGAAATGGTGCGATCTTATATCGAGAAGGTAAATCATCATTTTTACCCTTTTTCATTAAGCACATGATTATCATTTACTCCAATCAGTAATATCTTTAATATGGTACATGTTTCATTGTAAAATAAACATTATGCAGGTGGAGCATCCATTTAAATCTATTTTCGTTTGTGCGATTTAAATATTTTATTTTCCCTCTTTTTCTTTCCTTCCCTCCCTTCGTCACCTCCTCCTGTTTTCCATGCCATCAGTAAGAATTCAACCGTGAAGAAAATTAATAGATATTCATGGTTCGTGTAGCCCAATTGCATTATTTTAGCAGTTTCACCAGCCAATCAAGACATAGCAACTTCTGATGCTGTCAAACTTGCAAGGGAAGTTGACCCAGCAGGTATACCTGTCTTAAAGTTTTCATGACCCTTAACTCATTTACATTTTTGTTTATTTTTTTTAATGTACTTCTCCTAATGGCTTGTCCAGGTGAACGGACCTTTGGGGTGTTGACAAAGTTGGATTTGATGGATAAAGGAACTAATGCATTGGATGTATGTTATCTGTCCACTTTCTGTGTGTGTGTTTGTGTCTGGTTCTATATTTTCTTTTTCAAAGGAGAGACATGATGTGCTGCTGTTCTGTTTTCATAGGTTCTCGAAGGAAGAGCTTATCGGCTGCAACAGCCTTGGGTTGGAATTGTGAATCGTTCTCAAGCTGACATCAATAAAAACGTAGATATGATTGTTGCAAGACGTAAAGAGCGTGAGTACTTTGCTTCTAGTCCTGACTATGGACACCTTGCTAGCAAAATGGGTTCGGAGTACCTTGCAAAGCTTCTCTCAAAGGTATTGCTTGGGATGCCTGAAATCATTTTTTTTTTACTTATGATTCCAGTGTCACTATGATGAGTGTGAGCTTTGTTTTCAGCATTTGGAGTTTGTAATCAGGGCTCGTATCCCAAGCATCATATCCTTAATAAATAAAAATATTGATGAACTAGAATCAGAGATGGACCATCTTGGTAGACCAATTGCAGTTGACGCCGGGGTGAGTGGTTTTTGCTTTAGTTACTCTACTTAATGTGAGACTACAAGGCTGTGTTTGGTTTTGGACAATGTTTCCTGTTCTCATGTGTTATAAAATATTTTGGATAGTAGGGAAAAGCATGAAAATACGTGAGTCATCTCTTTTTGCATTTTCATTTTCCAGAAAACATGAAAACAATTTTTTTTTTTTTGTTTTCTAGAAAACTCCCATTTTCATTTTCTAAAAAATGATTTCCATTTGCTGAATTCAATACATTTTTAGAAAATGAAAATAGAAAACATTTTTCAAAACTAAACACAACCAAAAGAAGAGTGACGTTTTTGTTGCTCTAATCATTGCGAGACCATTGTTTTCTCTCTCTTAAAGATCATGCCATTTTTCAGGCACAATTGTATTCTATCTTGGAACTTTGCAGAGCATTTGATCGAATATTCAAGGAACATTTGGATGGAGGGTAAGCAGGGTTCTCATCTCTAGAATTAGGATGGTCTTATTAAATGATACAACCAGCACTGAAGGCTCCCTTGCATGGGCTGGCAAAGAGATAATTTATTTGTGCATATGTCATTTATCAAAGTTCTGGTTCAGTTGATAGAAAGTAAATTGATGGAAAGGAAGAGGAAGGAAAAAACGGGAATGAAAAGGAAAGAAAAATTAGAATATGTTTGGTTCATGATGGCCAAAAAAGTACTTTAATATTGTTGGAATCTGCATCCCACATCGGACTTGTGGTCCGGTGTGGTCTTAATTATTTGTTATAAAATAACCCCAATGGTTCTTTTAGAGAGCACACCTTGGGGGTTCGGTTTCTCTTATTTTATCATTTTACATGGTATTAGAGGGAACCTAATCTCGAACCCTCCCTCTCGTTTTATTTCTTTTTTGTCCCGTCAGCCTCTAGGGTTTCTCCCGGTTGGGGGGCGGCGGTCTCCATGGCCAGCAAGCCATAGGTTTCTCCCGCCGTCCCCCCTGCCGGTTATCCCTCCCATCCGGCAGAATCCCCCCTCCGGGCTCGTATACCAGGCAGCGCTCTCCCTGCTCGGCCAGGCCGCCTCCCTCCCGTGGCGTTCCTCCTTTGGCGTTCCTCCGCTCCCGACCCAGGCGCGGTCCTCCCGGCGACGGGCTTCCTTCCTCGACGTCTCCTCCCCGCTGCGCGTGCCGGCCCCGTCATCCCGCGACTCCCGTCGGATCGCCCTGTCATCCCACGCGGCTCCCAGCGGATCGGCTCCCGTCATCCCGCACGGCTCCCGCTGCGGATCCCTCCCGCCGGTCCTCCTCCCTGCGCGCGACGCTCCACGACGACTCCTCTTCCAGCCCGCCTCCTGCGCGTGACTCCTGCCCCGCATCTCTCCTCGTCCGGCACCCTCGTCCAGGCGACCTCCTCCGGCGGCTTCCGCCTCTGCTCGCGCGACGGCCTCCCTCTCCAGGTGACCCCCTGCGCTTGCCTCAAATCGCTGCGCCTCCTGCGGCTTCGCTCCGCCCTGCGACGTCCAACGGCTCCCGTCTCTCCCGCGGCTCTTCCCCCATGCCGGCATCGTTCCAGCAGCCGGCCTCTACCCCTGCCGGTCCCTCCAGCAGCCGGCCTCCGGTTATGCTCGGCTCCCCCCCTCCAGTGCGCTGCTCTGCAAGGCAGCCCTCCCTCCGGCCGGTTTCATCTGTTCCAGTCCGGCGAATCTCATCGTTCGGCACTTCCTCCGCTGAATCGCTGCTCCCTCCATGCCGGCCACCACCTGCGGAATCCCCGCCTTCTGTCGCCGGCATCTCCCGACGACTCCCGACAGCAATCTCCCATGTCTGCCGGCACACCTTCACGCTTCATCCACCTTGGCGCAACACCTTGAGGGCTCCTTTAGAGAGCACACATTGGGGGTTCGGTTTCTCCTTGTAGAATGCCGCCGAGGCGCGCGGGTGATGCCGTCGGGAGCAGCGGGAGGCCGCCGGGAGCAGCGGGAGGCCGCCGGCGGGGCGCGCGGGTGAAGGCGGCGGGAGCAGCGGGAGGCCGCCGGGTCGCGCGGGTGAGGCCGGCGGGAGCCGCGGGAAACCGCGGGGAGGGAGCGCCGTCGGGGAGAAGCGGGGCTCGCGGGTGATGCCGCCGGAAGGGAGCGCGCAGGGCAGCCGGGAAGATGGAGCGCGGTGCGACGGGAGGGCCGGAGAGGAGAGGAGCGCCGGGAGGGAGGGCCTGCCGGGAAAGGTTAGGGCAGGCGGGAGAGAGGCGGGGCCGGGAGAACGCCGGGAAGCCGCAAGGGAGGGAGGGTTCGGGATAAAAATCCCTCTGATACCATGTAGAATGGAGAAACCCACTTCCCTTCAAGGTGAGGTGGGGCTATTCTTTTATAGAATGGAAAAACGGAATGTACAAGGGAGTATTCCGATGTGGGACTCGGAAATACCCATAATAATACAAAAGAGGGTTTAACACTCCTATTTTATCATTTTACAAATATAATTAAAATAAACACCCGTAAAGGTTGTCCAAACAAGGACGCCAATATTGAATAGATAACATCAAGGCCATCCTCTCCCGTTTGTAATCAGATTTCCGCTGAAACGTAGCTGACATAGCTTTACTAAAATATGCTATAGGTCGAAGTTCTTGCATAAGTATGGCACCAATTCCTGACCCCAAAGTGTCACATTCGACGTCAAAAATTTGGGTGAAATTTTGTAGAGACAAAACAGGGGTCTGGAGTGATTTTCTGTAAGTGAATCAAAAACTGTTTGAGCAGCTTCACCCCATAAAAAACTATCCTTTGTTAATTCATTTAAGGGCCGCGCTACCTTGCTATAATCCTGGATGAACTTTCGATACTATCCTGTTAAGCCCAGATAGCCTTGTACACCCTTAACATTTCGAGTAGGCCAGTCAAGCACAACTTTGATTTTAGTGGGATTCCTAGAAACTCCTTTTCCAGGCTTGGAATGTTGATGGGCCATTGGTAAACTCAAATGGCATTACATGAACTCATAATGCCCATTGTGTGTGGGAAAAACAGTTTTCTCAACATCAGCTTCCATAATTTTGATTTGGTGATATCCGGATTTGAGGTCCAGCTTTGTAAAGACTTGAGAACCATGCAGTTCATCTAATAGTTCCCCCGCGGCCTCTGGTGTAGGGAGTTTATCTGAAACCGTTACCTTGTTCAGAGCTCTATAGTTCTCGCACATTTTCCATGAGGAATCTCTATTTTTTACTAAAATAATCGGGCTAGAGTAAGTGCTGGTACTGGAACGGATGACCCCATTCTGCAACAGTTTGGGAACTTGCTTTTGTATCTCATCCTTGTGATAATGCGGGCAGCGGTATGCTCGAACAGAAATTGGTCCCTGTCCAGGACATAAGAGTAATGGCATGGTTATTGCTCCTATTCGGGGGCAGGCCCTTAGGTTCAAGAAAAACAGGTGAAAACAGGTCCAAAACCTGCTGTATATCTGTTGATTGGGTTGAAAAATGAGATTAATTGCTGCGTGTGGTTCAACATCCCAGCACTTCTCCGAAGCTCAATTATCCTGTTAGCCACATGAAATCTGATGCACATCTTGTCAAAATTAGTTATAATTTCTCCGACCCTCCGTTGGTGATGGGGTGGTAAGGGTTTGGGGGGGGCAGGTTGCGGGGTCAAGTCCCCGGGCTTACAATTTAATGTAATTTTCTTCCTTGCGTCGTTTGCCGCTTTCGCGGTTGTACCCAGTTTTTTTTTAGTTATAATTTCTCCGAGAGTCTGCAACCAAAGTACCCCTAAAATCACATCAAGGCCTCCCATCTCTAGAACCCAAGCATCAATCCGGCAACTAAAATCAGCGTTGGAGATATAAAATTGTAGGTTGCTCCAGTGTCTATCGGTCACATTACCAGGATGTGATTAAGAGTCCCAAATAATTTCATAGTTTGAGGTTCCTTGCCTGAATGCCCAAAGATATTTTTCAACTCTATAAATCCAGTTGAATTAATTGCTGTACATTCTCCTTCCTCTGGGGCATCATCAAACTCCTCCACCTCGCGTGTTTCACTTTTGTCTTCCAACGATTCATCTTCCCCTAGCACCATAACTCCTAGTTTAGGATTTGGACACTTGTGTAGTGGGCCAAACTGTTGGCCACACCGGAAATAGAGTCCCTTGCGCTGCCTTTCTTACCATTCGTGCGCGGTGAGATTATGTACTCCCCATCTGCCGCTCCTATCACCATCCATGGGTGGCTTCCCATTGCTTACCATGACCTTGCTCATGGGCGAGCTTCGGTCGCACCGGCAGTGCCGACAGTGGTGGAGAGTGGACTAGCCCTGAATTGAATTGAAAGCCTGTCCCATGGTGGTAGCCGAAACCATTATTGGGTTTCGGCGTCGCCTTTGCAAAACCTTGATGCCATGAGCTACTCGCATCACCTCTAGCCGGGCTTGGAGATTGTGGACCCTAACCTAGTCTCTTATTTCTGACTTAAGCCCATTCAAAAACAGGCCCACATAGTGCTGCTCCGACTGTCCTGGAAGAAGAGCCGACTGAGCTTCAAATTCAGTAATGAAGTCCGCCAACGTTTCCATTCTGCAATTCCATACTGCAGAATCGTGCCGACAACTCTCCACGAAATTGGTCCCAAACCAGAATACTTCTATTGATTGAACGTAACAATCAGTATTTTCCAGAAGAGCAATTACATGTATAAATGGAATGCAGGTTTACAGTTCTCGCTAGAAGAGAAATACAGAAGAAGAGAAAGAGAAGAAGACTCTCTTGGTATGATAGGAGATTTTACTTTAAGAGAAGGAGAACAACAAGAATTGCATTTTCATAGAAGTTTTCCAAAGGAATCACAAGAAGAAATGACAATCTAACCTCCTGAGAGAAGCAACACTTTCTCTCCAGGCCCTGGTCCGCGCCAGAAACTCCAACAGAAAAACCGTCCCCCTCGAACTGGACCCCCTTCCCCTATTTATAACCGACTAACAGCTAAAGCAGAGGCTATTTACTAATCTGCCCCTGCCCAGACTAAACACCCTACACTTGACAGGAACTATTTACAAGTCTACCCCTCACAACATACCACTCCTTACTTACCGAGCCGACCTCTCGTAAGTAAACCGAACAGGAGGTCTCTTCCGAACAGCTTCGCCCCCAACTCTAACATTTCCTCCCTGTAAACTCACCTTGTCCTCAAGGTGGCAATGAGGAAACTGAATCTTCAGCAGTTTGGCATCCTCCCAAGTAGCTTCCTCCACCGATCTCCCACGCTATTGTACCAACCAGAGCTGTGTAGAACCCTGCTTTTTTATTGCCAGAATATTCTCAGGAATTTCTTCTTGGGTTAGAAATTCCTCTGGTAAAGCCTCTGCTGCCTGGTGCTCCCCTACAACAGCTTTCAGCTTGAGATACATGAAACACTGGATGCACTTTGCTTGTCTCCGGAAGCTTTAACTCATAAGCCACATCCCCTATTCTCTTGGTGATCTCGAACGGACCAAAGTACCGTGCAACTAATTTTCCTTTCATTTTGTTTTTTCCCCTTGAAACGTTTGGTCTCAGCTTCACCCAAACTACCTACTTCAAAAGTCACATCTCGTCGGTGGCGATTTGCAAACTTTATCATTAACTGTTGAGTACGATGTAAGTTACCCCGTAGTTGCTTCAAGGCTTCATCCCTTCTAAAGCATTTGCTACGATTTCAACTGCTGCTTCCCCTTTAGAATACTGAATTATCAATGGAGGTTTCCTCCCATAAACTGCTTCAAAAGGAGTCTGCCCAATTGAAATATGGTAAGGGGTATTAAAACTGTATTCTTCCCACGATAACCAGGATACCCAGCGTCTTGGCTGATCAGCCGTGAAGCATCTCAAGTATATCTCCAAACACCTGTTGACTACTTCTGTTTGCCCATCACTTTGAAGATGATAGGATGAACTCATCTTCAAAGCGGTTCCTTGCAACTTAAATAATTCTTGCCAAAATAAGCTCGTAAATAGGGGATGTCGATCACTTACTATTGCTGTTGGAATGCCATGTAATCGCACTACTTCTTTCATAAAAACTTCTGCCACCATTTTGGCTGTATAGGGATGTTTAAGAGGGATAAAATGAGTATATTTGCTCAATCTGTCGACAACAACCAGCACCACTTCAAATCCCTGAGACTTTGGAATTGGTAACGGTTGAAGTAAATCGGCTGGACTTAAAGCCTCATATTTATTTTTCTGACAAGTCTCACATTCCCGAACATACTGCTGTATAGTTTTAGTCATTCCGAACCAATATACCCCATTCACCATTCTTTTGTAAGTCTTTAGATACCCCAAATGTCCTCCTTCCGGTGACGAATGAAAAATTTGCATTAACTTGGGTATTAAAGTGGATTTTCGGGATATTACCAATCTGTTTTTGTAGAATAACAGCCCCTCTCTGAAAGAATATCCCGGCTTGCTACAGTCTCCTTGTTGTAATTCATTTATACTCTTTTGCACTTCTTTATCCTGCTTCAATTCTGCCCGAACTGTATGTATTTCCTCCCAACATGGTCCAGAGACTGCTAACTGACAATATTCTCCTTCTGGCAGTGAATCAGCCGCATTATGCATTTTCCCTGGTCGATATATGATCTCAAAATTGTATCCCATCAGTTTGGCTTGCCAACACTGCTGGTTTGCTGTCATCACTCTTTGGCTTAGCATGTGCTTCAAACTACGATGATCGGTTATCACCTTGAATGGTCTTCCCAACAAATATTGTCTCCAATGTTGAATGGATAAGACCATCGCCATTAATTCTTTGTCGTAGATTGATTTAACCAAATTGTTTTCGGATAATGCTTTGCTGAAATAGGCTAGAGGTCGGCCTTCTTGAACCAGTATTGCTCCTATCCCCAGCCCTGATGCGTCGCATTCAACAACAAATTCTTTGGAAAAATCTGGCAGTCCAAGGGTCGGTGCAGTTGTCAAATGTTAAAACCTTTTTTTTTTATTATTTTGGGTATTACCGAGTCCCACATCGGAATACTCCCATGTGTATTCCGTTTTCTTAATCTATAAAAGAAGGCCTCTACCCCACCTAGAAGGTAAGGGGTTTTCTCAACCTACATGGTATCAGAGGGAACTTAATCCCGACTCTTCCTCCCAGCGGCTTCCCGGCACAGTCCGGCCCCGCCTCCTCGGTGCATTTTTGCACCCTCCTTCCCCGGCGCCTCCTGCCTGGTGTGGCTCCCCGGTGCGCCTTCCCTCCCAGCGCCCGCTCCTCCTGCGCGCGATCCCTCCCCGTCGCGGCTCCTCCTGTGCGCTCGGCTCCTCCCGACGGCGACCCTCCCGTCGCCCCGTTGCGCCTCCACCTGAGCGCGACCCTCCGTCGCGGCTCCGTCCGGCTCCCGCATGACCTCCCGGCTATTTTCGGCGACCTGGCTCCCGCATCCCATCCCGGCGGCCCTCCTCTGCTCGCAACACCCCCGGCGGCCTCCTCTGCGCGCGACTTCAGACCAGCCGCGACTCCCTCCAGGCGGACCAGTCCAGGCGAACCGGTCCACGCGAACCGGCCCCGGCTGCTCCCTCCAGACGGACCGGCTTCGTCCAGGCAACCCGGGTTCCTCCCGATTCTTCCTACGCCCGACGTGCTCAGCTTCCCGGCCGTCCTCCCGGTTCTGTCCGGCGCACCTCCGCTGCAGCCAGCCTTCCAGCTGGCCTCTTCGCCCGCCTCTCGTCGCGGCTCCCCCCCTATGGCGCCCTGCCAGCCCTCTGCGCGGCTTCCCTCGGCGTTACCCCAGCTGCCACCGCGGACCATCCCGCCTGCGCGTCTCCCCGTCGAGCGCAGCGCCCGGCTGCCCGCTCCGCCCGTGTCTCCCCGTCGCGGCACCTCCGGCAGTTCTGCCGCGACCTCCGACCAGCGCCGGAGCTCCCTGGCGTTCCAGCTCGAAGCTGCTCCGCAGAGTTTTCCTTAGGCCGGCGCTCTCCTTCGGTCGTACTAGCACCCAGCTTGCCTACAGCCACCGGCAGCAGATCCAGGCCGGCCGCTCACCTCGCGGCGCCTCCGGTCGTCCTCCCGCTCGACGACCCTCCTAGCCCCGCCTCTGTCCAGGCGCGACTCCCTCCAGGCAACTGCGGCCCTCAGTCCGGTTATTCATCTCTTTGGTGGCGCATCATCGTTGACATCTTCATCAGTTGGATGTCAAAAATGCCTTCCTCCATGACTTTCTTGAGGAAGAAGTTTATTTGCAGCAGCCACCAGGCTTTTGTGCCTCCGACGCCGAGTCTCAAGTCTGTCGACTCTGCTGCTCTCTGTACGGCCTCAAGCAATCTTCTCGTGCTTGGTTCGGCCGCTTCAGCACTGTCGTCACTGATTTTGGCCTCTCTCGAAGTATGAAGGATCACACTATTTTTTACAGAACGACTCCTGCTGGCTGTATTCTATTGGTTGTTTATGTGGATGATATCATTATCACTGACAGCGACTCTGCTGGTGTCACTCACCTCAAGCAGCATCTTCACCAGCACTTCCACACTAAGGATCTCGGACCTCTCATATACTTTCTGGGCATCGAGGTGTCCTATTCTTTGGACACCATCTCACTCTGCCAACGGAAGTATGCGTTGGATATTCTGCAGGATGCTGGGCTGACACAGGCCACTGCTGTTGACACCCCTCTGGAGCTTGGGGAACGATCACTTTATGCCTCCTCAGAACCATATTCACATCCTGAGCGGTACCGTCGGTTGGTGGGTAAACTCAATTATCTCACCATGACTCGTCCCGACATTAGTTGCGCTGTTGGCAAAGTGAGCCAATTTATGGAACATCCGACCACCTCTCATTGGGATGCTGTCCTCCGCATTGCCAAATACATCAAGCGCGATCCTGCCCGTGGTCTTCGCTACTCACAACATCCTCATATGAACATTGAGGCGTTCTGTGATGCTGATTATGCTGGTTGCCTTGCCACTCGGCGATCTACCTCTGGGTTTGCCGTTTTCTTAGCCGGTAACCTAATCTCCTAGCGTAGCAAGAAACAGACTGTTGTGTTCAGATCCAGTGCGGAATCTGAGTACCGAGCCATGACAATCGTCACTACGGAGATCCTATGGCTTCAACAACTCCTCCAGGAGCTTGACTTTCCTCCTCCCACATCTGCTCACATCTGGTGTGACAATCAGGCAGCTACCAAGATTGCTTCAAATCCCGTCTTCCATGAACGCACGAAGTATATTGAGGTGGACTGTCACTTTCTTCAACACCATCTGGAGCACAATCATGTCAGATTTAGCCACATCCCGACGGTGGACCAGCTCGCTGACATCTTCACCAAAGGCGTCCCAGGGGCCCGCCTCTCCTCGATCAGTTCCAAGCTGGGCATCCATAGCATCTTCGGCCCAGCTTGAGGGGGAGTTTATCTGGTCTTGTATGGTGTCACCTTGTTTTTTCTTTGTGGGAGTCTTTTGTCCAAGCTGGGCATGTCCAGCTTGAGGGGGAGTGTTAAAACCTTTTTTTTTATTATTTTGGGTATTACTGAGTCCCACATCGGAATACTCCCATGTGTATTCCGTTTTCTCAATCTATAAAAGAAGGCCTCTACCCCACCTAGAAGGTAAGGGGGTTTTTCAACCTACATCAAACATCTTTTAAGCTCTTCAAAAGCCTCTTGTGCCTCTTCATTCCACTTAAATTCCACCTTTTTAGTTAATGCCGTTAATGGCCTAGCAATTTTCCCATAATCTTTTATAAACTTTCGATAATATCCGGTCAACCCGAGGAATCCTCTTTGTATTTTTTGGTTCCCGCCATCCCTTTACTGCTTCCAACTTCTTTGGATCCATGGACACTCCATCCACTGAAATTATGTGTCCCAAATACTCTATCTCTCGCTTGCCAAAAGTACACTTTTTCCCATTGATATGAAGGAAACAGTTATTCATTGTTTGTAGCAGCTGCTGCAACTTTTCTAAATGTTCTTCCCACGAGGTGCTATAGAGTAATATGTCATCAAAAAACACCAAAACTCTCTTCCTCAACATTTTTAGGAATGTGTTATTCATCGTGGCTTGAAAAGTAACAGGCGCATTATCAAACCAAATGGCATGACTACATACTCATAATGGCCTTCATGAGTTTTAAATGCTGTTTTCCCAATATCTTTATCCCTTATCCGTACTTGGTGGAATCCCGACTTAAGATCCAAATTGGTAAAATATGTTGCTCCATGCAATTCATCCATAAGCTCCTCAATCACCGGAATCGGGTACCTATCCGGAACTGTTATACTGTTTAAAGCCTGATAATCTATGCACATTCGCCATCCCCCATCTTTCTTTCTAACCATAATTATTGGGCTTGAATAAGGGCTTCGACTTGGTTTGATGAACCCAATTTCCAGTAGTTCCTGAACCTGAGTTTCTATTTCATTCTTTATGTGATATCCATGTTTATATGGCCTGATATTCATTGGTTCCGACCCAACCTTAAGCTTAATTGCATGATCAGTTTTTCTACTAGGTGGCAATCTCCTTGGTGAATCAAACACTGCTTCGCTTACCAGAATTCTCTGTAACTCTTGTTGTTGTTTTCTGTCCAGCTGCGAGTTGTCTTCTTTTCCTCCCTCAGATTCTGTCCACTGTAACCCCTGCATCCGCCTCTTGCCTTTTTCCAGATTGTTATTGGTGAATTCTCCTTACCTCAATGTGAGGTGGAGACATTCTTTTATAGATGAGTAAAACTAATTACAAGGAGGGTAAGTCCGATGTGGGACTCAGAAATACCCATTAAACTGAAATGGGGTCCAACACTCCCCCTCAAGCTGGACATGCCCAGATTGGATTGAGTCCCACAAAGAAAAAAGAAGACAAGACACAAAGACCATCTCAGACTCCCCCTCAAGCTGGGCCATGGAGGCTGTGAATACCCAGCCTGGTAGTGAAAGAGTCAAGGCGAGCACCTGGGAGGCCTTTGGTGAAGAGGTCAGCAAGCTGATCCGCCGTCGGAATATGACCAAAGTTGATATGGTTTTGTTCGAGATGGTGGCGAAAAAAGTGGCAGTCCACATCGATATGTTTCGTCCGTTCATGGAAGACGGGATTGGAGGCAATCTTTGTGGCTGCCTGATTGTCACACCAGATATGAGCAGAAGTCTGTGCCGGGAAGCCGAGCTCTTGGAGGAGGTGACAGAGACAGAGGATTTCAGTGGTGACCGTGGCCATGGCGCGATATTCGGCCTCGGTACTCGATCTGGAGATGACAGTCTGCTTCTTGCTGCGCCAGGAGATTAGGTTACCGGCGAAGAAAACGGCGAATCCCGAAGTAGACTTGCGGGTAGCGAGGCAACCGGCATAGTCCGCATCACAGACGACCTCAACATCAAAATGAGCATGATGTGAGTACCGAAGGCCACGTGCGAGGTCTTTATTGATGTATTTGGCAATGCGGAGGACAACATCCCACTAAGATCTGGTTGGATGCTCCATGAACTGATTCCCAGACTCAAGTGGAGTGTCTACTGCAGTCGCTGTGCTCAAACCTGCATCCTGCAAGATATCAAGAGCATATTTGCATTGGCAGAGAGAGATAGTGTCCTCAGAACGGGAGACCTCGATGCCAAGGAAGTAGGTGAGGGGACTCAAATTTTTGGTGTGAAAGTGGTGGTGGAGGTGCGCCTTGAGGTTGGCGATTCCAGTGGAGTCGCTCCCTGTGATGATGATATCATCAACATAGACCACGAGCAAGATACAGCCATGCGTCGTCGTACGGAAGAAGACGGTGTGATCTTTTATACTGCGAGAGAGGCCAAAGGCTGTGACGACTGTGCTGAAGCGGCCGAACCAAGCCTGAGGAGACTGTTTGAGGCCATAAAGGGAGCGACGAAGGCGGCAGACATGGGAGTCGGCACCAGATGCAAAAAAGCCAGGGGGCTGCTGCAGGTAGACCTCTTCGTCAAGAAAGCCATGGAAAACGACATTCTTGACATCCAGTTGATGAAGCGGCCAGTGATGATGAACAACCAGAAAGATGAACAGGCGGACAGATGCCATCTTGGCTACCGGAGAGAAGGTCTCAAAGTAATCGATGCCATATGTCTGAGCAAAGCCCTTCGCCACAAACCGGGCTTTGAGGTGACAAAGAGAGCCATCGGGATTGAGACGGATTGTATATATCCATTTGCAGCCGACCGCCTGTTTGCCCGCAGGGAGGGGGACCAGATCCCATGTATGATTGTCCTCCAGAGCCTGCAGTTCATCTTGCATAGCCTGTAGCCACCCCGGGTGTGACTTGGCGTCGCCAACCGTGCGGGGAATAGAGATCGCCTCCAGTGCTGACAAACCTTTGTAAGAAGATGTAAATAAAGGAGTAGTCTGACACGATCGAGTATCTTTCCGGAGTGCAATTGGTAAGTCCTCGGGTGTTGTGACAGGAGCATCTGACGAAGTGGGAACAATGTTGTCCTCGGCCTGGATGGGGGTACAGTTGATGGACGACGAGAGTAGACCTGTTCAAAGGGATGACACCAGAGGCTGGTGAAACAGGAGAGGAAGGCAGTCATTGATGGTAGTGTCTGGATGAGGAGAGGGTGGAGTGAAAGAAGAGCTCTCGACAAACGATACATCGACAGAGGTGATGTAGCGGCATAAGTCTGGAGAGAAGCACCGGTAGCCACGCTGAGTGCGGGAATAGCCGAGAAAAATACACCTGAGGGATTTGGGAGAAAGTTTTGAGAGATTGAGGCGAGTGTCCCGGACATAGCAGAGACATCTGAAGACACGGAGTGGAAGGGAGTGAGGCGGAACAGAGGGGAACAAAGTATGAAAAGGAGTCTCTCCCTGAAGGATGGAGGAAGGAAGACGATTGAGTAGGTATGTGGCAGTGAGGATGGCATCCCCCCAGAAGTGTAGAGGCACCTGGCGGTGGAAGTGGATGACACGAGCAGTTTCCAGAATATGCCGGTGTTTTCGCTCGGCCACTCCATTTTGCTGAGGGGTATCAGGACAGGAGGTCTGATGTATGATGCCGTGTGCCCGTACAAACTGCTGAAAGGGAGTGGATAGATATTTCCGCCCATTGTCGGAGCGCAGACATTTTACAGAGATAGAAAACTGTATCCAGATCTTATGGTAAAAGGTCTGAAAGGTGGAGAAAACTTCCGTCCGATCTCGAAGAAGGTAAAGCCATGTCATACGTGAAAAATCATCAATGAAAGAGATGTAATATTTATACCCGGATTGACTCGAGGTGACACAGGGACCCATACATCGGAATGAACCAAATCAAAGGGTTTGGCGGCACCTGGCGGTGGAAGTGGAGGGCACGAGCAGTTTCCAGAATACGCCGGTGTTTTCGCTCGGCCACTCCATTTTGCTGAGGGGTATCAGGACAGGAGGTCTGATGTATGATGCCGTGTGCCCGTACAAACTGCTGAAAGGGAGTGGATAGATATTTCCGCCCATTGTCGGAGCGCAGACATTTTACAGAGATAGAAAACTGTGTCCAGATCTCATGGTAAAAGGTCTGAAAGGTGGAGAAAACTTCCGTCCGATCTCAAAGAAGGTAAAACCATGTCATACGGGAAAAATCATCAATAAAAGAGATGTAATATTTATACCCGGATTGACTCGAGGTGACACAGGGACCCCATACATCGGAATGAACCAAATCAAAGGGTTTGGCGGCCTGTGTGTCAAGTCGAGGATAATATGATGTGCGATGGTGTTTCGCAAAGGTACATGACTCACAATGAAAAGATAAATGTGGACTAATATCTGGATAGAGTTGATGAAGAGCGGAGGCGGAGGGGTGGCCTAACCGAGAATGGAGGTCCACGGCACGAGCAGAGACAGACGTGCAGGCGATGGGTGTCAGACCATTGAACATGTACACCCAATCTCGAAGCTGGGCTCTACCAAGTTCCTGGTTCGTCGTCCGCTCCTGAAACACAACAAAAGACGAGGTAAAGATAGCATTACAATTGAGATTCTTGGTCAGTTTGTTTATGGAAAGCAGGTGAAAAGGACTGCGTGGTACATGAGCCACCGAGGATAGGTGAAGGGATGAGGTGAGTGAGCATGTACCAAAACCGGCAATGGGGAGAGTGGAACCATCAACAACAGTGATGGCTGAGGAACCAATATAGGGACGGTAGTTGGAGAGTATACTTGCATCCCCGGTAAGATGGTCAGACGCACCTGAGTCAAGCATCCAGGCAGGTGAACGATGACTGACATAAGCAGTGGGCCCACCGGAGTGGGCAAGAGATGCCGATGAAGAGCCCGGCAGGGAGGTGGTCCGATGATCGTGAATCAGCTGGATCTCAGCCATGGAGAGATCCAAAGATGATGGAAGAGCAGCAGTAGGCGGGGATGCATCTCGGATTGCAGTCTGACCCTGTTGTGGATGCGAAGCGGGACGACCATGAAGTACCCAACAACGGTCAATCAGGTGGCCGAGCTTGCCACAGTGCTGGCAGAGGGGGCGAGGTCGGCTCTCTCCACGGCCACGTCCACGAGTGCCGGTAGGGCGGCCACTGCCACGACCCAGGAGAGCTGTGTGATCAGGGCTAGGGATAGGTGGGGTAAGAGCCCGATGAGCCTTTCCCAGACGATGATAGACCAGAGGTATATCCACCGTAGAAGGGCTGGTAAGCATCTCTGTGGCCGTCGTGGCATAGTCAGGGGCGAGGCCATTGAGGAGATTAAAAATGCAGAGTTGGTCCCGTTGAGTCTGTGCGTCCGCCGGAGTTTGAGGAACGGGTTAGAGCTCTTGCAGTTCGTCGCAGAGACCTTTCTATTCTAAGAAATATGCCAGAAAGGTCCTATCCTGCTGTCGGATGTTTGACAGACGCTGCAGAATGTCGGAGACCCGAGCCAAGTTGTAGGTCTCGGAATACATGACAGTCAACGAATCCCATAGTTCTTTGACAGTATTGGCAGTCCGAGTAACATCCTTTATCGATCGATCCATGGAGTTGACCAGTAAAGCGAATATTTTGCTATCTGCAAGTTGCCAAGATTGGAATTCGGTGTCATCCATGGCGGGTGGAGGCTTCTCAAGATGAGAATGAAGGTTCATGCCGCGCAGGGACATCAAGACCGTCTTCCGCCAGACGGAGAAATTGGTGGCGTCCAGCCGGTCATCGACGAGCCGGGAGGAGGCGGTGATTAGGGAAGGCAGAACCGAGGACGCGTCCATGGAGGGCGACGAGAGGCGCGGGTGGCGCGGTCATCGGGAACAGCTGGAATGTCAGCCGGGACTGGCGCTGGGTTGCCGGAAGCCGCGCGCTGGAAACGGCGACGACGGGCGGCGTGGTCTGAAGGATTGCGCAAGAGAGGCGCGCCGGGGACGAGTGCACCGGGAGTCTTCAGATGAAGCAGCCGGAGCAGGGCCGATCATGCCGGGAAGCCGGTAGAGCTTGATGGACTGCGCAGGAGAGGCGGAAGCGCTGCTGGCAGCGCGCACAGGCAGGAGAAGCCCGCGAGTCGTCGGGTGCAGGGCGCCGGGACGGAAGGCGGGGCAGGCGCTGGGCGAGCGCGCGCCGCGACGGTGGGCGGGGCTGGTGTTGACGGGGCCGGTGCTTGCAACCGGGAGGAGACGTCGGGAGAGGGTGCCGGGAGCCGCGACTGGGAGTCGCGGCTGGAGGAGCGGGGCGCCGGGGAACCGCCTGAGGGAGATGGGTTCGCCGGGAGGAGGCGCCGGGCCGACGGGAGAGGCGGAGCAGTTGCAGGAGAGGCGGAACGACCACCCGTATCGTTCGCCTGGAGAAGCGGGCGCTGTTGCTGGCTGTTGCGGGAGCCGGAACAGACGCCGGGGAAGGCGGGTGCCGTTGAGGAGTGCGGTGCGTAGCGAGAGATGCGCGGGATATCGGGGCCGACGCGCGCAGGAGGGAGGAGTCGTCGGGCCGGCGGGAGGAGTCGCCGGGAGCCGCGCCTGAAGCCGGGGGCCGGGAGTCTCGCCGGGAGCCGGGGCTGGCGCTGGGTGAAGGCGCCGGGAGGGGATCCGCGCCTGGAGCCAGGGGCCGGGAGTCTCGCCGGGAGCTGGGGGCCGGTGGGCGAGGGCGCCGGGAGGGGAACCGCGCCGGGAGAGAGGGCCGCCGGGAGGGGAGCTGCGCCGGGAGAGAGGGCCGCCGGGAGGGGAGCTGGGCAGGAGAGAGGGCCGCCGGGAGGGGAGTTGCGTCGGGAGAGAGGGCCGCAGGGAGGGGAACCGGGCATGAGAGATGGCCGCCGGGAAGAGCCGGGGAAGGGCCTGAGGGGAGAGAGGCGGGGCCGGACAGAACCGGGAATCCGCTGGGAGGGAGGGTCGGGATTAAGATCCCTTTGATACCATGTTATTGGTGAATTCCCCTTACCTCAATGTGAGGTGGAGACATTCTTTTATAGATGAGTAAAACTAATTACAAGGAGGGTAAGTCCGATGTGGGACTCAGAAATGCCCATTAAACTGAAATGGGGTCCAACACAGATATTTTTGCAAAGCCCTTCCCACTCGAATTCCATAATCATTCCTTTCGAATTGGTTGTCACATTTCCCAGTGTTTCCAACCAGGAAATTCCTATTACCAGATCTAGTCTGGTTGTGTCAAAGATATAAGCATCAACTTTAAATTCCACATTTCCTAACACGATTCGCAGTGATTTACACAGGCCATTAGATACCACCCGGTGTCCGTCACCCAGTCTGATAAAGAAGGGTCCAGTGTCCTCTACCCGAGCTGCAAATTGTTTTGTTAAGTGCCTGGAAATGAAATTGTGACTTGCTCCACTATCAATTAAGACTAACAGTGGAACCATAGTTATTAATGGCGCGCACCATGGCGCGCCATTGCGCCATGGCTAGCGCTAGGGAGTGGTGCGCCGCGCCATGGCTTCGCCATGGCTCATTTAAGATGGCTCACTGTGGCGTGCGCCATATTGCGCAATGGCGCGTGCCATGTTGCGCCAATGGTGTGCACCATTGAGCCTTTTTGATTTTTTTTGTATTTTTTTAATAGGGATGATAATCGATGATAAAGAGGAGTTCCCGCTCAACCAGAAATAGATACCAATCCCGGTCCCTTATAGATATTCTAGCTCGGGTCGGGCTGTCGTCTAGTTCCTACGGGTTCGGAATAGCTTTAGCTAAATCCAAGTGCTAACTCTTACGCCCCAATTGAAAATACCTCTTTTGAGGTCAAACAACGACCTCCCCTTTCGACTCTATGCAACACTCTTCCCGTGAGCGTAGCGACCCAGCCGGTGTTGGACTACATTGACCGCCACGACCAAACCGAGATCCCTCAACCGCCGTGACCCAGTCGACCACGACTTAGCCGAGCTCCCTCAACCACCGCGACTTAGATACGCAATGTTGTCTAGAGCAGACGCACCTTCTGTGCGAATCAATAACTTTTTTTTGTTTTTTGTTAAACCCTCTTTTGTATTATTATGGGTATTTCCGAGTCCCACATCGGAATACTCCCGTGTACATTCCGTTTTTCCATTCTATAAAAGAATAGCCCCACCTCACCTTGAAGGTAAGTGGGTTTCTCCATTCTACATGGTATCAGAGGGATTTTTATCCCGAACCCTCCCTCCCTTGCGGCTTCCCGGCGTTCTCCCGGCCCCGCCTCTCTCCCGCCTGCCCTAACCTTTCCCGGCAGGCCCTCCCTCCCGGCGCTCCTCTCCTCTCCGGCCCTCCCGTCGCACCGCGCTCCCTCTTCCCGGCTGCCCTGCGCGCTCCCTTCCGGCGGCATCACCCGCGCGCCCCGCGGCTCCCCGACGGCGCTCCCTCCCCGCGGTTTCCCGCGGCTCCCGCCGTCTTCACCCGCGCGCCCGCCGGCGGCCTCCCGCTGCTCCCGACGGCCTCACCCGCGCGCCCCGGCGGCCTCCCGCTGCTCCCGCCGCCTTCACCCGCGCGCCCCGCCGGCGGCCTCCCGCTGCTCCCGGCGGCCTCCCGCTGCTCCCGACGGCATCACCCGCGCGCCCCGGCGGCCTCCCGCTGCTCCCGCCGCCTTCACCCGCGCGCCCCGCCGGCGGCCTCCCGCGCCTCCCGCGCCTCCCGCGCCTCCCGCGCCTCCCTCTGCTCCCGCGGCCTCCCGCGGCTCCCGGCTCCCGGCGCACCTCTCCTCCCCGCGTCCGCCGTCCTCCCGCGGTGCGCCCTCGTCCCAGCCGGCCTTCGCCTGGCGCCCGCAGCCCACCATCGCGCAGCCCTCCCTCGCGCCGGCCCTCCATTCCCCCGGCGCCTCCTGCTGCTCCCGCGCGCTCCCGGCAGAGCCCCCTTCTCCCGGCAGCACGCCCTCATCCCCGCCGAGCGCCCTCGTTCCGGCAGCCCTTCCAGCACGCGCACGTCCTGCGCCCGCTCATCCCGCCAGCCCGCTGCCTCAGCTCCCGCCGCTTCCATGGCGGACTTCTCGGGACGTGGTCGTGCTTCACGTCGTCCACGTCCCTTCTGTCACCATTGTGGCACGTTTGGCCACCTGATCGCCCGATGTTGGGTCCTGCATGGCCGACCCTCTCAGCCCCTGCGGCAGGAACAGCCCGCGGTCCGGGACGTGTCCTCGACTGTCGCCTCTCTTTTCCCGTCTCTGGCCCTGTCTATGGCCGACCTCAGGCGGCCTCATGATCTACCGGCCTCTGTCCGCCCCGCTCCCTCCTCGGCTTCTCTGGCCCGTACGGTTTGCCCCACTGCCTTGGTCAGCCATTGCTCTCCTGCATGGCTGCTGGACTCAGGTGCCTCCGACCACCTCACCGGTGATGCTGGTATGTTGACGTCTTATTGCCCTTATGCCGGTTCTTCAGCCATCACCGTCGCTGATGGGTCCACTATCCCCATAGCGGGCTTCGGCGCATGCTCCCTGACTCCTTCGATACATCTACCCTCTGTGGCACATGTGCCCCGCAGTCCCTTTAATCTGCTTTCCATCAGTAAACTGACTAAGGATTATAACTGTGCGGCCATATTTACCTCCTCTGGTGTTGTGTTTCAGGAGCAGGCTACGAACCGGGAACTTGGTCGAGGTCGGCTTCGAGACGGGGTCTACATGTTCGAGGGGCCCGCGCCCATTGCTTGCACATCTACCTCTTCTCGGGCACTTGATCTCCATTCCCGGTTAGGGCACCCGCCTGCATCCACCATTCATCAGATGTTTCCGGACTTCCGTAGGACTCCTACTTTTCATTGTGAGTCATGCTCTTTTGCGAAACATCATCGCTCTTCCTACATTCCTCGCACGGATACACGGGCCTCCCACCCCTTTGATCTGGTTCATTCCGATGTTTGGGGCCCGTGTACCGTTCCGAGTCACTTGGGCTATAAATACTATATCTCATTCATTGATGACTATTCGCGAATGACGTGGCTTTACCTTCTTCGGGAACGCTCCGAGGTGTTTTCCACCTTCCAAACCTTTTTTCATGAAATTAAGAATCGTTTTTCTATCTCGGTCAAATGTCTCCGCTCGGATAATGGGCGCGAGTATCTCTCCACTTCTTTTCGGCAGTTTCTCCGGGAGAATGGCATCCTTCATCAGACCTCCTGTCCTGATACACCCCAGCAGAACGGCGTGGCCGAGCGGAAACACAGACATATTCTAGAGACTGCCCGTGCCCTCATTTTCCACCGACAGGTGCCTCTGCTCTTTTGGGGCGATGCCATTCTCACTGCTACCTACCTCCTCAATCGCCTTCCTTCTTCTATCCTTAAGGGGGAGACTCCCTTTCGGGCTCTTTTCCCCACTCTCCCTCTTCATTCCCTCCCTCTTCGAGAGTTTGGCTGCTTGTGTTATGTTCGTGACACTCGCCCTGGCCGCACCAAACTCTCTCCCAAATCTCTCCGCTGCATATTCCTCGGTTATTCCCGCACTCAGCGCGGATACCGCTGCTTCTCCCCGGACCTTCGCCGGTATGTCATCTCCGCAGATGTCTCCTTTGTGGAAAGTTCTCCATTCTCCTTTCCCTCTCCTCCTCCTGACTCTGCCATTGATGACTGTCTTCCCCTCATCATCCGGCCTCTTCCGGATTTGCCTCCTCCTACCTCTCCTCCTCCTGACCCTGTCCTCGATGATTGTCCTCCTCTCCTCATCCATCCTCCACCGGCGTCAACCCCTGTTGACACCCATTTTGGTCAGGTCTACTCCCGCCGTCCTTCGACTGTATTCCCCGTTCCGGCCAGTGACACTGATGCTCCCGCTTCGTCCGCTGCTCCTGCTCCGCCACCCGTGGACTTGCCCATCGCCCTACGGAAAGGTACTCGCTCCTGCCAGAGTACTCCTCTATTTGCATCTTCTTACAGGGGTTTGTCCGCTCTGGAGACGGTTTCTATACCTCGCACAGTTGGTGAGGCCAAATCTCACCCCGGGTGGCTCGCAGCCATGCGGGATGAATTGCAGGCTCTGGAGGAAAACCATACTTGGGATCTTGTCTCCCTTCCAGCAGGGAAACAGGCAGTGGGCAGCAAATGGATTTACACAGTCCGGCTGAATCCCGATGGTACTCTCCATCGCCTCAAAGCCCGCCTTGTGGCCAAAGGCTTTGCTCAGACATACGGAGTTGATTACTTTGATACCTTCTCCCCGGTTGCCAAGATGGCCTCTGTCCGGCTATTCATCTCTCTCGCCGCCCATCATCGGTGGCCTCTTCATCAATTGGATGTCAAGAATGCATTCCTCCATGGCTTCCTTGAGGAAGAAATCTATCTCCAGCAGCCCCCCGGATTTTGTGCCGCCGGCGCTGAATCTCGTGTCTGCCGTCTCCGCCGCTCTCTTTACGGCCTCAAGCAGTCTCCCCGTGCTTGGTTTGGTCGCTTTAGCACGGTCGTCAGCGACTTTGGGCTTTCCCGCAGTATGAAAGACCACACTGTCTTCTACAGGACGACTCCACATGGCTGCATCTTATTGGTCGTCTATGTGGATGATATCGTCATCACCGGCAGCGACTCTGTGGGTATCACCCATCTCAAGGCTCATCTTCACCAGCACTTCCACACTAAGGATCTTGGTCCTCTCACATACTTCCTCGGCATCGAGGTTTCCTACTCCTCTGCCACCATCTCCCTCTGCCAACGGAAGTATGCTTTGGATATATTACAGGATGCTGGGCTGACTCAGGCCACTGCGGTCGATACTCCTCTGGAGCCTGGCGAACGGTCTCTTTATGCCTCCTCGGCTCCCTACCCCCATCCCGAGCGGTACCGTCGATTGGTGGGCAAACTCAATTATCTCACCATGACTCGACCCGACATTTCCTGTGCGGTAGCCAAAGTGAGTCAATTTATGGAGCATCCCACCACATCTCAGTGGGATGCTGTCATCCGCATCGCCAAGTACATCAAACGGGATCCTGCCCGTGGTCTTCACTACTCCCAGCATCCTCATCAGCATATTGAGGCCTTTTGCGATGCTGATTACGCTGGCTGCCTTGCCACTCGGAAATCTACCTCTGGGTTCGCCATTTTCTTCGCAGGCAACCTCATTTCTTGGCGCAGCAAGAAACAGACGGTCGTCTCTCGATCCAGTGCCGAGTCTGAGTACCGTGCCATGGCCACCGTTACTACCGAGATCCTTTGGCTTCGGCAACTCCTCCAGGAGCTTGGCTTTCCTCAGCAGACTTCTGCTCACATATGGTGTGACAATCAGGCAGCCACTAAAATTGCTTCGAATCCCGTCTTCCATGAACGCACGAAGCATATTGAGGTGGATTGTCACTTTCTTCGCCACCACCTGGAGCACAACCATGTCAGCTTTAGCCACATTCCGACGGCAGACCAGCTTGCTGACATCTTCACCAAAGGCCTCCCTGGTGCTCGCCTTGCCTCGCTTAGTTCCAAGCTGGGGATCCGCCACATCTGACACCCAGCTTGAGGGGGAGTAGTTATGGGTCTTGTGTGGTGTCTTCTTATTCTTTATTTGTGGGACTCGTTGTCCAAGCTGGGTCTGTCCAGCTTGAGGGGGAGTGTTAAACCCTCTTTTGTATTATTATGGGTATTTCCGAGTCCCACATCGGAATACTCCCGTGTACATTCCGTTTTTCCATTCTATAAAAGAATAGCCCCACCTCACCTTGAAGGTAAGTGGGTTTCTCCATTCTACATTTTTAATTCAATTTTATTTATGTTGCTCGCCCCTTATTTTTTTTCGAATTACTCCTGTTGTTTTTTTGAGATATATGGTTTTTTACTCCCGTCTTGGTTTTTTGAGATATATGGTTTTTAATATATTTCAGGAATTGATATATATGATTTTTTGAGATATATAGTTTTTAATATTTAATTGTAGGTGTCATTGTTGACTTCATTTGTTTTTTGATGTATGGAATATGAATTATTGACATAAATCTTTGTTTTTTATATATAAATTGTATAATTTATTATTTGTTATTGTTGATATATGTATACACCTCTTTTGTGCGCCACAAGTTAATATTGCCACGCGCCGTGCGCCGCGCCGTACGCTTTTGCGCCGGGGGCTCTTGTCGCCGTTGTGCGCCATGCGTCGTAAATAACTATGAGTGGAACTTCTTCCACTGTCCCTTCCTCTAACGTTGACCGGGTTCCATAAGCAGTGGTTTCCTCCAATCCAGAAGCAGCAGTTCCCTGCATTTCTAATTCCCACAAGCTGCCAACTTTCTTTTCCCTGGCTGCCTCATTTTCACTCTACGTTTTCTTCTTCATTTGGTTCTATACATTCCCACACCATTATTCTATATCCCTTATCTGGACATCGGTGTCCAGGATTGAATTTCTGTCCGCAAGTATAACACAATCCTTTCGATTTTCGCTCTTCATATTCCTCTCTCGACAAATTCCTTACTCCTCTCCATCGCGGAGTCACCCCTCCCTTCTTATCCTGCCCTACTATTTCTCCTGTAGGGAAATTTTTGACTGCTTCGGGAATCCATCCTCTACTTTGTCCAGCAACACTAATGCTCCTGTTTCGTGGTTCCGTTTGTTTGATAATTCCCTTTACTAACAATTCTCGTTCCACACGCCTTGCCAAAGTCAACGACCTCGCCTTAGACTGCGGTTCATGATTCATTATGGTACATTCAATTTCTGGTCTTAATCCCCCAATGAACATACTCATGTACCATCCTTCTGTCAAGTCCGGAATCCGCAGTGCCACCCTTTCAAATTCATCAATATAAGTGTCCACTGAACCTGTCTGCCATAGCCCCTTAAAAAAACCACCGGATCTTCTTCCTCTGCACTGCCATATCTTCTTAGGAGCTCCTCTTTCAGCTGCCTCCAAGTGAGATTGGGTCGCACCGACCTCAATGAGCTAATCCAGTACTGTGTCATTCCTTTCATACTTAACCTTAAGCTCTTCCCTTGTCCGTTGAATTGTAAAATATAATTCTGCTCAAGTTATCCACACAACAGGATCTTCTCCAAAGAATGTAGGCATCTCCATCTGCCTTGTTACAATTTGCAACGCTTCTTGCTCTTGTTCCCAGTTTCCTGGATTTGCCAAGTCAATTGTTTCTCGTTTCCTTTGCTTCTCCGTTCTGGTTACTACTGCCTCCTTCCATTTCCACTGTTTTCCCCTTTTCTCTGAGTCGTCCCGATCCGTCCTCCTGGCTCGGACGGAGCTGTGAAACAGCCGCGATCAACTCCTGGAGCTGATGTCCTTGTCGGCAATAAGCTTCCTCTTGGCGCTGGTACACATCTTCTAGCCGCTGTAAGCTTGCCTCTTGTCGCTGAACTCCAGTTTCTAAATTGGATGCCGTAGTCTTCAGTTGCGCCACTCTGTTTTCCATGCTCGTTGACATACGGTCCTTATTCTTTCCTTCTCTCTTCGAAATTCTATCTCTAAAATCTCACTATTTGCAGGAAATGATACTCTCTCTCAATGAAAGCACAAGTTGATAGGAGATTTTACTTTAAGAGAAGGAGAACAACAAGAATTGCATTTTCATAGAATTTTTCCAAAGGAATTACAAGAAGAAATGACAATCTAACCTTCCGAGAGAAGCAACACCTTCTCTCTAGGCCCTAGTCCGTGCCAGAAACTTCAACAGAAAAATCCTCCCCCTCGAACTGGACCCCCTTCCCCTATTTATAACCGACTAACAGCTAAAGCAGAGGCTATTTACTAATCTGCCCCTGCCCAGACTAAACACCGTACACTTAACAGGAACTATTTTCAAGTCTACCCCTCACAACACACCACTCCTTACTTACCGACCCGACCCCTCCTTTGGTATGTAAACTGAACAGGAGATCTCTCCCGAACAGCTTCGCCCCCAACTCTAACATGGTAGGTCCTCCAGGAGCCAAGACGACAACCTCTAACAATCGAACCGCTCTCTCGTTCCCAACGTGTCCTAACGAAAAATCCAACTTATAGTCTTCAGTCTAGAACCAATTACCAAACTACTTGTTTGAGAGTAAGTTAAGTCGAGTCCCACTTCGAACTTTATGTATTATGTCATCTTTATTATTCTCTATAAATAAGGCATCCCTTAGAGAGACATCTTGGACAATTGGGTAATTGCCCCTTCTATTCTAACATGGTATCAAAGGAGGATCCCAAACCCTATGCCTTTCCCCTCCATCTCTTTTGCTAGATAAACCCGACGATTCCCCCCCCTTCGTGGGCGGCGACCCCCCAGCCAAAGTCCATCCTTTTGGTCGGCCGCCCCCACCCCCCACAGTTACCCCCTCCCCCCTCCCTTCGTTTTGTGGCATCTTCTCCGCTCCGCCCTCCCTCGTGCGATGCTCCCTTCTTTCATGACTCTCTGCGCCTCACATTACTCCTGCGGTCGTCCCTTCCCTCACCGCGCGCCACACCGGACGCAAAACCCTTGTCGCGCGATCTCTCATCCCGGCGCGACCTTCGACGATGCAACCTTCCTGCTGCTTTGCACCTCCAGGTGAACACCCCTCCCTTCTATTTTCATCTAGCCACCATAGGCTCCAACGGTCGCCTCTTCTACGCGCATGCACCCCGACCAAGCCTCCTCCAGTATTTCCCGCGCAAGAGGCAGACACCAAACGACCTAGGCTACGTTGCTTCTCCAAGCCGCCCTTTTGGCGTTGCCCCAATAGGCGTGCTGATAGGAACTAGGGGGTAATAATGTTATTATAAGAGGAGAATATGCTGTGGGGCCGAAGGGAATATCCTAGGGAATATTGTTAGTTTGTTAGGGGAGGGGTTCATTTATAAATAAAGGGAAGAGGGTTAGAGAGGGGCATCGAGAGGAATATAGTTCAGGCTGCCTAGCAGATTGTAATGGCCCGGACCTCTCCGACCCATTCCTTTGTCAAAAAGAGGGTCTCGGAGTGTTCTGGAGGGTAAAATGGACTTTTCCCACACTTTTCAGAATTTTGAAACTACACACCGTGTAGTGTGAGTACACGCCGTGTACCCCCTCGCCGGGTATACCCCGTGTTGAAGGTCGTGTCCTTACCGTGTGAAATAATTGGGTACACGCCGTGTACCCCAAACCACACGCCGTGTAGTCCCTCCCCGCGTACGCGTTACCCTCAAACCGTGTGTTGACCAGTCAACGACCGTGTGCCGTGTGGGAGCCGTGTCCTTACCGTGTGAAATAAATGAGTACACGCCGTGTAGCCAATACTACACGCCGTGTAGTCCCTCCCCGCGTACGCGTTACCCTCAAACCGTGTGTTGACCAGTCAACGACCGCGTACCGCGTTGAAGGCCGTGTTGGAAGCCGCGTGGTGGCCGCGTGAAATGGCCAAGTACACGCTGTGTACCATAAAGTACACGCCATGTACTTTTATTTTTCACGCCTATAAAAGGAGGGGCCCCCTCCTCCTTTTCAGCACACCCCTCTCCTCCCATTTCCTCTGAGCAGAGCTCTCGCAAGAGACTTGAAGACTCCTTTTCTTCCATAACTTCTTCGTCCGAGCTCCGATTTACGATCCTTCAGCGACCACGGGATCGTAACGACGGGGCGGAACTTCCGAGCTTGGATCCGTTGTCTTTCCTTCGGCCTTTCCTTTCCAACTTCCACCCGAGGAGGTTTTGCCGGGATTCGACAGAAGTGACGGACGCCGACGGACATCTTCTAAAGTTGATCCGGGGGAGCGTTGTGATCAGAACCTGTTGAGGTAGGGGCCTTACCTTCGTCTCTCTAAATTGTGCATCATGCGGGGTGGGTTTCCTCTTGTTTACGTGAAACGCATTTGAACCAGTTTAATAAAGATAATAACTGGCTTATATAACGGGGATGAGAAGTTTGTGAATGCAGTTACATTATTTATATCCTGTGATATTATGTTATGAATTGAATAGGCCTATGCCTACTGAAAATCACGGTCGTTGGGGTCTTTGCTTGCGCAATTAAATGTGGCCCTATCTTTCTAGACCGTTTTGTGAATGGAACTTTGTTGAATGTGGAATTTGGATAATCACGTAAAGTTGGCTGATTTAAAATCTGGAACCCTTGTGTGATCACTCCGGTTGAACAAAATGGAATAATGAACATGTGAGTGTTGTCTTGGATACGTGGCATGTGATGGGGGTGTTTGTGGGGCTGTTGTGGATCGGGTGAGCAACGGGGTTGCGGTTGGTTTGGTTGTGGGTTGGTGTGAATACTATGTTGGTGATGGGCAGCGGGGCTGCGATAAATGGTATTAAAGGGGTGATGATGTGCGGTGTGGTTGTGGTTATGGTGGTTGGCAGCGGGGCTGCAAGGTTGGGCTTGAATGTGAACGAACTATGGGTTGTAAATAATAAATAAAAAGTGGAAGAGTTAGTAATGGTGAGGAATGGTAATGGAACGAGAATGTTAATCAATGGGTTGGTTGGTTATTAAGAAGGGACTTGTTGTGCTGCTTGTGTTTTCCTAACTTGATTTGTGGAGGGCAGGGATATGTTTTACGAATGATCGTTGTGGTTAGTTATGGATAGTTGCCCAGTAGTTAAGGAACTAATAAACTGATTCTGTTGAAACATGAAAACCTAAATGGGGTTGGGGTTGTTTGTTGTATGCATGGTTCGTAGTAGCAGTGCCGAGGCACGTGCTCAGTTCTTGGATTAGAAGCCATAGGTTGGGCTGAGTGTTTGGTATATATATATATATATATATCTGTATCTTTGTGTTTTATCGCACCCCACCCATGTTGAGCACTTAATGCCGAATACTCCCATTTCATGGGAGATGGTGTTTTCCCCTTAGTTACTAGCTCCTTCCTGCTCCTTCCCTAAGATGTGATGGCTTGAGGCGACCTTACACCCAAGACTCTTCGGGTAGGTTTCGATTGGGGTGGTTTAGCCCAAGAATCTTCGGGCAGGTTTTACTATTTCCCAAGAACCTTTGGGATGAGGCCCAGGTGTGTGCGGGCGGGATATGTGGTTGTGAGGCCCAGGTGTGTGCGGGCGGGATACGTGGTTGTGAGGCCCAGGTGTGTGCGGGCGAGAAGAGTGTGGTAGCGTCAGGACGTTCGCCGTTAGGAAGAGCAGTTAGCTAGTGGGGGAAAAAGGTGCGGGGTACCCAATACTCTTGTTCTTATATACTACTACCTGTTGTGATTGTGTTTTGGTGAGTGTGGCTGGTGAGGTTGGGTGGATAGAACTCCTTGCTAGGTTTCTTCTGTTGTTCTCACGGGACATTAGGATGTCTCCCCACTTGTGCACGAGAGCTTTAGGTTTCCTTATTGAGTATACTTGTATGCTCACCCTACGTTTACTTTCAGGTTTCCAGGAGGACTACCAGGGCCGTGCGGGACGCTACTAGTCGGGACAGTTGGAGTTGCTGCAGTTTGCTGTACTTGTTTCTTTGGTATTGTACTTTTGAGCTTTCTTGTACTTGTACCTTGTTTCAGAACTATTTAAACATGCATGTGGGATTGGTTTGAGTTTATTTCTGTTGGACCCCATTTAAGGTTAAATGGGTATTTCTGTTCTGAGTCCCACATCCGACTTAAACACCATGTAATTAGTTTTACTTCTCTATAAAAGAGTATCCCCACCTCACATTGAGGTAAGGGGAATTCACCTATCTACATGGTATCAGAGGGATTTTTATCCCGAACCCTCCCTCCTCTACGGCTTCCCGGCGTCCTCCCGGCCCCGCCTCTCTCCCTGCTGCCCTAGCCATTCCCGGCAGGCCCCCCCTCCTATCCCGGCGCTGCTCTCTCGCCCGGCTCCTCTCCGGCCTGACCATTCCCGGCGGCCCTCTCTCCAGCGACGCTCCCTCCAGGCGGCCCTCCCTCCCGGCTGCCCTCCATCCTCCCGGCGGCCCTCCTGCCTGCCGCGGCTCCCGACTGCCCTCCATCCTCCCAACGGTCCTCCAGGCGCGCACTCTCCACGCCGGCGCTTCGCCCTGACGCTCCGCCTTCAGCGCCTCGCCCTGGCGCCGCGCCCTCGCGCCCCGCCCTCGGCGACTCGCCCCAGAGCCCGGCCCTCGGCGCCCCGCCTAGACGCCTCGCCCTCGGCGACTCGCCCCGGCGCCCCGCCCTCAGCGACTCGCCCCGGCGCTCCGCCCTCACCGCCTCGCCCCGGCGCCGCGCCCTCGCGCCACGCCCTCGGCGACTCGCCCCGGAGACCAGCCCTTGGCGCCCCGCCCAGGCGTCTCGCCCTCGGCCTCGCCCCGGCGCCGCGCCCTCGCCCTCTCCCAGCGGCTCCCCTCCCGGCGTTGCTCCCGGCCCTGGCTTCCGGCGCCCGGCGCGCCCAGGTCCCGCCCTGCCCTCGGCCCCGCGGCGCTCCTGCCCAGAACCCGCGCCCCAGCACCCGCGCTGCCCCTGCTCAGCCGCACCATCCTGAGCGCGACCCCCTGTCGCTGCTCCCTCTGGCAGCATCTCCGGGCCGCTTCCCTTCCACCGCCCGACTCCCGGCGAACGGGTCCAGCGCCCGCCCTCCATGGACGCGTCCTCTGTTCTGCCGTCCCTGATCACGGCCTCCTCCCGGCTTGTCGATGACCGGCTGGATGCCACTAATTTCTCCGTCTGGAGGAAGACGGTCTTGATGTCCCTCCGCGGCATGGGACTTCATTCTCATCTTGAGAAACCCCCACCTGAAATCACTAACCCCAAGTTCGACTCTTGGCAGCTGGCGGACAGCAAAATCTTCGCCTTACTGGTCAACTCCATGGACCGCTCCGTGAAAGATGTCACCAGGACTGCCAACACCGTCAAAGAGCTATGGGATTCCTTGATTGTTATGTTATCCGAGACCAATAACTTGGCTCGGGTCTCTGACGTTTTACAGCGTCTCTCCCATATCCGCCAGCAGGATCGGACCTTCCCCACCTACTTCATGGAATGGAAGGGTCTCCGCGATGAACTACAGGAACTCTGGCCGATTCCTCAAACTCCGGCCGAAGCGCTTACTCAGCGGGACCAGCTCTGCCTATTCAATCTCCTGAATGGCCTCGCACCGGACTACGCCACGACGGCCACTGAGATGCTTGCCAGCCCGTCTACACTGGATATCCCGCAGGTCTATCATCGCCTGCAGAAGGCTCATCGGGCCCTTGCACCACCCGTCCCCCTCCCTGATCACACTACGCTCCTCGGACGTGGCGGTAGTCGTCCTACCGGCCCTCGCGGGCGCGGCCGTGGGGACGGCCGACCTCGCCCCCTCTGCCAGCATTGCGGCAAGCTCGGCCATTTGGTAGACCGTTGCTGGGTCATGCATGGTCGTCCCGAGTCGCACACCCGCCAGGGCCAGACTGCGCTCCGTGATGCGCCCTCACCTGCTGCTACTCTTCCCCCATCTTTGGATCTCTCCCTGGCTGAGCTCCAGCTGATTCACGATTACCGGTCCACCTCCATTGCGGGCTCTTCATCAGCTTCTCTTGCCCATTCCGGTGGTCACACTGCCCTTGTCAGTCATCGTTCCCCTGCATGGATGCTTGACTCGGGTGCGTCCGACCACCTCACCGGGGATGCAGGTATGCTCTCCCACTACCGTCGCTATAGTGGATCCTCAACCATCACTGTTGCTGATGGGTCCACTCTCCCCATAGCCGGCTTTGGCTCCTGTTCCCTCACCTCCTCCCTTCACCTCTCCTCGGTGGCTCATGTACCCCGGAGTCCTTTTAACCTGCTTTCCATCAGCAAACTGACCAATGATCTCAATTGCACTGCTCTCTTTTCCTCGTCTTCTGTTTTGTTTCAGGAGCGGACGACGAACCGGGAACTTGGTAGAGGCCAGCTTCGGGATGGGGTGTACATGTTCGCTGGCCCGCCTTCCATCGCCTGCGCGTCTATCCCTGCTCATGCCGTTGACCTCCATTCCCAGTTGGGCCACCCTTCCGCCTCTGCACTTCATCGACTCTACCCCGATATTAGTCCCCGTTTTTCTTTTCCTTGTGAGTCTTGTCGTTTTGCGAAACATCATCGCACATCATATCCTCAAGTTGACACACGGGCCCGCCAAACCCTTTGATTTGGTTCATTCTGATGTCTGGGGTCCCTGTGCTACCTCGAGTCAATCTGGGTATAAATATTACATTTCCTTCATTGATGATTATTCCCGGATGACATGGCTTTATCTTCTTCGAGATCGGACAGAGGTTCTCTCCACCTTCCAGACCTTTTTCCATGAGATCCAAACACAGTTTTCTATCCCTGTCAAATGTCTTCGATCTGACAATGGGCGGGAATACTTATCCACTCACTTTCAGCAGTTTCTGCGGGCCCACAACATCATCCACCAGACCTCCTGTCCTGATACCCCTCAGCAGAATGGGGTGGCCGAGCGGAAACACCGGCATATTTTGGAAACCGCTCGTGCCCTCTTCCACCGCCAGGTACCTCTTCTCTTCTGGGGGGATGTCATCCTCACTGCTACTTACCTTCTGAATCGTCTTCCCTCCTCAATCCTTCAGGGGGAGACTCCCTTTCATACCCTGTTCCTCTCTATTCCTCCTCACTCCCTTCCACTCCGCGTCTTCGGATGTCTCTGTTATGTCCGGGACATTCGCCCCAATCTCTCCAAACTTTCTCCCAAATCACTTCGCTGTATTTTTCTTGGATATTCCCGCACTCAGCGCGGGTACCGATGCTTCTCTCCAGACCTCCGCCGGTATATCACCTCTGCCGACGTATCGTTTGTCGAGACTTCTCCTTTCACTCTCCCCTCTCCTTCTCCCGACACTACCATCGATGACTGTCTTCCGCTCTTCGTTCACCCGCCTCTGGTGTCTTTCCCGCCCGGTCATCTCTTTGGCCAGACCTACTCCCGTCGTCCTTCCGCTGTACCTCCCATCCCGGCCGAGGACCACCTTGTTCCTGCTTCGTCCGATGCTCCTGTCCCAGCTCCCGAGGCCGTGTCGATTGCGCTCCGGAAAGGTACTCGCTCGTGTCAGACTACTCCTCTCTTTGTATCTTCCTACAGGGGTCTGTCAGCACTGGAGACCGTGTCGATTCCTCGGACAGTCGGTGAAGCAAAATCTCACCCCGGGTTGCTAGCCGCCATGAGGGATGAATTGCGGGCTCTGGATGACAACCATACATGGGATCTTGTTCCACTTCTGGCGGGCAAACAGGCGGTCGGCTGTAAATGGATTTTCACGATCCGTCTCAATCCCGATGGCTCTCTTTGCCGCCTCAAAGCTCGGCTTGTCGCAAAGGGGTTTGCTCAGACATATGACATCGACTACTTTAAGACCTTCTCTCCAGTCGCAAAGATGGCCTCGGTCCGCCATTTCCTTTCGCTGGCTGCTCGTCATCACTGGCCGCTTCATCAACTGGATGTTAAAAATGCTTTTCTCCATGCCTTTCTTGATGAAGAAGTCTACCTCCAGCAGCCTCCTGGTTTTTCGGCCTCTGGTGCCGACCGCCATGTCTGCCGTCTCCGTCGCTCCCTCTACGGCCTCAAGCAGTCTCCTCGGGCTTGGTTTGGCCGCTTCAGCACGGTCGTCACAGCCTTTGGCCTCTCTCGCAGTATGAAGGATCACACAGTCTTCTTCCGTACGACGGCGCATGGCTGTATTTTGCTTGTGGTTTATGTTGATGACATCATCATCACAGGGAGCGACTCCAGAGGCATCGCCAGCCTTAAGACGCATCTTCACCAGCACTTTCACACCAAGGATCTTGGTCCCCTCACTTACTTCCTTGGCATCGAGGTCTCCCGGACTGCGGACACTATTTCTCTCTGCCAGCGCAAGTATGCTCTTGATATCTTGCAGGATGCCGGGTTGAGCACAACCACCGCCGTGGACACTCACCTTGAGCCTGGGGAACGCTCCCTTTATTCCGACTCAGAACCCTTTCCTCATCCCGAGAGCTATCGACGCCTGGTCGGTAAACTCAACTACCTCACCATGACGCGTCCCGACATTGCCTATGTCGTTGGCAAAGTCAGCCAGTTCATGGAGCATCTCACCAGATCTCAATGGGATGCTGTCCTTCGCATTGCCAAATACATAAAGAAAGACCCTGCCCGTGGCCTTCAGTACTCCCATCATGCTCACATGGATGTTGAGGCCTTCTGTGATGCGGACTATGCCGGCTGCCTCGCTACCCGCAGGTCTACTTCGGGTTTCGCCGTGTTCTTCGCCGACAATCTCATCTCTTGGCGCAGCAAGAAGCAGACTGTCGTCTCCCGGTCGAGTGCCGAGGCCGAGTATCGAGCCATGGCCACCGTCACTACTGAGATCCTTTGGCTTCGTCATCTCCTCCATGAGCTCGGTTTCCCCGCATCGACTCCTGCTCATATCTGGTATGACAATCAGGCCGCCACGAAGATTGCCTCGAATCCCGTCTTCCATGAACGGACGAAGCATATCGAGATGGACTATCACTTTTCCGCCACCATCTGGAGCAGCACCATATCGGCTTCGGCCATATCTCGACGGCCGATCAACTTGCCGATCTCTTCACCAAAGGTCTTCCAGGAGCTCTCCTTGAGTCTCTCACTACCAGGCTGGGTATTCACAGCCTCCCTGACCCAGCTTGAGGGGGAGTCTGAGATGGTCCTGTGTCTTTGTTGTCTTTTTTTCTCTTTGTGGGACTTTATCCAATCTGGGCATGTCCAGCTTGAGGGGGAGTGTTGGACCCCATTTAAGGTTAAATGAGTATTTCTGTTCTGAGTCCCACATCGGACTTAAACACCATGTAATTAGTTTTACTTCTCTATAAAAGTGTATCCCCACCTCACATTGAGGTAAGGGGAATTCACCCATCTACAATTTCTAAACACTTGTTCTTTTCCTTTTTGGTGGTTGACTTGTCCTATTTCCCGATCTTAAATAATAAAAAGGGTAATGTCTCCCATATTTGTGAAAACTCATACCCTTGGTACTAGTCGCCACCCCGGTGCCTACTGGAGGCGGGACTTGGGGGTCATTATTTCCCTTTCACCATTGCCAGCTCAGGAGGGGCATCTTTGGTGGGAGGGGGTCGTGACAGAATGGTATCAGAGGTGATGGTTGAGAGATATGATGAAGTCTGGAGTTAGGCACAGTGAGGATTGAATGGGATGGTAGGGCAACAGTGTTGGTTAATCTTGGTGTGTGACATAGGCCAGTGAAGACCGGCTAGGACACGGGATTTTAGGGCCCCCGTGATCTGATTCTAGGACTCTGAGCCTACCGAACGACTGAGTGAGACCACATTGATTGCAGGGTAGAGACCCTAGGGAAGGTACATGCGTCATCATGATTGTGTTTTATTTGATTTGGGCGTTCTGGGAAAGAAATTGAAATAATGTGATAAAATAAAACCTTGAGAAATTTCCTTACTACTTGGGCTTAGGCGATCCTTGTTTACCGTACAACTATGGCACCTGGACTTCATCCCCGGGTGACTCAGACGGCCGAGGCCCAGCAGATCCAGGCGGTCGATCAGTTGAGGATTGACCGAGAGGAGGAAGATAGCCAGTGGCAGAAGACTCTCCGTTTTTTCAGCGGCAAACCCTCAAGAAGTAGGAGGGTAGTACTTCGGATACGGAGACGGAGGGGTGGCTTGAGGAGCTGGGGATCACTTTTACCTTGATCCGTGCTCCGAGGGAGTACTGGGTCCGCCTAGCAGTCAGTCAGCTGAGAGGTGCGGCGCGACAGTGGTGGACGCTCTACCTCGGATGATCAAGGCGGAGAAGCGGCAGGAGTTACTCTCCCTCCAGCAGGGGAGTATGTCAGTACGAGAGCTGGGGATCAAGTTCAAGGATCTCCTACGCTTTGCTCTGGATCTCTTTCCGGATGAGGAGTCTCGGGCGAGACGTTTGGAGGAGGCGCTTCGTCCTTCGCTCCAGTATGCTGTCACCCCCTTCACCCTTCCGACGTACTTGGGAGTACAGAAGAAGGCATAGGTTGTAGAGAGGATGCACTCACTGGGAGGTGCACCACGTGAGGGGTTTCAGCCAGGTTCGTCGAAGTGGAAGGCAGTCAGCAGCAGGTCTCCTGCGACGGGACCTTTCAGGTTCAGGCTAGTGGGGAGCAGGCCCCCGCAGTTCCAGTTCAGATCTTCAGGTCCTCGCCCCTTTTCCACGAGCCTAGGAGCGAAGTGTTTTTCTTGTGGAGGTTTCAGGCACATTCAGAGTCGGTGCCCGACCCGAGCTCAGTACGGTGGAGGTGGGCAGGTTCAGCGCCCACCTCAACAGTACCAGTTGCCGGCAAGGCCCTTCCAGCAGCAGCAGGACCATGCTCCTCCGAGGGCAGACTTTGCGGGAGGAGGCCGACCTCAGGGTGCTCCTCAGGGACCTCGACCAGGGCGTGGTCGGGGAGGTGGACCACACCAGAGAGGCAGAGGAGCTGGGCGTGGACAGTTGCGCGCAGCAGAGTTGGCAGCTCCAGCAGGACCAGAGGTGGTACGAGGTACGATTTGTTTGTTCAGTACTCTCGTTTCCGCTTTGTTCGATTCAGGAGCTTCGCACTCCTTTGTTGCACCTGGTCTAGCCCATGTTTTGGGACTAGACGTAGAAAGACTTTCCATACCACTGGTGCTGAGTACACCAGTTGGAGGCCAGACCCGCGTATCTTGTGTTTGCCGGGGATGTGGGCTGACGTTGGGACCCCATCGATCTAGTGGGGATCTTCTTTTGCTACAGATGCAGCCATACGATGTCATTCTAGGCATCGACTGGTTGTTTTCTGTTAGTGCTGTTATCGACTGCTTCCGGAGAAAAGTCGTGTTCTCCGACGTGGACGGGCAGCGTGTAACTTTTGTTGGTGAGAGGAGCTATCAGGTGGGAAGCCGGTGTGTGGAGCCTCTCCTTTCTTTGTTAGGCGGGTTATCAGTGGTTCCAGCTGATACAGAGATGGTGGATGTCCCAGAGGTTGTTGGGGAGTTCCTCGATGTTTTTCCCGAGGATGTTGTGACTCTACTCCCCGACGTGATGTTGAGTTCGGGATAGACTTATAGCCTGGTGCCCATCCGATTTCGATAGCCTCTTATCGAATGACACCTTCGGAGTTGCGGGAGTTGCGGATTCAGATTGACGATCTGATGGAGAAGGGTTTTGTTCGACCCAGCGTGTCACCGTGGGGTGCTCCAATTTTGTTCGTAAAGAAGGCAGATGGTGGTCTCAGGTTATGCATAGACTACCGAAGGTTGAACCAGGTAACGGTCAAGAACCGTTACCCCCTTCCAAGGATAGATGATCTCTTCGACCAGCTGAGGGGAGCAGGTTGGTTTTCTAAGATTGATCTACGATCGGGATCGTGTCGATCAGGGAAACGCTCCAGAGGGATGGTCAGAGGACAACCGACATCGAATGCTTTTCCATGGAAGGTTGTTTGTTCCGGAGGTAATGCGTGAGGGAGTTCTCCGTGAGTTCCATAGCTCAGCCTTGGCGGTACATCCAGGAGTTTAAAAAATGTACCGAGGCCAGAGGGAACAGTTTTGGTGGCCCGGGGTGAAACGGGCAGTGGCGGAGTTTGTGGCTAAATGCCTAGTGTGTCAGCAAGTAAGGGCTGAACACCGTGTTCCCAGTGGTTTGTTGCATCCTTTAGATGTCCCCGAGTGGAAGTGAGATGACATCTCAATGGACTTCGTCACGGGACTACCTAGAGCTCAGGGTGGTTATGATGCTATCTGGGTAGTGGTGGATCGTCTGACGAAATCAGCTCACTTCTTAGCAATTAAGGAGTCGGGCCCGGTGAGTACCTTAGCACAGAGGTACGTAGACGAGGTGGTGCGTTTGCATGGAGTTCCGAAGACTATCGTCTCAGATTGGGATACTCGGTTTATCTCAAGAGTCTGGAGGGGGTTACAACATGCTTTTGGCACCCAGCTACGCCTTAGCACTGCTTTCCACCCCCAGACCGACGGGCAGACAGAGCGGACTATCCAGACGTTGGAGGACATGCTACGAGCATGCGTTCTGGATTTCGGAGGGTCATGGGTACGACACTTGCCTTTAATAGAGTTTGCCTACAACAACTTCCACTCTACTATTGGCATGACACCGTTTGAGGCTTTGTATGGAAGACCATGTCGTTCACCCATTTGCTGGGCAGAGATTGGTGAGACAGGTGCTCTTGGGCCAGAGGTAGTGCAGAGCACCACAGAGAAAGTCCAGCTTGTACGTGAGAGGATGAAAGCGGCTCAGGACCGATAGAAGTCTTATGCTGATCGTCGGAGGAGGCCCTTGGAGTTCGAGGTGGGAGATCATGTGTTCTTGAAGGTTTCCCCTCGACGGGGGCAGAGGAGGTTTGGGAAAGGGAGCAAGCTCTCACCTAGGTTCATCGGACATTTTGAGGTGCTGAGGCGAGTCGGCGAGGTGGCATATCAGCTGGCCCTGCCACCTCAGTTGGAGAAAGTTCATGACGTCTTCCACGTCTCCCAGGTTCGTCGGTACTTACACGATGACTCTCACGTTATTGACTGGGGAGAGTTAGATATGGGAGACGACGCGACCTTCGAGGAACGACCAGTCAGAATCGAAGATCGTAAAGAGAAGGTGCTCCGTGGACGAACCATTCCCTTGGTTCGTGTGTTGTGGAGGCATGACGGCCTCGAGGAGAGCACTTGGGAGCGGGAGACCCAGATGCACGCTCAGTACTCGGAGTTGTTTTGACTTGTGTTTGCTTTGTTTTTTTGAGCTTTGTTTTGATGTTATACTCTGTACCTTTGACATATGGAATGCTTGGCTTGTCGGTTATGAGACCTTTTGTTCCCCCGTTCTCTGGAAGTGTGTAACATGTCCGGGCATGTGGGGAAGGGAAAAACCTGATCCTTAATCGAGACGCATTAATGAGGATGCGATTAAACCCGTGCAGGCGAGTCAGTGCCGCCTAAAGCGGATAATATCTCGACATAGGAAAATGAATTTTCCCCAAGCCACGTGTTCGGGCAGTGTGTGGGTTGTGCGGTGTTGGGGGCAGTGTGAGTTGAAAAAAATCCTAATGTATGGAAGTGGGAAGACCCGATTCTTAATCGAGACGCATTAATGAGGATGCGATTAAACCCGTGCAGGCGAGTCAGTGCCGCCTAAAGCGGATAATATCTTGACATAGGAGAAGGAATTCCTAACACCTATGATTAGGGTTGTTGGTTGGGTTCCTGTTATAACGAGGGCCCTAAGGGGTATCTTGTTGGGTTCCTCTGGGTTGGCTTTTGAAATCTCGGGGACGAGAATGTTTTAAGAGGTATCTGATGTAATGACCCGGACCTCTCCGGCCCATTCCTTTGTCAAAAAGAGGGTCACGAAGTGTTCTGGAGGGTAAAATGGACTTTTCCCACACTTTTCAGAATTTTGAAACTACACGCCGTGTAGTGTGAGTACACGCCGTGTACCCCCTCTCCAGGTATACCCCGTGTTGAAGGCCGTGTCCTTACCGTGTGAAATAATTGGGTACACGCCGTGTACCCCAAACCACACGCCGTGTAGTCCCTCCCCGCGTACGCGTTACCCTCAAACCGTGTGTTGACCAGTCAACGGTCGTGTGCCGTGTGGGAGCCGTGTCCTTAACGTGTGAAATAAATCAGTACACGCCGTGTAGCCAATACTACACGCCGTGTAGTCCCTCCCCGCGTACGCGTTACCCTCAAACCGTGTGTTGACCAGTCAACGACCGCGTACCGCGTTGAAGGCCGTGTTGGAAGCCGCGTGGTGGCCGCGTGAAATGGCCAAGTACACGCCGTGTACCATAAAGTACACGCCGTGTACTTTTATTTTTCACGCCTATAAAAGGAGGGGTCCCCTCCTCCTTTTCAACACACCCCTCTCCTCCCCTTTCCTCTGAGCAGAGCTCTCTCAAGAGACTCAAATGCTCCTTTTCTTCCATAACTTCTTCGTCTGAGCTCCGATTTACGATCCGTCAGCGGTCACGGGATCGTAACGACGGGGCGGAACTTCCGAGCTTGGATCCGTTGTCTTTCCTTCGGCCTTTCCTTTCCAACTTCCACCCGAGAAGGTTTTACCTGGATTCGACAGAAGTGACGGACGCCGACAGACATCTTCTAAAGTTGATCCGGGGGAGCGTTGTGATCAGAACCTGTTGAGGTAGGGACCTTACCTTCGTCTTTCTAAATTGTGCATCATGCGGGGTGGGTTTCCTCTTGTTTACGTGAAACACATTTGAATCAGTTTAATAAAGATAATAACTGACTTATATAACGGGGATGAGAAGTTTGTGAATGCAGTTACATTATTTATATCCTGTGATATTATGTTATGAATTGAATAAGGTTATGCCTACTGAAAATCACGGTCGTTGGGGGCCTTTGCTTGCGCAATTAAATGTTGCCCTATCTTTCTAGACCGTTTTGTGAATGGAACTTTGTTGAATGTGGAATTTGGATAATCACGTAAAGTTGGCTGATTTAAAATTTGGAACCCTTATGTGATCACCCAGGTTGAACAAAATGGAATAATGAACATGTGGGTGTTGTATTGGATACGTGGCATGTGATGAGGGTGTTTGTGGGGCTGTTGTGGATCGGGTGAGCAGCGGGGTTGCGGTTGGCTTGGTTGTGGGTTGGTGTGAATACTATGTTGGTGATGGGCAGCGGAGCTGCGATAAATGGTATTAAAGGGGTGATGATGTGCGGTGTGGTTGTGGTTATGGTGGTTCGCAGCGGGGCTGCAGGGTTGGGCTTGAATGTGAACGAACTATGGGTTGTGAATAATAAATAAAAAGTGGAAGAGTTAGTTGTAACGACCCAAAGTTTCATTAATGGAAAATCCCTCTTGATCCAGTTAAATGTTTCTTTATGAAAAATGTTTTTTATAAGATGTCAACTTCTTTAGTTTTACGTTAAGATTTGTGACCGTTACTTTTATAGCCGTTGAACAGTGATCATCTGGGTAGTTTAAATTAAGGCTTTAACGAACCAATTTTCTACTCAGACAAAGGAAGCGATGACCTCATCCAGTAGAATTGCCCCTTATGAAGCCCATTTGTCGGAGCTCGGAAAAGAGGTGGCGTCTTTGGGCTTTGCCCTTGACCAAGCCCAAGCTAAGCTTCATCAAGTCAAGCTCGAACGTGATCGTCTACGGGAAAAATGGAAGTTGATTGAAATTACAACTCGAGCGATGTTATCCTAGCAACCCCAAGAGTCTGTCACCATCGCACACCTTACCCTTAGGTCTTATGCGGCTATTTTAAGGGGTTATGTAACAAATAAGTAGCACTATGTTCATGTACATTATTTTTGTATATAATAATGAATATAATTTCTAGTCATTTTTGATACATTGTAATTAGTTTTTAAAGTACAAATGGTGTTTTTAGTTATTATTTAATTAAGAATTATATTTTATTAAATTAAAGAATTTTTGAATTAAATAATATTTTAATAAAATATTATTATTAATATTAAATTAATTTTTATTAAATATAAATGATCTTATAATTTTATGAATGCAATTAAAATTTTTATTAAGGTTTGAAAGCCATTTCTGTCAAAACCCGTGAATTTTTTTATAAATGTCGGTTTTTATTTTAAAAATGAAAATTCACATATTTAGAAAATTATTTAGATAAAATAAATATTATTTTTGGAATCAGGACGTCGAAATTATCCAACAGTAAATTTTTCATAATTTTCTGAGACAGTCAAATTTTTGGGTAAAAATTAAATACCATTTAAATATATATTGTGTTTTATGACATCATAATGACCCAATGGTGATGTAATAAAATACCATAATCCTTATGTTCGGCCAATATATGTTTTATCATTAAAATAATGAGGTTTTGGGTTTGTTTGACTCACTTTTCAAAACATTAATGGAGCCCTCAAGACTTATTCAACACTTTGCCTTTTTAAATTAATTTCCATGGGAGTGTGACTCACCTCCACATAAGCAACCCTAATTTTTTAATAATTTCGGACCTTGGCCTTGTAAAATATTGTTTTCATCTTTCCTTTTCCAGAAATCATGGGCAAATACCATGGGATGGTTTGTGGTTTGGACTATTTTAATATAAGGGATCCCAAACCTAAATAATAAAGAACTCTCTCACCTTTCCTATATAAACCCACCCAAGCTCCCACTTCCTTCTCACTCAAAGCCCTTGAAGTTCGTCCAACCTCTGCCCTACTCTCTCTAGAATCCTCCCAAGGTGCCCCAAGCACCCAAGAAGCCTCTCACAAGCCTCTCTCTAGCCTTTGGAAGCACACTTCCAATTAAGGGGTTTTCTTCCTTTCTCATTTTTGTCAATTTTATTTAAGTCGTATTGCCCTTTTAATTTCAATTATGAATGTTGGGGTATGGTTTCGCACCTCTCCCATACTGCCCTCTTATTGTTTTAATGATGGGAGACCCCTTTCTCTCTCATTAAAAGCCTCCCATGTACACCCGTTACTATGCCGAAATTCCGAAAGAAACCTTTTTCTCCTCTTTTATATTCAAGCAATACTTTTGTATCATGAATATAAATTCCTTTTCAATTGTTGGGACATGTATCTATATGACCTCCTTACTGTCCATTACATGTAAATATGATGAGGAACCCCTTTCTCTCTCATCAACTTTTTTTATGAATTCTTTTGTCACGCCGTTACGCTGCCGAAATCACACCGATTTTCTAAGCCAATGTCATTGTGTAGTGAATACCATGCCCATTTCTCCATCAAGGGTATTCACCTTTATGCACATTTATTTACTGATTATAAAGATTCATGTATGAATTCCACATTCCTTTATCGTGAAATAAATGTTTATGTTTTATGAATCCATGTTTTATGATCTATGTGGCACACTTATTCATGAAATGAAATGTTTAAGAAGGGTGCGCCCTTTATAGCGCTCCAATGCATTGGGTAAAGTATAGTATAATGATACGTCATGTGCAATGAGTTTTTACTCATGCTAATTCAAGTGCAACGAGGGTTTACTCGTGCTTCAAGTGCAATGAGAGTTTACTCATGCTCCATGTGCAATGAGCCTTGGCTCATGCTAATTCAATGTTAAGTGTTGTTGCCACATTTCCATGTTATGATTATCATGCTTTATCATGCATTTATGTTCATGTTTCTCTTATGCTCTATTGATATGCCTATTGCCTAACATGTATTGTACTCTTCATGTTATTCATTGTGTACTCCCTTACTGGGCTTTATAGCTCACCCTTTTCTTATGCATGTCCTCAGGTTATCCCATGCAATGCTAAGTACGAAGGAATGTAGTGGTCATGTAAAGGAAGTTTTCAATAAAGATGTTGTATTTCAAGTTTAATGTTTTTATGTAATGATCCTAAGCCCCAAAGACACTAAACCTCTCGATTTTCTTTGTTGTATCAAGTGAAGTTTTATGTAATAAAGCATGCTTAAGTTGTAATAAAAAGCAGGGTTGTCATATTAGTAATGGTGGAGAATGGTAATGGAATGAGAATGTTAATCAATGGGTTGGTTGGTTATTAAGAAGGGACTTGTTGTGCTGCTTATGTTTTCCTAACTTGATTTGTGGATGGCAGAGATATGTTTTACGAATGATCGTTGTGGTTAGTTATGGATAGTTGCCCTGTAGTTAAGGAACTAATAAACTGATTCTGTTGAAAAATGAAAACCTAAATGGGGTTGGGGTTGTTTGTTGTATGCATGCTTCGTAGTAGCAGTGCCGAAGCACGTGCTCAGTTCTTGGATTAGAAGCCATAGGTTGGGTTGAGTGTTTGGTATATATATATATATCTGTATCTTTGTGTTTTATCGCACCCCACCCATGTTGAGCACTTAATGCCGAACACTCCCATTTCATGGGAGAGGGTGTTTTCCCCTTAGTTACTAGCTCCTTCCTGCTCCTTCTCTAGGCTGTGATGGCTTGAGGCGACCTTACACCCAAGACTCTTCGGGTAGGTTTCGATTGGGGTAGTTTAGCCCAAGACTCTTCGGGCTGGTTTTACTACTTCCCAAGAACCTTCGGGATGAGGCCCAGGTGTGTGCGGGCGGGATACGTGGTTGTGAGGCCCAGGTGTGTGCGGGTGGGAAGAGTGTGATAGCGTCAGGACGTTCGCCGTTAGGAAGAGCAGTTAGCTAGTGGGGGAAAAAGGTGCGGGGTACCCAATACTCTTGTTCTTATATGCTACTACCTGTTGTGATTGTGTTTTGGTGAGTGTGACTGGTGAGGTTGGGTGGATAAAACTCCTTGCTAGGTTTCTTCTGTTCTCACGGGACATTAGGATGTCTCCCCACTTGTGCACGAGAGTTTTAGGTTTCCTTACTGAGTATAGTTGTATGCTCACCCTACGTTTACTTTCAGGTTTCCAGGAGGACTACCAGGGCCATGCGGGACCCTATCCCTACTAGTCGGGACAGTTGGAGTTGCTGCAGTTTGCTGTACTTGTTTCTTTGGTATTGTACTTTTGAGCTTTCTTGTACTTGTACCTTGTTTCAGAACTATTTAAACATGCATGTGAGATTGGTTTGGGTTTATTTCTATACACTTGTTCTTTTCCTTTTTGGTGGTTGACTTGTCCTATTTCCCGATCTTAAATAATAAAAAGGGTAATGCCTCCCATATTTGTGAAAACTCATACCCTTGGTGCTAGTCGCCACCCCGGGGCCTACTGGAGGCGGGGCTCGGGGGTCATTATCTCTCTTTCACCATTGCCAGCTCAGGAGGGGCATCTTTGGTGGGAGGGGGTCGTGACACAGATCGACCATTGGCTTGGGAGTCTACCCTTAATTGCTTGGCTTGTGTGGGAGTGCAAGTGCCTCCCGAGAGTCTTCCATCTCCTTCTCCACTTTTACATGTAATTCTGCTGGTTTTCTTTATATATACAAGAAGTCAGTCCTCCGTCCTTATCAATTGGTCCGACCTGCCGCCATTTCCTCTTCGTTCTTCCTCTAACACGTCACGTCTTGCAGAGCCGCATACACTGCCGTCGACTTCCACAGCACTAGACGATCTCTTCTGGCTCGTGAGGAGGCATACACCACTAGTTTTCCGTCAGATAATTCTACCGCCTTCCTCACTTTCGCCGTCATCAACACCGTCGTGCAGTGTTAGCGCCTTTTGCAGAAGTAGACGCGCTACCGTTCCTCGATTGGCTCACGTCTCGTGCGACGGGGCCTTTGACAACAATCCCACAATAAAGGCACGCTCGACTCGCTTTTGGAAACCCAGTGCGGGACAACGCGCACACACACTGTAGGACTCGTTTGAACAGTCACACGACAGTAGGAGCCCCGCATGACTGGACACACACAATGCCGCATCTTCTTTTTTGTTCGACGAAGGTCCGTCCCGTTGGATAGTTGGCCATTAGCGGACGGTGCACCCTGCGCCCTCGTCCTCAACTGCTACCCGGCTAGTCTACTGGCGTGCCATGCACCAATCGCGCCATCCCCTGTTTACTCGACAACAACGTGTCCAGGAGATTCACACCCAGTTGGTACGCACCCCGCTACAGGTGAACAAATAAAAAAAGGCAATTCGTTTGCGGCCAACCTCTTTTAGTTTGCGGACCCAACCATTGGATGAACGACGCCGCTATGGAGACACACCTCGATGAGATAGGACAACAACTCCGAAGCACCTCGATCCGGCTGGTGCAAGAGCAAGCTGAATTCCGGGGTGTTTTCACTCTTTTGGGGCGACGACTTGAGATGATAATGCCGCACCGAGAGACGACTCTTCTTTCTCACATAACCACGCTACCTGGGGCGCAACCCGTGGGGTTTGGCGCTACGATCAGAAACCCGGTGCAACTTGGAGGGACAACCCCATGCATGAAATTCGCCGTAACAGGAATGTCTCCTCTGACGACCATACTGGAAGATCTCTCACTGAACCAATAGGGGTGGGATCCGGAGCAGCAAAGGAGGACAGACGCGCTGACCTTGCAGCAGTAGATGAAGCACATTCCCTCCGCCTCAGTATTGAATGATGGGTTGCCAAAGGAGGGAAACACAGTCCACAACGGTCATGAGGGACGCACTTCGTGCCGAGGCAACTCCGCTTGCCTTGCTGCCGACACTGCTTAAAGTACATTACGCATTGTTTGCTGCGACAAAGGCGAATCTGTGCGACAAAGCGGCATTTTAAGGACTAGCGTTGATGATGGAAACTTGGCCGCAAGCTACAGCAGATTAGACCGCAGTCGGGAATTTCAAGGAGCAAATCGAGCTCACGGTGATTTTTTTATGGAAGTTGCATGGTGAGTTCAGCAGTACGGAGCATAAGGAAGATTGCTTGGCATGATTGTCTTTAGTTCTATGCAGCGAGGCTGGTATGGGAGATTGCTAGGCCTGCCTGTGAGACCCAACACCTTGAGGACAATGTGTTTTTTCAGGATGGTGGCAGTGATAGGAACTAGGGGGCGATAATGTCATTATAAGAGAGGAATATGGTGTGGGACCCAAGGGAATATCCTAGGGAATATTATTAGTTTGCCAAGGGAGGGGTTTAATTATAAATAAAGGGAAGAGGGTGAGAGAGGGGCATCGAGAGGAATATAGTTTAGGTTACCTAGCATATCACCCATTGGCTTGAGAGTCGGCCTTCGTGGCTTGGCTTGGGTGGGAGTGCAAGCGCCTCCCGAGTCTTCTATTTTCCTCTTCTACATGTAATTTTGCCAGTTCTTTTCATATATACAAGAAGTCAGTCCTCCGTCCTTATCACGTTCACTCCCTTTTCTAGGAGCTGACCCTCTAATGGTGCTTCCTCCTTGTTGCGTTGCAGCCCTAGGTGCGCCCCTCTGTTGACCAGCCAACCTCGGGCCCTGCTTTCTTCTTCATCAACGCCCGAATCACTGTCGAGATGTCTGAATCTTTGTTAAACTTCATCAATGCTCAGATTACCGTCGGGCTGCCCGAATCACCGTCGAGATGTTTGAATCATCGTTAAACTTCATTAATGCTCAGATTACCGTCGGGTTGCCCGGATCACTGTCAGACTTCTTCATCAACACTCGAATCACCGTCGAGTTGCCTAGATCTCCGTCGGGACTGTCTACTATTGCCCAGACTGCCATCAGACTTCTTTGCTGCTGTATTTTTCTGTTTTTAGTTTTTTATTTTTGCATTGCACGCTGGGCATATCCAGCTTGAGGGGGTGTTGGGGGATGTTTCATGTATCCAAGCTATAAGTACACCGAGCTTGAGGGGGGGGGAGTGTTACAAAATAAGTTAAGTCGAGTCCTACATCAGACTTTATGTATTATGTCATCTCTATAAATAAACACCAAGACCTCCCTTAGAGAGGCATTGGGTCATTGCCCCCTCCATTCTAACACTACCCTTCAGTACCAGAAACACGCCTTTTCCTCCTAGTATAGGTCTTAAATTGATGAGGACTCGATTACTCAGCCCCAACCATCCTATCATTTCTATCTTGAAAAACCACCTTGTTTGCAAGTTGAAAATCGAGAAATTAGGCACGAAACAAGTCACCATTTCCCTAAAGTAGCATCTTCAATAAGGCCGTGTTATGTAAAATAATTGAGAGAGGGAGAAAAGAGGAGTAAACTGTGTAAATTGAAGTAGTTGCAGAATCATAGTAGCAGAAATACAGTAGGAACACAGTAGAAATATAGCAATTACTGTGGGGAAGAGAGAGAGAGAGATGTAGGAGAACCCGTGGAAGACCACTCCTCCGAGCCCACTCCTTGCTGGTCGTCCCAACGAACCAGCCTCTCACAGCAACCTGCTGTGTAATAATCCCAGTAAAATGAGTTGTCCATCCCAGCCCCCTGCTGCCTATTTTTATACCCCACCAGCTCAAAGCTACAGCTGACACTTCATTACAAAAATACAGTATTGTCCCTAACCAACTAACAAACTCTAACAAACTAACAAACATTCCAACCAATAACAAACTCTTAACACCTAGACAACCCTTTATTCCTAACAATTCTCTCCCACCTAAAAACCACCTTGTCCCCAAGGTGGAACAACCCAAGCTTTTATCGGCTGTGCAATGTGGCAGCGGCTCCCGGTGGCGGCTTTGGTGGAGGCCTCGACAACAATGCATCTTTATCGATAAGCATCAACATACTTGGACAAACTAAGGCAACCATTGTAGGAGAATAGCTTTTCCGATATAATTCTCCACTAAATTTCCAGGATTCTGCAGCCTCAATAAAGTCAAAAGCCAAACAGCCTACTTCATTTTTAGTTGCCCCACGCAAGATTGAAGCTTCATTGGTACCGGTTCGGAAAATAGCAGCAATGAAGATCCGTGAGCTGCCTATCAGAACTTGTACAAATGGAATTCGCTCACTTATATAGGCTCTTTTGTAGTCTAAGACTACCTGTAGAGCAACCCTCCAGAAAAAACTTGGACTACTTACACTTGTAGTGGTTCTCAACTCACCTTTTCTAGCAATCCCATCAGAATTTTCCAAGTTGTTCCTGCTTAAAATCTTCCATTTGCAAGCAAACCAAAGACCTTTCCCCTTGGTAGCCAACTTTATCCCGCTGTTGGAGGCAGGCGCAAGAAATTAAGTCTTTACTAAGTATGCCCAACTCAAAAAATTTGGAATTTATGATTGCTGCATCAACTGCATCTTCCCTACTGCCCATTGAATGCAATCCACTCACTGCTAATGGATACAACCCACTGTTCACAAGCTCCTCCATGTTGCAGCCAGACGAATCAAATGAAAAATCTCTTTGTGGCCAACTCCATCTTTCTATGGATGGACAGTTACTCTTACATAGAGCATTAGAAACACCGGTAGGAGTTGTGTCTCTAACTGTAGCAGTCTTAATGTCCTCAAATTCTAGAGTATGTAAAACATGTTGTAGCTCCTTCCCGTGCGATGGTTCATGTCCCTCTATGTCCCCTTTACGAACTACGGTATCCACAGTGGTTGCCAGTCTCATGCAACTTCCCATTGCACCTGAGCGAGCTGTTTGTTTGCCCTTGCGGATTTCCTCTCCAACTACGAAACAAATTTTGTGCTGCTCACTCAGCCCGCATGCAGCCTTGATCTCTGGCACCCTCCTCAAAGTGATATAATATTTGAAAGCACCAATCAACCTCGAAGCCTGGGAGACATCTTTCGTCCCATCTGTTGCATCTTGTTTTTCAAGGATCAGCTTTGATTCCTCTTGTTCACATTTGTTGTACATCTTCATTTTGAGTTTCACTTCCTCTTCCTTTTGTTCTTCAAATTCCAAACCCACACCAAACTTCTCCATACTGCGGTAAACCTGAATAAAATCAATATTCTCTTGTTTCATGTGCTGAACAGCCGGCACAACCCCTTTTTTTTGTCACGTAGAGCCTTCTCACTCTGCAAAGGTCCAACCCATGGCTGTGGTCGTGGCCTCTGTGCATCGTTTTCCGCTATAGGAAGACCCCTTCTAAACAACTTGTGTGTACAATTTCCAATTGCTGTTACGACGAATATTTCCACCTCTGACTGGAAACAATCGGAATCACTCTGCACAGCAAGCTCACTTTGGTTGTCCCACTCCCGCCTTTCCATGCTAGAATTTAGGACTCCAGTCTCCTCAGACGAATCTGGATGTGTCTCGAACCACTCCACACTACTCCTTTTCAGTTCAACCTTATTTGAATTAAGATCAATATATATCTCTTCCGACAGCTTAGGAATGGAAGCAAACTTCTCCCTCTCATTCCCATATTTTTCCAGAGGCATCGGCTTAAGTTGTTCCCAACTCACTCCAGGATTTTCAAACTGCCATAACAAGAACCAACGTAGAACCGTGTACTCCATACTTAGCTGCGCCCAATGTATTTTCATGTTCTCTGCTGTTTGTAAAAAAAGGAAATATGCCTCTGCTTTCATGATCCACCCCAACAGATCTTCTCCAAAAAAATAAGGCAACTCAGTCTTCTTTGTCTCACTCCCAGAACCATCGATTGGAGCAACATCTTCCATTTTTAAACTTGCGTCTAGACTGCTGACTACCACCGCTTTGCCACTGTCAAATGCACATGCAACTTCTGTCTCACCTCGTTTACCAGACTCAATGCGGTGAAATTCTTGCGTGAACTATCCTGAATCTCCTGATCGTCCGACGTGCGCCTCAATTAGTTTCTTCTGCAGCTCACACTGAAACTCACAGATTTTCCTATCGATCTCAGCTTGCCTCCCAGTAAAAGCTTTGAAAAATGTTTCAAACTCCTGCATCTTGCCACCAGCTTCCACATCAGCCACCTGTATAATACTTCCCAATTTGATTCCTGTATCACAACTATTCACAGGTGGAAGAGAGAGAAATTTTGTGCCAAGGGAGTTCTCCCTTTTTTTTATTTTTTCTAAAACAACTTCCTTAAACAAGCCTTGCTGCTACGTTAAAATTTTTTTTTTGCCTGTCCGTCTTCAGTTCTAGTGTCGGATACGTTCCGCGGCCCAAACATTCTCCGAGTCACGCAACCCTTCTCCGCTGCTCACACAGTCGCCTCGGCAGCGATCTCTCCCAATCCGCACGCATCACTTGCTGCAACACGTACCCCGTGCTAACTCCTCTCCTCCAGCAACCAGCGAGCTCGGTTCGTCAAATTGTTTGCGCGGATCTCCCCAGTTGCTTCGGTTTCTTCCAGAACGGTTGCACCTCACAGTGAATAGTGGTTGCACTGCTCGATTCTTCCGCAGCGGCTATCGCGTTTTCCAGCTACGTTTGCCTTCCCTTGCAGCGAACCTCTTCCACAATCGTTTCCAGTTGTTTCTGGTTTTCAACTTGCTACAACAATTGTTCTTCGACAACAGTTTCTTTCTCCAGCGAATTTCCCCAGCAGCGAACATCCTTCTGCGTTCCGTTCTGCTCCAGCAGAACTCGGCCAGCTCCGACCTTTCCTTTCCTCCAGTGAGCGTCCACTGCTCTAGCGCCTCACTCCAGTGGCGATCTTCTTCTTCTTCTCTCTTTCTTGCTGCTACGATTTTCCAGCAGCGTTCCTCCTCTCCTGCGACGCCTCTCCCCAAGCGTGTGATCAGTCCTCTCGCACGGCAGTTCCCCAGCGGAGTCGCCAATTGTTATGTAAAATAATTGAGAGGGAGAAAAGAGGAGTAAACTATGTAAATTGAAGTAGTTGAAGAATCACAGTAGCAGAAATACAATAGGAACACAACAAAAATATAACAATTATAGTGGGGAAGAGAGAGAGAGAGAGAGAGAGAGATGTAGGAGAACCCGTGGAAGACCACTCCTCCGAGCCCACCCCTTGCTGGCCGTCCCAACGAACCAGCCTCTCACAACAACCTGCTGTGTAATAATCCCAGTAAAATGAGTTGTCCATCCCAGCTCCCTGCTGCCTATTTTTATACCCCACCAGCTCAAAGCTACAACTGACACTTCATTACAAAAATACAGTATTGCCCCTAACCAACTAACAAACTCTAACAAACTAACAAACATTCCAGCCAATAACAAACTCTTAACACCTGGACAACCCTTTATTCCTAACAGGCCGCCCTTCCCATTTCACTAACCACCGACGCTCACAGCCTCAACCTTTTGGTTTTCAAAATGACTTCCGGCAATACTTGATCTTCGGTGCCTTCCAGAAATTGCTTCGGTAAGTTCTGGTTGATATGATCACCAACAACCAACTTAAGTTGGGAAACATGGAAAACTGGATGAACCTTATTGTTTCCCGAAAGATCAAGCCGATAAGCAACAACTTTTACTTTGGCAATAACTGGAAAAGGTCCACAATACCATGTAGCAAGCTTAGGACATACCTTCGAAGAGGTGAAATTGGAGTGAGGGGATCTGAGCTTAAATGTAGATCAAGTCTCCCACTTGCAAATCAACCGCCCTTCGCTTCTTATTTGTTGAATGTTGCATGGACTGTTGGGCTGCCTACAAATTTGATTCAAGTTGTTGAAGGACTTCGTCCTTGTCAACCAAAGCAGATGCCACTGCCTCTGGAGCAATTTCCCCTCTACTACTATGGGCCAAATTAGGTGGTTTCTTGCCATAAACAATCTCAAACGGAGTTTGCCCGATTGAAATGTGGAATAAAGTAGTGTAACAAAATTCTGCCCACAACAACCATTTAACTTGGTGTCGAGGTTTGTTTGAAGAAAAACACCGTAAATAAGTCTCTAGGCTTATGTTCACAACTTTGATCTGTCCATCTGTTTGAAGATGATATGGAGAACCCATTTTAAGTTTATGTTCATGTAACATGAGCAATTCTTTCCAAAATAGGCTTGTATACCGCGGATATTGATTGTTGACAATAGCATTAGGCATTCCATGTAGCCTGACTTTGGCTTTCATGAAAAGTTATGCCATTTCTTTGGCTTTGTAAGGATGTTTTAGTTGTAGGAAATGGACATGCTTCGAAAGTGGTTGCAACAAACTAGCCGGATTCAGAGTCTGACACTTGCTTCGCTGACACAATTCACAGATTCGAACAAATTTCATCACAGTTTGCGTCATTCTACTTTGGAATAACCCTCCTGCCAGTCGTTTTTAAGTTTTCAAAAACCCTTTATGTCCGCCTGCTAGCGTTGCATGATAATAATGGTGTAATTTCAGGATTAACTGAGTTTCCTTGGATAAAACCAACCGCCGTTAAAGAAAAGCATCCCATTATGAAGGAAATATCCGGCTTTGACATCAGAATGTTGCTCCAAAGCAACTATAAATGGTCTGCAAATCTTTGTCTACACGAACTTCTTGTTTTACCGGCTGCATTTCGACTCAGTATGGTTTTGAAACCGTCATATGTAAAATCTTGTCATCCACTACTCTTGAAAGAGCATCAGCTGCGCCATTAGCCCTTCCAGGCTTGTACACAACCTCAAAATCATACCCTAGTAATTTCGCCTGCCAGCAATGTTGATCCATAGAGACAATTCATTGACTTAACAAATGCTCAAGGCTTTTATGGTCCGTGTGGACAACATGTCTTCCCATTATTTATTGTTTCCAGTGATGGACCATGTGCACTAAGGCCATCAACTCTTTCTCATAAACATATTTAGCCAAACTCGATTTGGATAGGGCTTTGCTGAAATATGCGATCAGTCTGCCTTGTTGCATGAGAGCAACCCCTATCCCACCTCCCGAAGCATCGCATCCCATAAAGAATTTCTTAAGAAATTTGTGAGGCCTAATACCGGAGGAGCTGTAACCATGCACCGCTTCAAAGCCTTAGAGGATGTCGGCCTCTTTTCCCCACTTAAAAATTTCCTTATTGGTAAGGATAGTAAGTGGTTTAGCCACCTTCCCATAGTCTTTGATAAACTTCTGATAGTACCCAATGAGGCCCAAAAATCTCCTTAACATTCTTTGGTTACGGTCACTAGATATTTTCCATGGGTCCATTGTCACCCCCTTTTGGGAAATTTTGTGTCCCAAATACTCGACTACCTTGCAAAGAAACATTTCTTCCCATTGACATACAAACAATTGTTTTGTAAGATGACCAATACCTGATCCTAAGTGCTTCAAATGTTCCTCCCAACCACTACTATAGACCAGTATATCATAAAAAAAAACTAGTACACTCTTCCTGAGCAAAGGCTTGAAGATGATATTCATAATCGTCTGAAAGGTTGCCAGAGCATTGATAAGTCCAAATGACATGACCAAATATTCGTAACGCCCCTCATGCGTGTGGAACACTGTTTTCTCAGCATCTGCCTCTCTAACTCGCATCCGATGAAACTTAGATTTAAGATCTAATTTAGTAAAAAATCGGGGGCCATATAACTCATCCAACAACTCCTTTATTATCAGAATAAGGAACCGATTTGGAATAGCCAACTTATTTAAGGTGCGATGGTCTATGCACATCCTCCATCCTCCATCTTTTTAACCGGTATTATTGGGTTGAAATAGGGACTGGTGCTGTTTCTGACCACACATTGTTTCAACATGTTTCCTATCTGTCTTTCCACTTCATGTTTCCATTGGTGTGTGTTAAATTGGAGGAGAATACCCAAGATGCATCTCTAAGGGAGACCTTAGTGTTTATTTATAATGAATAATAAAGATGATATAATACCTCAACTTCGATGTGGGACTCACATCTTCTAACACTCCCTCAAGCTGGACACGCGTAGCTTGAAATACAAACCCAAAAAACTAAAAAACAGAAAAACCAAACAACAAAGAAGCTCAACAGTGATTCGAGTAGTAATGAGTAAGTTCGACATTGATCCGGATAACTCGACGATGATCCGAGCAATGATGAAGAATCCCGACGGTAATTCGGGTAGTGATGAAGAAGTTCGACGGTGATTCGGACGTTGTTGGAATGACCCGACGAAAATCCAGGCAGTGAGGATGGAACCCGATGGAGATCCGGGGAAAAGGCACTAAGGGCTGCAGGGAAGACACTACTGGGTGCGTCGGAAAAATTGTTGCACGCCTGTTGGAGCAGTGCCGAAAGGGAGAAGCGGCTTGCCAGAGTGTATGTGCGCAGAAGAATCGGTGTGCGGCGCATCGGGAGGAGTGATGCCTGGTCTCACTCACCAGGGAGACGTCTGGACCGCGCCTGGAGTAGGGGGTTACGCACAGAGGCGTGATTGGGCTGAAAGACTGCGCGTCAGGAGGGGGTGTGTCGTGTCGGGGGTAGGGAGGTAGTTTGGGAAGGGCGCCGTTGCAGCTGGAGAAGGGGGGCGCGCGACGTTTCAACGTCGTTCGGGGAAGGGTCGTCGCGCAAGGGGGGGGGGGGAGTGCGACTCGAAGCTTCGGAACAAGGAGGAGGGTGCCTCGAGGGTGGGGGGGGGGATCGCAGGGTTTTTTCTCCGAGAGAAATGACAGGGTGGAGGGGTTTGAACCCCCTTGGCGCCGATGAAGATCTCCCCTTTCAGTGGAGACATCGCGTGAAAGGGGGCGCAACAGAGAAGACGCCACGATCCGTTGCAGCTGGAGATGAGGGCGTCGCACAGAGAGAGCCGATGCGCAGGGAGTTGCCGACGAAAATGAGAGGAGGCGACCGGGGGCAAAGGGCTTTAACGGTGGCCTAGGGATGCGCTCATGGTAGGGGGTAGGGCGAGCGGCGGGGGGGGGGGGGGGGGTGGCGTAACGACAGAGGGGGCGGCCGACTAAAATTGTGGGTGTTGGGCGGGAGCCGCTGCCCCCCCTTTGGGGGAAAAACGTCGATGTCCTCAAAGAAATAAAAGAGGGGAGAGAGGACTAGGGTTAGAAGACCTCCTTTGATACCATGTTAAATTGGAGGAGAATATCCAAGATGCCTCTTTAAGGGATGCCTTGGTGTTTATTTATAATGAATAATAAAGATGACATAGTACTTCAATTCCGATGTGGGACTCTCATCCTCTAACAGTGTGCAACCCTGTAAGGCCTCACATTAACTGGACTTGTTGCCTCCTTCAACCTAATTGCATGATTTGTTGCATGTCGCGGGGTAGTCCCTTTGGGCCATCCTCGAACAACCTTTTCAAATGTTTATCAAACTCCTTATCTGGATCCTTTGTTCTTTCTACAACTTCCACTCCAGATTCCCATTGGAGGCCTCAAAACTGTTTTTCTCCATCTAAAAATGACTGCAAAGCCATCACCACCTCCTGTTTAGACTGCATCCCCTGCAAGGTTACTCCCTGCCCCTGATATTCAAAACCCATATTTAAAATTTTCCAATGGGAAGCCACATACCCAAGTGTTCCCAACCATTCCATCCCCAAAATAAGGTCTGGCTCTGTAACGACTCAGGTATTTATAGAATAATACGTTTTCTTTTCTATTAATATTTATGAATATGATATTAATTTTACGTTAAAGGGGATGCTTTCTTCAATAGCGTACTCGACACGCAACAATGGGTTTCTCCGAAATCTTACGTTGCACACAATATTGAGTTATACCGAAAAATAATACAATAATAATATTATTATTTTAAATAGTAGTTAATGCCTAGCCAGGCGGGAATGAATAGCATCAACTGAATTATGAAAATATGGTTTACACATGTTTAAATAATGATTTTTTCGTTACCAAATTTATTAGAAATGAAAATAAAAATCAATTGAATATAAAGGATGTGTTTTTATGAAAACCTATTTAAAAAGAGAATAATTGTGTTTATAAAATCATATCACTCTTTATGGATTTTAATTTAATGAAAGATATATGTTATAAATTCAATGTAATGTTTTAAATTCATCTTATATGTTTTCTAGATATGGTATAAGAACAAATTCAATTTTTCAGATAAAAGAAGTATTTTTCTAAAAATGCAGTTTTACTGCTTTTTGATGGCGAATCTTTTTTAAATTTAGTTTTTGATACTTTTATATGTTCTATTTGACAAAATAAACTTGTTCTTTAGAATCGAGACATCAAAATTTACTTTGGATAAATTTTTGATATTTTTCCCATAACTATAATGTTTTGATAAATAATAAAAATACGCTAAATTTTAATTGAAAACAACATTTTCCATCAAGATAATTTATATAGTTAAATCATATTATTTAATGGTTTTAAAGTATAAATAGGACATGTTTTTATCATTTAATTCAATGTTAGTCATTGGAAGTAATTTCCATTGAAATTGGACATAAACACATGTCAATTTTTTGATAATTATTACTTCTTAAAAACCCGTTTTTTGGTTTTGACAACGGGAATTAATTTTAAATTAATTACTGTAACTTCTATATTTTGAATTTGGAAAAATGGATTTCATATTTGGAATCAGAAGGTCCAAATTGTTTAAATATGTGTCTTTTATTTTTGGACATTATAAATAGTAACTCCAGTAATTATTTTATTTATTATGGTTAAAGGGTAAAAAATAATATTATAATAATATTAAACTACCCTAACACATGTCCTAATCCTATTGGATGAGATATGTCCAACCATTAACATCTTTGAGTCGATTTTGGGACCCCATGGAGCCACTTGGATGTGAAAATGACATTTTATACGAATTAATTTAAAATAAAGATAAATATAACAGAAACACACATTTTTTACTAAAACAAATTTATAAAGGTGAGGTCGAAGCCTCAGTTTATTCAGGGAAGGGGCTATAGTACAAAGAAAACTATGCAACAAGCAGTACAGGGATGAACTCGGCGAGACTCGAACTCGAGACCTCGCCGAGACCCACAGGGGCAACTACCAACTGAGCTACACCCTGGGGGCAACAAATTTAATATGGGGTTATATAAGTGATCTCTTCTACTATAAATAGTTATTAGAATGTTAAAAAGATTTCCTACATCATGATATTTTATTTATAATTTTTAGACATTAAATAAATAAATTTAATTATGACACAATGATGATGCAATGATTGATTCATTAATAAATGATTCAAATAAATGATATTATAAACATTAAAATAAATGTAATTTGATTATTTTGATGCCATCAACGAATTTTCTGGATGATATTAACATATTATCTTTGAGTTAATGCTTTTGGTTCGATGGAATGAATTTGTAAAAAAGTCAAAAATGAATAGTATTCAAAATTGACATAATTCATAACTTAAAATATAAAATAGTTTATTAAATGATATTAAATTCCTAAAAATCTAAGATTCAACCAAATGGTTAAGATAAGTTCAAATATGTCATAAATAATTTTTTGTTGGTCGTTTGACATGATACGGTAATTACATTAACCCACAATGTGTAAATAACATGTTATCATGGTAAAGATTAGAAATGGTAAAATAAGGGTTAAACAAAAAAGATAAGGATAACAAAATATTCAAAACTTGTCTAAAAATTATTGGATGATGGGTATTCGAACCAACATCATCTTATTTTCGAATTAAATGAGTTTTGGACCATTTGTAATCGAAATTTAATTTATAATAAATTAATATTTCTAGACTTTTCTAAAGTGTCCCTTTTTCCTCTTATAAAATGTCACCACCTCTACCCATATAATCACACCTCTCAAGCCCCTTGGCTCGTTTAAATTCTGCCCAAATAAGCTCTCAACATCATTCACTTCTTCCTAGAAGCCTTACCTTGGGAAGAAGGCAATTCAAGAAAGCCTTTTGGCTCAAATCAAAAGAAGTTACCCAATTTAGAGGTAACGTCTTCTCTTATTTTATTTTCCTTCTCCCTATGCTCTTCTTATTCTTTGATTACATAACACCAGTATCCTCAATATACTAGGATGTTGTTATGAGAAGGATTCAAACTACACTTATACACACCTCCATCTAATGGATACGAATATACTGTTTCTGTGTACGACGAACTACTGTATCACGAAACGATGATTGTTCAATTTTCTCCTATCATCTCTCATGGTGACCATTATGATGACACTGTATTATGCTTTCCATGATGTGTAAATACGATAATTTCATTTGAAGAAGTGTTGACTACCGCCCTCTCAAAGTGATACGACTCGTTCATGATATACATGGAATGTATAAATGATGATTTTATTAAACCTATGAGACATACATGACATAAATATAATACTGGTATTATAATATACATTTATATCATTTGAATATTATACTTTTAATATGACAAAGAAATGAAAGTAGCGTTCATGCGTACGTACGGCCCACCGTCTCCATGAACGGTGCATTTCATTTCTTATCTCAAAATGTCATGGACTATTATAAATACATATATAATAGATATATATGATATTTATATCATTTTGAAGATGATGTACTTTTGACTACATGGACAATTTATATCAAAACAAGTTCATTTTCGACTCAAGTACCGAATATCGACAAAACGACCGATATTAACTTAAATAATTATGTAATTTTTATAACGTGGTGATAAGTGATATAAAAAGGAATAATAAATTTGAAAATGGTTATGAAACAAGTAGAAATTAACCTAAGTTTATTATTCAGAAATATAAAGAACGTACGAGACAAGTCAGACTCAAGGTAAAGACTTCGTTTTAATCTCTTTTCATTGAGTCATATTTTGATAATATACACCTTCTCTTATATGGTGTATAATAAATCTCTTTGACTTTTAATTTCATTCAAATGAAATCTTTTTTCTACGAAACGTTTTACTAAACGACAAAATGAATATTTTTAACGTATGCGGCAACAATGACCTTTCCGCTCCCGTAACAGTTATTTGATATTTGACTTCCTCTATAATTCTTATTGTTTTTTTTAAAAAAAAGGAAAAGAAATCCCTTCTCTTTTTGGGTGTTTTCGTATTGAAAATGGTTTTTGAAATGGATTGAGTATTTCAATATCTTGAAATGATTTCTTGTGATTACAAATGAAATGTTATGAGTGAAATGTTGATATTTGCAATATTTTACGTGTTATGATTATATAAGGGTACTTGGACATTTGACGGGTGGTTACGTGATAAACCAATGACGGATGGTTACGTGATAAACCAAATGACGGGTGGTTCCGTGATAAACAAAGGATGGGTGGTTACGTTATAACCTCCAATGCATTGAGTATGGAAGTCGGCCGTATGACTATTTCATTTAGTGAATATAAGCTCATTGCTTACCTTTATATGTTATATGCTGCTTTCTATGGACTTTATGGTAATCTTTTGGTTACAAAAAGGGTAAGCAATGAGCTTATATTCAGTAAAATATATTTACTACTTTTTAAAGGTGAAAGTACTACTTTATGATAAAGTATTCATGGTTTTCATGTTATCTTACGACTAACTTTCCTTCTTTGTGTATCCTTTACTGAGCTTTTTATGCTCATTCCAAGTTTTGAATAAAAAAGAATAAAGTCAATGATGGGATCAAGAAAATGTTATGATGTTAAAACATGAAACGATGTCATGTTTCTTTTTAAAGAGTTTTTGTTTTATGAAAAAAAAGGATAGCTAGTAGAAGTGTCTACTTGTAATATTCAAGTTGTTATGTATCAGTTATGACCTAATTCTTTAAAGCTCTAGACCTAAAAAGATCTTCGATGTGAATTAAAGTCAAATTATTGACTTATCTTAAGATTAAGTAATGTTTAAGGTTGAGGCCTTATAGGTTTAGCAGTGTCAAACAGGTATGTATCCACCTTGAATTCCATGTCACCTAACCTAACCGGTAGTGCCATACACTTCCCACTGGACATAACTCGATGTCCATCTCCTAAACAAACATTGAAATATTTGGTCTGTGTTATCGGAAACTAGAGAAACTTCAACAGGGCCTTTGACACAAAATTGTGTCTGGCTCAGCTATCAATTATTACCAACGTTGGCTCTCCAACTATGTTCCCCTCCATCATCATGGATTTAACTCCTTGGGTACTCTGTCCTTCCATCATCATGGATTTAGCTCCTTGGGTGCTCTATCCCTCCAAAACACCAAGAAATCACACCTGACACATCATTTCCCACGATCCTTCTACCCTGTCAGTCTCTCCCTCTTGTTCCCATCACTTATCTCTGGGGCTCCACACACTCTCAAACCATCAATTGTATCCCCTTATCGGGACACTTGTGTGCTGGCCAATGTTTCATTCCACAATAAAAAGTCTCTTAGCTTTCCTTTCTTCATACTCAGATCTGGAAATATTTTGAACTCCCTTCCACCTCGGAGCAACCTCCCTTTTCTCAGCATTCCTGCCCACTGTAACAAGAGAGCTATGATTCATCTTATTAACTGTTCCCCCACCGAAAGATCGACTATATGGAAAATTCGGTCTTGACTTCCACAGTTCCAGCTCCTTGATTACTCCCCTTACAGCCACCTCACTCAATGTTCCTAGTCAAGGAGATAATCCTTGCTTTGTTGCTGGGCTCTTGAGTTGCCTCTTTACCTTCAATCTCCGGGCGCAAATCACCCAAGAAAAAACTTATATACCACGACTCCTGTAGTTCTGGGATGCACAAAGCAACCCTCTCGAATTCATTTATATATTCTTCTACTGATCCGGTCTGCATAATGCCTTCCAACTGCTTAACGGATCGCTTTTCACACCAGCACCAAAACTACCAAGAAGCTCCGCTTTTAGCTCTTCCCAAACCAGGCTTGGTCGAAGCAACATCAATGATAACATCCAGTGCTGCTCCCGTAAGAACAGTAGAGGATCATCGAATAGCGGGCTGGTTTTCTCTTAATATGTGTGAGAGAATAGACTTGTGAGGACGAAGCAGAAACAACAAAAATAGAAGCAGAAACAAAACTAAGAAAACCAAAAACAAAAAACAAGGAAGAAAACACAGGATTTAACGTGCTTCAGATCCTTTGGGATCTTACGTACACGACAAGAACACCGCACTACACACGCGTTTTATTAAACTCAAAACACGAACAATCAATACAAGAAACAAACCATAGAGTACAGATTCAAAGCAACAGAAGCAAATAAAACCAAGAACCGAAGCTAAAGAACAATAGAGATCTTACAGCGCCCGGACAACCTTACCGTTGTCTGGAAAAGCTTCGTTGATGGTCGGTTGAATGTGAGCTTCTTATGGATTTGAAATCGTGCACCAGAGGTGCACCTGGTCTGAATCTCCACCGGAAAGACTTTTGGGATGAATCGACCGCACCTCTTCTTGTTGAAGGAACACCCAGGGAAGGATGATAGGCCGGATCTCGGAGCTTCACCGAAGAAACTCGTCGTAGGAGCTAGGGTTTCCCTCTACCAGATGAGAGCAAACGAACTGGGGAGGACGAACTGATCGAAATGAGCCAAAGGGACGCTGCGCAGGGGTGATCAATTCCCCTGACTGGCGCAGGCAGCGAAACAACTGAAGCAAACCGGGGAAGGCCGCGTGGCACAACTGAATTGATTGTGTGGGATAAGAGGCACAGGTGGATGGCAAGATGCAATGGGCGGTTCCCTTAATCAAAGACGAGAAGAAAATTGCACAGCAGATTGTTGAGGTGGCCAGGGAAAATGCGAGCGGGCAAGGGAAACGGGAGGGGGGCTGACGAAACAAGCCCAAGACGCCAGGCCCACATGCATAACAAATCCTGCACATAATATTTGGGCATAAAAGAAATTTATATAATTTTGCATATATATAAGAAATGAAAAGGCGGAAATGATAAAAAAAAAATCACATGGAAACTAAACTACAAATCTCCACCATTTTCATATGAGATTGGTGATGTTCTTGCAGCTATTATCATTGAATTGGAACCAAATTTACTAAGTTTAAACAATGCTTGAATTTAGATAACGTCATGACCTTAGTCAAACCATTTGTCAGATTTTCATCGTTGTGTCTTATTGACACACATGGTTCCTAATTCAATGGTGTCTCCAATAAAATGTAACCTAATGTCAATATGCTTGGACTCACTGCGGCGTCCTAAATTTTTAGACAGGTGTAATGAAGATAAACTATCATAGTATACTGCAATTACAGAACTACTAAGACAGAGTTCAGAAAGCAAACCATTGAGCCAAATGACCTCTTCGACACCCTCGGTCAGGACTATATATTCGGCTTCGGTGGTTGAGAGGGTCACCACGGATTGCATGTTACATTTCCAAGAAACTAGTCCTCCACAGGCAGGGAATATATAGCTTGTGAGGGACTTGTGGGTATCTATATTACCTACATAGGCAGAATTTACATAACCAATGACAGGATCAGAAATATCAGCATTTTTACTGAAGCATAAAGACAATTCTGGTGCTTGTGAAATATATCTAAGCAACCATTATAAAGCTTGCCAATGTGGCTTGCCGGGATTACTCATAAATCTGCTAAGAGTGCAAACAACATATGCAACATCAGGTCTTGTGAAAATCATGACATACATGATGGTACCGACGACACTAACATATGGTATCTTAGACATATATTCAACATCAGATTCTGTAGCAGGAGATTGAGACAGTGAGAGCTTAAAATGTTGTGCTATCGGAACATTAGCAGGTTTTAAGCTTTCAAACATGAATCTCTTCAGAATTTTCTCAATATAACCATGTTGTGACCGGTACAGAAAATTCTTATCTCCATTCCTAATTATTTTCATCCCCAGATTTCCGTAGCATCGCCTAGGTCTATCATTTTAAACACTTCCTTTAATTGAGACTTAACAAAAGCGATAAGTTTCATATCCTTGCAAATGATAAGCATGTCATCGACATATAGCAGCAAGTAGAGCATAACAGTTTTAACAGTTTTATAATACACACATGCATCATGCTTGCTTCTATTAAAACAGTTACTAAGCATGAATGTATCAAGCTTTAAATACCACAGCCTAGATGCTTGCTTTAAAAGACATACCTAATTGGCTTTTAAATTATTTGAATAACCATCAGGGGGTTGCATGTATATAGTCTCATTGATGAGCACGAGAATTTTTTTTAGAGTAGTGAATTCCCTTGCGTTGGAGGAAACCTTTGGCTACAAGCCTAGCCTTGAATTTGATTTTATTCTCACTAGTGTCATCTTTTCTTTTAAAGATCCACTTGCTGCCAATGACTTCGGCATTCGGCGGTTAGCAAACCAGGTATTGTTTTCTTTTAAAGATTTCATTTCATCATCCATGACAGAGACCCAATGCTTGGAGTCTCTGTCATTTATAGCTTGCTTGCAGGTTTAGGGATCCTTGGACTCAAGGTCCTGAGCACATGGAAAGCAAAGGAAGCCATGTCATATTGGTTAAAATGAGCTAGAGGCCTGATGACCCTCCTGGCTCTGTCCTGAGTGAGCTGGTAGTCAGTGGGAGCCTCTGAGGCATAGACCGCACACCAGACCGCAACTCTTGCGGTTCGACCTCCGCAGTGAGGTCGTTGGGGGGTTGCAGAGGGGCAGCGTGCCCCTGCTTCGGGGGTCCAAAGTCCAAAGGTCCCAGACCCAAATTTTGGGTAACTGCAACAATGCTGACAAACTCTAGCAGAGCTGATCGACGACACCGACGGAGCACTGTAGTAGTGCACATTTACTGTAGCAATGTGGATTTCAACATGGTATTATAGTAGCATGTGACTGGTGACACTGACAGGTAACTGTAGCTCCGCGGACTTCCAACCACCAGACACTGTAGCACAACAAACTTATTGTGTGGTTGGTGGAATAGTTGCATCGTTTTCTCCTTTATGAGCTCATTTGAGCTAGAGTTTCTGGGTGCTTGAAACTCTGATCGTCCACTATAACTTTGCTTCTGAAATTAGCGTTCTGCCTCTCCGTGGATGTAGTGACTTTTCCCGAACCACGTAAATCACCGTGTCCTGTGATCTTCTACTTGTTCTTTTGTTTTTCCTTTTTACTCTTCTTTGAATCGTTTGTCGTTTGTCGCTCCCGGCGTTTCCGCAACAGTTTGCGGTTGAAGCACATAGGTTAATAAGATACACTGTTGTAGTTGCAGACTCGGCCCAGAAGGATTTGGGCAGGTCTGAGTATGCAAGCATACTTCAGACCCGTTCTAAAACAATGCGGTTCATGCGCTTTGCCAAACCATTTTGTTGGGTTCCCTAACAGTTCGATGCCTAACACACCTTCAGACTCACGAAAGTGTATGAAGTCGGATGACAAATAGTCTAAACCATTGTCTGTTCTTAAGGCTTTAAGCCTTCCAGTTTGATTCTCAACAAGGGATTTCCAGATTTTGAAGGTTTCAAAAATATCAGATTTGTTTCGAAGAACGCAATTTCACATTTTTCTGGAGAAATCATCAATAAAGGTTGTGAAATAAGAATCTCCACCATGGGAGGTAGTCCTTGCTGGTTCCCATAAATCAGAATCGACATACTCTAGTGGGTGACTATAAATGGTGACTTATTGAAACTGATTTTTTTGGACTTTCCTAAAATACAATCCTCACAGAATGGGAGGTTGCTTAGTGTGATATTACTTCCACTCTGCTCTTCTAGACCTTTTGAGCTAACATGCCCCAATCTTCTATGCCAAAGCATAGTGTTTTCACTGTTGGTAACATATGTATTGCTTATCTGCCTATGCTGAGTTCTTCCATCTAAAACTTGAAGTTCATTTATTAGAGAACCCTTGATGGTTGTCCTAGAGCCTTTGGAGATCCTTAGACAACCAGAATCAAACTTGAAGGTGAAGCCTTTCTGGTCCAATACACCGTAGGGAGATCACATTTTTGTGTAGGATGGGGACTCAAGTACCCAACCCCAACCATCCTATCAACGCGAATCATCTCCATGGAATGAAGGTAGCTCCAATCGTTTGTCCATGGATGTTAGGAATAAGTGTACGATGGCTGTGTGGGCTGTTGTCCGTGTAAGTGGGGGATTGTATTTTTCTGTTGGCTGTGTGGTATAAGGCAGTTAGGCTGTTAGAGGAGAGGGGAGTATTCTTGGATGGGTGGAGGACCACCTGAAGCAGTTAGTTTGTTAGAGGGGGTTGAGCGGGCCTTTAAATAAAGGGGCTTTGTGTTAGGAAGAGGGGAATTCATTTTAGAGGATTTCCAGCTGGCTATTGCGGGGCTCGATCCTTGGGAGGATTCTGCCAAGCTCTTAGAAGTGGTCTTCCATGGGTTCTTCACTCTTTCTCTCTCTCCATCCATCTCCTTCCCCTACCTCCCTACTGTATTTCTGTAATTCTGCTGCATACATACTGTGGAAACATTAATACGTTCTGTTTACTTCCCTTTCTCTCCCTCTCTCAATATTTTTACGTAATGTTTCTGGCGACTCCATTGGGGATTGTCGTGCGAGAGAGAGAAACGTTGCAGGAGAGCCGAGCGCAGCGGCTGGATGATCACCATTGGAGGAGACGCGCTCGCTGGAGGAGAGGCGTCGCAGGAGCAGGAGGAACGTTTTGCCGGAGCTCGCTTTTCGTTGAACAGTTGATGAAGCGAGCTGATAGGTGAGAGCGATCGTGGAGGAGAAGCTGAGGCGCGACCGTTGTAGAAGGAACCGAACCTTGCTGTGCGATCTGCTGACAGTCGAGTTCGCTGCTGGGGAGGCGATCGCCTTTGGATAACCGCGTTCGGAGCAGGGAGGCTCGGACGCTGCTGGAGAACTATGGCTTGGATTGAACCTGTGTGCCGCGACTGTTGAGGAAGAGCCGATTGCAGCTGGAAAATCGTGTTCTCTGGAGAGAGACATCAACCCCAAAGAAGCACGTTGGGGATACGTTCGCGCAGAAGAGGCGAACGGTAAAGAACAAGATCGCAGCTGAATACTCCAACTGCGTGCCGAGAACAAACAGAGTAAGCTGGACACTGTGCGGAAATCTTAACGCCTTGGCCTCCATTGTGTTAAGAGCGACGATCGTGGTCGGAAAGACTTTGAGGCAAACTGAAATAGGAGTAAGTGGCGAGTGCAGATTGACGATCGAGGTGCGTGTTCTTGGTGAGTTTCTTTTTTACGGGTTGCGGAACTAGATGGAAGAAAGAGTCGCTACCGTCGAAACGATTTTGGAGAATATACTATGGTTGTTGTCGACAGTGCAGGAAAATATGGAGATTCTGTTACGCGGACAAACCAACAATTAGCGGTGCACACGCGACGTGATGCAACAGTCTGATCGGATAAGAGTTATGGAGGATCAAACGCTGGAGAGTATTAAGGGGATTGAGTTACGGACGAAAAAAGGTTCAGAAATTGAAAAAGAGTATGGCTGCATCAACGATGACTGTAAGTAGTGGACTCGGGAGTGCAGAGAACGGCGGAGGGTCTGCTCTTGCGGATGGTTTGCAGAGAATATTGAAGAGGGTGGAGTTGCCAATATTTTCAGGAGAGGAACCATTAGGTTGGATTACGAAAGCAGAAGCATATTTTCAGTTTTTTCGAACAGAAGACATGAAAATACATTTGGCGCAACTAAGTATGGAGTACACGGTTCTACTCTGGTTTTTGTCATGGCTGTCAGAAAATCCCAGTGCGAGTTGGGAGCAATTGAAGCCTGTGCTTCTGGAGAAGTATGGGGACAACAAGCAGCAATGGGTGTTCTTTCGATGACAGAATGAAAAGGAGCAGTCCATGCAGGCTCTAGGAGACAAAGAAGAGGACGAATCTTTTTGCGATGTGCAATTGGCGGAAGTATGAAACACGGGAGACAACGACTCCTGGAGGGACGTTCTATCATTCCCAGGCAAAGCCGGGTTGCCTGCTTTTGCAAGGGTCGAATCTGTGGGTTCTGCACAAGATGTGTGGGGATTGCAGGAGAAAAGCAAAGTTATCTGCTGCTGCGTAGATTGCAAGGAGATTTCAGGTACTTGGAGATGTATGGGGCTGAAATGGCAATTGTGTGTTCATATGACAATGGGTGTAGAATTCATAATCAGTCTATAACATTTCAGGACGATCCAAATTTTGATGCAACATTTGCTTGCGGGTCATATGCAAAAGGAAGCATGGTTGTAGTTACATTTCCTAGGAAGGTGTTTTTTACGAAGACTAAAACTAGGAAGGATACCGTTTTTGTTGCAATGGAAGGGGAAAAAGTAAACGAAGTTGCATCGCTGCTTAGGTCCTCGCCAAAGCCACCTCCAAGGGCCCCATTATCCCGGAGTTTTCCTATTACACTGCACACTGACATCAACAAGGTGATTTGGCCTATGACTCGGGCAGCTGACCGGTCAGTGACACCTCTCCTGTTGGAACAACTTCTTGTTGCAGACACCAATGTTTGGCGAAAGACTCAATTTGAGTACATGAAATGTTACAATAGCTGGAATGTGGTTACCGAGCTTCTAGAGGTGTTCCTATTGTCCTCCTTGTTGGGTGAAAACCAACAAATCAGATCTCGCTGTGGAAAAGGAACAAACACCATTTTAAAACATGGAGGGATTGGAGACAACTTTAGGCAGAGGCTTATGTACAGGGGAAAACATCTTCATGTGTATCGACAGCCAGGTATAAAATTGAAATGCTCTTGGTTGTCCCTCAGGATTTTTTCACTATGGAATTGTTGAAGAAACCTTTGATTTAAGTGATGTTATGTCTATTTGGAATATTGGAAGAGGTGAAGTCTATGTTCATCCAGTTTTTATGGCCGGAGGAAGTCCAACTTCAGACGCTCCCTGTGGATCACATATTCTTATTTGAAAATTGGGTGACAGATAACTCACTTCCCGGAATTCTGGTGAGCATTTTTGTAGAGCCAGTGTTGTTGTCACAGAAGGAACTTACCAGCATTTCCTTTTGGTTGAGGATGATGTTAATTCAGTTGATTTGCTTCAGTTGAGCTTTGTAGACAATGGTGTTATATGCAGGAACTCCTATCCTGTCCCTAAATGCTTTTGGGAAGGGTGAAGCTTCTTTTTTGCTACGGCCGAGACACATTTGATGTTGTTATTTTTTGAGGAAGTGGCGGATAAGTTGTTGGTGGGAAGGGCAGATAAGTCAGCTGGAACGATTATAGACTCAGCCGATTTTTGCTTTTCATCGGATGCTTTTGTTTTGCCTCTCCATGGACAGTGGGGCGGCGTGGCTTTGGGGAAGAAGATGTCGAAGATTCCAGCGCCTTCATCCAGCCTTGAAGGTCAAACAGTGTTTATAAATGCCCACCTTGAGGACAAGGTGGATCTTAAGGAGGGGCGAATGTTAGGAATAAGTGTATGATGGCTGTGTGGGCTGTTGTCCTTGTAAGGGGGGGACTTTATTTTTCTGTTGGCTATGTGGTATAAGGCAGTTAGGCTGTTAGAGGAGAGGGGAATATTCTTGGCTGGGAGGGGGGCCACCTGAAGCAGTTTGTTTGTTAGAGGGGGCTGGGTGGGCCTTTAAATAAAGGGGGCCTGTGGTAGGAAGAGGGGAATTCATTTTAGAGGATTTCCAGCTGGCTGCTGCGGGGCTCGATCCTTGGGAGGATTCTGCCAGGCTCTTGGAAGTGGTCTTCCACGAGTTCTTCACTCTTTCTCTCTCTCCATCCATTTTCTTCCCCTACCCCCCAACTGTATTCCTGTAATTCTGCTGCATACATACTGTGGAAACATTAATAGATTCTGTTTACTTCCCTCTCTCCCTCTCTCAAAATTTTTATGTAACAATAGATGCCAGGCCCGCAATGAATCCTTGATGATCCGTTCCCATTCCTGTCATTCCGTTTTTCACCGTGGAGCGATCATCGTTCTTAGAGTTCGACCCCCTGTCGTGCCTGAATTTAGAATTGCCTCATCCTCAACAGGTCGCTTTTCTTGGTGAATCATATAACAAGACAGCATCGCCACAAGCTCATTTTGTCCCTTCTCGATCATCACAACCGGATTGGTCAATTTCCCGACAACAGAACCAGTGTTTGACCCCCCAGTCCCAATTCCCCTTCCCGGCAGCCCAATCTGACCCTCACAGTAGCAGCAGAAAAACGAAAACAGTAGGAATGAGAGCCAGAAGTCCAGAAGTCCCAAGCTGGGGCCGTGCGACAGTCCTTTTCCTCCCCCTCTCGCGTTTCCCGCTTCCATTTCTTTTATCTCTTCTCTCCACTATTCTGCTAGAGATTCCCGTAATAACTTTCTGCCCACGTGGCCTTCTGGAATGTACTCTTCAGACCGGTGCTTCCCTCCCCATTTTATCACCTCTCTCCTGTTGTTGCTCAACAGGCCCATTTCATTTATCAAAGTTCTGGTTCAGTTGATAGAAAGTAAATTGATGGAAAGGGAGAGGAAAAAAGGGAATGAAAAGGAAAGAAAAATTAGAAGATGTTTGGTTTATGATGGCCAAAAAAGTAATATGATATAATTAAAATAATTGTATGATAATAAGAAATAGATTATAATTTATAAAGATGTATAATAAATATTATTATAGTATTATAATATTAAAAAATAAAATAAATGTAAATAAAAACAATATCTATATTATTTTTTTACTTCGAATTATCAGGCATTTACTTCCATTTCCTCCCATAAATGGGAGGAAACAGATTCTCTGAGGTGGGAAAACTGGGGCCTCTTTCGTATGGAAAAGGGTGGTTGATGTAAAGTCCAATTTCCACTATCTTTTAATTTTGTGTGTTTGGTTGGTCAAAATGGACTTCCCAGGGAAATCTTGATTACCCAATTTTATGGAATTTGAATTCCTTCATAGTATTGAAGGAATCCCGATTCCTTATGCTGTAAATATTTTAAAAATTATATTAAAATAAAAATGAAAAAAATATAAAATAAATAATAAAATAATTATTTTAATTAATTAGAATCAATTATAAACTATTAATATTGTTGATATGTACCAAACATTACACTCCATTCCACTCAATTCTATGGTCTCGATTAATTTTATGCTGTTTGGCGCTTTACATTATTGATATTGAATTTAAAATCTGTGCCTTTTTTCAGTCGACCTGGAGGTGATCGAATTTATGGTGTTTTTGACAATCAACTTCCTGCTGCTTTAAAGAAGCTTCCATTTGATCGGCATCTTTCTCCGCAGAACGTGAAGAAAGTAGTTTCAGAGGCAGATGGCTATCAGCCCCACCTAATTGCCCCAGAACATGGTTACCGCCGTCTCATCGAGGGGTCTTTGAATTACTTTAGGGGTCCTGCCGAAGCTTCTGTGGATGCTGTAAGTATTATCCCTTCTCTTCTGCTGAGTGTTTGTTTGGCCACCATCATCACCATCATCAGCATCACCATCATCACCATCATCACCACCGTCAGCACCGTCAGCACCACCACCATCAATCCCCTCAGCCCATAAAAACAACTTTCAATCACCACCATCAGCACCACCATCATCAATCCCCTCAGCCCGTAAAAACCACTTTCAATCAACTGTCTCTGTAATGATTCACCCATCTCTATTTGTGGAATGAGTGCAGGTTCACTTTGTCTTGAAGGAACTTGTGAGAAAGTCTATTGGTGAAACTAAGGTGAGGCCATGTTTTGTCTTATGGCATGATTATGTTACAGTGAACGACAGTGACTGACTGGTCTTGTTTTTGGATGGAACAGGAGTTGAGGCGTTTTCCGTCCATGCAAGCTGAGCTGGCTGCCGCTGCAAGTGAAGCCCTGGAGAGGTTCCGGGAGGAGAGTAGGAAAACGGTTGTTAGATTGGTGGAGATGGAAGCTTCGTACTTGACTGTAGAGTTTTTCCGGAAACTTCCTCAGGAAGCGATGATGGAGAAAGGAGGGAACCCAACCACTGCCTCGACTGTGGACCGTTACACAGATAATCATTTTAGGAGGATCGCTTCACATGTGTCCTCTTATGTGGTAATGGTGTCGGAGACCCTCAAGAACACAATTCCGAAGGCAGTGGTTCATTGTCAAGTTAAGGAGGCTAAGCAGTCTCTGCTCAATTACTTTTACACCCATGTGGGGAGGAAGGAGGTGCTCTCTCCCTCCCTCAATTTTTCTTTAATAATGAATTTTATATTGCTTTTATTGATGATTGATTTGGAAAAAAATTTAAGGGATGTTGTGTGTTTGGGATAATTAATTCAGGGGAAGCAACTGGGGCAGCTATTGGATGAAGACCCGGCACTGATGGAGAGGAGAAAGCAGTGCGTGAAAAGGCTGGAGCTGTACAAGGCTGCGAGGGATGAGATTGATTCTGTGGCTTGGTGAGCGATGGATGCTTCTGTCTGCCTGTTTGGTTATGTTTTTGTATAAAAGACATGCATGCATATTTTTATGTTGTATGATATTTTTCCTGTACTTACATTCCAACATGGTTTAATGTAATTTTGTTTTCTTTAATGTTAGTTTTGAATTATTGTCCATTTGTTGTGTTTTTATGTGATTTTGTTTTCTAAATAACAAGCATATAAGAATCAATGTTTTCATTTTTTTTAATTTAATTTATTTTTTTGTTTTCTAAATAACAAGCCTAAAAGAATCAATGTTTTCATTTTCTTTAATTTAATCTAATTTTTCCCAACAAAATATTAGACTTTTCAGTTATCAAGCTAGTGTGGAGTCTCACATTGAAAATCAGAGTTAAAGAACTCTGTACTATACGTATAAAATGAGTGGAGTTAAAATACTACATTAAAGTATATATAGTGCACTTTCGACTGGAACCAGTTGGCTCAACCGGGAACTCCTCTAGTTCGAGGTGGCCCGAAATGGCTAGATACTCAAAATGGTCGAACTTTGGCCGAATAGATGAAGCCATCCACCAATAGTTGGACAGTCCGGTTTGGTCTGGGTTTTAAAACACTGTTAAGAATTAATTTTCATAAATTTCATAAATAATAAAACAATATTTTCAGTAAAAATACAATCAACAGCTTGTTACCCCCTACATAATTACAATGACTGTAATATCGGAGATCTTACTCTAGCAAATAAACATTACATCTCAAAAACTACCATACAATATCTATTCATAATTATATTTAAAAGTTAAATTCTAAAATTCTAAAATTTATATTTGATAAAAATGTCATATTTGAATTAATCATGCCAAAGTTTAGGATGAATTTTTGAGATTTTTATGAAATAGTGTATTTTTAAGTGAATAGTGAAAATATAGTTTTTGTCGAAATTATAAATTTTATGACTTGTTATATAAGAAATACCTAGAAATTTTTAAAATCTTTTAATTGATCGAAGTTGTATTTAAGAAATAGAACTATATATTTTAAAAAATACTATGTTGAATTTAATAAACTTATGATTAACATTTTAAGGAAATAAGTAATAATATCTAATAAAAAATTGTTTTGATCTTTTCTTTTAATTAAATATTATTTTAGTAAAATTCAGTTTTGTCTTGCTTTGGAAGCCATATAATTTTTATTTGTTTTACAATGAACTAATTTATATCATGAAAATAAAAAACCTTGGTAATTCTATCATACACGTAATTTTTAAGCTTAAAAATACATTTTTTCTAAAAATGAGTTTTTACACGTTACATGCGCTAATGTTAAAATTAATTTTGTTTACCTATACAAATTTTATTTGATAAAATAGGTTTTATATTTGAAATTATTAGGTCCAGATTATGTAATAAGGCCCATTTTATTTTTAGGCATTAAAAGTAAATTACTTAGGTAAAAAATAATTACCACAGTAAATACCAAAATGGTAAAAGTGAAAAATCTAAGAGTCAAGACTTAAAAACATGTTTAAAACATGCGTGCAAATGAATGGTGGAGACACGCTCGACCTTATTTCATCCCCACCCCATTATTGTCCACTTTGGCTTCACATGCCATGTGAAACATATGCTATATTTATATTAAGAAGTTATATTTACAAGAATACCATTCCCTTCACTTATAAAAGGAGCTCACTTGCACCCATTCCATCATCCCTCTACTCCAAAGCCAATGAGCATGAGGTTTCCCTCATTTTCCCTCTCAAGAGCTAATTTAAGGAGTTTCTAAGGTTCTAAGGAGGTCCTCTCTAACTTTAAACACCTACCTTGCAAGTGAGAGTTTCCAATCATTCTCTTTCATTTTTAATTGAAATTCTTTTGTTATAATACCATATCCACACATTTCCTTGATTGTAATTTCATGGTATTATCTCTAATTTGATATATTGATGATGTGAGACTACTAATCCCCTCTTATTATAGCCTTTTCCCCATGCCGTTATTATGCCAACATAAGGGTTCTCATTTCACCCCTTCCATTTTCAATCACAAACCTTTATTGTAATGTCATCATGTTTGTAATTCCATGAAATTATCATCCATTTGATATACTAACAATGAGATTTCCTCTCATTAAAGCCTTTGCCTAAGTTGTCATAATGCCCAAAAATTCTAAATTTGGGAAAGTAAAGAGAGTGATTTTCCTAGCAATGACATTCTTGTTTGGATACTAGCAAGTTGATGCGGTTGTGACATAGATGCACATAAGGGAAATCACCCTGAAAAAGGCTGGTTGAGTTTCAACTCGGTTTTCACTCGGTGCATGGTGAGTGGGCTTAAGACTGCACACCTGACTAGACACTCCCGAGGAAAATGTTTTCGATAATTTACATGCTCTTTATAAACCATAATGAAGGGTTTGTCTACCATTGCCTTGGTCTCCTACCATTGCAAACTATTGAACTCAATTACTATCTTCTATTGATAACCTATCACTTCGAAATTACCCCCTTCCACTGCTTTATCTATATTTCTTTGACAAGGGTACTTCCTATTACATCGAGATACCCTATAGTTTCTAAGTTGATTACATAATATTCTCCTAAACAGAAACATTATTCCATTTATTGATGGGAGAAACTATTGACTTAGTCGTATACTTATTACTCTATACAGTGTTAGTTTGAGGACTGCTTACATAAAAGCTATTCCATTTATTAATTAAAGAAAATATTGACAATCCGTATACTTGTTACTTCAATACGGATGTTTATTGACAACTAAGACATGTTGGTTATGTTGTAACATCTCAGGCTTTCCCTGTATTATTTTTGGATATTATATAAATTATTTTCGAGACCAGGCGCTAAGACGACGAGCGATTCTGAGACTCGTTGTGCTCGGAATAAATGTTTGAAATATATTAAACAGCATGCGCATGAAATTTTCCTGAAAAAGTGGAATAACTTCCAAACGGGGGGCCCAGATCAGAAATCTGAGGGAACTGTTGAGTTCAGAATGCAGGTTTTACCCTAGGCGCGACATAATCTTTGTCGGCGCGAGCCGTTTATGAAAAAGTCATCACACACATAATTAAATGAAATAAATGAAATAATTAATTTATTTTGTTTAGTTTTGACGCAGGGACTTGTTTCTCCTTTAAGTGTATGGTTATATAATTCATCAGGGTTAGCCGCTCAAACCCTGGAGATTTCAGACAAACAATTGAAGAGATTTTCTTGGCGGACGATGTAACGACCCAAAATTTCATTAATGGAAAATCCCTCTTGATCCAGTTAAATGTTTCTTTATGAAAAATGTTTTTATAAGATATCAACTTTTTTTTTAAGATTTGTGACCGTTACTTTTATAGCCGTTGAACAGTGATCATCTGGGTAGTTTAAATATAAGGCTTTAACGAACCAATTTTCTACTCAGACAAAGGAAGCGATGACCTCATCCAGTAGAATTGCCCCTTACGAAGCCCATTTGTCAGAGCCCGGAAAGGAGGTGGCGTCTTTGGGCTTTGCCCTTGACCAAGCCCAAGCTGAGCTTCATCAAGTCAAGCTCGAACGTGATCGTCTACGGGAAAAGTGGAAGTTGATTGAAATTACCACTCGAGCGATGTTATCCGAGCAACCCCAAGAGTCTGTCACCATCGCACACCTTACCCTTAGGTCTTATGCGGCTATTTTAAGGGGTTATGTAACAAATAAGTAGCACCATGTTCATGTACATTATTTTTGTATATAATAATGAATATAATTTCTAGTCATTTTTGATACATTGTAATTAGTTTTTAAAGTACAAATGGTGTTTTTAGTTATTATTTAATTAAGAATTATATTTTATTAAATTAAAGGATTTTTTTAATTAAATAATATTTAAATAAAATATTATTATTAATATTACATTAATTTTTATTAAATATAAATGATCTTATAATTTTATGAATGCAATTAAATTTTTTATTAAGGTTTGAAAGTCATTTCTGTCAAAACCCGTGAATTTTTTTATAAATGTCGGTTTTTGTTTTAAAAGTGAAAATTCACATATTTAGAAAATTATTTAGATAAAATAAATATTATTTTTGGAATCAGGACGTCGAAATTATCCAACGGTGAATTTTTCATAATTTTCTGAGACAGTCAAATTTTTGGGTAAAAATTAAATACCATTTAAATATATAATGTGTTTTATGACATCATAATGACCCAATGGTGATGTAATAAAATACCATAATCCTTATGTTCGGCCAATATGTGTTTTATCATTAAAATAATGAGGTTTTGGGTTTGTTTGACTTACTTTTCAAAGCATTAATGGAGCCCTCAAGACTTATTCAACACTTTGCCTTTTTAAATTAATTTCCATGGGAGTGTGACTCACCTCCACATAAGCAACCCTAATTTTTTAATAAGTTCGGACCTTGGCCTTGTAAAATATTGTTTTCATCTTTCCTTTTCCAGAAACCATGGGCAAATACCATGGGATGGTTTGTGGTTTGGATTATTTTAATATAAGGGGTCCCAAACCTAAATAATAAAGAATTCTCTCACCTTTCCTATATAAACCCACCCAAGATCCCACTTCCTCCTCACTCAAATCCCTTGAAGTTCGTCCAACCTCTGCCCTACTCTCTCTAGAATCCTCTCAAGGTGCCCCAAGCTCCCAAGAAGCCTCTCACAAGCCTCTCTCTAGCCTTTGGAAGCACACTTCCAAGTAAGGGTTTTTTCTTCCTTTCTCAATTTTGTCAATTTTCTTTAAGTTGTATTTCCCTTTTAATTTCAATTATGAATGTTGGGGTATGGTTTCGCACCTCCCACATACTGCCCTCTTATTGTTTGAATGATGGGAGAACCCTTTCTCTCTCATTAAATGCCTCCCATGTACACCCGTTACTATGCCGAAATTCCGAAAGGAACTTCTTTCTCTTCTTTTACATTCAAGCAATACTTTTGTATCATGAATCTAAATTCCATTTCTATTGTTGGGACATGTATATATATGATCTCCTTACTGTCCATTACATGTAAATATGATGAGAAACCCCTTTCTCTCTCATCAACTTTTTTTATGAATTCTTATGTCATGCCGTTACGCTGCCGAAATCGCACCGATTTTCTAAGCCAATGTCTTTGTGTAGTGAATACCATGCCCATTTCTCCATCAAGGGTATTCACCTTTATGCACATTTACATATTGATTATAAAGTTTCATGTATGAATTCCACATTCCTTTATCGTGGAAGAAATGATTATGTTTTATGATCTATGTGGCACACTTATGCATGAAATGAAATGTTTAAGAAGGGTGCGCCCTTTATAGCGCTCCAATGCATTGGGTAAAGTATAGTATCATGATACGTCATGTGCAATGAGTGTTGAATCATGCTAATTCAAGTGCAACGAGGGTTTACTCGTGCTTCAAGTGCAATGAGAGTTTACTCATGCTCCATGTGCAATGAGGCTTGGCTCATGCTAATTCAATGTTAAGTGTTGTTGCCACATTTCTATGTTATGATTATCATGCTTTATCATGCCTTTATGTTCATGTTTCTCTTATGCTTTATTGATATGCCTATTGCCTAACATGTATTATACTCTTCATGTTATTCATTGTGTACTTCCTTACTGGGCTTTATAGCTCACCCTTTTCTTATGCATGTCCTCAGGTTATCCCATGCAATGCTAAGTACGAAGGAATGTAGTGGTCATGTAAAGGAAGTTTTCAATAAAGATGTTGCATTTCAAGTTTAATGTTTTTATGTAATGATCCTAAGCCCCAAAGACACTAAACCTCTCGATCTTCTTTGTTGTATCAAGTGAAGTTTTATGTAATAAAGCATGCTTAAGTTGTAATAAAAAGCAGGGTTGTCATAGTTGGTATCAAAGGATAGGTTTAGTTATTTTTGGGATTAGGAAACCCTAGTAAAGCCTTATATACAAGACTAAGCATAATAAAAACATCCCTAAGTTTTGGTAAATACTAAGTAAGTGGTTTATCAAACAAATACATCCCTGTCTGGATACGAGCAGGTAGATGCGGCTCTGACACAGATGTATCCTAGGGGTAAAACCCGAAAACACCGCTTTGAGCTAGACTCGAACGGGAACTGGTGCACGACAACGGGCCTTGCTGCACTCTTGGTTACGACACTCCCGGGGGATATGTTTTGATAAATTCACAATCTTAGTATGAACCCTTATTAAGGGAAAAAATGCCCCTAAGAATATATGTTAGAAGGAAGATCATGAAAAGCCTGGATTGAATCCTATAGACTCATGAGTTAAAGAGATTAAAGTTTATTTATAAGTCATCAAATTTTGTCTTTGGATTACCCTTTATGTGTTACCCCTAACTTTCCTTTTATTCCAGCCAATGGCCAGTAATAGGAGAACTCGGGCTAACAACCGTTGTGAAGATTAGTGTGATGATTGTACTTATGAGATGCCCAATCCAATGGGAGCGGGAATCGCGAACTTTGTCACGCTTCTCTCTCAGCTAACTCAAGTTTTGAATAGAAACACTGGTCAAGAGGAACGTTCAACCCCCCCTAAGAAAGAACAAGTCGCTATTGAAAGCTTCATGAGGCAAAGGCCTCCTACTTTTAGTGGATCATCCGATCCCACGATTGCTGAACAATGGATCAACTCCATTGAAAAGATATTCTCCATCCTCCAATGCTCTGAAAAAGAGAAGGTTCTCCTGGCGGCTTATCGTATGGAGGGTGAAGCTGATCAATGGTGGACGTTGATCAAAAATACGAAGCCTGAGGAGGAGATCGAGGCTTTGGAATGTAAGGTATTCCGGAAGATGTTTTTCGATAAATATTTTCCACGCACCCTCCGTCTTAAGATGGAAAGGGACTTCCTTTCCCTCAAGCAGAAAGATGAGGAATCTGTGGGAGCGTACGAGGCAAACTTCACAAGGCTTGCACGATACGCTTCCGGCTTTGTCGTTACCCCCGAATGCAAGGTTGACCGCTTCTTTGGTGGGCTGAAGCCTAGCTTGCGGAAAGCATTAGCGATCCGTGACTTCGACAGCTATGAGGAAATTTTCCGATGTGCCCTCAAGGTTGAAATGGAGATCGGAGAATCACAGGGGTATCATTGGGACAAGAAGCGGAAGGTGGACTTCAATGCTGGTGGTCCGATGGATAAATCCAACGGTGCTAAGAAATTCCAGCACCCCACTTGCCAAAAGTGTAGAAAGAAGCACCCTGGAAATTGCCTTAGGGGGACAAGAAAATGCTTCAAGTGTGGAAGAGAAGGGCACCTAGCTGTTAACTGTCAGCAAGAAGGACCCGCGGCTGCGACAGAGGAGAGGAACGCTCCGTTCGAATCTCAACGCGTTGTTCAATGCTTCAAATGCAAAGAACCGGGTCATTTTGCGAATCAGTGCCCTAATCCAAGGGTTATCGGAGGCAATCAACAACCTCCAAGACAGCAAGGAAGAGCTTTTGCCATCACTTCTGCCGAAGTGAACCCCGACAACGAAGTGGTGACAGGTACGCTAGTTATTCATTCAAGAATAGCGAACGTACTTTTTGATTCAGGTTCTACGCATTCTTTTATATCTCAAAAGTTTAGTAGAACAATCCCTGCACCACCACAAATCATGGAACTAAAGATGTCGGTGAGTACGGCAAATGGGGCAATCATTGCATCCCATGAGTATAAGTCCTCCCCTGTTATAATATGTGAATTGAATTTCCCGGCGAACCTCGTCATACTCCCTTTGGTGGAATTTGATGCAATTCTTGGCATGGATTGACTTTCCTTATATAGAGCCAACATAAATTGTCGGGAGAGGGAAATCACACTCCATATGGAGAATCGACCCCCGATTCTTTACAAGTGTCAGGAGGAAGATGAATCTCCTTTAGCTCCATCATCTCAAGAATGGATATTACTGCCTTATGAGCACGCATATCTGGCTCAGATGATTGAGTCCAAGGAAGAAACCACCCTTGAAGAAATGCCTATTGTGAGGGAATTCGCTGAAGTATTTCCCGAGGAACTTCCTGGTCTTCCTCCAAGAAGAGATGTTGAGTTCTCAATTGAACTTATACCTGGGGCGCTACCGATATCCAAGACTCCATATAGAATGGCTGTTGTTGATCTTGAAGAGCTGAAGAAACAACTACAGGAGAATCTGGATAAAGGGTTTATACGCCCAAGTGCATCACCATGGGGTGCACCAGTCCTCTTCGTCAAGAAGAAGGATGGGTCAATGCGGCTTTGCATCGATTATCGTGAACTTAACAAAATCACGATAAAGAACAAGTATCCTCTCCCAAGAATCGATGACTTGTTTGATCAGCTGCGTGGAGCACAATACTTCTCCAAGGTCGACTTGCGGTCGGGATATTATCAAGTAAGGGTGAAGAAGGAAGATATCCCCAAGACTGCTTTTCGTACAAGGTACGGGCACTATGAATTCATAGTAATGCCTTTTGGACTCACCAATGCTCCAGCAATATTCATGGACTTGATGAATAGAGTCTTTAGAGATTACCTAGACAAATTTGTGGTAGTCTTTATAGATGATATTCTAATATACTCCAAAACCAAGGAGGACCATGAGGAGCATTTAAAAACTGTACTAGAGACTTTGCGCAAGGAGAAGCTCTATGAAAAGTACAACAAGTGTGAGTTTTGGTTGAAGGAAGTCTCATTCTTGGGTCATATCATCACAAGAAATGAGATATCTGTGGACCCCTCCAAAACAAATGCAATTGAGGGATGGCCGAGGCCAACATCGGTAACTGATATCCGTAGCTTCTTGGGGTTAGCTGGATATTATCGACGATTTGTGAGAAATTTCTCACGATTGTCCAACCCTCTTAACAAGCTAACTCGAAAGGGAGTAAAGTTTGCTTGGAGTGATGAATGCGAAGAAAGCTTCAAGGAGTTGAAAAGGAGGCTTATCACTGCACCCGTGCTCACTTTACCCGCAAGTGGGGATCTTTTTGTGGTATTCAGTGATGCTTCGAAGAAGGGCTTAGGATGTGTGCTGATGCAGAAGGATAAAGTGATATCCTATGCCTCAAGGCAGTTGAAAATCCATGAGCGAAACTATCCAACACATGATCTGGAGTTGGCGGCGGTGATCTTTGCCTTGAAAATCTGGCGGCATTATCTCTATGGAGAGAAATGTGAGATATATACTGACCACAAGAGTCTTAAATATATATTCACACAGAAAGAGCTTAATATGCGCCAGAGAAGATGGATAGAGCTCATAAAGGATTATGACTGTTCAATACATTACCACCCTGGGAAGGCGAACAAGGTGGCAGATGCCCTAAGTAGAAAGGATCCAACAATTCTATCAATGATGAGAATTGAGAAGGATCCAATCTTCTTAGACTTGATGAAGATGGATGTGGGAATAATAAAGAAGGGAACATCATCAATCCTTTCACAAATGATTGCTCAACCATCTCTTTTGGAAAGGTTAAAGGATGCTCAAAAGGATGATGTGGGAATCCAAGAAAAAGTGGAAGCTATCAAAAAGGGAAAATCATCAGAGTTTAATGTTAATGAAGAAGGAATTGTGCGGTTTGGGAAAAGACTATGTGTTCCATCAAGTTCGGAGCTGAAGAAGGAACTTTTGGATGATGCACATAGTTCAAATTTCTCTATTCACCCAGGGAGCACAAAGATGTATCGAGATCTCCGAGAAAACTTTTGGTGGGATAATATGAAGAAGGAGATCGCTGAATATACATCAAAGTGCCTGGTGTGTCAGCAAGTGAAGGCAGAGAGGCAGAGGTCTAAGGGGATGATGCAACCATTGCCCATACCAAAATGGAAATGGAAGAACATCACCATGGACTTTGTCACCGGACTTCCAAGGACATCCAAAGGAAACAATGCAATCTGGGTTATTGTGGATCGTCTTACAAAGACTGCACACTTCATTGCTATTCGAGAGGATTTCTCTTTGGATCAACTGGCACGGATATATATCAGGGAAGTGGTATGGTTGCATGGAGTACCACTATCTATTGTGTCTGACCGAGATCCAAGATTTACCTCTAAGTTTTGGAAGAGTCTTCAACATGCTCTGAATACTGAACTAAACTTCAGTACGGCCTATCATCCTCAAACTGATGGCCAATCCGAGCGGACTATCCAAACACTTGAGGATATGTTGAGAGCGTGCTCAATGGACTTTAAAGGAGGATGGGATCAACATCTTCCTCTGGTTGAGTTCTCTTATAATAATAGTTTCTACTCGAGCATCCAAATGGCACCATATGAATCCCTGTATGGGAAAAGGTGTAGAACACCGGCATGTTGGGATGAGGTCGGTGAACGTAAGCTGCTTGGACCAGAAATGGTCGAAGAAATGGTGGATAAGGTGAAAACCATTCAGCAGCATATCAAGGCAGCCCAGAGTCGACAGAAGAGTTATGCAGATAATCGTCGACGAGACCTTGAGTTTAAAGTCGGAGACATGGTGTTTTTACGCATATCTCCGTGGAAGAAGGTCATGAGGTTTGGAAAGAAAGGGAAGTTAAGTCCAAGGTACATCGTCCCCTTCGAGATTCTTGATCGTGTTGGGGCTGTGGCCTATCGACTAGCACTTCCATCTACTATGGCCAAGGTGCATGATGTCTTCCATGTATCCCTCTTAAGGAAGTACATACCAGACCCTTCACATGTACTCTCTTCCGAGGTGGTACAATTAGAAGACGATCTTTCTTATGAGGAGCAACCAGTGAAGATCTTAGATCGTAGAGAAAAAGTTCTACGAAATAAGACAATGCCCCTCGTCAAGGTGTTGTGGAGAAACCACAAGTTTGAAGAAGCAACTTGGGAGTAGGAGGATATGATGAAGCTAAGTTACCCACATTTGTTTTAGTGTGGGAAAAGGAAGATTTCGAGGGCGAAATTTCTTAAGGGGGGAATGTTGTAACGACCCAAAATTTCATTAATGGAAAATCCCTCTTGATCCAGTTAAATGTTTCTTTATGAAAAATGTTTTTATAAGATATCAAATTTTTTTTTAAGATTTGTGACCGTTACTTTTATAGCCGTTGAACAGTGATCATCTGGGTAGTTTAAATATAAGGCTTTAAAGAACCAATTTTCTACTCAGACAAAGGAAGCGATGACCTCATCCAGTAGAATTGCCCCTTACGAAGCCCATTTGTCAGAGCCCGGAAAGGAGGTGGCGTCTTTGGGCTTTGCCCTTGACCAAGACCAAGCTGAGCTTCATCAAGTCAAGCTCGAACGTGATCGTCTACGGGAAAAGTGGAAGTTGATTGAAATTACCACTCGAGCGATGTTATCCGAGCAACCCCAAGAGTCTGTCACCATCACACACCTTACCCTTAGGTCTTATGCGGCTATTTTAAGGGGTTATGTAACAAATAAGTAGCACCATGTTCATGTACATTATTTTTGTATATAATAATGAATATAATTTCTAGTCATTTTTGATACATTGTAATTAGTTTTTAAAGTACAAATGGTGTTTTTAGTTATTATTTAATTAAGAATTATATTTTATTAAATTAAAGGATTTTTTTAATTAAATAATATTTAAATAAAATATTATTATTAATATTACATTAATTTTTATTAAATATAAATGATCTTATAATTTTATGAATGCAATTAAAATTTTTATTAAGGTTTGAAAGTCATTTCTGTCAAAACCCGTGAATTTTTTTATAAATGTCGGTTTTTATTTTAAAAGTGAAAATTCACATATTTAGAAAATTATTTAGATAAAATAAATATTATTTTTGGAATCAGGACGTCGAAATTATCCAACGGTGAATTTTTCATAATTTTCTGAGACAGTCAAATTTTTGGGTAAAAATTAAATACCATTTAAATATATAATGTGTTTTATGACATCATAATGACCCAATGGTGATGTAATAAAATACCATAATCCTTATGTTCGGCCAATATGTGTTTTATCATTAAAATAATGAGGTTTTGGGTTTGTTTGACTTACTTTTCAAAGCATTAATGGAGCCCTCAAGACTTATTCAACACTTTGCCTTTTTAAATTAATTTCCATGGGAGTGTGACTCACCTCCACATAAGAAACCCTAATTTTTTAATAAGTTCAGACCTTGGACTTGTAAAATATTGTTTTCATCTTTCCTTTTCCAGAAACCATGGGCAAATACCATGGGATGGTTTGTGGTTTGGATTATTTTAATATAAGGGGTCCCAAACCTAAATAATAAAGAATTCTCTCACCTTTCCTATATAAACCCACCCAAGATCCCACTTCCTCCTCACTCAAATCCCTTGAAGTTCGTCCAACCTCTGCCCTACTCTCTCTAGAATCCTCTCAAGGTGCCCCAAGCTCCCAAGAAGCCTCTCACAAGCCTCTCTCTAGCCTTTGGAAGCACACTTCCAAGTAAGGGTTTTTTCTTCCTTTCTCAATTTTGTCAATTTTCTTTAAGTTGTATTGCCCTTTTAATTTCAATTATGAATGTTGGGGTATGGTTTCGCACCTCCCACATACTGCCCTCTTATTGTTTGAATGATGGGAGAACCCTTTCTCTCTCATTAAATGCCTCCCATGTACACCCGTTACTATGCCGAAATTCCGAAAGGAACTTCTCTCTCTTCTTTTACATTCAAGCAATACTTTTGTATCATGAATCTAAATTCCATTTCTATTGTTGGGACATGTATATATATGATCTCCTTACTGTCCATTACATGTAAATATGATGAGAAACCCCTTTCTCTCTCATCAACTTTTTTTATGAATTCTTATGTCATGCCGTTACACTGCCGAAATCGCACCGATTTTCTAAGCCAATGTCTTTGTGTAGTGAATACCATGCCCATTTCTCCATCAAGGGTATTCACCTTTATGCACATTTACATATTGATTATAAAGTTTCATGTATGAATTCCACATTCCTTTATCGTGGAAGAAATGATTATGTTTTATGAATCCATGTTTTATGATCTATGTGGCACACTTATGCATGAAATGAAATGTTTAAGAAGGGTGCGCCCTTTATAGCGCTCCAATGCATTGGGTAAAGTATAGTATCATGATACTTCATGTGTAATGAGTGTTGACTCATGCTAATTCAAGTGCAACGAGGGTTTACTCGTGCTTCAAGTGCAATGAGGGTTTACTCATGCTCCATGTGCAATGAGCCTTGGCTCATGCTAATTCAATGTTAAGTGTTGTTGCCACATTTCCATGTTATGATTATCATGCTTTATCATGCCTTTATGTTCATGTTTCTCTTATGCTTTATTGATATGCCTATTGCCTAACATGTATTGTACTCTTCATGTTATTCATTGTGTACTCCCTTACTGGGATTTATAGCTCACCCTTTTCTTATGCATGTCCTCAGGTTATCCCATGCAATGCTAAGTACGAAGGAATGTAGTGGTCATGTAAAGGAAGTTTTCAATAAAGATGTTGCATTTCAAGTTTAATTTTTTTATGTAATGATCCTAATCCCCAAAGACACTAAACCTCTCGATATTCTTTGTTGTATCAAGTGAAGTTTTATGTAATAAAGCATGCTTAAGTTGTAATAAAAAGCAGGGTTGTCATAGACGATGACAGATTAGGATCAGATCGTGGATCGTCACGCCAACGGAGACCGTGAATCTTGTCAACAACGACAACGCAACCGTTTTTCTTCAACAATCAATCCAAACTCCAAGTAGGGCGCCTGTTGTTTGGATTTCTTCCCCATTCTTGATTCCTACGACGAATGCGAATCGATCGACTAACAAATTGATTCACAGATCGTGCGTATTGCGGGATGAGTTTTATTATGGGTATTTTATCGGGATAATTCTTTGAAATTATTAGTTTCTTCATTTTTATTCTCACGGAAACGAATCAAGACCGAAATGAACATCGATCGTGGTCCGTTCATCTATTTGTTCTTCTGCTTTTCTCCCCTGATTTTTCGTTCACCGTGAGCATTCTTCGTCTGGCCCAGGGTTTGACATATCCTGATCTATCGATCCTTGCATACCTGTTTCTTAGCACAATGATATGAAATCGTAGATCTGGGATCGACATGACACGATGGTGGTGCGATGATGGAAGCAACGACGAATCAAACAGTTTTGGATACCCGATTTCGCGTTCTTTGGTGTTCTTCGGCACACAATGAAGAACAATGTGTAGATCCATTTTTTGAATGGATTTCATGGTGGAACATGTTGTTTGATGACGGTGAGGCTCAGACGAGATGAGATCTTGATTTCCCCAGCAAAATGATCACCATATTGGTGGCTGGAGGATCGGCCAAAGGTGCGTGCAGTAGATCTGAGTTTCTAGAAAATCCTGCACTCCACGACATATACTTTGGAGCTACACTCCATGTGGCCCTTCCTGTGTGGCAGCTAGGGTTTAAGAGGAAAATTAAGTATCACACGGCGTGTGACCCCGTCACAAGACGTGTGGTCCTTCCCTAGTTAATTCAGTGTGTATTTCAAAGAGTACACAGACATAGGTTAAAGTACACGGCCAGATGGCACACCGTGTACTTATATACGGACATCACTTGGCGTACACAGGCCGGTATACAGACACGACCTTGGTACACAGACATGACCGGGCGACACGGGCAGGAAACCATGTGTCTCTATACGCCCTGTACTCATTCTACACACCGTGTATATGGAGACTACATACTGTGTGAGGATCTTCTAAACGGGTAGGCATGGGGATTGCTGGACATGCCATGCACCCCATAGTACACGCCGTGTGATCCCTCCAAGAGTGTTTGTGGTTTTTTGTTTTCTTAGTTTAGACCAATATATGTTGAGTACGTCCCCTTGGTCCTTTCCCTCAAGGGTACAGTGTGACATTACATCCATATTCACTGGATTGTGGTCCCCTCTAGAGGCCGAGTCTTAGATATAGTTATGGTGTCTCTCCGTGAGACTGTAGTGCGATCCTCTACTATCCTTTATTTCCTAGGTGGAGTTTGTGGAATCAGCATGACCTTCCTGAGCAGGGCGTTGATCCTCTATCTAGCAGGCCGCATTAGCAGGGTTTGTGGAATCATTGGCATACGATCCCCTATATAGTGGGTTGATCCAGATTGGATTTGTGGTGTCCCCCAATGGTTATGGGTGTGACCCTCTATCTATGCATCAGAGTATTCTTAGACCAATGATATTTCATTGGGTGGGGCCCAATGAGTTAGACCTCTTCGTTGAGTGTCTTTGATGACAACATGGCTTGTGGAGTGGGTTCTCCCAGAACTAGCTTTGCTTCGAGCAAAATCCTATGGCTGACAATTGGTTATGACCTCCTGGTGGCGTGGTGTCTTTCCTGGGTATATATGGGTGTTTCTGTTATACATTTATTGTTATATCTTGTATTGAGTTGACTGTACTTAGTGCTTCATGTTTAGTGTTTCGGGGTGTCATACTGAGTATTGTTATACTCACCCCTGCATGGGCTTTTCCTGCACATGTCATGTATTATGCAGACGACGACCCTTTTGACAGTGTCCTGGGAGGACATGGAGCGGGTGAAGCGTATATGGATCTTGTCAGACTGAGGTGCTTTACCAGGAGATGACATTTGACTTAGTCCTCGCCCTTGGAGAAGGTTGGACTTTTACAGTTTTTGGTTGGGCTTGTATTTGGCCCCTTTTTCCGCTTTCAGTACTCTTACTTTCATACTCTATTGTGGGATCTTAAATTTATGCATGCATTGTTTCAGTTTTTTACATTTCAACATTTTGCGGGCTTGGAGATGTGTGTGTACAAGTTCTTTAGGCTAATGCCTCTCATTTGTGAGATATGCCTACTTGGCACTGGTCGCCAACCCATGGCCTATTGAAGGCAGGATTGGGGTAGTCATGGGTCGGACCTTAGTGGGTCGGGTTGTGATAGAGTGGTATCATAGGATGGTTCTACCTTAGGACCAGGTTCAGTGAGATTGGTTTGGGGGCAACAATGTTTAGCGTCTTGAGTTCGGATTTTAGGCCAATGACTCCAGTGTTGGTGTGGCGACTGACATATCCATACACTAGGACTCTGATTACCTGTCTTTCGACTTGGTACATGTAAAAATTGGTTGCAGTGATTTTTTTGGTATATGAATCATATAGGAATGGTTTTGTTTTCCATGTCCCCCTTGATTCAGCTTCCCAGATACACTCTTTTGACTTTGGTATATCTTGTTTTAATTTCAGGATGCATCCACACAGTCAACCAACCAGGATTTCACTACATGATCATGAGGATGATCCACCCAGTGATGAGGTATCGGTACAGGGGCCTGTACCAGAGATAGCACCTCTGGGTGGTTTACCAGCTATACCACCACCCGTTGAGTAGCATTCAGAGCTCGCAGTGCCAACTGAGGATGCACATAGGTTGAGTGCGTTGCATGAATTTCAGAGGAAGTGACCTCCTAGGTTTCAGGGTGATCTAGATCCCCAGGTGGCTGAGGACTAGATAGAGGCAGTCACTCGCGTTTTCCGCCTTGTGAGGATGCCAACAGATCAGATGGAAGTCCTCGCAGAGAGTCTTATTCAGGGCTCTATTGGGTGATAGTGGATCTTGGTGACTCAGTCACACGATGAAGTAACTCTCTCCTGGATAGACTTTGAGCATCTCTTCCGAGAGGAGTTCTATCTAACCATGTTGCGATCAATACAAATACAGGAGCTTCTGCATCTACAGCAGTGCAGTATGATTGTGGCAAAGTACTTAGCGAGGTTTACTGATCTCTTGCGTTACTCCTTGGATATGGTGCGGGACCAGTTCTCCAGAGCTTAGACCTTTGAGCAGGGCTTGCGTCGGGACATAAAGGCTTCAGTAGTATCTATTTTCATTCCCACCTATGCTGGGGTGCTTGAGAGAGATTTGTTGGTGAAGAGATTTTAGGAAGAGTAGACAACGGTAGTGAGATTTAGAATTGGAAACCTAATAGCTGAGATCTCGGCAGCAGGTAGCTAACAATAGTCACAGGGATCCAATCATGTCAGACGCTTTAGGAGGTGATCCCAGACTCAAGGCCAGCGGTGCAGGGCTCTCAGGGTGGCTCGAATCAGCTGAGGGACAAGTGGTGTTTCTCCTACAATGGTCGGGTACATATGGCTTGAGATTATCCAACATGTCATAAAGATGATCTTGAGATGGTCGAGGGACCACTAGGGAAGAGATAGAGGCAGGAGAAGGGTGGTCCGCAGGGCGACAAATGTGGCAGAGGGTTCAGCAGGGCAACAGGAGGTGGTCGAAGGTTTGACCTATTACCACCACCATCCCCAGGTGGTCCACGCCAGGCTTAGGGAGCTAGTGGGAAAGGATGAGGCCAACTACAGGCTATGGAGGTCTATGAAATCGAGGCTCTAGGGATGATGCGAGGTACAATATGTGTATTTTCTACTTTAGTTGTATCATTGATAGATACAGGTGCTATCCATTCCTTCATTTCCACTTCTCTGGTTTGAGACTTAGAAATTTCGGTTGAGCCATTGGCTCAACCCTTGCTATCAGAGACTCCAATAAGTGGTGACTCAGTGATTGAACACTTATGCCAACAATGCGATTTGACACTTGGAGGTGAGAGTTTTGTTTAGGATCTCTTTGTTACAGCAATGAGGCCTTACAATGTCATCTTAGGTATGGACTAACTATCCACAATTTATTCCCAGATTGAATACTTTAGGCGGAGGATTCTGTGTGTCTGCAGCGATGGAACAAGGTTTTCCTTTGTGGGTAAAAAGAAGACCTTGGTAGAGCAGGATGATCTCACACTACAAGAAAAGCGCCAAGTAGTGGAGGTTTTTTTTGATTTGGTGGCAGTTTAAACCACCGCTACATGGTTCTGTGATGGTTTCAAAAAACCGCTAATAAATCATGTGTTGGAATCCAATACGCATCAGTTTCTTCTATTTAGTGGTGGTTTCTGGTAAGCGTCGTAGAAATCATATTTAGTGGTAGTTATTTTCATTTCTGCGATAGTTTCTCGGGGGAAAAAAATGAGGATTTAGCAGTGGTTTTAAACAGCCGATAAATCCCAAAATTCCCCCCCACAAAACCACCACTAAAACGATTGAAACCGCCACCAAATAATAGTGCATCATAATTAGCGGTGGTTTTAACTGTCGCAAAAAAAATACATCTTATAGCGGTGGTTTTAACCACTACGAATAAAAATATTCCATATGTAGCGATGGTTTAAACCCCCGCTAAATGTTGATTTAAAAAAAATGCTAGCTATAGATTTTATAGCCCCAGAACTACCCTAAAAAAAAGAAAATGCAAACCAAGTGTATCGCCTATCAGTAGCACACAAAATCCCTATCATAAGCACACAAAATCACACATATATAATAAATATGGCATGAATAAACAAGTATATTAGTTTACATCCAACCATAAATGGTTTCAAGTCTATGTCATAAATAATACACCAACAAAGCCTCTCATTCCATATTAGTCCAAGTCATCAAAAATACCACTAATCACTACTAAATGAACTCTTCTAGTCACCCTCTCCATATTTATCTCCATCTTCATCTCCATCTCTACTTCCTACTACCGGAACATGTAAGACAATTATATTGAAAATTAAACAATGTTGTGTATATATATATCTAAACTTAAAACCAATAAAAGTTTGTGAACTAAATGATTTTGAAGTTGTGTGATTTACCTGCTCACCACCAATCATCAATGTAATATCATCGAGGATAGATCCGGTCGTCTTCTGATATAATTCAATCAATGCTTTCAATGTCCACTTTCGTGCTATAACATCAGCAATTTGAAAGTGGAAAAACATCTGTACAAAGATATTCATTTTTAAAATATTATAACTTAATAACATAATGACATTTAATTATACCATAATGTATTAAAATTATCTTTATCTATGAATCAAAAACTTCATTTTTCCAAAATGAAGTCATATGCCTCCAATCACCATACGTAATCGTAAGGGTAACTGGCTCCATCACCAGTTGACCTAGAATATAGCCAAATAATCCCACAACATCATCTATAGGGACCCCATAATAGTCAAATGAGACAATTATCTTTAGTATGTTTAGATTACAGACATCTTAACTTTTCATATTTTTCTCCGTAGTTGTATTGTTTCAATATTTTATGAAAAAATAGTTAGTAGTATAAAAAAATATAATAACTTTATTCATATTAAAATTTGTACCTATAACAGTCATCCTACAATATCCTCACGAAGAACCAATATTGGCCTGCTACCTCACTGCTAAGGGTCGAATGGTATCAATATAATGCTTCCTCTTTGGCATTACTATCATTTAATCAAATAAAAGTAACTTTAGAACATATATTTCAAACAATTAATGCAGAAAATAAATTTAGAAATGATAACAAATTCACATTACTGAAAAACAAAATATACATAACTATGATAATGAATGAATACACAAATGATATACGTGGTTGATAAATGAATGGATGACTGCACATACAACCATTTTATCCTTCAATCATGTCATTTTCTTGCTCCATCATTACTTCATCTACTTCATCCACCCTTATAAGACTAATATTTTCAATATCATGATGGAAAAATAAGTTTTCTTCTTACTATTGATGAGATTCAATGTCAAAGGTCAAATCTTCCACTTCATCACCCATATCATACAAGTCTCTTTGTTTTATGTGAGAAACTAAAATCCACCCTTCATCCATGAAATCTTCCACATAATATACCATTTTTTACTTGCGATGATAAGATATAAAGATCATTTAATTCACAGTCACCAACATCCATCAAGCGAGACAAGTTTACAAAAGTAAATTGCAAGGAATCTCTTTTAACACCCCTAATAAAATCAAACCAATTGCATTTGAATAAAAAAACTGGAAAATGCCAGTGGTAGTTTAATTCAATAATATTAGTCAACTTTCCATAGTATCACACTTCAGAAAATATAAATATACCACTATTATGTGTTTTCAAACCCTCTTCCCGATTGGCTGTATGAAATGTAAATCCATTCACTTTGTAAGCGTTAAACTTTTTAGTATATTTTAGAGGACCTCGAGCAAGAAACTTCAAATCTCCAGACAAGTCATCTCGAGTATCAGTATTCATTATCTGAAAAAAGTAATATACATTATTAGATTTACAAAATATATGTGTTAACCTAATATCTATATTGATTGCAATATTTATGAACATACACGTCGCGCAAAACATTCTACAAGATCTTTATTAACAAATTTTGTTATATCTTAATCATTTCATATTCAAACTCTCATACATATCTTTGTTTTTATCCTTAACTCTTTAATAAATGGATTTGAAATTTCACTATTTAGTAGTACATATCTATGTGCCTTTGATAATTCTATTTTTGTTAGTGTAACATTTGAGCTCCTCCCAACTGATCGACCAATAGCAGGAAAGATTTTTTATTTTCCATGTAGTTGAGATTGAGTCGATGTATCATCAACATTTATAACATGATTTAATCTTGTCTAAATATCATCAAAGTATCTAGAACAAAAGTTAAGATACTCCTCTGCCAAATAGCCTTCAGAAATAGAGCCTTTAAGTTGAGCTTTATTTTTCACATATGATTTCAAATGCCCAAGATATCTTTTGAAATAAAAGAAAAAAACATAATTGTGTATTTAATGAAGTGCCAATAATTTTTTACTTAAATTAAAAAAATATAAATAAAGTACCTCCCAATTTGATACATCCATCGATAATGTATGGAGCCTCCTAATTTAGCTTCCTCAACCAAATTCACAGTTAAATGCATCATGACAGTAAAAAATGATGTAGGAAAGATCATCTATATTATATAAAGTGTCAATAAAAATATCTCCTAAAGATTATTAAAATCAAATAGTTGTAGAGTTTTCTCACATATTTGTCTGAAGAATGTACAAAATTGGAGTACAATAGCAGTAACCTTTTTAGGTAATAATGTATGCAATGCCAATGGTAGAAACTGCTGAAAAAAATATGCGAATCATGAATTTTCAATCCATATAACCTATGATGATTTAATTCAACACAACTTAATATGTTACTTGAATACCAATCAGATTCCTTAACATGTTTTAAAATTTTAAGGAATGTATCTTTATCCCTATTTTCATTGCAAAAATTGTCGAAGAAAACTTTCCATTCTCATCTGGAAAGAGATCATGCTTTATGTTCATTGCTTATAAGTATTTTTGAGAATTGAGATGATCCTTTGATTTTCCATGCTCATTAAGTAACTTGAAGATAAAATTGTCACAAAAATTCTTCTCAATATGCATTACATCAAGATTATGATGCAACAAATTAAATTCCCAATACATAAGTTTGAAGAATATACTTTTTTTCTTCCATTTTTGCATTCCAATTTCACTTGACAATGCATTTCGATCTTATTTCCCACTATCATTCAAATGATACACCTTCCCAAATTCTATTTCATTATTTCCAAGTTGTACCAATATTTCAGAACCTATCAACAACTTTAGAGGTGTTCTATGATCAATAGAACCATTAAATTTTGACTTGTTCAATAGAAATCTATGAGATGCATTGAGAAATCATTGATGACACAAGAAGCACCATTTTCTACCATGAGGTATTCATTCGGGCTCAAAATCAAAGTTACAAATAGGACAAGACAAACTCTTGTAAGTGTTCTAACCAACTAAATTCCTAAGTCCAGGGAAGTTACTAATGGTCCGCATTAGAGAAGCTTGCATTTTGAACATTTTTCTAGAAGATACATCATATGTCTCAACACCTTTGCTCTATAACTCCTATAATTCTTAAATTAAAGGCTGTAAGTATACATCAATATCATTTATAGGCATTTTTTCTAGAAATAATCATTGAAATGATAAAAGTCATTGGTTGCATACACATAAGATTGTAAGGGATCAAAACAACCACCCAAATGCTATAACTGATGCTCAAAGTCCTAAATGGGTTGAATCCATTGACAACCAATCCCAATCAAACATTCCTAGGATCAGATGTAAAATATGGATATAATGAATCAAATTTCTTCCACAATTATGAATATATTGTATGTTTCATTAACCCATCATTGTTATTATCTACAAAATGCCACTTCATGTGTTCGATGGTTTTTGATGACATGAATAGAAATTGATACTTTAAATATAAGTAATGCAAAACTTTTGCAGGTGTGTTCCTTCTCTTCTTCTTCATAGTAGTATATTGATTCAAACTCCCAACACCACTCATTTACTTCCATCTATAAGAAGAACATTTTTTTTCAATCCCATCTGCTTGAATACTCTCCCCAATAAAGAATACAATCATTGTGACACACATTTATTTTTTTATAATTCAAACCAAGATTGTTAACAACTTTTTCATATCATAAAAAGATTCACGAATCTTTACTTCAGGGAATTCATCACGCAACAATTCCAATACCATGGAAATTGCCTTATTTGTAATTATATATAGGCATTTGATATGGTACAACTTTATCAGAAAAGAAAGTTTTGAATATTTCAAACATCCACTATACAACTCTTGATTTCCATCATCAACTAAACCATGAAATACATATGCTTGCTCAGTGAAGTTTTCTATTACATTAGTCTCTACAAAATCAAGAGGAGGATCTAATAATATGTTACAATCTTGATTTGGTTGTCCTATAGTCTCAAAAACATCATCCGTCACGTTTCTATTTGTAGCACCCTCAAATGGTTGTTCTGATATGTTTTGATGTTGATGTTGTTGTCTTGAAACACCGAATGCATCGTTAATAAGGTTTTTTCATTTCATTGTCCATTGTTGATGAAGTTGGGAGCTCATTCTGTCGATTGAAGTTAGTGCTCAAAGTTTATGTAATGTTTGATTCTCCATGCAAAATCCAACACAAATATTGAGAAGGGAATTGCTTCAATATCAAGTGTTCATAAACTTCATCTCTCTTCAATCATATTCTAAATTTACATTTGGGACATCGACATCTTATTCTCCCATAAACAGATTGATTGGAAATTAAAAAATCTAAAAACTCCTACAAACCCTTAGTATACTAAGGTGTGTTCCTCAGTAATGTGATCTAGATTTTATCCATATATATCATAATGTGCCTGCACATTATTAAAAAAATTAAAACACATAACTATTAATAAATAGGAAAAGAGATAAATGGAAGTGAAAAAACCACAACCAAATTAGTTATAAGAAGAGTCATATAATAAGAGTCATATAAGTACTAGAGGGGATGTCACATAATGCTTCACTAGCATTGATAGTGGTGGAGGACCTCATGAATAAATCACTTAATTTTTTTAGTTTAACAACTTAGTTTGTATTTGTCATCATTAAATTTCCTATAGATGCAACTAGATGTTCTTCTAGTAAATTTGTATTACTAAATGCTGAAGTTATCATAATATGATAACTTAATACTTAGTAAATTATGCTTTGATTATATTCCATGCTCTAAAAACTACCTCTATCAATATAACTAGTCCAATATAATTAATGTAGGTTCAATGATTAAATTGAAATATGTATATAAATGTATTCTATAAATTCATGCCTCAACCGATAAGTTTTCTAAATATCCTTAATTAACATCTCTAAGAGGAAAAGAAATATCAGTACTATTTGAGATCAAATAATGTTAAAGAAAAATTATCAATAATTTTTCAAGGTGATCAAACGGATTCACCTAAATATACACAAAAAATGGGATATAATGTCTAATGTATATTTAATGATACTATATTTTCAGGATGACTAAGTATTATTATTCCAAAACTATACATATTACTATGTGATCTTATTACAAAACTATACATAGTACTATGTGATCTTATAAATACATATTGTAAATAATGAATCATTTTAAAAAGTATAATTGAAATCTATAAAGTCTAGTTGTGAGAAAAATGGTGTGTAAAAGAGTTACATTTTTCATTTAAAAACCATTAAGAAATCCAAGAGGAAAAATACATGTTGAAATCCATTTTTAATAAAAAATTTCTTTTAAGAAATCATTGAAAAGAGTATCACAATCCAATGCCAATAATTGATATTGAATCTATGAGTATGTAACATGTACCTATGAGGAATACATCATATCAAGGAAGATACATTGGTAAAAAATGTACCTCATAATAATCAAACAGATACAATAAAGAAGTTCAAATGTGAAAATTCTAGTGTCTAGTAACTATCAAGTGATCAGAGATACATAAAAACTAACAACGCCAAGTTTCAAGGTCACATATCATTGGATAGTTCTAGGTATATTAGTGATACCATAGAAGACAAGAAAAATATAACAATGTCTTTCTACATTCAAATTTTTTATCTACTATGTACAAAAGCTTAACGACTCAGAGCACACCTGCTTCCTCATTGCATGTCCCTAGCATAAATTCAAATTTCTAGGTAGATTATAGTTGGGGTGTGAGTCTGTAAAATCATAGAATAAATCTACACTTTCTCATAATTCTACCATGGATTCCCCTTGAATAATCAAAGTGGTGAGTGATATTTCAAGAAACAGGGATCCCAATAATGATCCTCAATGAAATAAACATGAAAAATCAATATTCTATTGGATAAAAGTTCCCATATCTCCCCACCCCCAAGATCCCTCAAAAACCAAAACCTCTATTTCAAAAACCATTATCTTTTTCACCAAGAAACATCCATCAAGGAAAATCATAAGTAAAGGATTCATCAAGAATTTATAAAATAATATAATTTACATTACAAATTTCCAAATGGTACTTTATGAAAAACCATGTTGGTAAAAAATTCCTTTATCAACAAAATAAAAAATTTCATTCGACCATTAATTTTATAAAACCCAATCATACTCATTTCCTTTAAAACCGATTTTAATGTGTTGAAAGGTCCTTTGAGGAAAGAATATTAAAATTCTATGAAATGCCTTCAATGTTTTGAAATACCATATGATAAACCATTCAAAACAAATCATTGAATGTTTTTCTTTAAATCATTCCAAAATACATTTAAAGGAAACAAACACATTAAGGCATGTGTAATTAACATTAGTGAATAAAAATAATTTTATTGAAATAAAACTTTATAATTTGATAATAAAATCCACTAAGATTAGTGAAAAAACCCAATATCATTTCAAAACAAAGGATTAAATCACAATATGAATGCATCCATTCCAAACACAATTTTCTTAAAAATGGGTCATTTTTGGTTAAAAGTTGAAAAATTAGGAATAACTAATATCAAATGGAATAAATTATAATTCTATCAGTAAATTAATCAAAAGAAAAATAAATTACATAAAAACACCTACATCAAGACTGGTATAATAATATGTTGATTATCTAAAACCAATGAGGAAGAAGGATCCTACAACAATAAGTAGAGGAGGGGGACCAACAACATGGAAGTGACTAGGGGGAGCAACAAAAATGACGGTTTGGGGGGAGAGATAACTCAATGGATAAGTATTGAGATTAGGGGGCTTGGGGGAATGAGTGAGGGGGTGTCGGTGGGGTAAATAGGCGTCAACAGCTCAGGATCGAGATCCAGTATCGACAGGGGAAGGGGGTATCGGTGGCTCAAGATCAGACCAGCGGTGAAGGGCTAGGGATTGGGGGGCTCGGGGGGCTCATGGGTGGGGGTGTCAGGTTCAAGGGGGTGAGGGGGTGTTTGGGGGAATAAGTGTCATTTAAAAAAAAATCTAAAAGTTTTAGCAGTTATTTTTAAAAAACTATCACAAAATTATTTTAAAAAAGTTAGCGGCAGTTTAAGAAACCACCGAAAATTGGTAATTTTGATATAGTGTCAGGAATAAGAGAGTGATGAAAATTAATCATCTGTTGGTTATCATGATTCTTGGAGTAGTAGATACTTTGGTCTATCAGTTTCCTATAGTGGTGGGAAAGGATGTCTATACAGAAGATGTTCCAGGTTTACCTCCCCACTAAGAGATGGAATTATGAATCAAATTTCATCCTAGTATGACACTGATATCTGCACCATCATATCGGATGGATTCCATAGAGATTCTAGAGATGAGGATATAGTTGGAAGACTTACAGGAGAAGGCCTTTGTGAGACCCAACATTTTCCACCCAGGCAACCCCTATGTTGTTTTCCAAGAAGGTGAATGAGAGATTGAGGCTATGTGTGGATTAGCAGTGCTTGAATAAAGTGACCATGAAGAATAATTATCCACTATCAAGGATCTAAGACCTCTTTAATCAGTTTATATAGGCATGATGATTCTTAAATATTGACCTCAGATCAAACTATCACCAGCTGCAAGTACGGGATGAGGATATACCAAAGGCGACATTCAAATGTTGCTATGGTCACTATGAGTAATTGGTTATGCCGTTAGGTGTGAGTAAATCCACATAAGTATTCATGGGAATCATGAACCATATCTTATATCCCTTCTTAGATTAGTTCATAGTAGTCTTCATTGATGATAGCCTAGTGTATTTGACGTCCAAGGAGGAGCACACGAGACACTTGAGGATGGTCACAGACACACTTTGAGAGAACCGAATTTATAGTAAACTCACGAAGTGTAAATTTTGGATTTGAGAGGTCCAATTTCTAGGACATTTCATATTAGAGGCTAGAGTAGTAGTGGACCCATTAAAATTTGAGGTATTAATTTCTTGGGATCCACCCAAGAGTGTTACCAAGGTATAAAGTTTCCTTGTGTTGGAAGGGTACTATCAGAGGTTTTTACCCAACTTAATTAGAGTTGAATCACCCTTCACTTCATTGAATTAGAATGGGAATCCTTTTATGTGGTTGGAAAGGTACCATTAGTGATTTTAGGAGCCGATACATAGGTTGAAGAGCACTCCCATCTTGAGGTTTCCAGAGGATGGTGTCGAGTACGTAGTGTTTTGCAATGCATTGAGGATCAGACTTGGTTTTGTGCTGATGCAGAGGTAGGAATTCATTGCCTATGGTTCATGCAAGTTGAAACCACATGAGTAGAACTATGTGACCCAAAACCTTGAGTTAACAACGACAGTCATTGCATTGAAGATGTGGCAGCACTACCTGATGGGTGAGCAGTTTATCATTCACTATGACCACAAAAGTCTCAAGTACATCTTCTCAAAAAAGGATCTTAACTTGAGATAGAGGAAATGGATAGAGTTCCTAAAGGGTTACAAATTAAATATTGTATATACTCTTGGGAAGGGGAACATGGTGGCAAATGATCTCTATAGGAGATATTTTTCTTAGTTGTTGGCCGAGGTATCAGAGCAGTTAACATCATTACAGTTATCCTTCATGGACAAGGATAATACATAATATATTAATTATATTGTTGTTACCTCACCACTTTTATTGTGTTTTAGAGATTCTCAATGTGGATATACCAACTATGATACCTTAATTACTCAGATATCCACTGGAGATGCTCTTTATGGATATTCAGAAGGTGGGGAGCACATTATCCTTTTCAAAGGATGCGTGATGGTAACTTTGATGTTATAGGAGAAGCTATTGTGGGAGTTTCATACATCCCATTTGGTGGTACATCCAGGTGTGTAAAAGATGTACTAGAATATCATATGTCAGTTTTGGTGGCCAGGTATTAAAAAGGGAGTTGCAAGTTTGTCTATCGATGCCTCACTTTTCAGCAGGTGAAGGATGAGAACTAAGTTTCAGTAGGTTTATCTCAACCCCTTGAGGTTCCAGATTGGAAGTGGGATGGGATATACATGTAATTCATGATGAGATCACCACATACATCTAGGGGACATGATTCCATCCAGGTGATCATAGACTGAATCACTGATTTGGCCCACTTCCAAGCTATTCGAGAGTAGAGTTTAGTAGAGATCTTGAGACACATATATGTGGTGAAGATAATATGAATCCATGGAGTTCCATCAATGATCATCTATGAATATGATTCTTTCTTCACATCTCAGTTATGGAGAGGATTGTAGGAGGATTTTGGGACTTAGTTATGCTTGAGCATGACATTTCACCCCTAGACTGATGGCCAGACAGAGTGTACTATCCATGTCTTGGAGGACATGTTATGAGCTTTCATGTTGGACTTTGGCCATCATTAGGAGGATCAAATAACCTTAGTGTATTCTGAGTATAATAATAGCTACCATTACACCACTGTTATGAAACCATTTGAGGGTTTGTATGGGCAACCTTGTAGGTCACCACTTTGTTAGACTGATCCAGGCGAGTTGGAACTCATGGGCTCAAAGTTGGTTCAAACTACTACAAAGAAGGTATAGATTATCTAGGAGAGGATGAAGACTGCCCAGATTCATCAAAAGTCTTATGAGGATCGACGATGAAGGCCTATAGAGTTTGAGTAAGGAGACCGTGTGTTCCTGAGAGTCTCACCTAGACATGGATTGAGGAGATTTGGCTGTAGTGGAAAGTTATCTCCGAGATTCATTGGTCCCTTTCAGATACTACGTAGAGTTGGATAGGTGGCATACCACTTAGCTCTACCATTATAGTTAGACCAGGTACATGATGTCTTCCATGCATCACAGCTGAGGAGGTATGTGTATGGCCCATTGCACGTTATTGACTGGGGTGAGATGGACATCGAGGATGGATATACCTTTGTAGAATACCTGATATAGATCGAGGATCGGTAAGAGAGGATCATTCATGGGTGATCAATTCCCCTTATGTGTGTCTGGTGGAAGTATGAGAATCTTTAAGAGAGAACATGTGATTGGGAGGCTTAGATTCATGTGTAGTACCCACATCTCTTTGTATAGACATTGTTTTGGATTTTTAAAACATAAATACCTAATGTGGGTAGAATGTAATGTCTCAGATTTTCAATGTATTATTTTTCAATATTATATAGATTTTTTTGAGACCAGGCACTAAAACGACATGTGATTTTGAGGATTGGTGTGCTCGGAATAAATGTTTTAAATATATTAAATATATTAAATAACACACACATGTAGTTTTCCTAAAAAATAGAATAACTTATGAATGGGGGGTCTGAATCAGAAATCTCAGGGCACTATTGAGTTTAGAATACAGGTTTTACCCTAGGTGTGATATAATCTTTGTTGATGCAATTTGTTTGTGAAAATGTCATGTGGGCATAATTAAATAAAATAAATAAATTAAATTAAATAATTAATTTATTTTGTTTAGTTTTTACACAATGAACTGTTTCTCATTTAAGTATATGGTTATAGAATTCCTCAGGGTTGGCTTCTCAAACCTTGGAGATTTTAGACAAACTGTTGGAGAGATTTTCTTGGCGGACGATGACAGATCAAGATCATATCATGGATCGTCACACCAAAAAAGACCGTAAATCTCATCATCAACAAAAATGAAACCATTATACATAAACGATCGATCCAAACTCTAGGTGGGGAATTTGTTTTTTTGGATTTCTTCCCCAATCTCGATTCTTATGACGAGCGTGAATTGACCGACTAACAGAATGATTCATGGATCATGCGTATTGTGGTATGAGTTTTATTATGGGGATTTTATTGGGATAATTATTTAAAATTATTGGTTTATTCATTTTTATTCTCATGGAAATGAATCGATATTAACATGAACATTGATTGAGGTCTATTCCTCTATTTTTTCTTATTCTTTTCTCTCCCAGTTCTTCGTTCCACGTGAGCATTCTTAATTTAGACTAGGGATTGAAATATCTTGATCTATCAATCTTTAGAAACTTTTTTCTTGGTGAAATGATCCAAAATCGTAGATCTGGGATCAACACAAAATGAAAGTGGTGTGACGATGGAAGCGGTGATGAGTTAGATGGTTTTGGATACCCGATTTTCATTCTTTGGAATGCAATTAAGAATGACATGTATATCTGTTTTCTAAAAGGATTTGATGGTGGAACATGTTGTTCGATGAAGGTGAGGCTTAGAAGAGATGGGATCTTTATTTAACCAATGAAATAGTCATCGGATCGATGGCTGAAGGATCGACCAAAGGTGCATGCGGTAGATATGAGTTTTTGGAAAATCTCATGCTACAACATGTACTTCAGAGCTACATGCCATGTGGGGCCCCCTATATAGAGACATGGGTTTCAGAGGAAACTTAAGTATCACATGGTGTGTGGTCCTTCCCTAGTTAACTTGGTGTGTACTTCAGAGAGTACACCAACACGGGTTAAAGTACACGACCAGATGGCACACCGTGTACTTATACACATGCATAGATTGACATACATAGGCTGGTACACAGACACAGCCTTGGTACATAGACATAGCTCGGATAAATGGGTATGAAATAGTGTGTATCTACACACCATGTATATGGAGACTATATTTCATGCAAGGCTCTTCCACACAGACATACATGGGGATAGATAGACACGCCACATACCCCCTGGCACACACAGTTTACTCCCTTTAAGAGTGCTTGTGGATCTTTGTTTTCTTAGTTTGGACCATTATAGGTTGAGTAAGTTTCATTGGTCCCTTTTTACACTTTCAATACTCTTACTTTTGTACTATGTTGTGGGATCTTAGATGTATGAATGCATTGTTTCAGTTGTTTTACATTTCAACATTTTGTGGGTTTGGATATGTGTGTGTGTGTACATGTACTTTAGGCTAATGCCTACCATTTTTGGGATAAACTTACTTGGTCCTAGTATCCATCCCCTAGACTATTGGAGGTGGGCTCAGGGTAGTCATGGCCAGACCTTGGTGGTTCTGGTCATGACATATGTATTGTATAGTTTATTCATTATTTTATATGATGAATGCATTGAACCTAATTAGAAATGAGTGGGGACCGATATAGATAGACCCTTGATGCACTAATAGGTCTCATGAGACAAAATAACTTGAGTATTTGATGTAAACCTACCCATTTATTTAGATATCTTGGTTGTGGTCTTAACATAAAATAAATGTTTTGACACAAGGCCTTGATGATATGTAATGTATTGGCACATGACCTTGATAAGTATGACATTATGCATTCCATCACCATGAAATTAGTTAGTGTTATCCATGTGATATATTTATTTTAATTTTTATCCATGGATATGTTATGCTCTCAGTTTCATTTGAATATGAAATTATTATGATCATTCATTTTTTTTCATACTATTTATTCCATACATACGTTTTGATAGCTTCTGTTGTACGCTACTCCTTACGGAGCATCTAAGCATACCCTTATCTTGTTTTCTTTTCCCCAAGAAACCTAGAAGAAAACTATATGTTATAATGAATTATAATGTTCTCACAGAGTTTTTATGCAGTATTTTATACTTTCAAGTATAATGTGAAAAATATGCATGTATCTAGTCTCTCAAGACTACTAAGTTGTTGGAACCAGTGGGAACTCTTGTATTTTGTACCAATAATTTAATATTACTACTGAATCTAGGTTTATGGAGTCTGGTTTGTTTCAGTTGGAATCAAATAAAGTTTAGTAGAAACCTTGGAGACTAGATTTAGATGAACCTAGTTAGATAACACAAATATTATGAAAAACCCTAAATATTTTAAGGAACTTCCCTAGAAGACCTAATAGGAATTGTATTTTACAATTCAATACCATGATCTAATTACATGTATTCCATTGTTTAGAGATAAAAACTAGTGGAAGAAATAAAAACTGTATCAAAACCCATATTCAATGTAGGGATGTTCCTCCTAAGCAAGTCAATGAGGTTGGATTTGGAGTTAATCAGATCATAACCATATTAGGGAATTTGACCCAAGTTATGGAAAATAACCTTTACCGCATAGAGAAACCTATTGATCCACAACATGGTGTGTCTATATTGGACTGCTTCATACAACAACAACCTCTATCATTCAATATAACTACTAATCTGTTAGTAGTTGAGAAATGAATCAAGTCCCTAGAAAAGATATTTATTTCCTTGGAAAGTAGTAAAAGGGAAAAATTAGTCCTGAAAATTGTCATGACATGACACACTAGGGATATCCTGACTGATAGTAAGCCGATTACGAAAACCCAATCCCACCCCTAATAGGCCATGGTATGAAGACTAACACCGAGTAGATATATCACACACATGGGAGACCTTAGACTAAGGTACCTGTACACACACACACACACATCTCTAAACACTTGTATAATGTAGAATGAAAAAATAAAGCTGATACCAACATGCATGCATACAACTAAATCAAACATCAGAGTATGACATAAGTATGAGAAATAAAAAAGGGCCAAATACAAGCCCACTAAAACTGTAAAAGAGTTCAAATTTCTAGTAAGGAGAGGACTACTATCAAATTAAACTCCTAGAACTGATCATGGTCTGTCTATCTCAAGTAGGATCCACCTGCTCCAGGTCCACCTAGGACTCCATTGAAAGGTATGTGGTTTTCATAATACACGACAAGTGTGAACATAACCCGTGCAGGGGTGAGTATGAACATACCTAGCAGGACACCCTAATATCACCAAGCATAAAGAATCAAAGAGAGAAGTTATCTTATCATCATGAAGGTATTCCGATCAGTATATGATATAATAACAATAATAACCTAGATATACTCAAGATAGACACCAAGACTCAAAGTAATGTCACATCCATACTGTCTGCCTAAGATTATGCTTAAGGCTTCAAAGTAATACTCGTCTGAGAGAACTCACTCCATAGGACTTTATACATAGATGGATCTCATCAGAGAGGTCATTATTTTCAGTCCTCTCCATGAATAAGTACACAATAGAACTCAAAATATGTCTATATATAGTTAGGGGATCACACCCAATGCCTATTGGGGGGGGGGGGTACCCAACCCTATCCAGATTAACCTGCTAGGATGGAGATCACACACCTTGATAGTCGGTAATGGGATACTTGACCCAACCTAGGAATTAATATTGATAGATGATAACACCCTGGGCCACATAGAGGGATACTTAAATCTATCTAGGACTAACCCATAGAGGGGATAACATAACCTATTCTCAAGAATAGATGCCTCACTATACCCTCATAGGGATGAACCAAGGGAACACACCCTATTGATACTCAGCTAGACTGAATAGAATGAGACATCCAAAAAAATATGGAAGGGGTACATGATGTGTATATAGAGTACACTATGTTACCTACTAAGCCCAGACCTTACAAAGTCTATGCCTGTGTTTATCAACCCATGCTTGTGTACTCTGGATGTGTCCATGTTCACTGGACATGCATGTGTACTTGGCCATGTCTGAGTACTTTGGTTGTGCCTGTGTAGTTTTTTCATGCCCATGTACCTAGATGTGACCCTATTCCTAGACATGTATTTGACTGTATACCCATAGGTACACACCGGGTTTCCAGTTTCGGGTCACACAATGTGTAATATTTATTTCTGCACGTAAACCCTATCCTCTGCAGAAGAGGACCACATGGAATGTGTTCTTCTAAACTAGAAATTATGTAGATTGTAATTTTCCATATTATCATAGTATTAACATGTATCCTCCCATGCCTCCTCCTACTATGATACAACTACAAAATCCACCAAGGAAATCAGATCTAAGGTTGACCGAACTAGATTCGTCACTGGTGGCTGGATTCTAGCCACCTAATTTTCTTATAGATCATCCCTTGTTAGATCACATCACTAAAATACCAAATCCCACAAACCAGAGATCTATAATCCATGTACGATATCTTATCACACAGAACCACACATCCATCATGCTCTCGATATTGGATTTGAACTCATGAAAATAATTTGTTGTGTCAAAGATCGACTACACAATGATTGGTTTTTGGGTATTTTCAAACCACCAATAAAATAGAAATACTAATGATGAATACTCTAAGAATGAGGGGAGAATAGAACAAAACACAAATCTGATGAAAAAAAATCATTCATTATTCAGGTTGGCCTCAATCTGTTGACATAGACACCATAAAATGCAAGGAATAATCAAGGATTAAAAAACAATATCAATTCTAAATTCTAAGAAGATAAATCAATAATTGACTCACAAATAATTTTTTCTAGAATAATCGATTCATGTTTGACATGGTATAAAAAATGAGGATTAAACCAAAAAAATTTTCCTACCTTGATATTGGATTGATTGTTGTTGAAGAATGGTCCTGTACTGTTGTTGTCATTGGTGAGATCCAAGAACTTCATCGGTGAAGACAATTCCTTGACAAATCGATCACTGGTCAATGATCCCATTTTCATCCTCCAAGATATTCTCCATGGTTCTCTCTAATCGCTAGGGACATGTGGAGAACCATAGGGTTTTTCCATAACTGTGTTTAAATAGAGAGGGATTAGGTCCAGGCCAATTTGAAAACCAATAAATAAATAAATAAATTTATTTAATTATTATTCTACCCACAACTGCTCTTAAACAAAAACCCAATGCATATAAGGATTATGTCACACCTAAGGTAAAATAAGAATTATGGATTTAATTGTGGTCTCAGATTTCCCATTTCGAACATTGTTCGGTAGATATTCCATTATTTTAGAAAAACTACACACACATGATATAATATATTTAGTAATTTTATTATATTAATACCAAGGATTCACAGGCCTAGGAATCCCATGATAACTTCATATATAGCTCAAAAAATATTATTTAAATTATTCTAGAGTTTTAAAAGGTAAAAACATAGTCATTAAATTCTTCCCACCTCAGGGATTTTCATCCTAAAAAGAAAAAACCTACTCAAACAGGTGAGGGTACTGAGATCACATATGGTTCTCCAACTCCTAGGTGATATCCTGAAGGTTATCGTGATTCAATAGAAGATGAAACAAGAGAATTTATCATCCATAAAGGATCTTCTACTACCAATACTCAATTTTTATTGGGTACTTAGTGAAGGTGGATCTATCACTGATGTCCAACTCACCTCAATCAATAACATGCAACTAGACATGCACATACCTCCTTAAATGCAACATGTGGAAGACATCATGAATCTGATATAACTATAGTGGTAATGATAAGAAGTGAATCACCTTTCCAACCCTATGTAGTATCTGGAAAGGGATAATGAATATCGAAGATAACTTTCCACCCTGGACAAATATCTATAATCCACACTGAGGTGAGACCTTCAAGAACACATGGTCCCCCTCATAGAACTCCAAAGGCCTCATTAATTAGTCTTCATAAGAATTTTGATGTATTTAGGAAGTCTTCATTTTCTCCTATAATCATATCCATAATTTTGACATGAAGCAATCATTACGTTCAGAAATGAATTTCTAGGGAACTCCTTAAATCCATACTATCTCCTGTACATAAAGACATCCCAAGCTCTCTACTGAACTCTGCTATCAGAGGGATAGAAAGTGGGATGAATTAGTGAGTCAGTCTATGATCACCTATAAAACATCATGACCTCTATACAACCATGGGTTACTATAAAAAAGTCCATATATATACCATCCCACTTCCACTTATACACCTCAAGGAGTTGATCTAAACCCATTGGAACCTGGTGCTCAGTTTTCACCTACTGATGAGTGATACCTCAAGAGAAAAAATCAGATGCAAACGTCTTTATACCAGCCACCAGAACTGATGTCGAAGGTCCTAATACATCTTTTCCACCCTTGAATATACCTCTAAGGGGGATTCATAAAACTCTTTTGGTACATGTTCTCATAGAATCACTAGTATCATTGTCCATCCTTGAAAAAGGATGATGTGCTCTCCAACTTCATCAAATCCATCAGGAGAACACCTAGTGGATATCTAAACATGAAATTTTTCATAATAGATATCTACAAGATGACCCTCCCTAACACGATGAATAAGAAGAGGGGTAACAATCATCAAATGGATGTAAGTAGTACCATCCTTGTCCACTAAAGATAACTATAATGAGTCTAACTACTCTGATGCTTCACATAACAACTACGAACAAGATCTCTTGCTAAGAGAATATTATATAACATTATCCTTTCCATAAGTATAGACTATATCAAATCCATAATCATATAAAAAATCTATAAATTTACTCTGCCTCAATTTTAGATTTTCTTTTTATGAAAATATATACTTAAGACTCTTATTGTTATAATGGATGATAAACCGCTCACCCATAAGGCAGTGTCACCACATATTTAGGGTGAAGAACACTGCTTCCAATTCTAAATCATGGGTCACATAGTTTTATTCATGAGGTCTCAATTGATTGGAACTATAGATAATTACTCTCTACCACTATATTAGAACACATCCCAGCCTAGTTCTGGAGGAATCATAGAACACCACATACTCAACACCCTCCTATAGAAGTCTTAAGATGGGGGTGCCCATCAAACTCTATAAAAACTCCTTAAAATATTGTTAACACTTATGTCCATGAAAAATTATTCCCCTTTTAGGTCAAATAATTCAAAGGTGTTGAAATCCTAGAAAAATTGGGCATAAATATTTGATATTATCCTACCAACCCATGGAATCTCTACACATCTGACACACTTTTGGGTGGATATCAAGTTAGCACCACCTCAACCTTTACTGGGTCCACTACTAATCCCTCTTCTAAGATGAAAAGTCCAAAGAAGTGGACCTATCAAATCCAAAAATAACACTTAAAGAGATTCCCATAAAGATGATGTTATCAGAGTATGTATAGAACCATCCTCAAATGTATTACATGATCCTAATTTGATGCAAAGTACACAAGTATTTTTCCGATTAAGACTACTATGAACCGGTCTAAGAAGGAATGAAAGATCTGGTTCATAAGCCTCATGAACACTACTGGGGTGTTCGTTACACTGAAGAGAATCACCATGTACTCATAATGATTTTAGTGACCTCAGAATTATATTTTCAATATGTCCTCCTCTCAAACTCAGAGTTGGTGATAGTATGATTTGAGGTCAATCTTAGAGAACCATCTTGCCCATTTCAATTGGTTGAAGAGGCTGCTGATTCTCAAAAGAAGATACTTATTCTTGATGATCACTTGGTTTAGGCTATTTTAATCCACACATAACCTCAAGATACCATCCACCTTCTTGGAAAACAAAACTGGGGCTTCCTAGGGAGACACACTGGGTCTAACAAATACCTTTCTCAACAAATCCTCCAACTTCACCTTTAGCTCTCGAAGCTCTGTTGGAAAAATTTGATATGCTGTTATAGATATCAAGAATGTCCCTAGGTATAATTTTATGAAAATATTGATCTATTTATGGGGAGTTAAGCTTGACACATCCTTAAGGAATATGTCCTCATACTTCTCCACCACTTCATGAAGACAAAATATTATAACATTCACTTATCCAAGAGTAATACTATCCAACTGATGATTAATTTATTGTATCCTCCTATATATGAGCCCATCCTTTTCTTATTGGGATTCCTTCTCACAGAAAAAAAACTCATCCCATCAACTCTGATGCACCACATCCTCTACCTAAAATAATAAATCTATGCATGAATTTAATATAGTCAATCCATAACTATAACAATGTTATAAATCCTCATCGAAACTATTAAAAAATCCCATGACACACTATTAGAAGAAGTGTGTTATCACTGAATCTCCCTAAGTAGGATTCTCCAAATGCAAATATTGATCCAAATTCTCTATTATAATCTCTAGATATGAATAAGGAATGTGGAAATAAAATATTGTCTCACACCAGTGTTTATCAAAACTGAAGCTAAATTAGTGAATAAATAGATTGTACCTCAAATCATTCCTAGAGACTCTGGGTCATAAGACTCCACTACCTACATATACCCTCATCCCTGACCACCAGTTAACTAAGCATCGCATGGACCACCTTGGGGTGGTGGTGGAAATAGATCAAAACATCAACCACCTATTGCTGATCTCCCAACTCCTCTGCCAAGTCTACCGCCATGAAAATCTCCCTGCTCTAGCTGCTGTCTCTACCCAGGAGGTCCATCAATCATCTCCTTATCTGCCACATGGTGGGTCTTATAATCCCCCATGATATGTCCTCACCCATTATAGGAGTATCATCGTGTAATGGCCTGGGTTGTTGGAGGTCCATTACTTAGTAAAAATATGATGTTTGAGGTGTTCTGGGTGGTCTGGGAGGCCATCCCAACTTCTCGATGAAGTTTGACCCACGGTAGGCCTACCAGTAGACTTAGCCTACCGGTAGAAGACCTACCGGTAGCTTGAACTACCGGTAGACGCAACCTACCGGTATCTCATCCTAGAGGTAGCTCAACTATTGGTAGCTCGGTCTACCGGTAGCCGCAACCTACCGGTAGCTCAGCTTACCGGTAGCTCAGCCTACCAATAGCTCGGCCTATCGGTAGCTCGGTCTACGGTAGCTATAGCCTACCGATAGCTTGGCCTACCAGTATCTCAGCCTACCGGTAGCCGCAGCCTACTGGTAGCTCGGCCTACCGGTAGCTCAGTCTACCGGTAGCCGCAGCCTACCGATAGCTCGGCTAACCTGTGGACCTAGCCTAACCCCCACGGGTTGGCCAGTATCACCTCCTTTTTGCGCAAATTGAGTTTTAAACCTTATTTTTACCCCCTTTATGCCTGTTTTAAAGCCCATTAACACCAATTAATGGCGTTTGATTAAGTGAGGTACCCTGGTGTGCATCTGTTTAAAACGCCCCTAAAGGCGGGGACCCTTTAATGACGTGTGTGGCCATGTGGTCAACCCACGACCCCCGCTCCTTACGTGGTTTCGCGTCCTTATCTCCGTATCTCAACCGTCCCTATCCCTTATAATTATAGGGTTCTCCCTGGGTTTCTTTTTTCTTGGCCACCCTGCGATCGATTCTTCTGCTCGTCCTTGTGTTCTAGAGGCCACACCCCTGTAATTTCCTCATGTGTGAAGAGAAGCTTCGATCGTTGATCAATCAAGTAGGGTTTCACCTTTGAATCTCATTTCTGTGTATCTTGCGGGGTGGGTACGCTACTGCTTCTATAGAATTGGATGAACCAAACTTTAACGAAGATAATAAACGGATTCTAAAGAATGAAGGGGAGGGATGTGACCGATGCTGTTGCTATGTTTTTCTATTTTCATGATTAATGGTTTCTAAATTGTGCGGGTCTACGCCTACTGAAAATCATGCTCGTTGGTGGTCTTTCTCTGTGAATTAATGAACCCTTACTTCTTGTGTTGGCCGTGTAAAGGAAATTGGTTAATTACGTATATTCAGCTAAATAAATTGAAAGCACCAGGATCAATCCTTTTCTGTGATAACCCCAGTTAAAGTACAGCGGAATTGGAATCATGGAGTGTGTTAAATCTTTTAAATATGAAAATACTGGAATGGGCCTGCTTTGGGTTGGTGGTAGTGGTTTGGTTTTTTTTATTCATGGGCCGATTGCTGAGTGATTTGGGTGGGGATGGGATCCCCTGTTGTTATGGTTTCACTGGTTGTGAATTTGAGGCCGTGTGGTTACCTTGATTATATCACGAATTGGGGTGGGATCCTCTATTGTTGAGAAACCGTTGGCTCCTGGATCTTGGGTACATGGGGCTGTATCTTGGGGTTTTCTTTGGTTTCAGTACTTCGAGGGATCTCACTTATCCCTTTGTTGTTGTGACTTTACAAGAGAACTGGGTGTGAATGTTAAGTTGATGTTTAACTGTACTCTTTCCTTGGCTTGTTCTTATGCTTTCTAGTTGCCGAAGTAGGTGCATAAACTTTTTTAAACATTATTACTGAACATGAAAAAAGGATGGGACAAATGGGTTTTGGTTTGGTGTGAGTTGTGACTTGGTCATGGGTGCTGATTGTGTTCTTTAGGCTGGCTGAAGAAAAACCTATATTTGGGTGAGTGCTTGTTACCTATACATATACTTGTAGTTTTTGTGTTTCTTATTCATGCCCCACCCAAGTTGAGCACTTAGTGCCAAACACCCCCATTTCATGGGGGAGGGTGTTTTTCCCAACACTTCTATTAGTGGATGGTTATTAGCTCCTTTCTACTCCCTTTCCTGGATAGCCCATGTATCTTTGGGCAGGCTGTGATGGCCTAAAGTCCATTATTAGACCAAGAATCTTCGGGCAGGGTAGAGTGGTGGTTGGCCCAAGTGTGTGCGGGTAGGTGGTTTCCTAAGTATCTTCGGGATGAGGCCCATGTGTCTTCGGACATGGCAGTTGTTGTTTTGGCCTTGGTGTTTGCAGGCATGGTTACATGTGATATTTGTGGCCCAGGTGTCTGTGGGAGGGTTAGTAGTTGTTTCCCAGGTGTTTGCGGTTGGGATGTGTGGTTGAGGCCCAGGTGTGTGCGGGCGGGGTATGGCAGTGGGACTGCGGTGAGAATGACAGGATTGGTCCGATGCACAGGATGTCTTCAATAACCAGTGGGAAAGTGGCATGGGGTACCCAAACATCGATGTGCTATTAATATACATTACTTGACTTGCGTTATTTGGGGAGTGTGCCTTGGTGAGGCTTGGATGGTTAGTTTCCTTGGTAGGTGCTTGGTTATCTCTTTTCTCACAGGGCATTAGTATGCCTCCCCACTTGTGCACGAGAGTCTTTGGTTTTCCCTACTGAGTATACTTTTATGCCCACCCTACATATATAAACTACTTTCAGGTTTCCAGGAGGACTTCGGGGATTGTGATGGACCGTACTAGCTCAGACCTTGCGACAGATCATCGTAGTTGCTGTTGTTCTTTATTTTGGTACTTTGACTTGTAGTCTCCTTATACATTGTGGATTTTACTTTTGTAACATGCATTGGGAATGGTTCTTGGCATTAATTTTTTACTTTCAGTCTTGGTGTTGTGGGATTCACTATCTTATCTCCCGATCCTATTAAAAGAAAAAAAGGGGCAATGCCTTCCATTTAGTGTGTGATCTCATGGCCTTGGCACTGGTCGCAACTCTAGGACCTATTGAAGGTGGGTTTCGGGGGTCATTATCTCTCCTTCAACTTAATGAAGGAAGGGTCTGGAAATCTGCTGACCCTTCCCTCCTTTTGGTGAAGGCGAGTCATGACAGAATGGTATCAGAGGGGAGGTTGAGAGATAGGATGGAGTATGGAGTTAGGCACTGTGAGGATTGCATGGGATGGTAGGGCAACAATTTTGGGTGACCTTGGTGCGTGAATTAGGCCAGGGAAGACCGGCTAGGACACGGGATTTTAGGGCCCCCCCATGATCTGATGCAAGGACTCTGGACCTACTGAACGACCGAGTGAGGCTACGCTGATTGCAGGGTAGAGACCCTACGGAAGGTACATGAATCATAATGACTTGTGTTCTCATGTTTCTGGGGTGTTTTGGGAATTTGAAATAAATAAGAAGTTTAAGAAGTTTTAAGAACAACATTCTTCACTACTTGGGATTAGGCATTCTTTATTTACCTTGCAGCTATGGCACCCGGAAGACGACCATGAGTTGTATGGGCGATCGAGGCCCAGGAGGTTGATTTGGCCGATCGGCAGAGGGATGATCGAGAGGAGGATTATGACCAGTGGCAGAAGACGCTTCAAGCCTTCCAGCGACAGACCCTCGAGAAGTATGAGGGCAACACCTCTGACATGAAGACAAAGAGCTGGCTGGAAGAGCTAGTGATAGCTTTCGGCCTGATTCGGGATCCGACCAAATACTGGGTTCCTTTGGCCATCAGAAAGATGCAGGGAGCAGCGTGTTAGTGGTGGACGCTCTACCTGGGGGAGTGGAGAGAGGCTGAGGTGGCATGGGCTGATTTTGAGAAGGAGTTCCGGGAAAAATTCCTCTCTTCTACGATGAAGGAGGAAAAGAGGTAGGAGCTAATCTCCCTCCAGCAGGGGATTATGTTAGTAAGGGAGATGAGAATCAAGTTCAAGGACCTCCTATGTTTTGCTCCGGACCTCTTTCTAAATGAGGAGTCTCAGGCAAGACGTTTAAAGGAGGCGCTCCGACCCTCCCTCCAGTATGCTGTTACCCCCTTCACCTTGCCGACATACTTGGAGGTCCAGAAGAAGGCCAAAGTGGTGGAGAGGATGCACTCTCTAGGAGGTGTGTCACGAGAGGGGATCCAACTGGGATCATCGAAGGGGAAGGCTGTCAGCACCATACCACCAGCATCAGAACCTTCTCAGTTCGGACCAGCAGGGAGCAGGCCGTAACAGTTCCAGTTCAGGTCCCCCGGTCCTCACCCTTTTCTTTCGGGCCCGAGACCAAGGTGCTTCGTCTGTGGGAGCCATGGACATCTCCTGAATCAGTGCCCGGACCGAGTACAGTACGACAGTGGAAGACAGGCCCAGCACCCGCCCCAGCAGCAGCTTCCAGCTAGGCCCTTCCAGTAGCAGCAGAAGGGGCAGCGAGCTCTCGCTCCTCCGAGGGCCGACGTTGCAGGAGGAGGCCGACCTCAGGGCACTCCTTAGGGACCTCGACCAGGGTGTGGTCGGGGAGGCGGCCGATAGCCGAGGGGAAGAGGAGCTGGACGTGGACAGTTGCACGCCACGGAGGCAGCAGTTCCAGTGGGACTGGAGCTTGAAGTTGTAATTTTTGCGCTAAAGTTATGGTGGCATTACCTCATCGGAGAACGCTTTGTGGTATTCACAGATCAAAAAAGTTTGAGGTATATCTTCTCCTAGTGGGACCTAAACTTGCGGCAGCGAAGGTGGATCGAGTTCCTCCAGGATTATGACTTCGAGATTTCATACACTTCAGGGAAAGGGAATGTAGTGGCTGATGCCTTAAGCAGGAGATCACAGAAGGATGCGGTCTAATGGTTGGAAGATGCCTGGAAGGCAATGGAGGAGTTGGATACCTTGCACCTGGATACGAGGATGGATAGTGGTAGAGGTTTCCTATATCAGATGATAGTGCAGTCTTATCGGTTTTAGCAAGTGGATGAGTCTCGGTGGGGGGACCTAGAGTGCGAAGTGATGCGTGACTGAGTTGACCAGAGCAATGCTCCGGGAGGATGGGCAGAGGATGGTCAGAATCAGATGCTTTTTTGGGGAAAGATGTTTGTTCCAGAGGTGATGCACGACAAGGTTCTTAGTGAGTTCCACAACTCACCCCCATTGGTACACCCAGGAGTTTCCAAGATGTAACAAGGTCTGAAGAGACAGTTCTAGTGGCCCGAAGTAAAGCGAGCAGTGGCAGAGTTTGTGGCCAAGTGCCTAGTGTGTCAGTAGGTGAAGGCTGAACACCGAGTTCCAGGAGGCCTACTGCAGTATATAGATGTCCCTGAGTGGAAGTGTGAGGACATCTCGATGTATTTTTTCACAGGACTACCCAAGGTTCAAGGGGGGTATGATGCCATCTGGGTGGTAGTGGACCGGTTGACAAAATCGACTCACTTTCTGGAGATTAAGGAGTCGAGTACAGTGGATGCTTTGGCACGAAGGTATGTGGATGAGGTGGTTTGGTTTCATGGATTTCCAAGGTCTATAGTCTCAGATAGGGATGTACAATTTACCTCACGAGTCTGGAGAGGATTTCAGCATGCTTTTGGCACCCAACTACGTCTTAGCACTGCTTTCCATCCCCAGACAGATGGACAGACCTTGCGCACCATCTAGACCTTGGAGGATATGCTGCGGGCATGTGTTCTGGACTCATGAGGATCGTGGGTGCGACACTTACCTTTGATAGAGTTCACCTACAATAATAGCTATCACTCTACCATTGGTATGACCCTGTTTGAAGCCTTGTACGGGAGGCCATACCGCTCACCCGTGTGTTGGACCGAAGTCAGAGAGGCGGGCATCCTTGGCCCGAAGGTGGTGCAGAGCACGACATAGAAGGTTCATCTTATACGGGAAAGGATGAAGGCGGCCCAGGACCAACAGAAGTCGTATGCTGATACCAGGAGAAGGCCCTTGGAGTTTGAGGTTGGAGACCACGTGTTCTTGAAGGTCTCCCCTCGGCGTGGACAATGGAGGTTCGACAAGGAGAGTAAGCTTTCTTCCAGGTTCATCGTACCCTTTGAAGTGTTGCGGCGGGTTGGCGAAGTGTCTTATCAGCTAGAGTTACCACCGCCTCTACTGAGGATACATGACGTCTTCCATGTGTCCCAGCTCTGTCGGTATCTGCAGGACGATTCACACATCCTCGACTAGGGAGAGCTAGACATCAAGGACGACGTGACCTTTGTGGAAAGACTAGTGATGGACGAGGATTGTGAGGAGAAGGTGCTTCATGGGCGAACCATTCCCTTGGTTCGTGTGTTATGGAGACATGGTGGGCTTGAGGTGAGTACATGGGACAGGGAATCACAGATGCATGCCCAGTACCTAGAGTTGTTTTGAGTTTTGTACTATTCTATTTATACTTGTTGTGGTGGAGTGCTTTACCTTGTTGGCTATGAAAAATGTGGTTTTTCTTTCCTTTGGATGTGTGTGGAAAGTCCTGGCTATGGGGAGGGGAGGAACCGACCCCTAATCAAGTCTCATTAAGGTGGATGTGATTAAACCCATGCAGGTGAGTCAGTGCCGCCCAAAGCGGATAGTATCTTGACATAGGGAAGGGACTCCCCAACCCACATGACTTGGCATTTTGACATGGTATGTTGCTTGGTTCTTTAGAGGGAGGTGTTTTTAGTTAACAATGAGGTTCACTCCTGAGAGGTATCTTTCGAGGTGGTTGTTCAGACCCTCTCTTTCATTATGGGTTGTTTTGATTCTCGAGGGTGAGAATAGTTTGAGAGGTATCTGATGCAATGGCCTGGGTTGTTGGAGGTCCATTACTTAGTAAAAATTTGATGTTTGAGGTGTTTTGGGTGGTCTAGGAGGCCATCCCAACTTCTCGGTGAAGTTTGACCCACGGTAGGCCTACCGGTAGCCTTAGCCTACCGGTAGCAGACCTACCGGTAGCTCGGTCTACTGGTAGCCATAGCCTACAGGTAGCTCGGCCTACTGGTAGCTCAACTACCGATAGCTCGGTCTACCGGTAGCCGCAGCCTACCCGTAGCTCGGTCTACCGGTAGCCGCAGCCTACCGGTAGCTCGGCCTACCGGTAGCTCGGCCTACCGGTAGCTCGGCCTACCGGTAGCTCGGCCTACCGGTAGCTCGGCCTACAGGTATCTCGGCCTACCAGTAGCTCGACCTACCGGTAGATCGGTCTACCGGTAGCTCGGTCTATCAGTAGCTCGGGATACCGGTAGCTGGGCCTACCGGTAGCTCAGTCTACCGGTAGCCGCAACCTACCGGTAGCTCAGCCTACTGGTAGCTCGGTCTACCGATAGCTGCATCCTACCGGTAGCTCGGCTAACCGGTGGACCTAGCCTAACCCCCACGGGTTGGCCAATATCGCCTCCTTTTTGCGCAAATTGAGTTTTAAACCCTATTTTGACCCCCTTTATGCCTATTTTAAATCCCATTAACTCCAATTAATGGCGTTTGATTAAGTGAGGTACCCTGGTGTGCGTCGGTTTAAACCACCCCTAAAGGTGGGGACCCTTTAATGACGTGTGGGGCCGCATGGTCAACCCATGACCCCCGCTCCTTACATGGTTTCACATCCTTATCTTTGTATCTCAATCATCCCCGGACCTTATAACCAAAGGGTTCTCCCTGGGTTTCTTTTTCTCGGCCACCCTGTGATCGATTCGTCTGCTCGTCCTTGAGTTCCAGAGGTCACACACCTGTAATTTCCTCACACATGAAGAGAAGCTTTGATCGTTGATCAATCAAGTAGGGTTTCATCTTCGACTCTCCTTTTTGTGTATCTTGCGGGGTGGGTATGCTATTGATTCTATAGAATTGGATGAACCAAACTTTAACAAAGATAATAAACGGATTCTAAAGAATGAAGGGGAGGGGTGTGACTGATGATGCTGTTCTGTTTTTCTCTTTTCATGATTAATGGTTTCTGAATTGTGCAGTTTTACACCTACTGAAAATCATGCCCGTTGGTGGTATTTCTCTGTGTATTAATGAACCCTTACTTCTCGTGTTGGTCGTGTAAAGGAAATTGGTTAATTACGTATATTCGGTTAAATAAATTGAAAGCACCAGGATCAATCCTTTTCTGTGATAACCTCGGTTAAAGTACAGCGGAATTGGAATCATGGAGTGTGTTAAATCTTTTAAAACTGAAAATACCGGCATGGGCCTGCTTTGTGTTGGTGGCAGTGGTTTGGTTGTTTTTATTCATGGGCCGATTGCTAAGTGATGTGAGTGGGGATGGGATCCCCTGTTGTTATGGTTTCACTGGTTGTGAATTTGAGGCTGCGTGGTTACCTTGCTTATATCACGAATTGGGGTGGGGTCCTATGTTGTTGAGAAACCGTTGTCTCCTGGATCTTGGGGACATGGGGATGTATCTTGGGGTTTTCTTTGGTTCCATTACTTCAAGGGATCTCACTTATCCCTTTTTTTGTGACTTTACAAGAGAACCAGGTGTGAATGTTTAAGTTGATGTTTGACTGTACTCTTTCCTTGGATTGTGCTTATGCTTGCTAGTTGCCTAAGTAGGTGATTTTTTTAAACATTATTACTGAACATGAAACAAGGATGGGAAAAATGGGTTTTGGTTTGGTGTGAGTTGTGACTTGGTCATGGGTACTGATTGTGTTCTTTATGCTGGCTGAAGAAAAACCTAGATTTGGGTGAGTGCTTGTTACCTATACATATACTTTTAGTTTTTGTGTTTCTTATTCGCGCCCCACCCAAATTGAGCACTTAGTGCCGAACACCCCCATTTCACGGGGGAGGGTGTTTTCCCAACACTTCTATTAGTGTCTGGTTATTAGCTCCTTTCTGCTCCCTTTCCTGGATATCCTAAGTATCTTCGGGCAGGATGTGATGGCCTGAAGTCCATTATTAGCCCAAGAATCTTTGGGCAGGGTAGTGTGGTGGTTGGCCCAGGTGTGTGTGGGCAGGTGGTTTCCCAAGTATCTTCGGGATGAGGCCCAGGTGTCTTCGAGCGTGGCAGTGGTTGTTCTGGCCTAGGTGTTTGTAGGCATGGTTACGTGTGATAGTTGTGTCCCAGGTGTCAATGGGCGGGTTAGTGGTTGTGGCCTAGGTGTTTGCAGGTGGGATGTGTGGTTGAGGCCCAGGTGTGTGCGGGCGGGGTATGGCAGTGGGACTGCGGTGAGAATGGCAGGATTGGTCTGATGCATAGGATGTCTTCAATAACCAGTGGGAAAGTGGCGCGGGGTACCCAAACATTGATGTTCTATTACTATACATTACTTGACTTGCGTTATTTGGGGAGTGTGCCTTGGTGAGACTTGGGTGGTTCCTTGGTAGGTTCTTGGTTATATCTTTTCTCACAGGGCATTAGTATTCCTCCCCACTTATGCACGAGAGTCTTTGGGTTTACCTACTGAGTATACTTGTATTCTCACCCTACGTATATAAAATACTTTCAGGTTTCTAGGAGGACTTTGGGGATTGTGCTGGACCGTACTAGCTCAGACCTTGCGACAGATCATTGCAGTTGCTGTTGTTATTTCTTTTGGCACTTTTCCTTGTAGTCTCCTTATACATTGTGGATTTTACTTTTGTAACATGCATTGGGAATGGTTCTTGGATTTAATTTTTACTTTCAGTCTTGGTGTTGTGGGATTCACTATCTTATCTCCCGATCCTATTAAAAGAAAAAAAGGGGTAATGCCTTCCATTTAGTGTGTTATCTCATGCCCTTGGCGCTGGTTGCCACTCTAGGACCTATTGAAGGCGGGTATTGGGGGTAATTATCTCTCCTTCAACTTAAAGAAGGAAGGGCCTGACAATCTGCTAACCCTTCCCTCCTTTTGGTGAAGGCGGGTCATGACACATCGCCTCTCCCTTGACTGACTAGAACCATCCTGAGATCCCCGAACCACAGAATCTCAGTCCTGAGATTGTCTCTAGAAACTCCTAGCATGCTTGGATCCTTGAGTCTACCACTGACTACCAACTACAAAATTCTTAGATCTAGAGTTCCCACTAAAAACATCAACATTCAATGACTATTGTGCTAAAAATCTCTCTACCACTAAGTCACACTCTAGCACCCTGACATAAGATGAAATGAAAAGAGATACAACAACAACATTGATATTTAAGAAAAGTCTATGCTCGAAGATCCGTGCTCAAAAGTATTCCTATAAAACCATATCCATGGAGTATCATGAGTGGTTAGTGAACCTTGATACATACTCTACAAATATCATGCTTCCTTATTGTATATCTATAATCTCTTGGATATATACTATTCGTAACATAGCTGGGTATAACTCCTCTATGAAGAGACACTCAAAATATATCTATGAGTGAGTTTCCTTATTATGTGTCTGAGTCACCAAAATCTAGAATCACCCTGTAGATACATGGAGAAGGCCTTCCTCTAGGATCACCATCTGACTGGGAGGGATCCTAACATGGTGAAAAACTCACCCAACTACCTCAATCCAGTCCTATGATTCTTGGGGGTTTACTCACCAAGAAACCTAAGGGGTATATATCTCTAAAACTTATGGAACATGCTCACCCTGAACACATCCTCTTCCAATACTTTTAGAGAAACTTGCTTCTCAATGGGTGGGGGTAAGACCAAAAAACCAAATGGAGGTAACACCTCCTGTATTGGACCCAAAATTGAATCCTCATCCCCATCATCATTGTATCATTTTTATTCAAAAAATAGTACATGACAAAGGCCCATAATTGAATCCTCATCACTAGGTGGATCATCCTCATGATCCTGATGTAGAATCCTAGCTAGCTGTCATCATGAAGGCAACCTAAAAAAGTCAATATGTACTATGGTCAATGAGTATATATAGGGAGATTACTCAAGGACATGGAAACACAACCAATTACTATATGATGCATGTACCAATGTTTTCCCTACAACCAGTGCCTACATGTACTGAGTCAACAAGATGTTATTAGATTCCTGGTGAATATATATTTCATCTACCACACCAATACTGGGTTCCCTAGAATAAGATCAAAACTCGATACACTTTACCACTGTTTCCCCACAACCCAAACTAAACCTCATATCTAGAAAATATCCAAAATCTAGTCCTAATATGAAACCCCTCTGATACCACTATTCCATGAACTGACCCCCTAGGGCCCATATGACTGACGGTAAGTTGAGAGTCACACCCCAAGTCCACCTCCAATAGGACAAGGGATAGAGACTAGCATTGAGTAGGAATATTGCACACATGGCAGGCCTTAGACTATGATACCTATACACATGCACACATTTCCAAACACCAGTATAATGCATAAAGGAAATATGAAATTGATAGAAAGATGCATTTATATAACTAAATACAACATCAGAGTATAAAATAAGTATGGTAAAGCAAAAATGTCTAAATACAATCCCACCAAAACTATAAAAGAGTCCAACCTGCTAGTAAGGAAGAGACTACTATCAAATGAAACTCCTGGAACTGACAAAGGATTGTCTAGGTCAATTATTCTCTACCTACTCTTGGTCCACCTAGAACTCTATAAAAAATCTTATTGTCTGCATAAGACATAACATTTGTTGGTAGAGCTCATCCATGAGTTAGTATAAGAATACGCAGTAGGACATACCAAAATCATAAAACATAAAGCATCAAAGAGAGAATTTAGCTTATCATCATAAAGGTATGCCAATCAGAATATATTAAAATTAAAATAATAACCAAGATATAATCAATATAAACACCAAGACTCAAAATAATGCCACATATATATATTTCCATCCTAGTATTCCACTCAAGGCCTCAAAGTAATGCTCATCTAGGATAACTCACTCCATGGGTCTTGCTAACATCGATGGTGATCATATGAGAGGTTGTTCTTATCAAGATTCTCCATGAATAAGTACACACTGGAACTTAGGAGACGTCAAGAGACAAGTATGGGATCACATCTAGGGCCTATGGGAGATACCTGACCTTATTTAGATTACCCCTATAGGATGGAGATCATACACATTGAGAATTGGTAACAGGATACCTAACCAATAATGTGGATGAATAATAGAGGATCACACCCCGGTCCACATGAAGGGATACCCGAATCTATCTAGGACTAACCCATAGATGGTATCAGCCATACTATGCTCAGGATGGGGTGCCTCACCATACCCTCATAAAGATGAACTAAGGGAACACAACCTACTGATACTCAAATAGAATGAGGAGATCAAGGGATCTGACCAACTCTGAAATGGGTGCATGGCGTGTCCTGCTAAGCCCATAACTTCCCAAGTCTATGCTCATATTCATCAGCTTGTTCCCATGTACGCTTTCTATATTTGTGTACACCGGTCGTGCCCATGTACTAGGTCATGTCTGAGTACTCTGGTCATGTCCATATTATCTTTGTCGTGATAGTGTACCTAGATATTCCTATGTACCTATCAATGTCTGTTTCTATGTATGTAGATATACATGCCAAGTTTCCAGTTTTAGGTCACATGACATATTGAAGTTATCCAGTCAGCATCCAAGTATCACTAAGAGGGGGAGGGGGTGAATTAGTGATATATTTTTATTTTATGTTTCCTTTATTTTTGAAACAATCTTTTCTTCCTGTTAAAGAGTTCTTCCCTTCTAAACACACACAACCACAGGAACATAAGATTTACAAGGTTCAATACTCAACAAGAGTATCTACATACTTGGTATGGTACTGAAATAATATAGTACCACAAAATCCACTAGAAAAAAATACTTTGATGTGGAATACAATGAGTAGGATATACCCTTTCACTCATGTAGCACTTGGGAGATAATCCTCAAGTGTGTGTCCACCCTCATAGCACAAATAGGGCAATGAAATATCTCTGTGCTTTTTGACAAACCTTCACAAATATAATCTTTGAAAAAAACTCTTATATTTCCTATATAGAAGATGATAGTAACTCCCTAGACTTAGTAATAATACTTATTCATATACCCCATCCATATATTGATACAATTGAAATCACTTCTCACTTAATTTGGGTACTCAAATCTTCAGCTCATAGAGATCCTTCGCGAAGCTCCAAGCTTCACAGAGCCCTCCAGTTTGCAAAGATCACTAGATCATAGAGCTCACTATTTTTCAGATCACATATTTGTATTTTTAAAGTTCAATTGTTTCACAAAGCTCAATGGCTCTCCATGAAGCTTCTTTCCTTCAAGGAGCTTACTACCTTTGCAGAGCTCACTTTCTCTGCGAACCTTCTTCACAATTTTAGAGCTCTAAAATTATCGTTAAGTCTCTCTACTTTTCCTGAGGGGGTAGGGGAATTTTTATAGGAATTTACCACTGACTCCAGAACCTTTCATCCACCTCAGAACTTTGTTATCACCAAATCATGGAATTATGAAATTTCCGTCAGAATTCACTATGTTTCCTGAAGCACCATAACTATTTTCTGGATTCGAAAATCTCATTGTAATCGTGAATAATTCCATAAAATACTTTGCACTACCACGATTCTCCTTCTTCCTTTGAACCACTACAACGCTTCACTCACAATTCTCTTCACCACCGCAATGATCAATTGCAAATATCTTCACCTATTCCATTCGTGAAGCTCATCGTAATCCCGTAGAACACCGTCAAAATTCTTCATGTCTTTGAGAAATCTACTTAATGAGACCCATATTCACAAATTTCATTCTTTTCCATATTTTTATAAGATCTTAAAGGAAATACACTTTTCACAATGCTATCCCAACTCCAAATTTTGGACCCCAATTTTTTTTCAAACACTGGGAAACTGTGCCACCATATACACCTTCTTCTAAAAGACCAACCATGCTGATTGAATGCATGTTTTCTCCCCCTTCCTTCATAAGGTTTTCATCACAAGTTCTTTAACCAACTTGTGATCTTGGTGAAATATAGATCAACAAAGCATCGTCAGATTTATCATGAAAAGTACTATAAATTTCCTGTCTTTCATCACCCACCTATACAAAGTGGAGTGATTTCCTTTCTTCTCAAACTTCCTTGAAAAAAAAAGACAATAATTCATTCACCCAGAAACTTCATCAGCCAACTTGGTCCCAAAAATCCCCCCTTTGGATTTTGTTGTCAACCAAGATTCATAAATCACTGAACTTTGAAACCTCGATCAATGGGCCACTTATCAACAATTCTAAGCCTATGTGAGTTAAATCATTATAGGAAATAAGAATTATTGATAACAAGAACATGCTGTCCAAAAGTAGTGACTATGAAACCACATCACATCATCTTTCCTTATCAGCCTTCTTCACTTCATCAACATTCCTACAATAATAAATTTTTTCCTACAACCACAACCACTCTACAACCATTCTGCAACCATTCCAATAAACAGTTAGAATAGTTCACAAACTTACATGCTGAAATCACAACTTACCCACAAATCCCCCTTTATTAATGCCTCCATAAGGATAGATTTATGATAATTCTCCCCCTTTACAACAATATCCAAAGGTAAAATGAGAGAGGGGATAGAAACACGTACCTCAACCTTGATGAGAGGGAGGTTGTACACCCATGTTCAACCTCAATTTTTCAAAATGGTTCCTTTGGTAAAGGTTTTGTGAATATATCAGAAACTTGTTACGATGTAGGAATGTAATATATATTTAACTCATTCTACTCCACATACTCTTTGATGGAGTAGTACTTTATGTCAATATTTTTTAACAAGGATGTTGTACCAGATTCTGTGTAAGATTTATTGCACTTTGATTGTCACAACCCTAGAGAAAATGTAGCTTTACTTCAACAAGTAAATCTTCCAACTGAGTCTTCATACACATTAGTTGAGTAGAAGCTTGGGTAGAAGAAACATACTCAAATTTATCTGTTCTAAGAGTTACTGAATTCTGTTTCTTTTTATACCAACTAACACAAATTTTACCCAGAAAGAAAACTCTACCAGATGTGGATCTTCTATCATCAATGTTTCCTACCCAATCAGCATCTAAATAGATAAAAGGATCAATATTTTCTAATCCATCATACCTGATTCCAAAATTTTTGTGCCTTTCATATATCTGATATTTTTCCCAAAAATAAAATGTGATTCCTTAAGAGTGATCTGAAATCTTGCACATAAGGTAACAACATAGATGATGTTGGGTCTTGAGGAAGTCAAATATAACAGACTTCCAATCAACTTTTGAAACTCTTTTTGATCAACTTAATTGCCTTCTCTATCTCTATAAAACTTGGTTCCCACTGGAATTGGAGTGGTCACTAGTTTTTAATTTTCCATTCCAAACTTATTCAGAAGTTCCTTAGCATACTTTTCTTGAGAAATAAAAATGCAGTTTCTCTTCTGTAAAATTTGAAACCCAAGAAAGTATTTCATCTATCCCATCATGAAAATATCAAATGACTTCTTTATCTCCTCATAAAATATTTCACACGATCTTTCATCATTTCCATCAAAGATAATTTCATCGACATAAACAATTATGATGATAGAAAACTCCTAACATTCCTTGATGTAAAGATTGATGTTAACTCTACATTTCTTGAAATTCATCTTCCTCAAGAAAGAATCCAATTTCGAATACCATGCCCTCAGAGCCTATTTTAGTCTATAAAAATTCTTCTTCAATCTTCACACATAAATTTCATCCTTCCCAATAACAAATCCACATGGTTGATCAATGTAAACTTCCTCATCAAGATCACCATTCAAGAATGCAGATTTTACATCCATTTGAAATTTTTTGTAACCTCATTGTGCAACAATAGCAAGAAAGATTCTGATTGTTTCTAACCTTGACACCAAATCAAAGGTTTCATCAAAATAAATGCCTATAATTTGTGAATACCCTTTAAAAATCAATATTTCTTTGTTTCTTATCACTTTACCTTCTTCATTAATCTTGTTCTGGAAAACCCACTTTGTACCAATAATGTTCTTATTGTCTGGATTAGGCACAAGTTCCCAAGTATCATTCTTCTTTATCTGATCAAGATCTTAATTCATAACTTGAACTCATTCTAGATGCTCAAATTCTTCATTTATATAATTTGGTTCAACTTTAGAATAGATAGAAGTGTGTGTAATAGCATTCGTTGTTCTTCTTGTTTTAACCCTCTGATGTTGATATCCTATAATGTTCTGAGCCTCCACTTGTTTCCTCAGCCTAGGATGAGCTGGTTGAATTTCATCCTCGTCACTTGAGATTTCTGAGTCTGATCCCTCTCCTTGAGTGGGATTAATATAGTCTGCAACATTATCAGAATTTTTAACAAAATCTTCTCTATCCTTCTCAACTTCCACATCAGTATATGACTTCTTTTCATTCTCAACATTTTCAACAACTTTCACATCTAGAAACTCAATAATTCTTCCTGTTTCTTTATTGATACATCTATATCCTCTTCTTTCTAAAGCATATCCAAGAAAAATTCTACCATATCCTCTTTGCTCAAACTTTCCAAGATTTCCACCTTTCTTATTTATAATGCATGGACTCCCAAAAATTCTTAAGTGTTTCAGACTTAGATTTTTTCCATAGAACATTTCGTATGGATTCATATCTGAGTTTGGCCTATAGAAAAATTGGTTCTAAATATACACAACAATTCTCATGGATTTCCTCCAATAATAATGAGAAATACTATGTTCAAGTAACATAGTTCTCCCCATTTCCACCAGACTTATATTCTTTATTTCAACAACCCCATTTTGTTAAGGTGTGTATGGTGAACTAATATCCTATCGAATTCCATGCTTCTCAAGATAACTTTAAAACTATTTATTCTTATACTCACCACCATTATCAATTCTCAAATTCTTCACTGAATACTCACATTCCTTCTCTTCTTTCCTCTTGAAACTCTTAAAATTTTTTAGAGAATCTGACTTATGTCTCATGTACATAACACAAGTAATGTGAGTAAAATCATTAATGAAAGTAATGAAGTACTTATCTCCATTTGTATATTTCTTGTTCATTGGTCCAAATATATAAGAATGTATGAGTTCCAAGGGTCTTTTTAAACTAATGTTAACTCTCTTATGTATATAGTTTGTAATCTTCCCTTTCTCACAAATAGTTCAATAATAATCTCTTCTTCTTGATAAATCATGCATATCTTGTACACTGTCTCTCTTTGATAACTTGTACATATTATAATGACACATATGTCTTAGACTTTTATGCCATAACTTATTTTCATCCACGAAACCCATGTAATAAGAGTTCTATACTCCACAAACTTGGAGCAAATTACCTCTTGTACATTGGCCTCTTGTAAATACATTTCCATCATTTTCAATTTTCACAAAAAGCCCATATTTTCTGAAGATAACTTTGTTTCCCTCATCATAGAGTTGTCACACACTTAGTAGGTTATATTTCAACCCATTAACATATAGTGTTTTCATAGATTTCATCTTTTCTTTTCCAATGATGGTTGACCCAACACCTTTGATCCTTATAGATTCATCATTTCCAAATGTCACTGTTTCTCATTTTAAATATTTCACATTCTTTAACAGCTTTAAGTCTCCTATCATATGAGATGAAAAACCACTATCAAGGATCCATGGTCATTATCCTTTCATATATTTCAAAGAAGTTTCAACAACAAGAGCTTTATGTTCATCCTTTTCATCCACTTTATACTGAACTTCCTCCAATTTCCTATCCAAGTCAATGTTTTCTGGCCAAAAAACCAAGTACTATTTCTTTTCAGACCTAGAAAGTCTGTATTTCTTAGACTTTAAAATCTCTGGATTTTAAGGATTTTTAAAACACTTTTCTTTTTCCAGTAACACAATCAAACAACCCTTAGTAATATGTCTAGTTCGATCACATCTTTCACAGATAGTTTCTAGTGGTTGGAACTTATTTTCAACTTTCAAACCAACCTTCTCAGATATCTTCTAGACTTTATTTTGAGTTTTTTTCTTTTGTAAATATTGAATCCACCTCAATCCTTTCCTTTAAAAGCTTGTGGAGTAATAGTAATGTTGTTAGTTGAACCAAAACATATTTTCCATGTGTCCGAATCCACCACAATACCAGCAGTAGCCATAGAATGAATATTTCCCTCTGAAAATTCCATACTAACCAAAGTTGTGAACATGTTTCACAATAATATTATTACCATAACTCTGCTGACCATCGGTCTTCATATTTTCAATTATAACTTTCTTCTTTAGATTAGATTTCTATTTAGACTTACCAGAACCAAAAGTAGTAGAAATCTTTATAGACTCAGGATTTTTAGATTTCTTTGATTTTTTAGTATTGCTAACTTTGACCATATACGTAGCCTTTCCATCATTGTTATTATTAGAACTAGTTCCATATTTTTTCTCAACATTTGAAGGTAACTTTTATTAATCCTTATTAAGTTCATTCTTAGTAGAACATTTATGAACTTCTATAAAAGAGTTTTTGAACCTCGTGTTCCTTTCCTTATCTTTAGAAAGTTTATGTTGGAAAAGTTACAAATCATCTTATTTTACCTTCATATTTACTTCAATATGATCATTAAAATTATTTTCACTCTCAAGATAATTTTTCAGATCATCAACATCTTTTTAAAAATTTTCTTTCTTATCAAGAAAACCTTCTTGGTCATTTGATGAAGTGTTTTCATTTGTCAATTTCCTATTTTCCTTATCAAGCCTTCTAATCTTTCTCAAAAATTCCTTCAGCTCTTCTTTCATATATTATTCAAGTTGAGTTTCCTTTTCTTCAATGCTACTTCTCTCATAATCATCATTATTCACTGTTGCAAAAGGTACTCTCTCTAGATTTCTCAGAAACAAATTTTTCAGATTCGGTCTCACTATCACCATCTTCTTCATTTTTTGAAAACAATATTCTTATTTTTGATTTGAAGAACTTTTTATCTTTAACTCTGATAGAATATTTATCTTTTTCACCCTATTTCTTCCATGACCTTCTTGGTCTTCTATCTTCTTCATCACTATCTTCATCCTTCCCTTTTTGGGGGAAATTAGCTGCAAAGTGTCCAAAAATTCCACATTAAAAACATTTCAAAGGGAGTTTCCATTTGTATTTCCCTGTTCCTCTTTTAACATTTTTAGAAAATAAGGATAAAATTTCATCAAAATTTTTATATACCTCATTTTCAAAGTCGGATTCACTAGCTTCTTCTTCAATAAGAATTTTCTACAACTTCTCTTTCTTTGCACCCTTGAAAGAAATTTCTCTATCAGCCTTTTCTTTGATATTCATAGTCTTCTCCCTTCTAATTTTATAAGTTATGAGAGTTCTATGAAAATTATCTAGAGATAATGTTTCAGGGTATCTGTCTTCCAGTGATGAAAATTTAGCATCAAATTTGTCGGGCAAAATTCTCAAGATCTTTTCAACAACTGTAGAATCTTACAACTTTTCACCGAGACTTTTGATTGTATTGATAATTTCATTAACCCTTGTAAAGAATTATACAACTGATTCTTGATCACCCATCATTAAGTCTTTATACTTCAACCTCCAGATTTTAAGTTTTTCCTTCTTCACTTTTGTATTTCCTTTATAGATGTTTTTCTGTTTGTCCCAGATTCCTTTGTCTATAGAAAAACCTTTCACTCTTAAAAATTCACTCTCAGAAAGAGATGAGAGTAATGAATTTTTAGCTCTTCCATCATTCTCAAGATTCTTCTTATTGGCAGGAATAAGAGGAACCTTGTCATCAATATCAGGAAATTCATCTGTTGTAGTTTCAAGAACTTCATATACAAGAGACATAAGATAAGACATCATTATATATTTCCAAATATAATAATTCTTATCATCAAATATCGAAATCCCCTTACTGTTCATGCAATTCAGATTCTCCATGAAAACTTATCTTTAAAACTTCAGCAAAGAACAAACAAAGGGAACCTGTCGCTCTGATACCAATTGAAGTTACCCGATCAAGATCCAAGTATAACTGAGAGGGGGAGGTGGTGAATCAGTGATATATTTTTCTTTTATGTTTCCTTTCTTTTTTAAACAACCTTCGCCTTCTGTTAAAGAGTTCTTACCTACTGAACACGCACAACCAAAAGAATACAAGATTTACAAGGTTCACAACTCAACAAGAGTAGCTACATCCTTGGTATGGTACAGAAATAATTCAGTACCACACAATCCACTGGAGAACAATCCTTTGATGTATAATACAATGAGTAGGATATACCCTTACACTCATGTAGCACTTGAGAGATAATCCTTAAGTGTGTGTGAACCCTCTTAGAAAAAAATAGGGTAATGCAATATCTCTGTGCTTCTTGAAAAACCTTCACAAATATAATATTTGAAAACAACTCTTCTATGTATTATCTATAAGCTAATAGGAACTCCCCAAAATTCATAATAATACTTAGTCCTATACCCCAGTCATATCTTTATTCACTTGAAATAACTTCTCACTTAATTTGGGTACTCAAATCTTCAGCTTGCAGAGCTCCTTTGTGAAGCTCCCAGCTTTGTAGAGCACTCTAGTTTGAAATTCTCACTAGATCATAGAGTTCACTATTTCGTAGAGCACATATTGGTCTTTTTGAAGTTCACTTGTTTCACAAAGATCAATGGCTCAGCGCGAAGCTCCTTTCCTTCACGGAGCTTACTGCCTTTACAGAGCTCACTTTCTATGCGAACCTTCTTCACAATTGGAGAGATCTAAAAATTATCATTAAGTCTCTATACTTTTCCTGAGGGGGTAGGGGCCTATTTATAGGAATTTCCCACCAAATCTAGGACCTTCCATCCACCTTAGCACCATGTCAGCACCAAATCACGGAGCTCTGAAATTTCCATCGGAATTCACTTTGTTTCGTGAAGCACCATAGCTATTTTATGGATTTGAAAAGATCATCATAATTGTGAAGTGTTCCATAAAATCCTTTGTGCTGCTGTGATGATCATTCTTCCTTTGTGTTGCCACAATGCTTCACTCACAATGCTCTTTGCCACTATAATGATCGCTTGCAAAGCTCTTCACCTTTACCATTCACGAAGCTCATTGTAATCGCAAAGAACACTGTAAACATTATTCATGTCTTTGAGAAATCTACTTTATGAGGCCAATATTTGAAAAATTAATTCCTTTTACATATTTTTACGAGATCTTCAAGTAAATCCAGTTTTCTCAATGCCATCCTAACTCCAAATTTTGGACCCCAAAAATTTGGCAAACACTGGGAAACTGTGCCACCTTAGACACCTTCTTCTACAAGACCAACCTTGTTGATTGACCACATGTTTTCTCCCCCTTTCCTTCATAAGGATTTCATCACAAGTTCTCTAACTAACTTGTGATCCTTGTGAAATACAGATCAACAAATCATCGTCAGATTTACCATGGAAGGTACTGAAACTTTCCTGTCTTTCCTCACCCACTTATACAAAGTGAAGTGAATTCATTTATTCTCAAACTTCCTTAACAATAAAAGGCAATACTTAATTCACCTAGAAACTTAATTATCCAACTTGGTCCTAAAACATGTGATACTTATTTATATGCCTAAACCCTGGCTATCATAGAATGGGACAACACGACGTGTGTTCTTTTGAAATACATGCCGTGTAAATCAGAATTTTATAGATTCTTACAGTATTCAAGTGTATCCACCCACATCACCTCCTCTTAAGATCTATATACAAAATATTCCAAGGAAATCAAATATATGGTTGACTGAAATTGAATCGTCATCAGTGGCCAGATTTTGGTCACCCAATCTGCGCACAGATCATCCCTCATTGTACCACATCCCTGAAACAATGAATCCCATGAACCAATATATATTTGATCTATGTATAATCTCCTATCTCATGACACTATGAATCCATAATGATCTCAATCTCAGATCTGAACTTGCAGAAATGACCTGTTGCACCAATGATTGACCACATAACGATTGATTTTTGGGTATTTTCGAATCATTGGTCAAACAAAAATACTGATGATGAGTGATCTAAGAATAAGGGGAGATAATTACAAACCAAAAAAGTGAGGAAAATATGTTGGATATTGTTTAGGTTTTACTTGACCTATTGATAGAGACAACATCAGACACATGGAATAATCAAGGATTAACAAACATGATCAAATCCTAATTCTAGAAAGATAAATCAACAATTGATCCAGAAATCTATTTTTTAAATGAATTGATTCATGTTTTACATGGGATAAAAAATCGGGGATTAAACAAAAAAAATCCTACCTCAAGATCAGATCGATTTCTATCAAAGATTTTTTTTACCATTATCATTGTTGAGATCCAATAACTTCATTGAAGAAGAAAATTCCTTAAAAAATAAATCCCTAATCTATGATCCCATTATCATCCACCAATCTCTCATCCACAATCCTCTCCAATCCCCCAGGTTATGCAGCTAAACCAAGGGTGTTTTCATAACCATATTTAAATTGGGAGGGATTAGGTCAGAGCCAATTTAAAAACCAATAAATAATAAATAAATTTACTTAATTATTATTCCATCCATGAATGATCTTAAAAAAACTTCCAACGTGTATAAGGATTATGTCACACCTAAGTTAAAACCCATATTCTGTATTTAATGGAGGTCTTAGATTTCCCATTTGAAACACTGTTTGAGAGATATTCCATTATTTTATAAATAATACATGTACATGATATAATGTATTTAATGTTTTTATTAAATCAACAATGAGGCTCCATAGGTCCCAGATTCCCATACTAAATCCACTCCTAGATATGAAAATATTATTTAAAATTTTCCAAAGTTTTATAAGGAAAAAATAGAGTTGTTACAATAGTATATTTTCTGAAGTGTGATGTAGATCAATTGTGGTCACTAATTCATAACACTAATGAGGAAGTAGAGATAGAGTTCCTGGAATAGAGAATTTTTATGGAGATATTATATGAAAAATACTTTCCTCACGATTAAAGGGTTGAAATGAAAAGGAAATTTCTCAATCTCAGACAAAAGGAGGAGGAAGATATTGCTGAGTATGAGGTTAACTTTATGAGGTTAGTTAGACATGCTAAGAACTATGTACATATACTAGAAAATAAGAATTATAGTTTCTTTGATGGTTTAAAATTAATACATTGGAGGTAATTATTCTCTCATACATTTTTATCATATAAGGATATAGTATCAAGTGTTCTTAAGAAAAAAAAAAGTTCTTCAAGTATCATGTATTTAAAGGAAATTAGGAGAAGAATAAGTCGATTAAGCATCACAAAAAGAAAAGTGTAGCAAGGGGGAAGAGAGGAAGGGTAGAATTTCCCACATGTAATATATGTAGAAAGAAAAACCTTGGGACTTTATTAAAGGTAATGAGAGTTTATTTCAAGTGTGGATAAAAAATCCATCAATATCTCAAATAAAAAGTCAAGTAATAAGCTACTAAAGTTCAATACTTTAACTATAAGGAGTTGGAGAATTATTCAAACCAATGCCCCAAAATTCAAGGGGACTTACCTTAAAAAAGGTAAAGGGAGAAAGGATAAGCTTACAAGATCACTACAGCTAAGTTTAAAGTCCCAAATGATGTGAAAGCAGGTACATTAATCCTAAACTCAAATTTAGCTAATGATTTATTGATTTTGAATCTAAGTACTCTTTTATATCATGCATGTTTTCTGAGAGCATTGAATCATCCCCTAATACCCTAGGAAGGGAGTTTTAAATCAATAACAGGGGTGTCCAAAACCAACCCAACCTGACCAACCTGACCTGAACTGACTTGAGAGGGTTGGGAAAAAATGATCCAACCCACCCAAAGGGCTACACTTTTTCCCTCCAGTCTCGGCCTCCTAGCCACCCATTATCACTATCAAACATCAATGTCACCTCACCTCTCCCAAAATCCCCACCCCCATTTCTGGTTCCTCACTGAGAGAGATACCCATCATCAATTTCACCTCTCCTGGTGCGATCTCCACCCCCGTTTCCTCTATCATGATCCCCACCTCCGTTTATCATCCTCCCTTCATTCTGAGTCTGGTCTCCTTTTAGTGTCTCACTCATGTCCCATCCATTCCATTCATCTATCACTCATCCTTGATAGAGTCCATATCCCTTCCTCTCAAAACCTATTCATCATCACCTTCCCTACCTACCTCCTTTATCCGAATCAATCAGTAAGAAAAAAACTAATCTGTATCTAGCAACAATGAATAAAATGAAATGATTGAATATTGGTTGGTCATTCTTTCAAGAAATCGAGTTTCCATATCCAAATATAGGGTTTTCTTATGTATCCTGATATTTAGTATGTCTGGATGTGGTAAGGTAGGGAAGGAAGGGGCTGGGAAAGGGTGGTTATAAGAATCATAAGAAGGTATTGCACGATAACATCTAGGGAATTATGAAGATGAAAATTCGATGCTTATCTAGAAGTGGTAGAATAAAGTGGATCCGTGGATTCATCTATGAGGAGACCTGTGGAATCCTCAATATCTTCTTGGATAATGTAGCTTGTGATTCAGTGACGTACACCAAACATGCTAGGGAAAAGACAATGACCTCCATGTACATTGTGTATGCCTTAAATAGGTTGGGCAGGAACTTATATGGGTTTAGCGATTGATTCTACAATCGATAGGTGTATTTTATCTGGGTTTTGTTTTTATATTCTAAGATTTGAAGTCATCCATTTTTAAAAGTGAATCATTAGGGGTTACTACAACCTAATATTTACTATGTTATTCATTGGTTGTAATGATATTTTTGTTATTACCATAATTACTTCGACATTGCTTGCTGGTGGAACTAGCATGGAAGATGAAGCTTGCAAGTTAAGAAGAGGTCACCACATTGGGATGAATTAAGAGGAGTTGGTTAGGTTTATTAAGAAGTGAATTTTTTTTCCATAACCTGATCAAATCGACCCAACCTGACCTGATCCGTTATGGGTTGGGTTGGGTCGATTCCAAACCAAAAATAATCTTCGACTCGACCCAACCAATTTTGATTGGGTTGGGTTCAAAAAATCCCCAAACCCAACCCAACCTGACCCATGGGAACCCCTAATAAATAAATGTAATGAGAATATTATTGCAATAAATATTTATCGAGCAACCTCTATTAAGATGCATAGATATACCCTAATGTAAAACTTGATTATTATACCTATGGTTTATTTTGACATAATCATTAGTATGTATTAACTCTCAATTTATACTTTAAGAATTTATTATTAAGAGAAAAAGATTACTATTTTTGAAGAGGGCATAAAATACCTTATTTTGAAGGGAGCGACTTCATATCCTAAGTCTTTTCTAAACCCACCTCTAGTAGCTCACCTTAATGAAATAATGGTAGAATATGAGAAGAAAACACTATCTATAGATAGAAAAGAAATCCTAAGGATAAAGTATGTACCCATTATACAAAATACATTGATTTATTTTTAGAGGAATTACCTGGCCATCTACTTGAGCGTGAATTTTATTTTTCCATTAAGCTAGTTCTTGATGCAAGACCCATATCTAAAACTCCATATAAAATTACACTAGTGGAGTTGGTAGATTTTAAGAAACAACTACACGAGCTATGTGATAAGGGATTTATGAATGCAAGTGTTTTACTATGGGGAACCCCTATTTTATTTATGAAAAAGAAGGATGGGTCTATGAGATTTTGCATCAATTATCAGTATATCAATGCCATTAATATAAATAATAATATCCTTTATTACACGTTGATGACCTATTTTATCAACTTCAAGGATCCTAATATTTTTCAAAGATAGATATTTTCTTTGTCCATTATCAGTTATGGGTGAAGAAGGAGGATATATTGAAGATGAAATTTCATATGAGATATAGACATTATGAGTTTATGGTAATGCCCTTCAGATTGACTAATGAACCTTCTATTTTTATGGATATTATGAATAGAATATTCAATTATTATCTTGAAAACTACATATTGGTATTTAGGTATGATATATTGATATACTCTAATAGATTTTATGATCATGAGAACCATATGCAAATAATTCTTAAGACCCTCATAGAGAAGGAATTATATGAGAAATTTAATAATCATGAATTTTGGATCCATGAAGTTACTTTTATTAGATATATTGTCTCTAAGGATGAAATTTATATTTATAATTGAAAAAAGGTAGTTAAGGAATGACCTATACCAAAAAATATAACTGAGATATGCAGTTTTCTTGGTTTATCAGGTTACTATCGATAGTTTTTTCAAAAAAAATCTTGACTGGACAACCCATTAACTAAGTTGACATGTAAATAAATTAAATCCACATGGTCAAGAAGATGCGAAGATAATTTTAAAAATATAAATAATAGATTGATTAATGAATTAATATCGAATTTACCAATGAGAAAAGAAGGATTTATAATATATAGTGATGTATCAAATAAAGGATTGAGATATATCCTTATACAAAATGATAGAGTGGTTGCTTATGCATTAAGAAAATTGAAGATCCATGAACATAACTATCCAACTAATTAACTTAACTTGTAAAAAATAACATTTTCCTTGAAGATATTGATTAACTATCTCTATAGTAAAATATACGACATATATACAGACTAAAAAAAGTTTAAAGTACATTTTCTCTTAGAAAGTTCTCAACATGGGTCAAATAAGATGTTTGGAACTACTCAAAGGCTATGATTTATATATATACTACCTCCATAGGAAGGAAAACAATGTATATGATAATTGAGTAGTGGGGACCAAGGATTTATGACCATGATGAGGATTGATAAGGATCCTATATTTAGGGATCTAGTAATGATGGATATAATAATTTTTTAGGAAATGGGATCCATAATTCCTTTTCCATGAAATAACTAAACCATATTTACTAGAAAATATAGAGAAGTCACAGTAGGATGATAAAGATTTAAAAAGAAATATTAAAGTAGTGAATGATGGGAAATTGAAATAATTCACATATAAAGATGGAATGTTGAAGTTTAGAAATATATTATGTGTTCTATCCATACTAGAGATGAAGAGGGAACTACTAAATGAAGCACATATCTCAAATTTCTCTATACATTTAGGTAGAACATATATGTATAGGGGTTTAAGAGAACATTTTTGGTGGGATGTTATGAAGCATTAAATTACAGACTATGTGTATAGATTCTTAGTGTGATAGTACGTAAAGAATGAAATACAACATCCTAAGGGAGTCATGAAACCTTTCCTATACCTATATGGAAGTGGTAAAATATTAAAATAAACATTTTCTTTAGACTTTTGAATACTTCAAGGTAAAATGATTCTATACGGGTCATCATTGATCACTTTACCAAGTTTGCACATTTTTTAGTATTAAGGGAAGACCTACCCATTAAGCACCTTTCTAGAATCTTAATCAATGAATTTTTGAGACTTTATGGGGGCACCTATATCAATTGTATCTAATCATGACTCTCAGTTCACATTGAAATTATGGAAGAGTCTTCAAAAGGATCCTGTCATCAAGGTACAATTAAGAACCACCTATCATCTCCAAACTGATGGGTAGTTTTAAATTAATATCTAGACACTAGAATACATGATAATATCATTTTATCTTAACTTTTAAAGAGAAAAAGAATAATATTTAAATATGGTGGAATTTTTATACAATAACAATTTCCATTTAAGCATCTAGATGAAACTGTATGAGGCATTGTATGAGAAGAGATGCAATACTACAACTTGTTGGGAAGAAGATGGAGAAATGAATCTAGTAGACCTATAACTTATAGAGGAGACAACCGAGAAATTACAGACTATTCTGAATCATATCAAAGAATCTCAAAGTATACAAAAGAGATATACTGATAATCGAAGGAAAGACTGAGAATTTCATATGGGGAATCATGTATTCTTAAAGGTGTCACCATGGAAGGGATTTGAAAGATTCAATAAAATGAGGAAGTTAATCCAAAATTAGATTATTCCTTTTAAAATTATAGATATAATTGGAGATATTTCTTGCCAATTGGCTATGCCACCCAACCTTCCTAAAGTATATGATGTATTCCATGTATCATTATTGAGGAAGTACATGCTGGGTCCAATGCATGTACTCACTTATGAGGGAATAAATTTGGAACCTGAATTGTCTTATAATTAAGATACTATATAGATCCTTGACACTATAGAGCAAGTATTTTATAATTGGACAACTCTACTAGTGAAATTCCTTTGGATATATCACAAACTAGAAGATGAAACATGGGAGCTTGAAGAAGCTTTGAGGAAGGAATATCAAAAATGGTTTAGTAGATGACATGTATCCAAATTTCTAGGATGAAATTATTTAAGTATGGGATGGTGTGGGAATATAATAACCCATATGTTACTCTAGCCTTTAAACACCACATCTTGAAAATTATTGCACAATATGTAGTCTAAAGAGCCTTTATTCCTAATTATATTTAAAAGTTAAATTCCTAAATTTTAGAATTTATATTTGATAAAAAGGATATAATATCTAGATTAAGCATGTAAAAATTAGTTTAGGGTGAATTTTTGGGATTTTTTTAGAACAATTGATTTTTAGGTGAATAGTGAAAAAATACAGTATTTACCAAAATTATAAATTTGATGACTTTATCATTATATAAAAAGACCTAAAAGTTTATAAAACCTTTTAATTGATCAAATTTTTATTTAATAAGTATAAATATATATTTTTAAAAAAATTCTACGTTGAATTTAGGAATGCTACAATTAACATTTTAAGGAAATAAGTAATAATTTTTAATAATTTATTGTTTTTGGTATTTTCTTTTAATTAAATATTATTTTTGGTAAAATTTAGTTTTTTATTGATTTGGAAGACAAATATTTTTTATTTTTTTATAATAAATCAATTTATGTCATTAAAATAAAATACATTGATAATTCTATCATACATCTAAATTTTAAGCTTAAAAATACACTTTTTTTTCCTAAAAATGAGTTTTTACATGTTATATGTGATAATGTTAAAATTATTTTTATTAAATATATAAATTTAATTTGATAAAATATATTTCATATTTGGAATCATTAGGTCCAATTATGTAATAAGTCTCATTTTATTTTTAGGCATTAAAAGTAAATTACTCAGGTAAAAATTAATTACAACTATAAAGAGTAAATGGTAAAAATGAAAAATATCAGAGTAAAAGACTTAAAAACATATTTAAAACGTGTTTGAAAATGAAAGATAGAATAATGATCGAATTTATCTCATCCCCCACTCCTTTATTGTCCACTCTGTCTTCACATTCCATGTGAAACATGTGATCTCTTTATATTAAGAAGTTATATTTATAAGAATTCCATTCCCTTCACCTATAAAAGGAGCTAACTTCCACCCATTATCTCCTAAATATCTACTCCAAAGCCATTGATCATGAATTTATTCTACTTTTACCTTTAAATAGCCTCTGTAATTATTTTTTATGTTTCTAAGGAGGCCCTCTCTAGATTTAAAAATCTACCTTTCAAGTAAGAGTTTTCAATCCTTTTCTTTCACTTTTAATTGAAATTATTTTATTATAATACCATTTCCACATATTTGATTGATTTTAGTTTCATGGTTTTATCTACAATTTGATATGTTATTAATGAGATACTACTTATCCCATCTCATTATAGACTTTTTATTATGCCATTATTATACTTGCATAATGGTTATCATTTCACCCCTTCTATTTTCAATTAAAAAAATTTATTCTAATTCCATCATGATTCTAATTACATGGAATTATCATCCATTTGATATACTAAAAATGAGATTTCCTATCATTAAATCCTTTACCTAATATGTTACAGTGCCCAAAAATCCCAATTTTTGGGAAGTAAAGAGTGTGTGGTTTTCCAAGTAATGACATCCCTATCTAGATACTGAAAAGTAAATGCGGCTATGGTGCAGATGTATCTGGGTGTAATCACCCTAAAAAGGTTGGTTTAGTTTCAACTTGATCTTTACTTAGTGCACAATGAGTGGGTCTAAGACTTCACACCTAGATATACACTCTTGGGGGATATGCTTTGGATGATTCACTTGCTCTTTATGAATCATAATGAATGCTTTATCTACCTTTGCCTTAGTCTTATACCATTGAAAACTATTAAACTCAATTACTATCTTATAACCAAGAACTTTTAAAGTACCTTCAACCACTAATTTATCTATATTTATTTAATAAGGGAACTTCCTATTACATTGAGAATACACTATAGTTTCTAAGTTGATTATGGGACATTATATCAGATAAACACATTAATCCATTTATTGATTAGGGAAATTATTGAATTAGTCATATACCCATTACTCTATACAGTGTTAGTTTGGGGAATTCTTACATAGAAAAATATTGTATATATTGATTGGGGGAAATATGGAAAATTCATATACTTGTTATTTTAATACGGATGTTTATTGATTACTAAGGTATGTTGGTTATGTATTATATAGTTTACTCATTCATTTGTATGATGAATGCAATGGAATTAATTAGGTATGGGTGGTATCCAATATAGATTGATCCTCTATGCATCAGTAGGTCTCATGATATGAAATGGTCTGGGTATTTGGTGTATACCTATCCATTTTTTAGATGTCTTAGTTGCGGTCTTAACATTAAGTAGATGTCTCGACACAATTCCTTGATGGTATAAAATGTCTTGGAATAAGTCCTTGAAAAGTATGAAATTATACATTCCATCACCATGAAATTAGTAAGTGTTATCCATGTGATCTATTTATTTCCATTGTTATCCATGGATATGTCATACTCTTAGTTTCATTTGACTATGTCATTATTATAATCATTTATTTTTTCCATATTATTTATTCCATGCTTATGTTTTTATAGATTATGCTATATGCTACTCCTTATTGAGCATATGAGATTACCCTAATTTTGTTTTCCTTTACCCAGGAAACCTATAAGATAACTATGTTTAATTTTCAAGGATTTTTTGAAAGGGGAAATAATGTTTGGTATCATTTTAGCTGAAGTATTACTTCTGATAATCCAAATTTAATTACCCAAACTTAATACTAGCATAGTGAAAGTATGGGATCGATCCACATGGAGAGGGAGTTACTATATTTTGTTTCTCTAGTTTTTAATTAATTATGCTAAGTTTACTAAAATTTAGAGTTGAAGTTTTTATGTTTCAATGAAAGAGTAATTAAACTTTCAATTTCTTGATAAATTGATTTTAAAGATAAATAAAAACACAAAAATTTGATTCTGATGATAAATGGGAAGAATGCGTCGGTACTATGGATTTTTAAGGTAATTAATAAATCAATTTTCTTATGAGGTTGTGTTGTTATAATAAATCACATCTATGGGTTTTGGATATAACATAACCCCCTTGGTCTGGTGAATTTTGTTTGAATCAGTAGAAACCATTTCCTTGGTCTAGAAATTGGTTTCTATTAATTTTGTTAATTGTAACCCCTTTTGAGATGATAAGTCCACCCAATGATCATGGATGTTCTTAATCGCAATTCCTTAGAATATACCTAGAAATACCATTCTTGGTCTCATACGAGGTTTCTAGTAATATTTAGAAAGAGTTTTTGAGTGATTATGAGATAAATATAAAGAAAACGATTAAAATATAACAATTGATAAATAACAACCCATAATAATCCATAGCCCCAACACATAGGGAATTTATATACACATGGAGTAAATAATGACTAATAGACTTGTGATACCTAAATTAAACATCACAAAAGCTTCAGATTAAAGATTTTAGAAAGGTAGTAAAAGCACCTCCTCTCTTCTCTTCTATCCTTCTCTTTCTCTCTCTTATTCTCCCGTTGGCCATCTCTAGAATTGTCCCCTTTTTGTGTCTGACTGCGAGTCTTGAATTATGAGGACCTTACCTTCTATTTTTAATATTTGAAAATACACGACATGTACTCAAAATTACATGGTGTGTAACCAATTCAACTTGACTTGGGTCATCTTTCTTCACCAGTGGGTGATCTACTACGCCGTCCTTGACTTTGAATGTGACAATGCCCAGTTGGTGTGGGTACACGGTGTGTAACACTGCCCCACATGGCGTGTAATGTCAATACATAGCCACCAACTACTTCTAGAAGGGGGAACATGACATGTACATGGTAATAACATGGTGTGTAATCTCTAGACAACAACATGGGTGTGTATTTGGTCCTTCTGATTCATTTTGGGGCAATAGTACATGACATGCGTAAGAAGTACACACCATGTATATTTGAATTTTTGTTCTAATCCTTCCCAGTTTGTGTCTTAGGCTGGAAAATACCTAAAAATCATCATGATCACCAAATTAAAGCATTTTATCTCAAAAACAACACATATATTCAGTGAAAGCTTATTTTGATACTCAATAAAATGTATGAAAATGTATGTACAAATTGGGAAAATCAAACTCTCCCACACTTAGTCATTTGATTTTCCTCAAGAAAAATTTCAACATCAAATCAACACAATCCATACTCTAAAAATATAAGCATTCAAATAATCATAATTGTAAATACTATAGCCATAACATAGGATTTTAAAAGGCACAAAACATATTTCAATTCCAAAGATATTCTAATCATGCCTTCTATTTAAGTCAATTAAAGATTTGAATTTCATCCAAATTTTTTAACTTTTCATAAATAAACATTCCAATTGATGATTTACCTCACCAAAAGTACCACACTCATCACTCAAGATTATTTAATCAGAGTTATGCTCAATCTTAAACACATGCACTCTATACATAGACCTGCAAGTGTTATCATTCTCTACTTTAAAAGTCAAATCACAAAAATCATGAGGGATTTCAATAGGGTTAAAATGTTATGAGGCTAAGGGTTGGTTAGTAATGATGTGAAAAATAATCTTAGAGTATTGAAAAAGGAGGATGAATTCTTAAACAACAATGCATGATATTCAAAATAAAGCTTACTGAAAATGCACCCCCAATCAAGATCTCTCAAAGTGTATCATCACTGTGAAATTATCTTTCCAATATGGGGCTATAAACCATCTATAATGTGTAATGAATGAATTTAGTCCCTCTTTTTCATTTTTTAATATTTTTCCTTTTTTACAATAGGGACCACCAAGAATACAATGAATAGTGGTTTTGGAAACCCTTCTTCCCAAATGAACAAGTGATAAACTCTTCCACTCTTAAGTGAATGGTTTCTCACCAAAATATACCATGAATGGACAAAAATACCTCTATAAATATCAAATTAATAATCATGAAAAATTATGAAAGAATTAGGGTAGGAAGGAAAAATAGGCTTGTAATGCAGCTTCTTATCAAGGAAGTTCATGATTTATAAGGGTTTTACGAAGATCAGATGTAGGGTAGGTTTCAAGGTCAAAGGGGCTAAAAAACAATCAATTACCTCAATCATTTTAATATGATTAAAAAATATTCATGTTTTGAAGAGAAAATCTATAAAGTTCTGGTAGTTATGCATATCCCAATAATCTCTCAAGAAAGAGGGCATAAGAAATAATATGTCAAAAAGGATTAGAATACCTCTTGGGAATGCGTAAAAATTAAAGGTCAATCAGGTCATGACAAGAGTAAAAATGATTAGTCTAATAAATGAAAATTTCCAAGACTTGAAATCCAGAATCAAACTATATCAATAATCATTTAAAAATACTTTGAAAATTAAAATAATCATGTAACTTTTAAAATTACCTTTTATGTATTTATTATTTATAATTATAATTAATCAAAAAATTTCCAAAGTGTAAAACATTTCAACTATTAATGATGTATCCTAGATTAGTTCAAGGGAAAAGACTGGTGTAGTCAGAGACCCTCCCCCACACTTAATAGTACACATGGTCCCCTAAATGAAATACCAAGAGGAGAAGATGTGGGGAAACCGTGGGGGTTAAGATAAGGGGAAGTAGTGAAATAAGTAAATACAGAGTAAGAAAGAAATAGAAACACTGAAAAATACTCCCCTTGTGGTGAATCGACAAAATATGGGAGGTAATCAAAATAGAGATACCCAAGTCTCCCCAAAGAACTTGCGACTGTTGAGGGAATGGAAAAATAATTCTGTAGATACATACATCATCACATCCCAAACATATCACAATATATATATATATATATATATATATAATGGAAATAAATATTCCAAAAAGAAGTCATTGGTTCGCCTCAGAAGAGGCATATTCTACAAGAAGAGGATCCGGTAAAGGAGGTGCGTCAGCTGCGGAAACTAGAGGTACTAGCTTGAAACTCTATGTGGTAGGCACAATAAGTTCCTTGGGTGTGCCAGTAGGGGAAGGAGCAACTAGACTGGTAGTAGATAGAAAAACTGAATCTGTGGCTGGAGTTGTCAGCGGGGTCTGGGTGGCTGGAGGCTGAGGAGAAAATGGAGAGGAAAGTTTTGTGGGTATCAGAATGCCATGATTCTCAAGTTGGAGGACCAAGAGCAACAGAATACATGTCTAGGACTGGAGGAGGGTAGTCTGATGGTGCTCCAAGATTTCCAAATGGTATTAAAACTTGGATAAGCGGAGGGTGGTGGGGATATCATTCGATGGTGCGGGTGGAGGTGGGGAGGTGGAAGGCACAAAAGAAGAGGGGATGATGGAAGAAGAAGTAAGGATAGAATAAGTGGGGTGGGGTGGAGAAAGATCATCCATTGGTGGATGGGGTAGGTTCGGATTAGCAACATTAGTGGGGGAAATCGGGTCATCTCTCACCCTTAGAGGATCTGGGGTGTCCTGCACGAGCACATACCCATCGTCCCGATGCTCAACCATCTGCATGTGAATAAGCATGAGGAATTTGAGATGCTGAGGTGAGACTAAGGGGTAATGAGGGAGAGAGGACTCAAAAACTTCTAGATGGTGGGCCAATCAAGTGTCATAGAAACTACCATTCAGGTTGCCCTAATGGCCATGGATCATAGAGTGGAAGTAAGAAGTGGCTAGACAAGGGAGGTTAGGGTAGTCATGCCAAACAATACCATTGAGAATGTCCATGTCGTGGCCAAACAAGACACCTATATCCTCTTGTAAAGGAAAAATGATGGCGCTCAAGCACCGGTGAAGGAAACTAAGGGGAGGGAAAATGATGAGCATGCTCTTATGTGATGTGGGGGTGTACCTATGGTTAGGCCCAATAAGCTCCCGCCACATCGTAATGAAGTCAGAGTGCTCAGGGCGGGTAAGGGTGGAGACAAGAGGTGGGGTGGTAGGATGAGGGTAGAAGCCACACCCTCAGCCAAAATCCACCATGTTAAGGGAAGAATGGCGTCCACCTAGATGAAATCAAACTGGGGTAGTATTATTGATGGGCGTTTGTCGGTAGGTGGGCCCATAAAACTCGAAGGTTGCAATAAACTCAAAAAAAATCTTTATAAGTAGGAGTGATAACCTGGAGTTTCTCGAGGAGATTATTATGGACAATGAGATCATCAATCTCCTCCCAGATGCCAAGGCGCTGTGGAACACTAATGTTAAGAAAGAGTCCGCTCAACTGGATAGTGCGGTGTGAGAATCACTGTAATCGGTCTGCCATAAGATGACCCTCAGGAAAGATCAGGCATGGATACGGTAGAGGTGGGGGAGATGGTGGTACGAGCAGAGGTGGATCCATTGGTGTTAAGGGATAAGGGGAAGTTGTGCTAGTAGTAGGTGGAGAAACAAATACCTGAGCTGCCTCTGAGGATGAGATAGTAGAGGATGGAGGTATCGACATAGGATGGTCCACCGCTATCATAGAGGGTGGAACCAAAGGGGTGAAGCCAGAAGAGGGAACAAAGAAACCGAAGCTCTCAGCCACTGTGGAAGGTGTGGAAGTAGCCTTAGCGAGAGCAGTGGGGGTAGGGAGGGGTGACACATAAGCTATCGGACCAACAGATGACACTAATGGAGGCATCGATAGAAGAAGAGGTAGCGAGGCTAACACTGGGGGCTAAAAAACTGGGAAATTGAATGTGGGATGCTTGGAATTTCTAAGACGAATCCGACAGTGAAGGGGATACTCACCATCTATAGCGTAAGTGGGATGCTTCTTAGTCATGGGATCATCACCTGCCATAGCTGAAAGAAAAGAAAAGAAAAGAAAAGAAATGAAGAAGAAGAAGAAAGAAAGAAAATGTGAGAAAACAATAAACAAAGTAGAACACGACATGTAGATCCAGAGTACACGGTGTGTAGTATGATCTATGTACGAGCCCGTGTAATCTGGATAGACATGCCGAGAGGGCATGTGGTTGGGTAAAAACTAGTACATGACATGTAACAAGGTTTACACGCCATGTGTTATAACATGGAATGGTTCCCATGTAAGGGGCACACATAGCTCAAACTTGAAAGGGGATATGAAAAACGACATGCTGTGTGAAAGGTGTACATTCTATGTGGATAAACATGTCTTTTAAGGTGTGTACACCATCCACCCGGATTCCTCCAAAGGGATAGAGGACACATTGTGTACCGAACATACATGATTTTTGTGGTGACATGGGAAGGGGCCATATGCCATAGGAAAAGGGATAATACTTAAGGGGTAAGGGAAGTCATGGTACATGGCGTGTACCTAACATACATTCCATGTGTATTTGAAAATATGAAAATGTGTCTGTGTGGTAGTGTACAAGATGTACATGGTGTGTGTTCTTCATGCACCCCGTGTTTGCTCGGGAGACCTGAATGGTCACCTGATTCAAAACCACCCTAAACACTTATGAAAACTTGAAATAGAAGGTGGAGAATAGAATACCTAGATTTAGGATGGAAATGAAGAAGAAATCAGAGTGAAAAATGAAATATTTAAGGAGGGGGAGGTGGACGAAACGTGGGAGAAGAAAACAGGGAGGAGGGGGGGGGGGTCACGAAACATGATCTTAGGCCGGGTAGGGAACCGACCTTCATAGATGAAGTACACGACATGTTATAGAGTGTACACGTTGTGTATGATGATTTTTTTGTTTTTTTTATATTTTTTTTTGTTTTTTTATAAATAAAAATATAAGACATTTATTTATTTACAACATAATTATTTATAAAATAAAAATAATTTAATAAAAAATAAACCTATATAGGTAGTTTATCAAAGGATGACATGTTGTGTGTTCTAAAATTTGAAAAAGAGAACTACAACCTTTGGTCCGGTGCTTGGGACATGATTTGAACTGGTGACCAGCCATTTCGAATGTAATCCCTCAACCACTAGAGAAAAGGTTTTAGTGCTTCAAATTTTTAGTTACTTTGAATAATTAAAGTATAAGTGTATTTCTACATGATATGAAGAAAAGGAACGATGTGTGGTTTTAATTTGAATAAAAGGGATGAAGCAGGGAGATTAGCCGAGTTCGAACCCGGGTCTTCTGAATCCAGGACCGAGACTCTGCCAATCTTCCAACTTCACCCACATGTATTCTCTTATTTTGAAAACCATTTAAATTATGGAAAAAACATGTTTCACACAATATATATCTAAATGCACACTGTGTGGTTTTATCAATATGAAAAATGATGGAATTGGGCCAGTTGTCAGGATTCGAACCTGAGTCGTTTGGATCCGATTTACAATCCTAGACAGCCAGTTCATCCCCATCATGGGTTTTATTTTATGTAGAAAAACTTATATTTTGTTTTGAAAAGTACCACACATTCTGTTTAATTAAACACGGGTTAAAAAGGATGAACCCTGTATCGAAGACAGGTATGGAGTGATTCGAACCAATGATGGCTCAGATACATTCTAGTGACCTTAACATCGACACAAACATCATCCCTATTTATTAACTTAATTAATATATATTTATACTACTATTTATATTATAATATACATTAAAAATTAAATTACATGCCGTGTGAAAAGGTGTTGCATGACTTGTAGTCTCTAGGTTGACTCCCAAGAAGCACCTTAGTTTTATGTCTTTGGCTTGACCTTACCTGAGCATCTTGCTACCCAAATTTTATGGTGGATATTTTACCCACCATGTCATCCATGTGAAAATAGGGCTTCATATACTTCCTATTTACATTAAATGTTTGACCGTTATCTCTAGAAACTTCCACCGCACCATGGTGGAAAACCTTGATCACTTGGAAAGGTCCCAACCACCGAGACTTTAATTTACCTATAAATAATCTCAAACTGGTGTTAAATAATAGTACCACATCACCTAGATGGAATGAATTATGAGTGATCATGTGGTAATGGACCACCTTTTTATTCTCTTTATACAACCTAGCATTATCATACGCCTCCCGCCGAATCTCATCAAGTTCTGTCATTTGAAACTTGTGCTTCTCTTCTACGGCTTTTAGATCGTAGTTCAAGGCCTTCAAAGCTCAATAGGATTCATGCTCAAGTTCCACTGGTAAATGACATGGATTTACATAAATCAACAGGAATAGGGACATACCCAGAGGTTTTTTGAAGGCAGTCTTGTATGCCCACAAGGAATAATCAAGTTTCTTGGTCAAATCCTTGAGGCTCCCACTATCTTCTCTAGGATTTGTTTTAATTCTATGTTTGAGACTTACACTTGTCCACTTGATTGGGGATGATAATGTGTTTCTATGTTATACCTCACACTATACTTCATAAGTACATTCCACATCAACTCATTGTCTAAATGCATCTCTCTATCACTTATCAAAGCCCATGGAACACCGAACCTACTGAAAATATTTTTCTTCAAGAAGGACATGATGACCTTTGCTATGTTCTGTGTCGTGGCTGCGGATTCCACCCATTTTGATACATGATCCACACAAACCAATATGTAAGAGTTCCCAAATGATAGGGGAAAGGGGCCCATGAAATCAATACCCCATACGCTGAAGACCTCGACCTCAAGTATAGGGTGTTGAGGCATTTCAGATCATCACCCCATGTTACTTGTTTGCTGGCACCTATCACAACATGTTACAAAATTCCGGGCATCCTTGTGCATGATAGGCCAAAAAAATCCATATTGGTGATTTTTTTTCTCTCATTTGGTCTAGACTGTGATGTCCCCCAGTTGGGGAAGAATGAAAAAAATTCATAATTCCTTGAATCTATGCTTCTAGGATGCAGCGGTAGATCACCATGTCTCTACATGAGTGGAAGAGCAATGGGTCTTCCCAAAAATATATTTTCACTTCAGAAAAAAATTGTTTCTTTTGTTGGAATAAAAGATCAGGGTGAAGACACCTATAGCAAAGTAATTGGCTATGTCAGCATACCATGGATGATGTGTAACTCCAACTGAGAAAATATTCTCATCCAAGAAGTCCTACTTGATTTCTCTATCATCTTATCTTTCCAAATGAGGTAATTACAATCTAAAGATATTATTGGAAATAGTGTTCTCACTACCCTTCTTATCACAGATCTCCAAGTCAAAATTCTTGGAGGAGAATCACCCGATGAATGATTCATGGTTTTTCATCCTTCTTTTTCATCGAATATTTATGTACTGTATGATCTATGTAGACAATAACTTTGTATATCACTAAATAAGAGTGGATCCTATCGAATGAAAAAACCACTGCTAGTATTTCCTTCTCTGTGGTAGTGTAGTTAATTTGTGCTTCATTTAGGGCTCTACTAGAATAGTATATTGGTCTAAAGATTTGATTTAGCCACTTCCCAAGAACTGCTCTCATGGAATAGTCACTTGTATCACACATAATCTCAAATTTTTCCTCCCAATTTGGGGAAATCATGATATGATATTCTACCAATTTTTACTTCAGAAGATGGAAGGATACGGTGCATGTTTTTTCAAATTCAAAGATAACATCTTTTAAAATGAGGTTTGTTAGAGGTTGAGAAATCTTTGAAAAGTCACAAACAAATATTATGTAAAAAACTTCATGCCCAAGAAATCTTTGGATTTCCTGAACAAAAGTTGGAATAAACATTTGTGAGATGACTTTAATTTTTCTCGGGTCAACTTCAATTCCCTTCATAGAAATCCGATGGCCTAAGATGATGCCATTTTGTACCATAAATTGGAACTTCTCCTATTTTAAAACTATATTGGTGTGATAAAACCATTCTAAGACCAATTATAGATTTATTAAGGAAGTGTTTAATGGTTTTCCATGGACTAAAAAATCATCCATAAAGACTTCTAGAATTTTCTCGACCATATCATGGAATATTTCCAACATGCATCGCTGAAATGTGGTTGGAGCATTGCACATGCCAAAAGACATCCTTAGATAGGAAAATGTTATATATGGGAATGTTAAGGTGCTTTTCTATTGGTCTTCAGAAGTAATTGAAATTTGGTTATATCTATAATAACCATCCAGAAAGCAATAGAATTCACGCCCTGCTAATCGCTCCAACATTTGGTCCATGAAAGGGAGTGGGAAGTGATCTTTTCCTATAGAATCATTAATTTTTATATAATCAACACATACTATCCATCCCATGATTTCTCTTGTTGGGATAAGTTAATTTTTATCATTAGTGATCATGGTGATACCCCCCTTTTTGGGTACCACTTTCAAAGGACTTACCCATGGGCTGTCGGAGATCAGGTAGACGATTCCTGCATCCAAAAGCTTTATCACCTCTTTATTCACTACCTCCTTCATGGGAGGATTTATCCATCATTGTGGTTTCCAATAGGTCTTGGATCCTTCTTCAATTATCACCTTGTGGGTGAAAATGGTTGGGCTGATCCCTTTCAGATCAGTGACTATCCACCCAATAGATTGTTTTCTTCATTTAAGGACTTGTAGAAGTGCACGATCTTGCTCTTGTGAGAGAAGTGTGTTGAGTATAAATGGAAGCATTTGATTATCTCCCAAGTACCCATATTTCAAAGATGATGGGATATGTTTGATTTCAAGTTGTGTGGATTTCAGAATTGAGGGTACAATTGGTCATACCTCGGTTCACTTGAGAATATCAGGAACAATTTCACATTGCCAATAATTACCACCCTAGATAATGATTAATTGCAACTCTTATAGTTTATAATCAGGTTGTATGTCATTGATGAATGTTTCATTAGTGATAGAACAACATTCAATGTCATCTTCCATGTGGCCTAAGTGATTTTTCACAATAGTCAATGCATAACAATTCTCATTTTCCACCAGTGATACTTGCTTAACTACTTTGAGGATGTTGTAAGATACCTTTTCATATCCCACTCCGAAGATCAATTCGCCTTGATGAACATCGATCAAAACTTTCCTAGTATCAAAGAAGGTTCTTCCTAGAATAAGTGGTGCCTCTTTATCTTTATCTATGTCAAGGATGATAAAATCAGTAGGAAGAATAAACCTTCCCACTTTCACTAGAACATACTTAAGTATACCTTAAGATATTTAATGGATTGATCTATTAGCTGTAGTTCTACTTGGGTAGGTTGTAAATCGTTTTTCTCCATCTACTCAAAGACTCCATAAGGCATAATATTGACACTATCCCCCAAGTCACAAAGGGACTTCCCAAACTCACAAGATCCAATTGTGCAAGGAATTGTAAAACTACCTAGATCTTGAAGCTTTGGAGGAAGAGAGTGTTGAAAAACCGTAGAGAATTCCTTAGTGAGAGGAATGGTCCCTAAATCTTCTATCTTCCTCTTTTTTGAGAGGATTTACTTCATGAACTTTTCATATGTTGGAATTTGAGTTAATTCCTATACGAAAGGAATATTAATATGAAGTTTCTGGAATACATCCATGAATTTCTCGAACTAAGGGGGGTTCATAAGGTTTTACCATGTATTTTCCCTTATCATGTATGACCTACTTTTCTTTTGATAGTTCATGGATTGAGGGTGACTCCTCTACTTTGACTTCTTTATCCTAAGAGAACATAGATTGAGATAGATTTTTGGCCTTAGCATGATTTGTGGTTATTTTCTGGGGTAACTCCTTCCCACTTTGTAAAATGACAACATTGGCCTCCTCCTATTGGTTCTTCTCAGTGTTACCTAGTAGTGTACCAGGTTTTCTTGAAGTGAGTTGATTGGAAAGTTTCCCAATCTAATTCTCAAGGATCTGAATAGATGCCTCCTGATTCTAAAATCTTATTTCAGCAGTTGTTATAAATTTTGACATCATTTCTTCTAGCTTTTATGGGTGGTCCTATTGAGGTTGTTGGGCAGCCGGAGGAGGTTGTGGCTGCCTTGGTGGTTGTGCCGGATGAGGGTTTTTATACCCTTTTTGTTGGAAATATCCCTATTGTTATTGTCTGGGATATAGATTTTGATATTTTTGTTAACTATAACTAGTTAGCCTTTGGAGGTGGGGTTGAGAATTTTGTTATTGTTGCCCCCCGCCTGTGTTTGTGTTATCTTTAAGAGACAAGTTTTGGTATTGAGGGTAAATATTTGGCCCTTTATTATGGGAAACATAACTTACCTCACTTGTAGAGGCACTGAAACTTGTCCCTGGGCATTCACCTATGACACGATTTTCACCACATTCGTTGCATGCTGGGTGATTTACCACTTGATCTTGAGATGCATTTTTCAGATTTACCGCATCAATTTTCTTGGACACAACATCGAGTTGAGCATCAAACATAGTAGTGGAATAAATGTTATACATGCCCCTATTTTGAGTACCTCACTCATAGTTCCATTAGAAGTTATTTACTGACATGTCTTCAATCAAGTCGAAGAGTTCTTCTAGGGATTTCCTCATAACCGTTCCTCCAGCAGCTGCATCTACCATGAATTTGGTGTTTATCATAAGAACGCAATAGAAAGTTTGGACTTGCATCCAAAATGGAAGGCCAAGATAAGGGAACTTCCTCAACATTTATTTAAAGCACTCCTAAGATTCATACAAAGATTTCAAATCATATTATTGAAAATTGTGAATTTTATTCCACAATGTCACCGTATTGGAGGGAGGGAAATACTTTGATAATATTTCATGGGCCAACGCCTCCCAGGTGAGGATAGAACATTGATCCAGTACTTTAATCTAGTCCTTAACTTTATCCCTTAATTAGAAGAGGAATAAGTGAAGGTGAATATCATCCTCAGACACCTCATGGTAGAAAAAGGTGTCACGTATCTCCAAAAAATCGGAGAGATGAGCATTGGGGTATTCACTTGGTAATTATACAAATTGTAATGTGTTTTAAATGAGTTTCATGATGGAAAAATTGATCTCAAAATGTTGGGCCTTCACCAATGGTCTCACAATACCTATATCTTCCCCTTGGATAGAAGGAAGACCAAAATCCATAAGGGTATGACATGGGGGTAGTTGTTCTTGATGAGGTGATGGAAAAAATTGCTGATCAAGAGAAAAATAAGGCCCTTGGTTAGGCTTCATGTATGGAAATCACTTTAGTGGGTACTACTGGGGTTGTTGTGGGCCATAATTTGGAACAAATGGAGTAGGTTGTATTTGCTGGTTTTATGGAATGAACTCCATGATGTTTGCTGGTAGAAGTTGGATCCGCTCATCCTCAGAAGCTATTTGTTGGTTCCGGTTGTCCTCAGGCATGAACTATTGTCCAACGGCTTGGATGATAGTCAGGTATCCTTCTTCTATGTTTTCCATGGGTCCATTTTGTTTGTGATCTTCCATAAGTGCTTGACGTCACCTCGAGATCGTTTTTTCGATCTCCAAATCAATCGGAAGGACTTCCAATGACTCAGTTCTCTTAGAATGAGTAATTCATCCGCTCATGCACTTGTTATCCTACATAACATGAAACAACACACCAATCATAAAATAGGAAGACTAAAATAATGAAAAAAATAAATGAGATTAAGAAAATATTTTTTTATAGATTTTTTTGTTTTTATTTTCACTTTAATTAATATAAATTGATTAATCAAAACCCCATTAACTTTCAAATCCCTAGAAATGATGCCATAATTTGGTATCGTTTTAGATGAAGTGTTACTTTAGACAGTCCAAATTAAATTACCCAAACATAATACTAGTATAGTGAAAGTATGGGATCAATCCATAGGGAGAGAGAGTTACTATATTTTTTTTCTCTTGTTTGTAATTAATTAGGAGAAGTTTACTAAAATTTAGAGTCAATGTTTTTATGTTTTAATGACAGATTAATTAAACTTTCAATTTCTTGATAAATTGATTTTAAAGATAAAGAAAAAAACAAAAATTTGATTCTGATGATAAATGGGAAGAATGTGTCAGGGCTGTAGATTTTTAAGGTAATTAATACATCAATTTGTTTATGAGGTTGTGTTGTTCATAATAACTCACATCTCTGGGTTTTGGATATAATAGAACCCCCTTGTTATGGTGAATTTTGTTTGAATTAGTAGAAACCAATTCCTTGGTCTAGAATTTGGTTTCTATTAATTTTTTTCATTGTAACCCCTTTTGTGACAATAATTCCACCCAATTATCATGGATGTTTTTAATAATAATTTCTCATAAGATCCCTAAAAACCCTATTCTTGGTCTAATATGGGGTTTCCAGTGATATTTAGAAATATTTTTTGAAGGATTATGAGAGAAATATAAATAACACGATTATAATATAAAAATTGATAAACAACAACCCATAATCATCCACAACCCCAACACATAGGGAATTTATCTACACATGGAGTAGCTAATTACTAACAGAATTTTGATACCCGAATTAAACATTGCAACAACATTAGATTGAAGATTGTTGGGAAGGTAGTGGTAACACCTCCTCTATTATATTCTCCCCTTCTCTTTATCTCTCTTCTTCTCCCATTTGGTGTCTCCGGAATTGTCCCCTTTTTGTGTTTGAGTGTGAGTCCCAAATTAGGAGGGCCTTCCCTCCTATTTATAATATTTGTAAATACACAACATGTACTAAAAAGTACACAGCGTGTACCCATGTCAACTTTACTTGGACCATATTTCTCTGCCGGTGGGTGATCTACCATGCCGTTCTTAACTTTGAACACGATGTCACCCAGTTGGTGGGGGTACATGACATGTAACACCACCACACATGGCATGTAATGTCAATCCTTAGCCACCAACTGCTTCTAGAAGGGGGAAAATGGCGTGTACATGGTAATAACATGGTGTGTAATCTCTGGCCGACAACATGGGTGTGTATTTGGTCCTGCCAATCCGTGTCGGGGTAATAGTACATGGCGTGAGTAATAAGTACATGCTATGTATATTTGAATTTTTGTTCTGACCCTTACCAATTTGTTCCTTATGATGGAAAATACCTAAAAATCATCATGATCACCGAATTAAATCATTTTATCTAAAAAACACACACATATATTCGGTGAAAAGATGTTTTGATACTCAATAGAATGTATGAAAATGTATGCACAAATTAGGCACATCAATGTTCTCATAGATTTTTTATGATGTATTTTATATTTTCAAGTGTAATTTGAAAAATATGTATGTATATAGTCTTCCAAGAATACTAAACTATTATATATTGTGGGAAATTTTGTATTCTATACCAATAATTTAATATTAATGCTGGATTTGGGTTTCTAGAGTATGGGTTTTTACATAGATGAACTTTTGTAGGAAACTTTAAGTGGGTGGGGGGTGGGATGAATTAGAACTCTAATTTTAAACTACATTTAAAAGAAAATTCATATATAAAGATACATTAGAGTAAAATAGTAAAGAATACAATGAAAAAGATAAAACATGAAAAGAAAAAATGAAAGATGATTGAGAAATTATGCTTTGTGGAAAACAAAGGAAAACTTTGAAGGATGATGAGTGAGGATGTTCTGAATTACTCTATGAATTTGTTCATGCTTATAAAGATACTTCAAAGTTAACCAACATAAATACCATATGTAAATATGATAAAGAAAATAAAAAAAACACAAAAAGTGTAAAACACTAGAAATGTTAAAGTGGTTTTGGACAAGAAATCCTAACATCCCTTATTTTATATCGAGTACAAGTTCCTATCCACCGAACTTCTTCTCTTTTAACCCAAAGCGATGGGAGGATCTTATGCCCAGATCCAAGAAACATCGAGTATAAGAAGTACCCTCTTTCGATTAACATGAAAAAATCCTTATCTCTAGGACTTATTTAATATAAAATTAGTAGAAAATAAGTTCATATCCCTAAAACTTCCTCAATCATAAATTTACAGTGTGCAAGTCCTTATAACTAGGAGTTATTGTATCATAGATTGGTAGAGCACAAGCACTTATCCTTTAGATCTCTTGGATATAGTATTGACTATAGATGGAGTGAATACAATGGAGGGGTACCTTGTGACCTTTTTATGTGACTATAAAATCAAAGGATTGGGCACATAGTAGGTGAATTTAAATATAAGGAATCCTAGAATAAATGATCTTTCTCTTTGAAATAGAGAGTGAATAAGATCAAAGAGAGGTGTTGTGACACATGATCTTCTTCCCTTTCCTCTATATTGACCAATATCTCATTAGTTCTTATCATAAATTTCTTTGTGTATCTATTCTATTTCACATGAACTATCTTCTACTTTAAATGATATCTCCTTAGGTTTATACATGGTCAGAATCTAACCATTGAGAAATATAGAAGTTGGAGATTCTAATGTGTCTTCTCATCTGATCATCTCTTATTTGACCATTGTAGTTGTCATGGCTTTCTTTACATCTATTCATTATTCTAAATGTTTTAGCCATACATTCTTTTGAATTTTGTGGATATCTATTTATTTGATGATGATGTAGAAATTCCCCTATTTAATTCTCAACATATTACATATATCCATTTTGGGTGATATGCCGAGTTAGAGAAAATTTAGCTAGTGTGCTTGTTCAATCATTATAATATAGATTCCATGATAGTGTTTATATAGTAATTTTACTCAACTAATCATCAAAGTAAAAATGTCATGATCTTTATAATATAGTAATTGTACCCATGTAAACTAGTTAAAACATATGAAAGCATGCATAATTATATAATCCCTTTGTCCAAGACATCAAATGACCATCAGACATGGAGTATGTCAATCCCATATAATTGCTTAATATATTCTCAATTCTTTGAGTATAGACTGACTAGGTTATTGAATACATCACTTACTATTCATTTATGTGGATGAGTACATCACATGCCATTTATCCAAGTAGATAAGCACATCATATTTACCTTCTAAGTATGACCATGCATTTACTTAGTCTATCTTAATTGATATCCCATATTTCATACTGTTCATACAAGAGAAAAAATATCATATTGTTTAATATCCAACTAATAACATGATCAAAAACATACCAAACCACTCCACATTAGCTAAGTATCAAGTATTTCATATGAAAGGAATCAAAGTATGAAGGTTCTCATGCTAGGTATCTCACCAACCTCAGGTATGGGGATTCAACATGAAACATAAACCCCTTTTATATTAAAGATATACTATATAACACTCAACATGGTATACTTCACATGATATCTAGTGAAAAAAACTTATTTTATGACTCATGAGAATATTCTATGCCATCATACAAGAGCTATACTCACACTAACCTTATCATTTCATCACAAACTATAATACTTCATAAAGAACATCAGTTAGGGATAACTCAAATTCATTCTTTGAGATGTTAATTACCATTACACTTCACATAATGTATGCGACCAACATGAAAGAATGATAAAGTGAAGACCGCCTTTTGTATAACATGATACATTTCATATCATTAAACTATTTTAAGGATACTAACAAAACCATAAATAAGAACTTATCTTGTCATATCATATATGATATATTTCCAGACCATCCTTATGTTTTCTACACTTTTAGGGTTTTGTTAAACTCATTAAATCACTTTATAATTCCTTCTAATTATTTATGTGACCATATAATAAAAACCTCGAAATAAACTCTTTATTGAGTAATATATTTGAAGTAATCCAGTTTGAGTAATGTAAAGACTTATGAATCATATTCCTGATGTTCAACTCTTTGAACATATCATTAAAAAATTTCAACTTCACAACATCAAACATTATGAAATTAATAAATTATTATGTACACTTAGAAATATTTCCAATTTTATCATTAAAATTATTCTTATAACCCATTCCATCAAAAATTTCCTTGGAAATGAAATTCAATTTAAGTTTTGACTGGCATGATCCTTTATTTGTTAACTTTGAACTTATCTATGTTCAAACATACTCCCATTTTCCTCTTAGAAACTATGTTCTCTTTAGAATAAACTAGTAAAAAAACTATTTAAAATAATTAATTTATATCATTGGTTATTTATAAGCAAAATTATAAATATTTTTTTTACAATGTTTATTTTATAACCAATGTAAGAAACCATTGGTGGAAGTTTTTAAGATTGGTTATATAATTATAGATGTTAAAAAAATATTTTTGAGTAGGTTATTACATAAAATATGTTAAAAAATTATTTTCAATGTCTATTATAGTAATAAACGATATAGAAAATATTTTTTTTAAAAATTATAATTCTATACTTGAATTTTTATTTAATTTTTAATGCTTGACCCCCTATTGACTTTGTCTCCTGAACCAAACCCTAACCCCTTAGCTGTCGATCCCACGACCTCCAATATCCTTTATCTACCATCATCCACCACCCTATACTTATATATACCATCCTTGCATGTCCTCCACTACTCTATTCTATATTATATTGGAACATAGGCTATTTATTTTATATATTTTTTGGTTTTTCTTCTTGGCTGTTTTTTTGCTAGTTTGTGCAGATGAATCGTGTCATGTGGATGGATTGTGTGGTTGCTAAGATATTTTTGGTGGTCTATTTTATACATTTTAGCTATAATATTTTGATTAAAATGGCAATTTTAGGGTTTTGGATGGGATGAAACAAGTCCATTTCTAGGTTTTTGTTACTTTACATTTATGAGTTTTGAAATTTAACCTCATGTCAGCATTATGATATTTTTCCATTCTTTTTTTTTGTAAAATATTTGTTTGTTGGTAAATTTGTAACAAAAAAGATTGATCATTATAATGATACAACATGGTCAAGGTATTTTGTTACTTATGATGTTTGTTAATGATATTTTGATAAATATATATATAATTTTTCATGATTAAGAAATATTTTATGTGAAAATTATTTATATAATAATTTATGTTTTTTTGTTATATTTTACAAAGTTTAGTTTTTAAGAATCAAACATTATGATTTTTTTATATTTTTTAAAATAAATATTATTTAATAAAGAACATGTGTTTTATATGGATTGGAAATTAAGTTTTTTATATTAATAAGAGTTAATTTTTTTGGTTATAGTTTTATTAAATAAAAATAAATTTGATTTCACATAATTTTTTATAGATAAATCATAGTGATACCAATAACATATAAATGTTTCTCTAGTTTTTTAATTATTTTATCATTACTTTTTTAAAAAAAAAATTATTTTATATTTTTATTTATAAAAGTAAAATTGAATTTACAATTTCAAAATATATTTTCTTATATTCAATACTTAAAATTTGTTATAAGTGATAATGAAACATAGTTGGACTACTACACTATGAACACACAATGAATATGAGGAAGTGCTTGTTGCTTTTTTGGAAATTTCCATAAAATGTTTACAAACAATGACCAATTTTTCTACCCATACATGAAATGTTTAAATATGAGAAAACCAAAAAGTAGAGAAATAAAATATCATTTAATTTAAAATGTTTTTAATTTTAGTTTGAGTCATTGGATTTATCATAGTGAAATTGGGAAGAATTCAAGACCTAATGATGATGTAGATTTTCAAGATGCTAATTCTGATTAAATTGAGGAAATGATTCATGATATTAAAGTGGAAGAAATTGATAAAACACTAAAGATCAAAAACATATATAGTGATGTTCAAAAACCATTGTATCCAGGTTTTATGAAATTTATTATTTTATTAACAGTGTTAAGATTTGTTAACCTGAAATCAAAAAATAGATGGAATGGTACAAGTTTTACATAATTTCTATAAATTATAAAATACATACCTCTTGAAGATAATGAGTTTCCAGAATCAAATTATAATATGAAAAAATATTACACTTGATGGGATTGAGGTAGAAGAAGATACATTCCCACCCCAATTGATGTGTTTTATATAGGAAGGAATATAAAGTTATGTCAGAGTATCCTAAATATGATACATCATGGTATAAGTTAAAAGAAAAATAAGAAGTTGATTTATATATTATGCCATGTATCATGAATTATACTAAGTAATTATAGTATCTTACTATAATTCCTCATTTAAATTGTTTTTTTTAATTTGAATGATATAAAAGGGTTTTGATGGCATGAAAATGATATAATATATAATGGGAAATTAAGTAATCCATATGATTGTCCACAATTGAATAAAATTTATTAATAATTTCCTAGATTCTAAAATGAAGTTAAAAATACTATACTTAGAATATAAAGATATGGAATGAATACATATTGGATACCTATTAACAAATATAGTTCATGGCCTATTTTTTTGGTAATTTATAAATTATCTCATGAGTTTTGTATGAAGAGGAAATATATCATGTTGAGTTTAATGATTTCTAGACCAAAACAGCTTGAAAATGATATTGATGTTTACTTATTACCATTAATTGATGATTTGAAACTCTTATGGGAGGAAGGTAATAGAGTTTATGATTCTTAAAAATAAAAAATTTCAATTTCATGCAATGTTTATGTTCACTATAAATGTCTTCCCAGTATATCAAGATTTTTATAGATACATTTTTAAGGGGAATAAATATTTTATAATTTAAAAAGAATGGAATTTATGTTATCAAATATAACATGGGATAAAAATAGCATACATGGGTCATCAAAGGTTTTTTTCTATTGATTACTCTTATAAAGATTAAATATGGTATTAAATGACTCATAGAAATTTTATATTGCTCTAAATACTTTATCAGAGTGAAAAAAATTAATGTCACATTTGGAAAGACATAAATATATGGTAATGATATAATTTCATGGAATAAATAATCAATATTTTTTGATATTCCATTTTCTAAATATCATTAGTTCAAACATAACATTGATACGATTCATGTTGAGAAGAATATCTATGACAATTTTATTGGAACATTGTTAGATATTAAAGGAAAGAGTAAGGATTGTTTGAATGAAAGAATGGACTTATTGTTAATGGGAATACATTTGGAGTTAGATCCTACTCCTAAAGGAAAATGAACATAATTGCCTTCAATTTTTCATACATTATCTGTTAGGGATAAAATCGCTTTTTGTCTATGCCTCTAAGGTATCAAAGCACATTAGGGTTATTCTTAAAATGTAAAAAAAATTGTCACTAAAAGATTAAAAATTAATAGGCATGGAATCTCATGACTTTTATGTTATGATACAACAACTCATACTAGTTTCATTACGTGGAATACTACCCATCTATGCCAGATTCACTATCATCAAGATGTGTTATTTTTTCAATTCCATTTGTAATAAATTTATGGATATGAATTTGTTGAAAAATTTAGGGAATTATGTAGTTAATATACTTTTCTAAATAGAAATGTTCTTTCCATTACATTTTTTTTGATATCATGGTATATTTAATGGTTTATTTGGTGTGAGAAAAAATATTTGTGGTCTCATAAAATTATTTTGGATATATCCTTTTAAAATATTAATGAATATATTTTAGGGATATGATAAGAATACACATCAACCAGAAGCTTCCTTTGTTGATAAGTATGATTCTTAGGAGGTGGTAGAGTTTTATACAAACTACTTATATATAGTGGATAACATTGGTTTTCCTATATCTTTCCCTAAATGAGTCAGTTTTGGGGGAAAAGGGATGTGTGGCTTAAGAATTAAGTCATTTAAAAGTGAAGAAAATATAGGAATATTTATATATCTTTAATAACACATATGAAACTCACTCATAAATAGAATCACATATCAGTATGTTAAAACAAAATTATCTAAATAAGAATGATATATGGGTACTGAATGAACATAAGATTTTTTTTCATGTTTTAAAGAGACCTTTCATGGTATATATGATGTTTTAGAAAAACTAAGATAATTAACAAGTAACCCAAGTTTAAATTTGATAACATGGGAAGGGTATTAAATTAATAGCTATACATTTTATACCAAATACCAGGACAATTGAAGTAAAATTTAGAATAAATTCATATTGGTGTTCATTGAAGCAATTCATTTTTTGAGTGTAAAATACAAAAATCAAATCTCCATGTAAAGAACATATTATAGAGTTATTAAAGATATATGTGAGATAGATAACATTAAATTTTGAGTTCCTATGTTCTAATGTAAATGGGTTGTCCGAAATAGAAATTTTAAACATGATGAATTAAAAATTACCCTAGTAGATTTGAATATATTGAAATACACATATGATACTTTTATCATGGAAGAACATGAAAAATAGATTTTATATATTCTTGATCTATTAAATGTGCAATGGTCTATTATTTTCTAATAAAAAAATTATTTTGGTGATGAATTTTTTTTTCTGATGATGATGAATTATGTGAGGTCCATACTTGCATGGAAATATTACCAGAGGATATTGATGGCCAAGACATATACATGGTTCATTCCATACAGAACGATCATGAAGAAGGAATATGGGAAATTAATCCTTTAGTAATATTATAATATTACATGTACTATATATATATATATTACTTGTTTAAATTTTCAAATTTTCTAAAATGTGAGATATATTATTTCTAAATATATTGTTTATTTAAGTCAAATATTTTATAAAACATATGTTAAATTGTTTGTTTAATACTCAAAAATTAATTACATATAAATATTAAATTTTTATGATAATTTTATCATTTTAAATGGTTCTTAAGTTTTGTTTAATTTTATCTATATCATTTCACGTCTCATAAATATTTTCAGTATTTTTTTAGAATTTTAGTAAAATAATTTAACAAATATGATAAAAAGTGTTTTTAGTTTAGTTTAGTTTTGTTTATATAATTTTAAAATTTTTATTCAAATTTATATATAATGGTTATATTTATATCATCTTTTACTAATTGTTTTTTAATTTTACTTATAGGAACATGTCAGATCAAATAGTTGAGTCATCTTGATCTTTTAGGGAGGACCCTCCACATACTTTTGCCGAGGAGCCTCCTCATTCCTTTACACATGAGCCTCCTACTTCTATAGGGAAATATAAGGCTTATATGGTTGGTAAATTTAGTAATATACATTTACCTATTTTATTAGTTGCACATTACAAGGAGAAGAGGGCATCTGTCATGTTTGATAGTAATTATAATCATATAGGTCCAAATTCGATTCAATTTAGGAGTTTTATGGATTTTATAACTTGAAAAAAAATAATTATTTTTATTTATAATTGGTTAAGTGTTGATCATAAGACAATATCTTAGTTATGATAGACCATTTTAGTAAGTTAATTTATTATTATTTTATTTGTTGTGACATGTTTTTAGTAATATTGGTTATTTTTTTCTTTTCAATTTCAAATGATATATGATTTACCTAATATTAAAGAAGTTAATAGGATATTATTATATTTTTTTCTAGAATATGGATGGATTTTAAATAAACACTAACTTTATATTTCATTTTTTGTAGAAGTCAAAATGAAAATCCATGTGAAATATATGGTTTTTTAGATGACGATACATGGAGGAAGTTTATTGAAAGTAGAAATCTGAAATCATTTTTATTAAGTGAAATGTTAATTATTTGAAGTGTTTTTTATATAATCACTAAACATGATCAAATTAATGATTTTTTTGTCCTTAATTAACATCAACTAAGGATATCTCATCAGAAGATTGAATAGACAAAAGTATACCCTCATCTTTATCTCACAGAGGTTATTTGTTACTTGAAGTGTTGAGCCCAAGAATTTTTTTGAAGAATTTTGTTGATTGAGAGATATTTTTGATCCCATGGTTGAAGAATAATTGAAAATAATATGAATTGGATGTGATTTTTTATGTTTTATTTTATTATCAACAAATAAATCACGTTGAAACTCATGTGTTACAAGATGTTTTACTTGAGGTGATTCTGTTTAAGTGGGTTTTGGAGTGATTCGAAGATCATGAATGGTTTTGTGATGTTTAAGAGAGCTAATTGAAGGCGTTTTAAGTTCATATGACAACAATACACCATGGTAGTAGAACAAGGGCTTTTTAATATTGTGGTTAGAAAAAAAAAGTTTCACCTATACCATGGTGATATGGATACTATGACATGGTTATCTAAGGAACTCAACACAAAATGTATATGGGGATACCTATAAAATAATGATAATTTCACAAGGCCTTATAGCTGATAGTTTTACCTGTGGGAAATGGTGTTTTAGACCATGTCATCGAGGTCACCATGGTGTAATTTCAAAGAGTCGGTGTAAGAGAATCAAAATGGGGATCACCATGAAATGGTGAATCTATGGTGACCATTTTAAGAAGTATTCTACGAATAAAATTTTTGTTAATTGGAAGAAGGAATGATTGGGTAGTTTTATAAAGCTTGAAATAGGGAGATACATTCCATGGAGAATCCCATGTTGTAAAATAAATTGAAACAAAGAGTGAACAACATGTAATGGTGTTGGGTGTTTTGAAGAAAAATTTCAAATCAATTCAATATAGTTGGAATAAAACGAGGTCCAAAACAATTTAGTGAAAAATTTGAAGCCATGGTTAGAAGAGAGTTCTAGATTTGAGTGAATCTGATAACATAGCTCTATTGTCAACTCAATATCCTATCATACTCGATATATGAATACTTTTAACCTAATTAATGGTGAATAAGAGATCTAAAATGATCAAATTGTTTGAAAATAAGTGGTATAATTTGTAAGAGTGTTTAAAGAAAGTTAAAGGTTTAAATTTTAATTTTAAATTCATATTCAAATGGGTTGCTACTGCTATGCAAGATAAAAAAGAATAGGGCCTTTTATTTTTTATTATAAAGGGAGAAAAAAGAGGAAGAGAGACTATTACTAAGAATACATTTAATATAAATAAGGAAGAAGAAAAGAGTAATTTTAGGTAGTTCAAGTTGAAGAAGAAGAATAAGAACAAGGAAATAAAGAAGATCACATTATTGGGTTTTGTGTGTAATCATCACAATAGTGACATGTGGTGAGAAAAAAGGAAGAAGTCTCACTTATTCTAACAGTGAAGAAGAAGTGTGAGAGCACTATAATATTTTCAGGATATAATCATAAGAGGAGAAGGATCATAACCACCTCAAAAATACAATACATTAGTGCATTTTATCAAGATAATTGTTGGGATATAGTAGTTTTGATTAATCATGCATCATGAGTAAAGGTTATACCCTACTTGTTGTATCCATGATAATGATTCTAGTAGATTTTATGGTCTTAGGTGAGTTTAGATCATTATAATATAAGGAGTATTTTTATCATTTTGAGAGGTAAACCTTGTACATTGAGTGTCCCTGTTTGTTTCTTTCCTTAGTGTGTGTGAGGTAAGTGGTGAGATCACTCACTCTAACAAGTGATGGAGGTTGATTTTGAAATAAATCATAAAATGAAAAAATAAGCTGTTTACTAATTCACCCTCTATTAGTGAGCCTATATCATGACTAGGTACATCAATTGGTATTAGAGCATCCAAGTTTCCTCCGAATATAATAAATTTTAAATTCACTACTTTGAAGGGTTTTCAACCCAGTTGGTATTCATGTCATCCTCTCAATTTTAGAAGTGAAGAAGTATGTGGGTTTCTTTTTTAAAGGTGTTCAATGGGATTCTATGATATATATTTTTATATTTATTATATATATTATTAATTCAGTGATCAATAAGGGATTTCCCACATTTAATGGAAAAAGTACAATATTTAGAAGGAATGAATTCCAACCTACTTATTTTCAATGAGTATGGATGTTTTAGATATTGTGAATGATGAATTTACACTTCTTTCATAAGGAGCATCTTTGACTTGGGACACTAAGAAGAATTTAGAGATTGATGGGCATAAATGGAATTCCATTTTCCCCAAACTTTTAGAAAATGTATTTTTAAATGTTATGGGTACTAATATTGTAAAATTAATTTAGAAAAATCTAAAAAATATATATAAAGGCAATGTCATAGTTAAATGGATAAATTATAGATTTGGCATTTAAAGTATGAAGATATAAATATTGTTGAAGGAGAATATATTGATGAATTATTTTAAAAGGTCAATGAGGTGGAGAGAACTATAATAGGTTTTAGTGATACTTTTAAAGATTTAGTGATGGCCATGAAGATTTTTTATACCAATAGATAGATATGATTCTAAAGTATTGGCTCTATAGGATCATGATATTGAAACTCTTCCTTTGGATAAATTTCAAAGAATCTTGGTTTCATATGAGATGAGAAAGGGATATATCCAAAAGAAGAAGTATTTTTATAAGAAGTAAATATATTTTAAATCCATGAAGAAAGAAAGTCCCTCAAATATAATTGAGGAAGTTAAAGAAGATGAAGTTGAAGTTAGAAGTTCACTTTTAAATGGAGATGTTTATGTGAAGTTTGACAAGATCATGTCACTCATCTCAAGAGATATTTGAATAAGAAACAATATATTTCATGGTAATATACCTTTAAAGTATTTTAGCTATGGGGATATTATACATTTTTCTATAAATTATCCAAATCCAGAAGATGATGAAAGTGAAGATAAAGAGAAGTCCTCTCATGAAGTTTCAAGGAAGAATTCCAAGAATTCCAAAAGAGGTAAGTTATCATCACGGAGTTCAAGAAAGAAATTTAATTCTACAAAAATAAGGAGTTATTTATCTAAGAAGGATGAAACATCAAGTTATGGTAGTGATAATAAGTATTTATTAAGTAGAAGAGGTGAAAATACATTTATTTCTATAGTGGACATCAAGGAGTCATGCAGTGAAGTTGATTTAAATAAAGAATAAGAGGTTTAATCATGTAGTGATGAATAAGTACATGAATCTAAAATGTAGTCCATGTTAAAGAATAAATTGAACAAGAGTTTTTACAAGGTTGATGAGTTGGAAAAATAAAACAAGAGTTTTAAGCTTGCATCCAATAAGGTGAAATTGGAGAATGTTGAATTCAGAATGAAAGATGCTAAGTTAATCCTCAGTGTTGAAGAATTTATAGAATTAATCACCAAGGAGAAGAAAAAATCTTAATTATTGAATTGTAAGAGTATTTCACATGATAACTCTCAAGGCAAATTTTTTGGAGAAATAAGATTGTATAAAAAAATTTAGGTATAATTTTAATAATTCCAAGCATTAAGTGGGAGATTGTTCAAATAAATAGTAGTGTGTTGTGGCTGATGTGAGACTTGAGGATTTTTATAATAAAAAATTATATCAAAAAATGATTCTTAAAGATCATGAAATCACAATATAAAAGGTTTAATTCTAAAAAAAGATGAAAATATTGAAGAAAAGCACATGAAAAAAGATCATTCAAAATTAGATTTATTCTATAAAGTCTTACTTTAAAGGAAAATCTCCAATCATATGTGAAGAGAAAAATTCATAAATAATATCTACAATAAAGAGGAGAATGTGTAGAGTAATCCAAAATTCTGTTTTGTTAAGTAGAGGTAAAAAAGACTTTCAAAATGAAAAATATCAGTGAAGTACTGCTACTACACAAATTAGCAATTCAGAAAGAAGGTTGACCTTTTATGGTCATTGTTGGTTTTGTAGAGGCTATAGCCATATGATGGGATATTGTTGGTTCAGAGGGATAAAATTTTAATTTTTTAAGTGTGATGGAAGGAACACATGTAGAGGGACACAACCCTTAAAAATAAACAAAGTCAAGTAGGACACTTTTCAAAAACAAGGTGGCAGGTTGAAGAATTGCTTTGATTGATTGAATGAAGTGTGCGGGAGATGTGACCAATAAGGTCATATCCCTAAATATTGTCTCATGATCCTAGAATCTCAAAATATTCACATATAAACACTTCAAAAAACTGGTATTTAGCGACGTTTTTCAAAAAACTTCGCTAATTTATGAATTAGTGATGTTTTTCTGAAAACGTTGTTAAATTTAAAAATAGCCCTATTTTTAAACATGGTTAAATTTGTGACTTTTTTATCACTATTTTAAAACATTGTTAATTATATATAAGTATAATTCTATTAATTTACATATATATATATATATAATTTTATAATTATATACATATATATAAACTTATAATTATATAAAAATGCATTAAAATATATTTAAATATCATAATATATATATATATAATCCTCAAGGTACACCTCAATGGTAGCCACCCATGTGGGTCTCGACGAGGTCTCGAGTTCGAGACTCATCAAGTTCTTCCCCACATCTGTGTGTTGCATGTTTTTATTGGTAATATTGTTCATTTCCCCGCATCAATGTAAATATAAATTTAGATATATATATATATATATATTAATATATATAAACACACACACACACACACAAATATATATTCACATATATTTATATATAAAAACACACATATATTTTAAATTTAGCCACATTTTTAAGAAAACGTGGCTATTTTAGTGACATTTTTACCAGTGTTTTAGAACATGAATAATTATATATATATATAAATAAATATAAAATTATAATTATATTAATTTACATATATATATATATATAATTTATAATTATAATTATATATATGCACACATACACATAATATAAACACACACACACACACACATATATTAATATAAACATTTATAATTCTTTTAATTTATATAAACACATATATATTAATATAAACAAACACAAACACACAGATATATATATATATATATATATATATATATAATTCTATTAATTTACATATATATTAATATAAAATACAAACACCCACACAGACACATATATAATATAAACATATATATAAAAATTTATATATAAACATATATATTAATATAAACACACACACACACACATATAATTTTATAATTATATATACATATATATATTTATATACAAAAACATTAACATATATTCAAATATCATAATATTTATATATATATAAACACACACGTGAACATATAAACACACATGCACACATATAAACACACACACAGATATATATAAACATATATATAAATATATATTAATATATGTATACTAATATAAAAATTATATATATAATATATTAATTATTTTTTGAAAATGTCGCTAAATTTAAAAATAGCCTCGTTTTTAAACGTGGCTAAATTAGTGATGTTTTTATCACTATTTTAAAACATTGTTAATTATATATAAGTATAATTCTATTAATTTACACACACATATATATAAAATTTTATAATTATATTTATATATATTTATATATAAAAATTTATATTTATATACAAATACATTAACATATATTTAAATATCATTATATATATATATATATAAACACACACACAGACACACAAATAGATCTCATGATATAGCTCAATGGCAGCCGTCCCCTATGCATCTCAGATTTGAGGCTCGTTGAGTTCTTACCTACATTTGTGTGTTACATGTTTTTATTGGTAATATATTTTATTTCCCCGCATCGATATAAATATATATATATATATATATATATATTAATATATATAAACACACACACACACATAAATATATAAATAAATAAAAATATATATACATATATTTATATATAAAAACACACATATATTTTAAATTTAGCCATATTTTTAAGAAAACCGAACTATTTTAGTGACATTTTTACCAGTGTTTTAAAACATGACTAATTATATATATATATATATAATTATAAGTCTATTAATTTACATATATATAAAAATAAAAAAATAATTATAATTATATATATGTACGCGCGCACACAAACATATATATATAAACACACATAAATATAAACATATATATATATATATATATATATATATATTAATATAAACATTTATAATTCTATTAATTTATATAAACATAAATCTATTAATATAAACACACACACAATTCTACTAATTTATATATATATACAAATTTACAAATATATTAATATAAAATATAAACACACACACACACACATATAATATAAACATATATATATAAATTTATATACAAACATATATATTAATATAAACATATATATATATACACATATATAAACATATATATATTAATATAAACACACAAACACATAAAAAATTTTATAATTATATATATATATATATTTATTTATATACAAATACATTAACATATATTTAAATATCATAATATTTTTATATATATAAACACACACACACACATATATAAACATATATATAAATAAAAAAAAATATATATATATATATATAATTTAATCATATATATAATCACAAAAACATATATATTAATATATGTATATTAATATATAAAATTATATATATATAATATTACTTTTTAATACTAAAGTATATTAATATATATATATATATATATATTAATAAATATATCATAATATAAAATAATATATATATATCGGTGCAGATGAGTGGTCTGGTCCTTAGCTGGGAGTTTCCAATAGTAGACTTCAAATCCGATTGACTTCAATTTTTCAGTAAGGGAGGGAAACAACGACATGTGCGCATGGGGTAGGTGGGAAGGGAGGGAGTGGGGTGGCATGTATGTGAGGTGATGAAAGTGGGTGAGTAGGGAGGGAGGGAGTAGAGTGGTGCAAAGGGAGGCGGGTGAACAAGGTGGTGTGGAGGGAGGCAGGTGAGTGAGCAGGGCAGGGTGGAAGGAGGCGGAGGGAGTCGAGCGAGTGAGTAGGTGTCATCAGAGGGAGCATGGTGGAGGGAGTTGAGCGGGTGAGCAGGTGTTGCCGGAGGGAGTGGTGCAGTGTGGAGGGAGTATGGTAGGGTAATAGGGAGGCAGGTAGGTGAGAAGGTGTCGACGGAGGGAGGTGGAGGGAGTGGGGTAGGTAAGAAAGGTGGGGAAGAGGGAGGTGGGCGGGTGAGCATGTGTTGTTGGAGGGAGAAGGGCGGTGTGGAGGGAGGTATAGGGAGTGGGGCGATGCAGAGGGAGGTAGAGGGATCAAGGAATGATGGTGATCAAGTGTCACCGGAGGGAGGCAGAAGGAGCAGGGTAGGGCAGAGGGAGGGAGGTGGGTGAGCAGGTGTCATCGAAGGGAGTGGAGTGGTGTGGAGGGAGGTGGGTGAGCAGGTTGGTGCAGAAGGAGGTGGAGGGAGGGGGTAGTGCAGAGGAAGGTGAAGGGAGTGGGGTGGTGTAGAGGGAGGTGGGTGAGTAGGGCGGTGCATAGGGAAGTAGAAGGAGCAATGCAGTGCAGAGGGAGGTGGGTGAGCAGTGTGGTATAGAGAGTAGGTGTCGCTAACTATTTAAAAAAAATATGAATTTCAAAAAAAAATCTCAATGCTTTTTAAAAACAGCGGTAAATATGGTAACATTTACCAATATTTCTAAACAACATTTATAAATCAAGTGTCACTAATTACCGATGTTTATAAACATCTCTAATTATTAAAAAAATGAATTTCAAAAAAAAAATCTTTACATTTTTTAGAAACATCGATAAATGAGGTGTCATTTACTGAAGTTTCTAAAAAACGTCGATAAATAAGGTTTCATTATTAGTGATATTTATAAATTTCAATAATATGTGATGTTTACAAATATCAGTAATTAGCAACGTTTACAAACATCTTTAATTTAGCGATACCTCATTTCCTGATGTTTTCCAGAAACATCGGTAAATGGATTAGAAACATTTTAAAACATTACTAAAGTAAAAAAAATGTCACCAATTTACATTTTTTGTAGCAAAAGGATCTTGAAACAGAGATAAGAGAAAGAAAATTGTGAATAAGAAGATACCTCACATGAATACCAAGGAGTAAATTGAGAGGAATTTAGATATTGTTGAATTTAAAACGGGTGGAAAGGTCTATCTACTCAAAAAGAAGGATAAAGAAGTGATCTTGAGAAGAAGAGATTAGAGAAATAAATATAAAGAATGTGATTCCATTTTAGAAAAACAATATCAAAGTTCTGAAAATGAATAAGTAAAGTGAATAAATAGTCTTTGGCATTCCATATTTACAAAGTAATGAGAAAGAATATGTGTACTCCTAACATAAAAAGGATTTTAAGAGTAAATTGGATGATCAAAGTGAATTCTAGTCAAATGGGAGTTGGATACCGAGCCATTGAGTTTGAAGTATAATTCTCAGCATTTATCCATCAAAGGCTAAGGTATGATGATTCTGTCCCCTCTCTTATATTTTTCATTGAATATTATTATCAAAGGTGGATAAAAATGCAGCCTAAATATTTCTTTATGTTTATCTACTTATGTATTTTCAAAGGGGGAGAACATCAATATATGGGGAGTTATCCATTGATATGTGTTTTTATCTAATGGAAAAAATCTCTTATTTAGAGGGAGCACATACTTAGAGATAGTTGCTAAAAGGGGAAGTTGTAAAGTTAGCACATGAATAGTTTTAACATGTTTGGTGATTATATTTTGTAGGAACTTGTTATACATAGGTTCTATGGATAGTTTTTAGAAATGAAAGAAGAGTTGGAGTTGATATAAATTTGGTATCTAGTTAATTATCTATTTATTTGATCAAGTGGTATCAAGGAATAAGAGAAGTTGACTTTTCAATTAGTCTTAATAGTTTCAAGGGCTGTGAAGAATGAGTATAAGTAACTATTATGGAAAAAATAATTTTATTATTAATTTTTCTTATTTCTCAAACCGAATTCACTCACATAGGCTTAGAATTATTTAATGATGACTTATTGATAATTGTGATAAGTTTGAAATATATTTATATTCCTTGGTTTTTAAAAATATCAAAAGTGGGTGGTTCCATAACCTAAGAATTATTTTAAAAAAGTTTATTGATTGAGGTAGATTTTTGAGATCATGGTTGTAAAAGAAGTGAAGATAAGATGAAGAGTGTAACACCCTGAGATTTTATGAAAAATATTCTTTTAATTTCATTAATGTCTTGTGTTGTATGCTACACCAAGATTACCTTGCGCTATAAGCAACACCGTATTAGCTTGCAGTATACGCAACACTATTCTGGGATCGTGTTACACACAATTTTGATAATAGTTATTCTACGCAACATTGAGTATATATATATATATATATATATATATATATATATATTCAATGTATAAATGAAATATGGTTGGATTATGATATATGAAACAATGAAGGATTCTTGCACAGCACGTAACCCCGACTTGGCTTCCATTACACGCAATCACAACCTTCCTCGATAGCGTGTGTTGTACGCAATACCGGGTTTTACTAAATAGTGATATATTATTATAATATTATTATGAACAAGCCGTTATGAATAGTATTAACTAAATTTTTAATCTTATAACATTATTATTCGTCTTACACATTTTCTAAAACATGGTATAAGAACAAAATAAAATTTTTGGGTAAAATAAGTATTTTTCAAATAATACAGTTTTGCCGCCTTTTGATGGCGCCCCCAATTTAAATCTAGTTTTTGACATGTTTATAAGTTAAATTTGACAAAATAAAATTCTTCTTTGGAATCATGAAATAAAAATTTACTTTGGATAAATTTTTCATATTATTCTGGTAACTTTCATATTTTGATGAATAGTAAAAACACGCTATATTTTAATTAAAAACAACTTTTTTCATCACAATAATTTATATGGTTAAATTATAATATTGAATGGTTTTAAAGTATAAATAGAATATATTTTTACCATTTAATATAATTTATGTCATTATCATTGATTCTACCTTGAATTCGTAGGATAAATCAATTCAATCTTTTGCAATGTTTTAAAGAAAAACCCGTTCTCTTTCGACAACGGGATTAATTTTAATTTAATTTCTGAAACTTTTGTGTATTGAATTTGGAAAAATGGATTCCATATTTGGAATCAGTGGATCCAAATTATGTTAATAAGCTACTTTTTATTTTTGGGAATTATGAATAGTAACTACGGTAAATTTTATTTACCATAGTTAAAGGTAAATCGGGTAATTAAGGGTAAATATAATATTATAAAATTATCCTAACACATGTCAAAATCCTATTGGATGACTAAAAGTCGACCCATATTACCTAAGGGTCGGATTAGATTCATTTAATAGACTTTTGTCCATGAAAATAATTTAATTATTATTAAAACCAAAGAATGTGACAACATGTAACTTTCTTAAATCTTATAAGTATAATAATTTTAATTTAGTGAAACACTTCATGAAAATTCGAAAATGAATAGTCTCCATAAAGATAATACAATTATCTACATCATAGGAATTTATTTATAATTTTTAGGGATTAAATAATTATCATTTATTATGACACAAAGATGATGTAGTAATTGTCTTATTAATGAAATATTGACATAATTGCTGTTATAAATATCCAAATAAATGTAATTTAAGACTTTTTATGAATTCCAATAATTTTCTTGGTTAATATGACATGTTAGTATTGATTTAATTAATGTTTTTCGAACTAATCATTCTGTTATGATTTTTACAAAAATCAATTACTAAATAGTGTCAAAATTGACATAAAATAGTTTTTAAAACAAATATTATATTATTAATTGTTATTTTATTCCTAAAAATCTAAGGTTCGGCCAAATGACTTAGATAAGGTTATATATATTAATAATAAACAACTTGGGGTTCGTTTGGCTTGATATAGTAAGTTTATTAACCTTATAGTGTAAGAAAACAAGAAGACACAGTAAAAGTAAAATTATCTAACTTAAAGTTAAATATAAATGATAAGGTTAAAATAGGAACCTAAACTTGTCTAAATTATATTGGATGAAAGGATTTCGACCCATCCCCACCTTATCTTCGAAATAAATCAATTTGGAGCTATTTAAAACCGAATTTGGCTTTATAATAAAATAATATTTTTTGTTATTCCAAAGGTGCCCCTCTCCTCCCTTATAAAAGGGCACCCCCTCCCTCTCTTCCTCACACCACTTTGAGCCTTCAAGCTCGGCCAACCCCTGACAAATTATCTTCTCCACTTCCCTAGAAACATCCTATAGGTTCTTTTCTTCCTCAAAGACCAATTTTAGTACCCTAAGAGGAGGACTCAAAGAGGCGCTTCAAAGAAGAGAAGGTTCAGACACTTACGAAGCAAATCAGACCTAAGGTAAGGGAAATATCACAATCTCATTTTTATCCGAGATTGTTTATACTTTGGAATTTACTAGGGTGTATTTTATCATCCACATCTATGTTTCCTCAATATGTAATATTATTTCCATCCACCTACAATTGTTTAAATCCAATTTTACCCTTCGGTGAGTTTTTAGTAAAGGATATGAAAGGAATCTTTTGTCGTTTTTCATACGAGGTACTTTTTGAATTTTCCGAAAAAAGTACGAAGAATGTTTTTTTAACTTATACGGTGTGAATGGAGTTTTAAAACATTATTTCCAAGAATATTCCTTTACAAGTTTTCAAGTTTATTTTTAATCAACTTATTTTAGTTTAAAATTGTATAACATGTTAAGAAAGGAAAAGTGTTTTTGAAGCAGAAAGGATATTTTCCTCAAGACTGGAGTTCAAGTGTTTTATCAAAATTATTTTTTATCTAAGATAATAAAGGGTTCTGTTTCTATCCCTATTATTACATTGATTTGAAAATGTTATGATGGAATTATTTTTATGAATTCCTTTATCTTATATGAATTGTTTTATGATGTCACAATGTTTAAGATTCCCATTTTTATTACATGGGTTATGTTATGATGTATGGTTTATGATTTTTTGACACACATAATAATGGTATCATTATGAGATGAGTGGGACCTATATCTCCCTCCAATGCATTGGGTAAAGATTTTATATCTCATGAGATAGACATGGCTGGAACGGTAGGTTATACCAGTTCAGTGAAACAGGACTGAAACGAGGAGTGAAATCGGTTCAGAAATGGACTTTGTCCACTAAGATAGTCTTGGAAATGAGTCTTGACTAATAAGAAATGATTCTCTATGATTATGTGTGTATGCCAAAAAGTTTCATGTTTTAAGTTATGATTATTGGGATTTCATTTCACTACTATGATTTATCCCATGTTATGAAATTATGCTCTCTTTTGCAGGTTAAGATTTCCAAAATGTTATGTTCTTATGAATATGATGTGATTGATATTTCTTTTGTTTACCCTTACCGAGCATTTGATATCACCCTTTTATGTTTTCTTTTCCCCAGGATATAAAGAAAGGTTTTAGGTAAAAAAATGGAAGATATTTATGGGTGATGTTGAAGATCTTTCACCATGATTAGAAGATTATATTCTGAGTTTCCAAAGACACTAAACTATTACGATACTTGTGTGTGTGTTTTTGTTATGTACTAAGTATTCCGTAAAAGTAATGTAATGTCCATGTACGTCAAGCTTCGGGTCTCTACTGTTGGTATCAGAGGGAAGGTTTAGTCAACCTTTGGAAACTAGGATGCGAAAACGTTAGTGAGATCCCTAGAGATATTTCTAAGGTATGTCTAGGGATGTACCTAAGGTTAAGTATACGTATAGGTTATAGTACTATAATTACACTAACGATCATAGAATTAAACCTAATATGTTAGATATTGAAGGTACTCCCCCTTTATTATGTTGTTTTCCCTATCATGATTTTTGCCTCTCACACTATTATTTTTGGGTTTTAGACGATGGCTGGAACCCGAAGGAACCGTGTTGATCAATGCAATGGACAATGCAATGATTTTCCTCCTGAACAAACAAATGTTATGGGAGATGGAGTGCAAAATCTTATTGCTATACTTACACAAGCTATGAATCATTCTAGACTTCCAAATGAGCAGAGAAGGGGACAATATTCTATTGAGTCCTTCATGAGGAAACACCCACCTTCTTTCAGTGGGTCTTCTGATCCAATTGTTGCTGAACAATGGATCAGTACCACTGAAAAGATATTTTCAGTTCTTCAATGTTCTGAACATGATAAAGTCATCTTAGCAGTATATCGTTTGGAAGGTGAAGCTGATCAATGGTGGAATCTTATCAAGAATACGAGGCAAAGAGATGAAATTGAATTCATGGAATGGGAAGAGTTCAAGAACTTATTTTTCAATAAGTACTTCCCTCATATTCTTCGAAAAAAGATGGAGAAGGAGTTTCTTGAACTAAAGCAAAAGGATGATGAATCTGTTGGTATATACGAAGCGAATTTTACAAGGCTTGTAAGGTATGCATATGGATTTATCATCTAACCTGAAAGTAAAGTTGATCGATTCTTCAGTGGCTTAAAACCAAATCTTCGAAGGGTATTAGCTATAAGAGACTTCAGTAGCTATGAAGAAATTGTGCGTTGTGCTATCAAGGTAGAAATGGAAGTTGGTGTTACTTATCCATCTCATAGTTTTGACAAGAAACGAAAGATGGAGTTCAAGGAGAAATCTCAGAATAATGGTGAAAAGAATATGAATGTTTCCTTATGATCAAAGTGTGGAAAGAAGCATGGTGGAGATTGTCTTAAAGGGACAAGTAAATGTTTCAAATGTGGAAAGGAAGGTCATCAGGCATTTGAATGCCGCAATGATGGGAAGAAGATGTCTAATGATGCAAACAAAGGAAGGGATACACAGAATGAACCTACTACACTTCAATGCTTCAAGTGAAAGGAAATGGGGCATTATGCTAATAAATGCCCTAATCCAAGGGTTAGTGATGATCGACATGAGCAACCACATAAGGAAAAGGACAAAGGGAAGTCACATGTGATCACCATTGGTGATGTTGAATATGACAACAATGTGGTGGAATTATTAAGTGTTTATGTAATGGGATTCCAAAATAATGTTGTATATAGTATCGTGGAATATTGGAATATTTATGTTTTGGTCTATTGTGGTTTTCAATAATTTTATGGCATCAGTAACCATGAAAAGTGATTGAAATATTTTTGGAAAGAAATGATATGCACATAATGAAGGGATAAAGAGAATCTAATATGTTTGATAGTATTCATGAGCTCATGATTGATATAAGGACTAAGTGATATCATGGTTTGAGTATATAGAATTTTGAGGGTTTTGGTATGTGTAAAGTGTTAACTTTTAACTACATTCATGTTTTCACTAAGGTTCAATGGGTATTCAAGAGAATACATGATTAAGGACTTTGAATGTTTGGAATGTGACCAACAAGACATATCTTACGATATATGGGGATCAACAATGGTATTAAATCTCTGGTAATCATTTTCACTATATTATGAGAATGGACTGCAGTATTAGGGATAAGCCTAAATATTGGAATGGATTATGTTGGACATAAGTTATTATTGTTTAAGGATAGAAGTTTTTTTCGATGTTATTGATGAGATGTTATAGTAATATAGTTTTAGAAAAAGGACAACCTGCAGGACAGGTGACATCCCATCGTGTCGGACAAGGTCGTAGGAATCGAACCCACAACCGAAGTGCGACTGACCTTTATCGCCTACCACTGGTCTACAGGAAGTCCCTGGTTAGTAGAAACTAGTTTTATTTTATTAAGCGGTATGATATATGAAGTATAAGTTCATTTTAGGAACCATATATGATTAATCTCACTATAGATGGACTTATGTATTTTTTGATAACTTTTCTAACCTATTGTTTGAGACAGATGGAATGACCCATCATTCTATCACATGATCTGCTAACACATCACGAATGACAAATTCAACTTCATTTCTTTAAGAGATGAAGTGGAAATTGTCCAAAGAACGACAAACGGTGAGACTATACCAAAATCACGAAAGTATTTCTTCTAATTCCAATTTCATAAACTTTAAGGAAATGATCTTGAAAACCAAAAATGTTGTCTTAGTGCTCTTATATCTGATGAATCAGATGGTACCTTAGATCATCACAAATTTATGGCTTTGTGATTGCTGGCTTTTCCATAGCCATGTTCTCTACCACTCTCCACCAGAACATGATGGTTAGATTTCTCTTCCATATCTATATTTTCACCTATGTGGAAACCCTGTGATTAGTTTATTTGGGTAACCCTTACATTTCATACTTTTGTTTTTAAAGATTGGTTTTGGTATTCCTTTTTATGATGTTGGTTTCTATTAAAGAAACTTTCAAATAGTAAACCATTTATAACCCCGACGAATTTCAAGGGCGTAATTCATTTTAAGGGGTAGAATGTAACACCCCAAGATTTTATGAAAAATATTATTTTAATTTCATTAATGTCTTGTGTTGTATGCTACACCAAGATTACCTTGCACTATACGCAACACCGTATTAGCTTGCAGTATACGCAACACTATTCTTGGATCGTGTTACACACAATTTTGATAATAGTTATTCTACGCAACATTGAGTATATATATATATATATATTCAATGTATAAATGAAATATGGTTGGATTATGATATAAAAAACAAACAATGATTCTTGCACAGCACGCAACCCTGACTTGGCTTGCATTACACGCAATCGCGACCTTCCTCGATAGCGTGTGTTGTACGCAATACTAGGTTTTACTAAACAACGATATATTATTATAATATTATTATGAACTAGCCGTTATGAATAGTATTAACTAAAATTTGAATCTTATAACATTATTATTCATCTTACACATTTTCTAAAACATGGTATAAGAACAAAATAAATTTTTCGGGTAAAATAAGTATTTTTCAAAAAATGCAGTTTTGCCGCCTTTTGATGGCGCACCCACTTTAAATCTAGTTTTTGACATGCTTATAAGTTCAATTTGACAAAATAAAATTCTTTTTTGGAATCATGAAATAAAATTTACTTTGGATAAATTTTTCATATTATTCTGGTAACTTTCATATTTTTATGAATAGTAAAAACACGCTATATTTTAATTAAAAACAACTTTTTTAATCACAATAATTTATATGGTTAAATTATAATATTTAATGGTTTTAAAGTATAAATAGAATATATTTTTACCATTTAATATAATTTATGTCATTATCATTGATTCTACCTTGAATTCGTAGGATAAATCAATTCAATCTTTTGCAATGTTTTAAAGAAAAACCCGTTTTCCTTCGACAACGGGATTAATTTTAATTTAATTTCTACAAATTTTGTGTATTGAATTTGGAAAAATGGATTCCATATTTGGAATCAGTGGATCCAAATTATGTTAATAAGCTAATTTTTATTTTTGGGAATTATGAATAGTAACTACGGTAAATTTTATTTACCATAGTTAAAGGTAAATCGAGTAATTAAGGGTAAATATAATATTATAAAATTACCCTAACATATGTCAAAATCCTATTGGATGACTAAAAATCGACCCATATCACCTAAGGGTCGGATTAGATTTATTTAATGGACTTTTTCCATGAAAATAATTTAATTATTATTAAAACCAAAGAATGTGACAACATGTCACTTTCTTAAATCTTATAAGTATAATAATTTTAATTTAGTAATACACTTCATGAAACTTCGAACATGAATATTCTCCAGAAAGATAATACAATTATCTACATCATAGGAATTTATTTAGAATTTTTAGGGATTAAATAATTATCATTTATTATGACACAAAGATGATGTAGTAATTGTATTATTAATGAAATATTGACATAATTGATGTTATAAATACCCAAATAAATGTAATTTATGACTTTTTATGAATTACAATAATTTTCTAGGTTAATATGACATGTTAGTATTTATTTAATTAACTTTTTTAGAACTAATAATTCTGTTATGATTTTCACAGAAATCAATTACTAAATAGTGTCAAAATTGACATAAAATAGTTTTTAAAATAAATATTATATTATTAATTGTTATTTTATTCCTAAAAATCTAAAGTCCGACCAAATGACTTAGATAAGGTTATGTATATTAATAATAAACAACTTGGGGTTTGTTTGGCTTGATATTTAAGTTTATTAACCATATAGTGTAAGAAAACAAGAAGACACGGTAAAAGTAAAATTATCTAACTTAAAGTTAAATATAAATGATAAGGTCAAAATAGGAACCTAAACTTGTCTAAATTCTATTGGATGAAAGGATTTCGACCCATACCCACCTTAGCTTCGAAATAAATCAATTTGGAGCTATTTAAAACCGAATTTGGCTTTATAATAAAATAATATTTTTAGTTATTCCAAAGGTGCCCCTCTCCTCCCTTATAAAAGGGCACCCCCTCCCTCTCTTCCTCACACCACTTTGAGCCTTCAAGCTCGGCCAAAACCTACCAAATTATCTTATCCACTTCCCTAGAAACATCCTAGAGGTTCTGGTCTTCATCAAAGACCAATTTTAGTACCCTAAGAGGAGGACTCAAAGAGGCGCTTCAAAGAAGAGGAGGTTCGGACACTTACGAAGCAAATCAGACCTAAGTTAAGGGAAATATCACAATCTCATTTTTATCCGAGATTGTTTATACTTTGGCATTTACTGGGGTGTATTTTATCATCCACATCCATGTTTCCTCAATATGTAATATTATTTCCATCCACCTACAATTGTTTAAATCCAATTTTACCCTTCGATGAGTTTTTAGTAAAGGATATGAAAGGAATATTTTGTTGTTTTTCATACGAGGTACTTTTTGACTTTTCCGACAAAAGTACGAAGAATGTTTTTTTAACTTATACGGCATGAATGGATTTTTAAAACATTATTTCCAAGAATCTTCCTTTAAAAGTTTTCAAGTTTATTTTTAATCAAATTATTTTAGTTTAAAATTGTATGACATGTTAAGAAATGAAAAGTGTTTTTGAAGCAGAAAGGATATTTTCCTCAAGAATGGAGTTCAAGTGTTTTATCAAAATTATTTTTTATCTTAGATAATAAAGGGTTCTGTTTCTATCCCTATTATTACATTGATTTGATTATGTTATGATGGAATTATTTTTATGAATTCCTTTATCTTATATGAATTGTTTTATGATGTCACAATGTTTAAGATTCCCATTTTTATTACATGGGTTATGTTATGATGTATGGTTTATGATTTTGTGACACACATAATAATGGTATCATTATGATATGGGTGGGACCTATATCTCCCTCCAATGCATTGGGTAAAGATTTTATATCTCATGAGATAGACATGGCTGGAACGGTATGATTATTTGGATTTCATTTCACTACTATGATTTATCTCATGTTATGAAATTATGCTCTCTTTTCCAGGTTAAGATTTCCAAAATGTTATGTTCTTATGAATATGATGTGATTGATATTTCTTTTGTTTACCCTTACTGAGCATTTGAGCTCACCCTTTTATGTTTTCTTTCCCCCAGGATATAAAGAAAGGTTTTAGGTAAAAAAAAGGAAGATCTTTATGGGAGATGTTGAAGATCTTTCACCACGATTAGAAGATTATATTCCGAGTTTCCAAAGACACTAAACTATTACGATCCTTGTGTGTGTGTTTTTGTTATGTACTAAGTATTCCAAAAAGGTAATGTAATGTCCATGTACGTCAAGCTTCGGGTCTCTACAAGGAGGATGCAATTATTGCATTTTATTTTGTTGTTAATATATAAATCATGTTCAAAATCAGATGTTAAATGATTTTTTTTACTTGAGGTGATGTTACTTTAATGGTTTTTGGAGTGGTTGGAAGATCATGTAAGGTGTTGTAATGTTAAATAGAGATAATTGAAGGTGTTTTAGGTGATAATGACAGAACCATGCTATGGAAGTAAATGAAAATGACAGTGGAGATTGTATGGGAATATAAAATGGTGAAGCTTCAAAGAACACGAGAATTTTGAAGGCTGTGGTATGAAGAAAAAATATAACCTATTCCATGGTGCTATGGTGACTATGCAATGATGATATGGATAAATCATTATAACATGGAAATAGGGATACCTCTAGCACAATGGGTGTTTCACAAGGCATTATAGCTAAGAGTTTTACCTATATGAAATAGTGAGCTAAACTATACCATGAAGGTCGCTATGGTGAAATATTGATGAATATATTTTTAGGAATAAAAATAGAGATCACTATTCCATAGTGTATCTATGTTGATCATTTTGAGTAGTCAAAGCATTGAAGTGTAGGTCATTGGAAGAAAGAATGATTGGGCAGTTGTCTGAAGCTTGAAACTAGGAGTTACATTTCGTGTAGGATCCCATAGAGTGAAATAAGAATCCTTTCCTAAAATAGTGAGTGGAAAACTTTCCATGGTTATAGTCATTTTAAAAAAAAGTTTTAAATCAGTTCAATAGATTTGGACTAAAATGGGATCCAACATGCTGTGGTGACAATAATTAAATCTGTGGTTAGATGAGAGTTTGGATTCTAGTGGATCTAATGGCCTGAATATTTTGTTAACTCAAGATACTCTCATACTTGATCTCTAAAGTTTTTTAATATCATAAATAGTGACTAAGAGATCTAAAGTGATCCAATATTTTGAAAATAAATAGGATAATTTTGAAGAGTGAATGGAGGAAGTTGAAGGGTTGAATTTGAATTTGAAATTCAAATAGGATTCTACTAATGTGCAAGATAAAAAAGAATATATTGATGGATTTTCAAGTAGAAAGAGAGAAAGATGAGGAAGAGAGAGTGTTGTAAAAAACTATTTTCATAAAAATAATGAATAATAAAAGAGTACTTATAGACATTACAAGTAAAATAAGTTGAAGTAAAGAAAGAAGATAACACTATTGGTTTGTGTGTGTAATCACCACAGTAGTGACATTTGATGAGGAAGAAGGAAGAAGTAACACCTATCCTAACTGTGAAGAAGAGGTGTGAGAGAACTACATTATTTTCAAGAGACAATCATAATAGGAGAAGGATCATACTTTCCTAAAAAATACAAGACAACAGTGTATTTTTTGGGAGACTTTCTGGGTGAAAACAATGCTAATTATTCTTGTGTCATGAGTAAAGGATATACATTTCATATTGTATCCATGATAATTATTTTAGTGGATTGTATGGTCATGGATGGGTCTGTATCATTCCAAGGACTAGACTTCTTATTTTGAGTGGTGAAACTTGTACATCATGTGTACCCATTTTCCGCTTTCATCAGTGTGTGTGAGTTAAACAGTGAGATCACTCACTCTAACAAGAAATAGAGTTTGATTTCAAAATAAATCATAAAAAAGAAAAATAGACCACAATTCAATAATTAAACCCACATATTTGTAAACCTATAACATGCCTGAGTACATTATGAATAAAAAATGATGAATGAAAAGGTTAAAAAATTGAGAGTCGACTTAAGAAACCTCAGACTCGTACTCCCATATTCGGTTATGAAAACACATACTTTACATACTAGCTTTGATACTAATAGTAAATTATCTAACATAAATCTCCCATAATCACATTAATTAAAGAAAATATTTTATTACAATACATTCCCTTGACCTTTTAGGTTTATATCTTTAGAGAGTTCATAAAAAACATTAACTAATAAATCCCATGTCTTTATCAACTAAAGGGAATTTTCCCACTATAAAATAAACTACTTAATCAATAATAAATCATCAAAATCTCCCTCAAAATATCAATGAATTATATTTTATTATAGGCATATCCTGTGAAATATTTTTCTTTATAACACAGGGAAATAGAAACATAAGAAGGGTGAGGTCAAATTCTCAACAAGGTAAAACAAATATCAGAAGATATCATGGCATGAATAATATTTAAGGAATAAATAAGTGTCAAATAATTTCATATAACTAAACACATGATATTGAAATAAATTCATCGATTACATAACAATATAAACAATCACATGGATAACAATAACTAAATTCATAATGATGAAATGCATAATAACATACATCTTTTACCATCATGGCCTCATCCAAGGAAAAATTCTTAATATCAAGGCTGTAACCAAGACATCATTCTTATCATCAAGGTTACAACCAGGACATTATGCATGCATTGTTTAAGCATAAACCAAATGCCCAAACCTTTTATCTCATGAGATCCACTTATGTATAAAGGGGATATATAATACCAAGCCCCACCCATCAACTCTTTAAGTATAATGTATTCTACATATGAAAGATATGAATACCAATACAATGCATAATCAACTTACCTTCATAAACATCCATATTGGAATAAAAATATGTTAAATGTCAATACTTTTCCCCATGCCAATAAAAGGGGTATCATGATCGTAACCCATACTAAGAAAGAATGTGGATGGTTAAACAATATATAATCAACTTTCTTGATTAATCAATAAACAACCATATTAGAATAAAAAATATACAAATTTTCAATGGTTTACCAATCAATAAATATAATAACATTATATGTAAGTATCCTTCAAACTAACACCGTATAAAGAAAGGGGTATAAATTTAAGTCAATAATTTCCCCAATCAATCGACATATGATATTTATGTGAACACCCTTAAATCAAAGGAATGAAATATAGAGTGATCATTGAGGAAAGGCATTGGAAGGAAAATCATTCCTATAACAGAGGATGATTTGGAAAGAAAAAGGCAATGATGGATTATTTATTCAATAAAAGAGAATATTCAATATCCATACAGTGAAAGAATTTGGATCATATTATTTTAATAATTTCCTCAATCAAGTATAAGATATGTCAAAGTGAAATGACTTAGATGAAAACACTTTTGAAGAGTTTTAGAAAAATCACTTTAGAAATAAGAATATCCTTGATATTTTGAAATCATTTCAAAAAAAATATTTATAAAAATAATAGAAAGATAATTTATTTTAGAAACCATGAAGATTTATAGAGAAATATTCATACAAAATGAAAAATGTAGAATAAATACATTTTCACAAGAAAAACATTAAAAAGAGATGCTTTCCACACTTCGATAAAAACAAACCATATAGAAAATGTTAAAAATTTATTTAAAATTTTTAAAGAATGTAAAGTATTATAAAATGACTATAATAAATTATTGGGGAATATATAGTTACATTCAAAAAATCATATAATGAATATGGATATATAAAAATGGAGGTCCCCGATCAAAAAGAAAAGGTAGGTCCAGTTTCATTACAATAGGCAAGTAATGTGCCAGGGGGAAAATAAAATAGTGAGAAGACAAGTAAAACCCCAATAATGACCATAGGAGAATAAAATGATAAGGGTTTTAGATAGAAAATTATACAAATTCTTTATATATATTATCTTTCAAAATAAATATCTCTTTGAAAATGAAAATGGATACCAAATCCTCTCAGTATTGGTATTGTAAGAATCAAAGGAGATTGAGAGGAAGATCACAAAATGGAAATTAAAATATTATGAAATGGAAGATATTTTATATGAAAAATTAACATGGTAGTGAATATAACCTATAAAAGAAATCATTTTGTGTAATATCAAACATGTATCATGAAAATAAATTTGAGACAAAGAACCCCTTACCTTAATTCTTTATTTCCAATAATGCGCTTGAACATCCTGTATAAAAAATAAGTATCTCAATCAGATATTTTAGAACCTAATTTATATCTATAAAATTTTATAAACTTAATTTATAATTATTATTTACATGTATATTAGTTAGTTATTATCTATTTTTGATATTAGGTGTGAGTAATCTTGATCGTTTAAAACTAGTTTCATAATAGAAATATTGTTATTCATTATTCTCCCAAATTTCATCATTACCATATCAATAAAGGTAATTTAATTTATGTTTTATAATTATTTATAATTTTATATTTTTATTTCATAAGTATTTTAGTTATTATTTGTAATGATAAATTTAGTGATGTGCTTGTTTTAGTAATTTATAGTGGATGAACAATATTGTATTAATGAGTTTAATATTAGAATTAACATTAAAAAACAAAATTAAAATATTCATTTAATTATTTATATCATATATTATTAGTAATTATGTTTTCATAGTCATACATGATATTATTTTATATAATTATTCAAGTAGGTGGTTGGACCCACCCAAACATGAACATACCATAATTAATGAATGATTATGATTATGAAGTTGGTTTCTTTTGGAATAATATCATTATTACATAAGAATAATGATATTATTCAGATAATTTTAAATTTGTGAGTAATATATTAATATATTTTAATAAATAAGAATAAAATTAGATAAAAAACATGACACGTTACTTTGTGGAGGTAGTAGTCCGCATAACACACTATTAATGTTTTCATTTCTTGAAGAATGAGAGGGAAAAAGGTTAATTATAATTTATATATTAATAATAATAATTATATTATATATGAAACATTTATTCTTCAATTTCATCTTTATAATCTGTGAATAGAGTTTGTAGTGAAAAAAAGTCATCACTTCGTGGAGGTGGTGGTCTGCACAACGCACAAATGACAATTTCATTTTTCTTAATAGAAAAAAATGCAGTTAATATTTATTACCTCATAATATGAAAATTTTGTTTAAAAAAACACTGATTTAATTATATAGGAATTATAAAATTATATTTTGGAGAGTAAGAAAGAAAATAAAAGAAGTTAGAAAAAAAGTAATCATGTTGAGGACTTGGGTGTTCCCTTGGATGTATACATAGAAATGGAGGAACTAATACAATATATTATGAATAGAGGATCAAGGAAAATGAAGATAATTATATGAAAATTAATAAGTTTATAGGTTCAATAGGATACCAAATTCTTAGGTTCTTCTTAAATGGACGGTGATGGGGCCCTTTTTATAAGTGATGAGAATGACATTTTTGTAAATATTTCAACTTAATATAAAGAGAGCACATGATTCACACACCATAAAGATTATAAAATGTAAAAAAAATAGAGTGATAAATGATATAAGGTCAATAATTTCCCAACCATTCATTTCCACACATATTTTAAACATGTTTTTATATCCTTTACTCTTAGAATTTTCACTTTTACTATTTTTGGTTTTACCATGGTAACTAGTTTTTGTCTAAGTAAATCATTTTTATGCCTAAAAATAAGATGGTACTTATTCAATAATTTGTCTTTAATTATTCCAAATATGAAATAAATTTTATCAGATAAAAGTTTAATGTGCAATAAAAATAAATTTTAACATTAGTTCATGTAATGCGCAAAAACCTATTTTTATAAAATGTGTATTTTTAAGGTTAAAATTTATGTGTAGGATAAAATTATCAATGTTTTTGATTTTAATTATATAAAATAGTTTATTATAAAACAAATTATATGAATCTAAAATAAATATAAAATCAAATTTTACCAAAAATAATATTTAATGAAAATTAAAGAGTAAAAATTGTTTCTTTTATTTGAAAATATTACTTAAGTTTATAAAATGTTAAACATTGGTTTTCTAAATTTAGAATGATATTTAAAAGTTTATAGTTTTAATCCTTTAATACATATTTTATCAATTAAAAGTTTTTATAAACTTCTATATATTTCTTATATATTGATAAATTCATAAAATTTACAGTTTTGGAAAAAACTTTATTTTTCACTCTTCACCTAAAAAAATATTTTATAAAAATATTAAAAATTCATGGTAAGATAGTACTGAAATTATTAATTTTAAAATGAAGTTAATTTAATCAAATTAAAATTCTAAAATTTATAAATTTATCTTTTAAATATGAAATATAAATAAAAACTATTTTTATAGAAAAATAAAATTTATTTCTATTTTAAAAGTTAAAATGAAAAATATGTAAAATACTTGTGATAAATAATTTACTAAATTAATAATTACATGATTATAAAATCTAAATTTCTAGTCAAATAACTCTTAAATATCTTGATGTAATATCTAAGTATAAGGTAAGCTCTGGCGGCAGTCGAGGGTGGTGATTCTACTAGTATAGATCTTTTGGAAATTTCCATGAGCTTGAATGTCTCCCCCTTATGATTTTAATCATACCATAATTATTTGATTTAGTATTGGGCTTGGTCTAGATCAAACCCTAGTGAAGATACCTCCTTCATAAGCTCCCATAAATGCGATTCATAAGGGATACTTCTGCTACCCAATTCCATTTCATTCCTTTTTCTTTATGGATTTTGTAATATGGTTACTTCCTATCATAACAACTAATTTAACATATATATTATAATGGTAGAATTTTATTTTAACATATCATGGTTTTTTAGTTCAGTATTTCATTTAGAGCAATATATTAACACAATATTTATTTAATGAAAATACATAATGAAATCTCAGGTTGTTACATTCTCCCTCCTTTAATAAATTTCATCCTCAAAATTTTAATTATTACTCACTAATAAAATTATTCAAATGTATATAAAAGATAGTAATAACTCAATAAATAACTCTACATGAGGTGTCTACCTTAACATATTAGGTAAAAATTATCCTAGGTGCTTCTTCCCACATTTTAAACATGTAGAAAATTGAATCTTCTTTAATTCATCATATTTATCACCTGAAATTCTATGAGACTCCATCTATACACTATTTAGTGTGTTTAGGGACTCAATTAAGTTCACATTGTTAATCATAATTATTGATAGATAATTCGAAATGGCCACAAGGTTTCTCACCTTAGTTTTTATCCCATTCGATTTTTATTAGGACAATCTTCATATTTTCCACTATATCAATTATTAACTTGGTTCCTTTGGGATTTAATCATTACTAAAACAAAAGGAAATAATTGTGAGTGATGAATAATTAACATTATAAGAGGATTATTGTTAGATGAAAAATTCAACCTCAAAATCTCTTACTATTCAAAATCATTACATTAGATTTCAGTTCAACCTGAATCACCCTCGTTTCAATATAGGTTTCTTTAGGTTAGATTATATTATATTACTTAACCTAATTACTTTATATGATAAATCCTTCATAATGGATCGTAAATATAATATGATCAACCAAATCATATCCCCCGATAATTTCTAACTAGGTGAACAGTCTTAGGCCCACTCATCATGCACCAGAGTGAAGATTGAGTGGATACTCAACCATTCTTTTTTAGGGTGATTACCTATAGATGCATCTATGCCATAGTTTCATCCAATTTCTAGTACCCATAAAAAGAATTAATTTCTAGGAAAACCACACAATCTATACTTTACCAAAATTTTGTAATGTTATCCTATGATTTGAATTATCCCTAGGATTTTCACTAAAGTTATCTTATCATAATCCCTAAAATATTTAATATTACCTCAAATAACAAAAAGGGTTATCTATACCTTTTAAATTATGATCATACTTAGCTTATTAACCCTTTAATTGTCCTCAAATAACATCATAACCTTTAAAGTTATAGAAACCCTACTCTGATACCAACTATGATGCCCTATACGTGCACTCTCAAATTTGGTGCTAAAAACATACACATTAAATACTAGCTTCGATACCAATAGTATATTCCCAAACATAACTATCCCACAATCATATAAATAAAATAAAATATTTCATTACAATATATTACCATGACATTTAAGGTTTAGATCTTTAGATAATTAGGACAAAACATTAACTAATAAATCTCATGTCTTTCTTGACTAAAGGAAATTTTTCCTACTATATAAGAAACTACTAAATCTATAATCAATATTTATCATCTACCAAAAAATATCCACACATGATATTTTCTTCTATAAATATCATGTGTAATAGTTTTATTCATAAACTGAGGAAATAGAAACATAATAAGGGTGACCTAAAATGACCAGTAAGGGAAAACATATATCAGAAGCTACTATGGCATGAATAATATGGTAGGAAAAAATAATATTTAAATAATTCCATATAAATGAACACATGAGACTAAAAATAAATCCATGGATGAAATAACAATATAAACAATCACATGTATAATAATAAATGAATTTATAGTGATATAATGAATAATTTTAGATATATTTTACTATCAGTGACTTAGCCAATACATCATTCTTTTTGTTAAAGCCACAACTAGTAAATATTCCTTATCATAAAGGTCACAACCAAGACATCATTTTTGCATTGTGTAGGTATACAGAAAATACAAAATCCTTTTTTCTCAGGAGACCAACCTATGCATCAAGGGGATATATAATATTGGGCCTAACCCCACACTTATTTAAGTCTAATTCATTCACCATATGAAAGATATGAATAACAATATCATGAATAACCAACTTGATTCCATAAACATTCATATTTGAATAATAATATATAGAATGTTAATACTTTTACCCATGTTAATAAAAGGGTTAAAATGATCATAACCCATCTATAGAAAGAATGTGGATAATTAAAAAATATATAATCAAATTTATCGAGTAATCAATAAACATCTGCATAAAAGTAAAAAATATACATATTTTCAATAGTTTTCTAATCAATAAATGAAATATATTTCTATATAAGAATACCTTAAAATAAAATCATATAGATAAAGGGGTATAATGTTAAGTCAATAATTTTTGTAATTAATTTATGTATGATATCTAGGTGAACTAACATCAATAAAAGTAAGGAAATACATAGTGTTCATAGAGGAAAAACATTGAAAGGAAAATCATGCCTATAAAAAAGAATGATTTGGAAATAAAAAGGTGGTTAAGGATTGTTTATTTGATAAAAAATTATTACACATACATATATAGAAATATAGTGGACGGTATAATTTTAATAATTTCCTTTATCAATTATATTATATGTCAAAGAGTAATGACTTTGAATAAAAACACCTTTTATGAGTTTTAGAAAAATAACTTTAGAAATAAGAAATATCCTTGATCTTTTTAAATAATTTCAAAATAAATATTTTATATAACTAGAATAAATATAATTTTATTTATAAAACCTTAAAATAGAGATAAATATTTATTTAAAATGATAAAGGTGTAATAAATATGCATTCACATGAAAAACATAAAAAAGAGATGATTTTAACACTTTGATGAAAACAACCCATATGAAAAATTTTAATTGTTTTAAAACTTTTAAAGAATGTAAAGTAGTAAAAAATGAATTTAGTAAATTATTTAGGAATATATAATGACTTTAAAAAAATCATCCAATTAATATGGACATGGAATAAGGGAGTTTCTAGACCGAAATGAAAAGGTAGGGTCGGTTTCCCTACAACAGGTAAGTAATGTGCCAAGGGAAATGAAATATGGAGAAGAAATGTAAAACCACAATAATTACCATAGTAGAATAAAATGATAATGGTTTTAGATAAGAAAATATGAAAATTACCCACATGGATTATCTTTCAAAAGAAATCTCTATTTAAAAATGAGATTGATGATGAAACCCTCACAATATTAGTAACATAAGAATCAAAGGATATTGAAAGAAAGATCATGAAATGAAAATTAAAATATCATGAAATGGAATATATTTCTTACATAAAATCAATAAGTAAGTTAATACACCATATAAAATAAATAATGGTGTGAAATATCAAACATGTCTAATTAAATTATATTTGAGACAAAGAACCCATTACCCTATTTCATGATTTCCACTAATGCAATTGAAAATCCTGCTTAAAAAAATAACTTTCATAATAAAATATTTCATAAAATTATTTATATCTATAATATTTTATAAAATTCATTTATAATTATTATCTATATGTAAATTAGTTAGTTATTATCTATTTTCGATATCGGGTGCGAGTAATCTTGATCGTTTTGAACTAGTTTTGTGTTAGTGGTGTTATTATTAATTATTCTCCCAATTCCCATCATTACCAGATCATACATGGTACTATAATTATTTTTTATAATTATTTATAATTTTATAATTTACTTTAATAATAATTTTTGTTATTATTCATGATGAAAAAGTTGGTAATGATCTTTTTTTGGTAATTTATAGCGAACAAACAAAGTTGCCTTAATGTGTTTAATATTAATGTTACCATTATATAACAAAAATAAAATCTTTATTTATTTATTTATATCATATATTATAAATAATTAATTTTTCATAGTCATCCTTTATATTATTTTATAGTATTATTTACGTAGGTGGTTGGACTGACCCAAACATGAATATACCATAATTAATGGATGATTATGATTATGAAGGTGATTTATTTTGGAATAATTTCATAATTATGGAATAAAAATGATATTATTTTTATAATTTTAATTTTTTGAATCATAGTTAAATATATTTTAATAAATATTAAATAAACTAGATGAAAAACGTGATACATTACTTTGTGGAGCTGGTAGTCCACACAAACAAAAATTAGAATTTTCATTTATCAAAGAATGATAGGGAAAGGTGTATTATAATTTGCATATTTATAATTAAAATTATATTATATATTTCACATTTATTATTCAATTTTACCCTTATAATCAGTGAAGAGAGGCGGTGGTGAAAAATGGAAGTTGTATCTTCGTGGAGGAGGTATTACTCAAAATGCACGAATGAAGATTTAATTTTTATTAATTGAAATGGGAAAATGTGGTTAATATTTATTCCATTAGAATAATAAAATTAATTATAAAAATAATAATTATTTCATTATATAGTAATTATAAAATTATATCTGGGAAATTAATAAAGAAGAGGAAAGATGTTAGGAAAAAAAGTACTCACATTGAGGACTTGGGCTTTCCCTTGAAAGAATACTTGTAAATAGAGGTCTTAATCCAATATCTTATGAAAAGAGTCTCAAGGAAAATGAATAGTATTATAGGATAAGGAATAAGGTCAAATTAAAAATAGTAATCTGAATTTTTAGGGTGGTCTTGAAGGGGTGGTGAGAGGCCCCTTTATAAGTGATGAGAATGACATTTTTGTAAATATTTTAACTTAATATAAAGAGAACACATGTTTCACATGTCAAGAAGAGTTAAAAATAGAAAAAATGGAGTAGGAGATGAGATAAGGTTTATAATACCTAAATAATTCATTATAAGATACGTTTTAAACATTTTTTTAAGTCCTTTACTCTTAGAATTTTCACTTTTACAATTTTTTGTTTTTCCATTGTGACTAGTTTTTACCTAAGTAAATAATTTTTAGACCTAAAAATAATATGGTACTTATTAAATAATTTGTAACTAATAATTAAAAATATGGAGTCATTTTTATCATATAAAATTTATATGTGTAATAAAAATCAATTTTAATATTAGCGCATGTAACGTGTAAAACCAATTTTTAGAAAAAATGTATTTTTAAGATTAAAATTTGTATGTAGGATAAAATTATCAATTTTTTTTATTTTAATGATATAAATTATTTTATAATAAAAAATAAAAGTTACATTTCATTTAAATCAATCCAAAACCTAACTTTACCAAAATAACATTTAATTAAAATAAAAGGCCAAAGATAATTTTTTATTTGAGAATTTTACTTAAGTTCATAAAATATTAACCACAAGTTTTCTAAATTTTTAATTATTTAAAAATGTATAGTTTTACTCTTTAAACAAATATTTTATCAATTAAAAGTTTTTTTATAAACTTCTAGGTATTTCTTATATAATGATAATGTCATAATATTTACAATTTTTTAAAAACTATATTTTTCATTGTTCACTTAAAAATAAACTATTTTAGAAGAATATAAAGAATTAATTCTATGATAATATTGAGATGATTAATTTTAAAATTCAATTAATTTTATCAAATTAAAATTCTAAAATTTATAAATCTATCTTTTAAATACAAAATATAAAAAAACCATTATCATAGAAAAATAAACTTTCTTTTTCTTTTAAAAGTCAATATGCGAAATGTGTAAAATAAATGTGATAAATATATTATTACATTAATAATTATAGGATTATATCATCATAATTTCTAGTTACATGGACCCTTAATATCTCTATGTAATATCTAAGCATAATATAATCTCTAGTGGCGGTCTAGAGTGATGTTTCCGCTAGTATAGATCACATGGCCGTTTTCAATGGCTTAAATTTATCTCACATACAATTTCACTCATACCATAATTTTTTGAGTTATGATTTGGATTGGTCTATAGAAAACCTTATAGAATATACCTCCTTCCCAATCTTGGATAAATGAGCTTTATAAGGGAGGCTTCTGCTACCCATTTTTATTTCTTTCCATTTTATTTTTAGATTTCATAATATGATTACTTTATTTTATAATTTCTAATTTAACAACTATATTATAATGATAAAATTTTATTTTAACATATCAAAATTTCATGTTAGTTTATTTTTTTGTTTATAATAAGATATTAACATAATATTTATTAAGTAAAATACATAGTGAAATCTTGGGTCGTTACCCGAGTCTTCTGGCTCCGTAGAGACCCCCTCGAGCTAGACATGAAATATAGAAAAGATCCTAGATGAAAATAGGAAAATATATTATATAATATTCAAAGTATATAATTTATAAAGTAGTTTAAGTTTCTAAACTCTTTATATTTTTCAACACTAATAAAATTTTCAAATATTCTTTACATGAAGTCCTTGAGGAGTAGAGCACACAAGGGACCTTCATACCTGAGGGTGGGAAGGATATTTTTGGCTATTGAATTAGAAAAGGAAGAACAACTAGGTTTCATATGAGGATATAGGGAGAGTGTATCTATTAATAAAATATCCAATTGATCTCATACATCTTAGAGAGAGGATGTATATAATGAAAAGATAAAATCTTTAGAAGTTAACGTTTGGGAGATGATTTGGTCGATAGAGGATATTATTAGATCATTGGTATAGTCAGTGTTTTCTAACATGAAAAAATAGTTTCATGATACATATCCCACTCCTCCACCACCACCTTCATATCCCACTCCAACACCACCTATAAAATTTCCCATATACTATAGGTTATATGCTATGAATCCCTAATATCATATTGTATCATATAGGATGATACATTTTATTGAATATATATTAAATCATTAGTATATAAAGATGAATCAAATTAGGGTAATAATTAATGATATTATTAGAAGTATAAGCTAGAGTACTATTCCCTAATGATGAGGTTTTTACATTTGGATATAGTGTTAGAAATTTTTTAATTTGGCCATCTAGACTTGCATGGAAACTTACCATTGATGCATCCATAAATTATATCATTTATTTAATAATATTATTAAATTTCATATAATATTTTAATATATATATATATATATATTCTAGGAATAAATTAAAGTTAAATACATATTTTATATAAAGAAACAACATATTGATGCCTTTTTAACTTTAAAAACTAATTTTTCTGAAGGACTTTCTAAATTATAACCAAATGAATTTATGCTGTTGGATGTTTATAAGATGATGATGATTATTGACTTTTGTGGGTATGATTTTTTACTGATGATTTGTGATAAATATATCTTAGATCTTGTAGTTGAAGATATGTTGGGTCTCACAATGATACACATATTTTCCATGTATCAATTTGATCTAATTTACCACATATGTTTGTTTTTTATCATGTATCTTCATATAATTTATATTCACTAAGATATGATGTGAGTGTATGGATTCATGGACCCATAGTTTATTTCACTAGTAATGAAAATAATACAGGAAGAAGAAAGAACCAGATATATTTTTCAAAAATTCTAGAATAAATCAATTATGTGTTGGATGATTTCTTATCTTGATGAGTATGAAATACATATTTCATTATAGTTTAATTTATCATTATTAAATAACCAGTCACATTATATTTTTATATATCAATTTACATTGGATATTATATGTTTTTTTCTATAAAAAACACTGCTGATTGGTTATGCTCCATACATCGTGACATTGGAGATAACTTTAAAGAAGTATTAGAGAACTAAGTTTGATTATTTTAATGATTATATATTATAATAACATTTTATTTTATTTTAGACTTATCATTTACAAACAAGGAATGAAATTAATAAAAACAATTAGTAATAATAATGGTAAAAATATCTATTATGTACTCCTAAAGGTGAATTATTTTATATTAGATATAATTTAAAATATACATAAAATTTTATTTTCAATTGATAACTTATTATAAAATAGAATTTTAATCATTAACAAGGTGCAGTTGAATATGGGTATTATGTTACAATATTTCTATATAAAATAATCACAACTAGTTTTGTTACAACCCTTGAAAAAAATTATATTTTATTATCACTTTTCCTCTTATTTATCTTATCATTATATTAATATTGAATTATTAATAATTTCTTTTTAATTTGTAGTTTTTGATGAATCGCACCCAAATAATGGGAATGAATTAAAACATCTATGAGGAACATATACTGATTATTTCACAAACTTGATTTGGTTTTAGTTTATCTATTTATATTTTAATATGTATTTTTTATTTTAACTATAAAACATTAAAATTATTTTAGTTTCAAATTTTTATTATAAAACTAGGAAAATGTTCTGATGTTCTTCTATAGTTTTCTTATATTATAGTTTTTGGTATAATATTTATAATTAAATTTAGTTTTTAAAAAAATATATTCCATATTGGTTATAAAATAACCAATATTGAAGTTAATTTTTCACATCAGTTATTTTATATAATTGACGTGAAAAATTATCTTCCATGATGATCATTATATAACTGATGTGGAAAGTGCCCCAATTTTTCATTTTAGGTGGATTTTCAATGCAGGTTATTATTATAACCAATATAGAAGTTATTTAATAACATTTCTTAAAATAAACAACATAAAAAAGTATTTACAATTTCACTTAGAAGGACTCCTCTTTTTAATTGATGTAAAAAAATAGGATGTTAAAAAATATTTTCTGTTCTAGTTATATCATGATAAGATAAAAAAAATCCATTATTTTAGGAAATAATAGTTATTTCCTTTAGTGTGAATATTAACAACTGTAGATCCTAGGTCTGATGAACCACTGGGGGGGGGGTGAATCAATAATATATTTTTATGAATTCCCCTTTTAATTCAACAACTTGAACTTTTTAAGGTTCTCCATCCACTCAATGAAAATACACAACCTAACCTCATATATAGAAATATAGATAGAGAGAGATAGAGAAAGAAAATAATATTTACAAGGTTTGGTATAAAATCTTACTCTTTTCCATTATTTCTTATACATCCCAAGATATAGTTTCTATACTATAATATTGTTATTAATTATAATGGTCTCCTAGGTCACACATGATAATGTTTGGTTATACAATCCAATCACCAAAATTTGATAGTAACTAGTTATATACCCTCACATTCGATCCTATGATTGGGTCTATTTCTACTCCCCATCCACTAACTCTTCTCTCATGATTGTTTATACACCCCAACAACAAAATATTACCATTGATTGGTTATACACATCAATAAAACTTCTCTTAAATTTTTATCCAAAGGTAGAAAGATCTAATTCATGATCATGGTTTCTTATATACCACTTCAGAATGATATTCCTATATGAACATACAAGATCTGGTTTGCTCATATAAAACTTAAATTCTATAGATAACGTCTTCTTGAAAACATTAATGCTTGGATTAATCAATATTTTACATACTCAAACAATTTGGTTCACATCACTCTGAATACTTGGTCATTTGGATCTTATTATTCTTCAGAAGATCCCCTAGCTTTAGACTCATTCTTATTCTCTCTTTGGTACTGTATAGAATCAGGTTCCCAGATTCTTCATGTAATTAAAATACTTCGCCTTCCTTATCAACTGCATGCTTTGTGAAACTACTTTTCACTATTGTTTTGAAAAAATTATCAATCACAACACTACCATCATGAAAATATCACATGTTGTATAATCATTTCATAGTACTTAACTTACATCATATACATCCAATTCACATAATGTTTTAGAATAAAACTTCTTCACCTTGTCTTGTGTAGTGATGCCTCACATAGGAGTTTCACTTCAGCTTCATAAACTACACCTCATGTACTCTTAAGTCTACAGATACCACTTCTCCCACACCTTCACTTAATGTACTATAACACTTAGTATATGAGTGCCTTATTCTTCTTTCTATACTATACTATGTGGGCACTTATAGATATAGATCATAAAGTGTCCTCTCAGTAATCTTCTCTCAATATAACTATCACATTTACATTGATGTTAACCAATATTTATAGACTAAAATAACTAATCTAGTCCATTTATCAATTTGAAAAACTAGGTTAACCATCTATATCATATGACACCTAAAAACATACTTCCTATGTTTCATATATAATATGGCCACTCAAGTCTTCTCTTCATATTTCATACTAACTAAGTGAATGAGCATTGAGTAATATATCACCACACACTCCATGTATCATACACTTTCTTCTTCATCATGTGTTACATGATCACACACTATACACATGATCAAATCTCATCCATAAATAAAAATTATGGAATCTCAAACTAATTTTCACATTGTAGCCTCATAAATTATTTTTCATTACAAACTAACCTCATGAGATCCTTACTCCTCCACTTTATGACTGTATGGTAACATTATGACACCACATAAAAAGTACATGGAAATCATGAATTTATCATTTTTTATTGTTGTAATCATCTTGCATTGATCTCATATAGAGATTTACATGTGATGTGGATTAAGATCCTTCAAATGGTTAATAAACCCTAGTATCTATGGTTGAAGATAACACAAGATTCAGACAATGTCATGTGATATCATTTAAAACTGAGGGTTCTACATATTTAAAAATTAATAGTGTCATGGGAAGTGAATCCCACATTGAAATATAGGCCAGGATGGATCCAATTAATAACTCAATCCCACTACCAATGTATATATGAAAACCAATTATAGCAGGTGGTCTCCTAGGGACATCTGTGCCACCCTGTATGGATGAGGCTAACCACCAACTCTCTCCTGCATGCCAAACTGTGTGATTTATGCTTGTATTTTTCTCCATGTGTGTAATTTATCTCACATATACACCTACATGTCCAGTCTTGGATGGAAACATTTAAGCTTTTCCTTGAACCCTTTGGCGCTAGGCTTCATGGGTGACTAGATAAGGATGGAACATATTTTTACCCAACACTCACTAAAGAAATTATCTAAAAATTCAAGTTATATATTCTCTATTATTATCCAAGTGTAAATCATCTCACCAATTATTTTTCATGAAAAAGAAACACATAAATGATTACTTAATTTTAAACTCATATTTTTAAACTCCTTAACTTCATAAAAATCATATAGTAGATAGTGTGATCAAAATTATCAACCCCTATCAATTACATTAAGAACAATTCACCACCAATCATTAGATATAAAGGGAGTATTGTCTTATCAAGAATGACATTCATTATTTCCATAACAATCTACTGAGCATCATCAACTCCCCATTGACATATTTATAATTTCATAACAACAAGTTATTCAAACTTATTGAAAACAAATACAATTCATCTAATGGGTACTTTAATCTCTCCCTTTATATTTTTTTAAATACCACCAAACACCTTGTATGTCAATGTGTGTTCTTTTCTTTCTCCCCATTATTAACAATGAATACAAAGAATATTAAGGGGCATTCTCATTTCATATTTCTTCTTCAAAACATCTTCTTATCCCTTGATTTAGAATCATAAAATTCCATTTAGTGAAGGAAATGATACCACTTGTTTTTTTATCAAAGATCCTTTATCTTGAAAACTTGAAGTCTATATGGGGAAACCCAGTGTAAAAAAACAAGAGTGAATAACCAAGATGATAAATGCTATCCATAAATAAATATGCATGTGATAAAAACTTATATTCACTAAATAAATTTCATCCTTCATGTTTTGGGGTTTCTCAAAAAGTTAAATCATGAAATATATATACATTTTCACTCATATGAATAAACACATGAAAAAGTTCAAGTGAAAAACATATAAATCCCCCTTTAGCTAAATACCAACCCCCTTAATAATTTTTTTTAAAATCATTTAGAATAGGGATATGAGAGTGATTTTCATACATTATATTTCAATTTTTACATAGTTGTTCAATAATTCAACATTACTATTTAGTGAACTCATCACCTCCTCTCTATGGTAGTTAGAGAATTCCATGGAAACACTCTTATTTCTTATTTATAATATATAAAACTCAATATTTTACTTCAATTAATTATATGTTATCATAAATAAAAAAAGGTTTTATGTAATCAGGATGGAACTCTTGGTTCCTCAGATGTAACACTGAGGCTGATAGATTTCTCTTAACCTAGGATTTTCTTTCTTTATAACCTCAAAACTTCTTTTTTCTATCAACAATATTAATAGGTTTCTTACTCATCTTCTTATCCTATAATTATTTTTTATGAAGAAATTTTCTTCACCTATATTTAATTTTTTGTAAAAATCCATTTTCCACTATATCCATTAGAGAATAAGAAGCTTTAAGTTCTTTAATTTTATTCTTAAAAATATAAAAATTTCTATACAACCATGTCAAGAATTTTTAAGCTACATGTACAAGAATATTTCACCTTACATACAAATACTCAATAACCATAGAGTTTCAATTGATTAGATGCTTCTCCATCTTTTAATCTTAGATGATTATATCCCCTTTTTATTTATTCTTTGACTTATTGGGAGAAGTTTGGGTAATGATTCTATTCTATTTTATCATCAAGGAATAATCATATTCCATCTCTTTAACTTACTCTTTTTCTCAGTAGGTTATTTTATCTCTTTATATTTTATACCCCTTTCTTTTGGCCTTTAATTATTTTCATAAATTGAAATGTTATTCCGACATCAAAATTAATTATTATTAAACTTGTTATTCCCTGTGAATCTTGATCATTTTCACTAAATTGCATGCTATCTAGTCTTAAAAACTTACTAGTTTTGTAAATTATTCTCAACTGTTTGGGATCCTTTTGGGGAAATTGATTTTATATATAATATTCTATCCACCATAGTCATAGTGATAAACTTTTCATAATTTTTTCTCATCCATATCTATACATTTTTTTCTTTAAATCCTATGCTATCCAAAAAAATAGATTTAGTACAATCAATAGATTTTGATATGGATGGTACCACTTTTATTGGTTGATAAGGGAATGACTTCAATCACCTTTTCCACTCATGTGAGTATTATTAGGATGATGACTCTCAATATAATTTTTTAGCATAATATTTCTTCTAAATAATCTAGGATGGTATTGCTTGTGTGGATTCCAAATTTAATATCCTTACTTAAATCTTAAGGCACTTAATTTTGAGTGAGTTCTTTATATCCTCAACTAATCATAGGATATCTTGATAAGCCTCAATTATCTTCTTAATTTGTTCATTATGACCTTTTCTTAATTATTGTAAATAATTTCCAAGAACTTTTATTCTTTTTTTCCTTAAACTTTAATTGAGAAATTTTAACATCCATAAAGGTATTATGCAATTTTTCTAGTTCATGGAAAAATTCCACAAATACTTTTTTATAGACATATTTCTCACAAGCATACCTTTTCAATTCTACTTCAATAAGGATATATATTATATTATAAAATGATATTGATTTATCCCTTTCCTTTGTGAGAGAAATTCAATTTATAAACCTCTTATATAATGAATTATCCATTTATTAAACTTTTTCTTCAAGATTCATTTTTTATTTATGAAATCCTTTGATTACATGAAATATACATATGAACACTTATTTGTTAAATTTATTTAGATGATATTTAATTTTAGAATGAATATCACCAAGTAATACATCATCATCAAAACTTGAACAAGCTTTATTAGAAGAATAATAATCAATAGAATTATTATTACTTATACCACTATTATTACCTTCAAATAGTGATGTTTCTTCCTTTAGTTTTAGATTTTTCCTCAACTTTTTTCCTTCTCCTTTTCCTTTAATTTTCCAAGTCTCTCCAGAAATATCTAGATTTTTAAAATCAAGATTATATTTCTTTTATGTATCCAAATTAGCTCAAGAACAACATGAAACTCTAACTTAATTAAGTCTATTTAAATAAATATATAAAAATTATATTTTTTTAGAGGGAAGCTGGATTATCTCTAATACCACTTGTAGAGTCCATGTTCAGTGAACCACTGGGGGGGGGGGGATAAATCAGTGATATATTTTTATGAATTCCCCTTTTAATTAAACCTCTTGAACTTGTTAAGTTTCTCTATTCACATAGTAAAAACACAAAACCTCACATAATATATAGAAATAATAAGAGATAAATAGAGAGAGAGTTAAACACACAAAATTTATAAGGTTCGACATAAAATCCCACTCCTTTTTAAAATTAGTTATATACCCCAACCTATAGTTTATACAGTATAACATTATTATCAATTAAAATGGTTTCCTAATTCACATAATAAAATGATTGGTTATAAACCCCAATCACCAAAATTTAGCAGTAACTAGTTATACACCCCATTAGTCGATCCTCCAGTTGTGCCTGGTTTTACTCCCCAACCACCAAATATTCTACCATGATTGGTTGTACACCCCAACCATAAAATATTCCCTTTAATTGGTTATACACCCCAATAAAACTTATATTAAATGTTGATCCAAATATAGAAATATCTCACTCTTTATAATGGGTTATTATGTACCACTTTGGAATTATGTCCCTCCACAGGTGTAGATAATCTGGTATGCTAGTGTACAAATTCAAGTATGCACATTAGGTCTTCTTCAGAACATGAATGCATGGATTTATCAGTATTCTAGATATTCTAATAATCTATTTCTCAGAAATTTGAATACTCAAGAATACGATCTTCTTATTCTATGAAATATCCCATGACTTTAGACCCATTCTTCCCCTCTCTCTATGATATTGTGTAGTATTAGGTTTCAAAATTCTTAATACAAGCATAACACTTTGCATTCCTTCTCAAATGCGTGCTTTGTGAAACTTATTTCACTATATTTTTTTTTTCAAATAAGCCTCAATCATAATATTTCCTTCATACGAATATCATATATTTCATGATCATCTCATAATACTCTACCCACATTAAATTCATCCACTTCATATAGTGTTTTAGAATAAAATTCCTTCATTGTGTCTTGCATAATGATGCTTTGTGTAGAAGTTTTATTATAGATTAACCTGCAGAACCTCAAATACTCTTAATTACTTAGATCCCACTTCTATTTCACCACCACTTACCATACTATAACACTTAGTACATGGTCTTATTCTTATTCTTATTCATATACTATTCTACACAGGCTCCTACAAATAGAGATCACAAAGTGTTCTCTCAATAATATTCTCTCAATCTCATTATCACATTTACCAATAATGTTAATTAGTATTTATAGACTAAAATAATCAATCTCAACCTTTTATAAATATAAAAAACTAGGTTAAACATGCATCTCATGTGACACCATAAATCAATCGCCTCTGTTTCACATATTGCATGGCCATGCGAGTATTCTCTTAACATCATGTACTAAATAAAAAAAAAGAATTGAATAGTATCTCATTTCATACTCCATGAATCAAAAAATTTATCCTTCATAAAGTTCTACATGATCATGCACTATCCTCATGATCATATCTCATTCATGAATAAAACATGCAGTATCTCAAACTAATTATCAAGTGGAACCCATGTGAATAATTTTCATCATGAAATAACCCAATGAACCTCTTAATCCTATACTTTATGATCAAGTGGTAACCTTAAGATACTATATAGAAAGTAAACAAACATCATAACTTTGTTATTTTTTATCATTTACATAGGCTTTCATCAATATCGCATGGAGATTTTCATGTGATATGTCTTGATTTCCTTTATGTAGTTGAGACACCCTAACATCGAAGGTTGAAGATGTCACATGATTCAGGAAACATCATGAAACATTTTTTTAAATATAGGTTTATATGTATTTAAAAATTAATAGTTCCATGGGAAGAAAATCAAAAAATGAAATATAGGTTATCCTGACTCCTCTAAATAACCCAATGCCCATTATCACCAGCTCGATGAAAACTAGATAGATCTGGTGGTTTACTAGGTTTGTTTGTGCTACCCCACACAGACAAGGCTAACCCCCAACATCCTCTTGAATTCCAACTCGCATTCTTTATGCTTGACCTGTGCTCAATTCATGCACTCTATCTCATTTATACACCTCCATGACTAATCTCAGATAGTCACCTTTAAGCATGCCTAGGCACCCTTTGATTCCAAGCTACTTGGTTAGCTAGCTAAGGCTGGCCCATATTTTTAGCTAGCTCTCACTAAAAAAATTATCCAAAAATTAAATCCATATAATCTATATTATCATCTAAGTTTAATTTATCTCACTAATTATTTTTCCTAAAAAATAAAAACACAGATGACTACTAAAATTTAAAATCATCTTTTTCAAAATCTTCAACTTCACACAAACAACATAGTAGATAGTATGATCAAAATTATCAATACCTCTCATTTATATTAATAACAGTTCACCAAAAATCATCACATATAATAGTAGTATTATCTTATAAAGAATAATATCTAATGAATTAATAAAAATCCTTTAATAATTATAAACTCCTCATTCAAATATTGGTAATTTCTTAACAAAAAATTAGTCAACCTTATTAATAACAAATACAGTTCATCCAATGGGAACTTCAATAACTAAACTAATAACTCCCATATCATATATAGTTTTCTATGTATTTGGATAATTTTTATGAAATAATTTTTATTATTTAAACTATTCCACTTAAGAGTGGTGGGATCATATCCCTTATAGTTTAATAAACTTATAGATAAAAACTTTTATCCTGGATAAAAAAATTTCATCTTTACCTTCTTTTTCATGTATGTTATAGAATATAATGAATCATAAAATATGTTTATTAAATCAATTATCTCATATAACACTATATTTTTAATAAAAAACTACTCTTATCACATAAAATAAATGAAATGAATACACATCATTTACATATATTTATCCGATGTTGATATATATTCCTTTACATTCAAATCCATGATTCAAAAACCATTTATTTCATCATTTGAATGAAAATTGAAATCTTTATCAATCATTACCATGATGTCAAATTCTTAAATATTTAAAACATTTTAAAAGTATACAATTGGTATCATATACCCTTCAAAATCAAAGAATTTATTTTTATAACACTAATACTTAACCTATATATTCCATGGATTTTTTCAAACCCCTTCAGGTATCCTAGAAAATTCCATCCTATGGAACCATTTCCCTATTTTCGAGATATTGATTTAGGTTTCAAGGACCTTTATTGGATGATTGAGGAAATAATTCTTGAAATTTCCAACTAATTTTTATTCTTCTAGTTTAAACTTTTACCCAATTGTACTTCTGAGACAACACCAAAATCTCAATATCATATGCCTAGTTCATCTATCCTCAATACATTGAGAATATACGGTAAAATTTTATAGAACTCATTAAAATTTTTGGAACATTTTCAATAATGGATACATAATTAATTCCATAACCATAATAAGCCTCAGAGGATATTTGTGTGTGACATTAAGTCATTATCATACTCAATAACATTGAGTATATGAGTGAAGACTAAATTTTCTTATGGAATTTTTTATATAATGACTTTGAAACCTAAAGTTAATAATTATATGATTCTCATAAGAATATATATTCATTTGTTTAATAACTTCAACAATTTGTTACTTGGGAAGGTATTGGTATTGTAAATATAATTTTACTTCTTTAAAAATTGTTTTTAAATTTTTATATTGCTCTAAGAAGTTTCTTACATTAATATATTTATTTTCTATATATTAATTTAAAATCCAAGTTGGATGATAATTATTACATTTATAACTATAATAAAATCTTTTATTATATGAGTAATATGTTTTACATTCATTTAATAAGGAATTTTATTGAATGTGATCCATATAAAATGATGACCTCTTTCATCATATCCATTATCATGATAAGATACATATTTCACTAATAAATGAGTCCTATTTAGAGTTTCTACCATTACATAGCTATTTAGGTAGGAAATCATTCCAATCATATCATATATGAATATTGGATAGTGAAGTGGATAACTCTTTACCCTAATCCATCACATAGATACACTCAATATTATTCCTCTAGTAACTTAATCTTATCAGGGTCTGTAAGAACCTGAATCTTTTTTTCAGGTTTGAGTTTTCTTTTCAAGTTGTTTTTGAGGAAAAAGGAAAGAAGGAAAATTTTAAGATTACATGCCATGTAATTCCTTGTACACGTCGTGTACTCTGGCACTTAGTCCAGGCTGTGTCTAGCTGTGTTACGGTCGTATGGACGACCGTGTGGCGACATGGAAGGGATGCTTAATGTGGGACCAGTAAAGTCATATACACACCATGTATCCTTAGGGAACACAACATGAATTTTTATTTTTATTTGTTATATCAGACCAGGGTTGCATCTCGTTCACAGAAAACCCTTATTTTGGATTCGTCTCATCCAAGAGTGACCGAAGATGATGATTATTCTACAAGCCTCTAACCCGCCATCCTTTATCTGATTCAACATCCATAGATTACGTTGGAATCGCTACGGTGAGTTCTTCCTTCTACTAGAGTCTCATCACATGATTTCTCCCCTTTCATGATATATTCTTAGTTCAAAATTTTAGATGTTTTTTGTAGATCTACAACATTATAGGTTGAATGAAAGGCTGTGATTAAACTATATCGATCATACAACATTGAGGTAGGTGGTTTGTGTCCTTTCGTAGTTTGTCTTTGAATTATATGTGCAAAATTTCCCAATACCATAGTTTTGGGTATTGTGTATTTAGGGAATTTAAACCTGTTAATGACTGCCATGCCTTATTTTTATGAGTTATGGATCTTGTTTGAGAATAGGGTTTATTTACCTTGCTATGGATGTGTTTTCCCATGTGTGAACTGATATTGGCCATTGGGTCTAGTTTTTCCTGGTAGGATGCTCTGTTTTCCATGTCTAGTGTTGTTAGGATAGAGTGATATTATCTGAATTTCTTATTCCATGCTTTGTATCTATTTATAAAAGTAGTATATTGTGATTTACTTTTGCTTTTGGATATTGTTTGTGCACAATGGACTTACACAGGGATGTGGGAACCTAGTGTAGTTAGACCATAGGAGAAATGAACACTGAGGGATTTCCTAGAGTGTCTGTTTTACTTTCACGTTGTTAGACCATAGGAGGGATGGACGTGAGTTCTCCCTCAGAGTGTATATAGTTCCACATTGTGAGACCAAGGAATTGGACACTGAGTGCTTCCCCAGAGTGTCTATTTTTTACCGTTACAGGACCATAGGGGGAATTGATGGTGAGTGATTCCTCAGAGAGTCTTTGTCAAGCTGAACCAGAGGGGTTATACTGTGAGAACCTCCTAGAGGGTTTCTTGAGATTTTTAGGTTGTTTATTTAATAAAGGTAAATGAATGTAGTTTAAAATGTAGGATTGTTTACTTTTGAGTACTTCCTTATTTATTACTTCATTTTTCATATTGCCTGCCATATATATTCACTAATAGTTAGACACAGATTATTGGGTGTTTGCCTACTGGGATTCATCTCACACCCTATTTGGGTCATGATTTTAGGCCCAAACAGATTATATTGTTGTGGGTACAGATAATGGAAATCGCCCTTCTACTTAAGGTACTTGACTACTGTGGAGCTGGAGAGCATGAGACCAAGATGAGGCTTGAGATGTTGTTGGAGTTGTTTACTTGTTTTTATTTTATACTTTGGTTTAGTACTGTATTCTAGAATTGTGAATTATTTGGTTGCTTTCCTAGATATTTGTGACATGCATCATTATTTATATATAAGCTGTAATTGTTTATTTATTTTCTGTCTTCTGCTGTTTACTGTTGCATGTTATTATTACTACTTCCGATACTATTATATGGTTGTTTCCACTGTGTTACTCTACCTATGAGGGCATTGTTTCCCCACTATCACACCTAAGGCCCTCACTACTAGTCAAAAGCCTCTAGCATTTGGGGAAATGTGCTTGAGGCCATGTGACCAACCGAGTATGGTGCACCTCTAGGTGGCATCCGGAACCGGGATTTTACAAAGTGGTATCAGAGGGATTATTTTCTCCTTTGAATTATTGTTTGGAGCCTATAGATAGGGATATGAAGGAATGGGTAGTTATTAATAAGTTGTTCTTGGGAGTAGCTAACTCGTGTACAAGGAAAATCTAATTTACCTTGATATTGCATTTTTTCTTTTCTGGTTTTGTAATTATTATAGTTGATTTGATTTCATTGTTGGGTGATTCACATGTTTTTTTCCTATTATTATTGATATTATTGAGGTTCTATTTCTGTTGCAACCTGATGAGATGAGGGTATTCCATCTCATTCATCATATAGACACTTGCTAGAGATCACATGTCATGCATTATTGTCATGCCATTTAGGGTGCATTATCGATTTCATGTTTTTGTGATAGATGTTGTTCTAGATATGCATACTGTTTTGATATATTCCCTTATAGAACACCTACTATTTGATAGGGTATTGCTTATTGTGTAAGGTTTCATTTGAATGAGCACCAAAATTTGGTCCCTAAGGTGTTATGGGCCCTTATGGATCATAATTTGGTGGATCATGTATTGATTGCACTGTTATACCTTGTGATATACATAAATATGATGCCAAAATTTGATTCGCAGGGACTATGGGCCCCCACAGATCGGAATTTGGAACTTTAATGTTTGTTCCAGTGTTTTTATGAGCTTATGGAGTAGTTTCTGAGGCTTATTGTCCATAAAAACCCAGAATACATGATGTGTAATGATGAATACTCACCATGTATCCTTCTGTTTGGGAGGGAAAAGTTTTTTCTTAAGTACACATCATGTAATATATGTGCATGTCGTGTAATCCTTGACCGTGTGACTAACTATGTGGGAAAAGACATGTGGTTGGGTTTTGTTTGGTGGAACATGCTGTGTACTGGTAGTACACACCGTGTTATAGTGACCATGTATCCGGCCGTGTGACTAACAACACAGATGGATGAAAACTAGCTAGTACACGCCGTTTCTGGTACAAACATGCCATGTAGAGTCAATCATGTGACTAATGACACAAATGGTTATAACATAAGGGGTACACGCCATTTCCAAGGCACACATGCCATGTAGAGTTACCCAGGTAGGATCCGTGTGTATAGCCATGTAGAGGAACTAGGGCAGGGGGAAAATGATTCAAGTACACGCCGTGTCCTTGGGAGGAACACGCCATGTGTAGGGGTGTTACACGACCAAGTTTGGAAGAAGTATACACCCATATAATGGATTAAAGGGACACACCATGTAGGGTTAATACATGTTGCGTATCCATGTGTTAAAGAACTTGAATGATTTCTTTCTCCTATTCCTTTACTGCAATTCTAAGTTTCATTTCTTGATACTCTTGAACTAAGATGTGCTCTTGACCTTACAGAGTCATGCCACTGAGACGTCCTCTAGTTGTACGACAGATACAAGGAAACAATTAGACACCAGACATGGTAGATCAGGGTCAACCAGCAGATCCTCACATCATTCCTGTCTTGGAAACAACCATCATTCAAGACATAGGTGTTAATGCACAGTTCCAATAAGGCTTAATGAGATTTATGCAGACCTTCCAGGGTTCACCGTATCTTTCCCCGTCTATGGCAGAGTTGATGCGGGTCTTTCAGAAGCAACATCCTCCCCCCTTCTAAAGGGAAGGAGGACCTCAGGCTGTAGAGTCATGGTTAGAATCCCTGAAATCTATCTTTGAACATCTGGAGATGCCTCTAGAAAGGAGGGTGAAGCTCACTACTTACATGCTTCAAGATTCTTCCAAGAGATGGTGGGATGTGATCTCATAGGTGGTATGCCAGCAGGGTATGACTTAGGATGAGTTATAGCGTGTCTTATATGATTACTTCTACCTAGAGACATTGAGGTCCAATCGAGACTAAGAGTTCATGAGTCTGGAACATGGTACTCTCTCAGTCATGGAGTACTCTTCTTGCTTCACAGAGTTGCAACACTTCACACCCATTCCAGTAGGTGATGAGTTATTTCTAGAGAGGAAGTTTGAGTATGGTCTCAGGCATAACATCCGATATTAGGCGAACATCTTCAGGTTGAATTCCATCACCTCCATAGTCAACTAGGCATTGATCACAGAGCACAATATGAGGGATTCTAGGGATGTGAGATAAGGTGTCTTGGCATATGGAGTTGGTACCCCTCTGACTGATAACAGGAAGCACCATAGGGAGTCTATGTGCAGAGATCCAAGGAGGCGGGATAATTCTTATAGTATCTTGGTGGTGTGCTACCAGTGCGGGAAGAGTGGGCATACGAGGACACATTGCACAAGAGATTCATTTTAGTGCTGATCTTGCGACAATATGGGCCATCTTCAGCATTTCTGTCAGTTTTTCTCACCAATAGTTAGTGACATAGGTTATTATATGACTCCACGTTCAGGAGAAGGACCACTATTTTCTCCTCAGTTAGGGAACTAGAGTTCTATATGCCATTTAGGCTGAGGTGGAGGTCATGGCCATAGTGTTCAGACACATGGTTTTCGACAGCAATAGGGTGGATCAGCTTAGGGATCTTAGTTAGCTTCACAGGGCTGCGATGCAGGTTAGGATTTTGCGATAGAGCAGACCCAACATGAGTAGGATCCCAAAACCTTTATAGTTCGAGGTACGATCCTAGTTTCTTAAGTTATAGATTATACACTTTTTTGATACATGGGCTTCCCATAGTTTCATATCTGTTGCTGTTGTAGAGTGCCTTGGGCTCTGTATCTTTTCTTCTATTGATATCTTGATGCTAGATACTCTGTTGGAGACTAGAACAACTTGTGTATATCAGTGCAAGGAGTGCCCTCTTGAGGTCGGAAGGTGTCACTTTTTATGGGACCTCTATGTCTTAAAGATGATAGTCTATTATGTCATTCTAAGAATGGACTGGTTAGTTCCCTACTGGGCTATTTTCGATTACTATCATCGTAGGGTGAGTTTCAAATCACCAGAGGGTTTTTTGTTTCTACATAAGGGAGAATGGGATATCCAGGAAAGTAGAGAGGGACCCAAGCATCATGGGTTGGGAGGAGTTACATCCCAGATTACTAGTCTATATTTGGATGACCAGGGGACTTCACAGATAGACTTTCCTCTAGTAGTGGGTCATTTTAGGGATGTCTTTCTAGAGTACTTTTTAGGTTTGCCTGTAGAGTGAGAGGTAGACTTTTCTATTGAGCTTGTCCCAGGAGCAACACCAGTGTCCATTCCTCCTTATAGGATGGCTACAACAGAGTTACAAGAGCTCAAGAAGAAGCTAGAGAAGTTACAGGAAAAGGGTTTCATCTGACCCAATACTTCTCCTTGGGGTTCGCCTGTCCTATTTGCAAAGAAGGTAGATCGTACCCTCAGACTTTGTGTGGATTATCGGAAGCTGAACCAGTTGACAATCAAGAACTGTTATCCCTTTCATAGTATTATTGATCTCTTTAATCATATTTGAGGATCCATGGTGTTCTCAAAGATTTAATTGAGATTCAGTTATCATCATCTATGTGTTAGACCATCAGATATACCTCTTACATCCTTTCAGGGCAGGTATAGTCTATATGAGTATGTGGTTATGCCATTCAGTCTCATGAACGCGCCTGTAGTTTTCATGGCACTGATGAACCGAGTGTTACATCAATACATAGACTCTTTCATGGTGGTTTTTGTGGATTATATCTTGGTGTACTCTCACACTCGACACGACCATGCTACCCATCTTGAGATTATATTGAGTACACTGAGAGAGCATCAATTATATGCTAAGATCTCAAAAATTCCACTTTTGGATGGACCATGTCCACTTATTGGGTCATTTTATCCCAAATACAGAAGTGTCAGGGGACCTAGAGAAGGTGAGAGGAGTATTTTACTAGGATTAATAGAAGAACATCTTTTAGGTACAAAGTTTTCTCAGGATGGCTGGTTACTACAGACATTTTATATAGGACTTTTCATGCTTAGAAGTGCCATTGACATGCCTGACTAAGAAGAGTGAAAAGAACCTGTGGAAAAATTCTTGTGAGTCAGCCTTTCAGGAGTTGAAAGGGAGGTTGATTTCAACACCGATATTATATTTTCTAGATCTAGGTAGGAGTTACACATTTTACTATGATTCATTAGGTATTGGGCTGAGATTAGTGCTTATGCAAGGGGAAGGAGTCATTGCGTACAGGTCTCGACAGTTGAGGCCACATGAGAGGAATTAACTGATGCACGATCTTGAGTTGGATGCAGTTGTTCATGATTTATGCTATTGGAGACATTATATTTTGGGAGAGCATTTTATGGTTTTCACCAACCAAAAAAGTCTCAAGTATATATTTACTTAGCACGATCTGAATTTGAGACAGCAAAGGTGGGTTGAGTACCTTTAGTCCTTTGAATTTGAACTTTCCTACACACCTAGAAAAGGCAATGTAGCTGATGATATTTTGAGTAGGAGGAATCAGATACAGGCAATTCAGGAGGCCAACAGTGAGTGATAGCTTATGGCTCTATTCTCTGAGATGCATTTGGAGGTGCACGATAGGTAAGGAAAGACATTCCTTTTTTATGTAGCTGTTACCTCTACTCTTTTTGATCGAGTGAGAATGAGTCAGCTATCATATGATGAAGGGATAGTTTTATGGGAGAGTGTGTCAGGAGTGGACCCTTTTCCTGGATGGACCATAGGCAAGGATGAGATCTTTCATTTTCATGGGTGCATATGGGTGTCAGCAGATATACACGAGGAGCTAATGCGGGATTTTCATTATTAAGTTTGGGAAGTTGATCCTAGTGCCACCAAGATGTATCAAGATCTACACCATCATTATTGGTGGCCATAAATGAAGAGAGATGTCACTGGTTTTTTCGTGAGATGTTCCACCTGTCAGTCGGTGAAGACAGAACATCGACAACCAGTATAACTTTTACAGCAGTTACCCATTCCCGAGTGGAATTGGAATGATTTCATGATGGAATTCGTGACATGTTTACCAACATCGCACGAGGGAATGATGCAGTTTGGGTTGTCATTGGAATACATACAAAGGTTTATCACTTCTTATCAATCAAGGATACCTTCAGTGTTGATGAGCTGGGAAGGTTGTACATTCGGGAGATTGTATGTTTACATGTGGTTCTGCACTCCATATTTTTAGATAGGGATGCCTGTTTTACTTCTCAAGTTTGGAAAGGACTACAGAGGGATTTGGGTACATAGGTACTTTTGAGTACAACTTACCATCCCCATATAGATGACCAGTCCAAGTGAATTATATAGGTGCTAGAGGACAAGCTTTGAGCATGCGTCCTAGATTTTGGAGGTTCTTGGGAGAATCACATACCTCTGGTGGATTTTTCCTACAATAATAGTTTTCATGAAACTATTCAGATGACACCTTATGATTCTTTATAGGTAGTCCATGCCAATCACCCCTATATTAGATGGAAGTAGGAGAGGTAGCTATAGTGGGACCTTGTCTTGTTCAGGAGATCACAGAGCAAATAAAGTTGATTCGGAAGAGGATGATGACTGCACAATCCTAACAGAAGTCTTATGATGATAGACAGAGATAACCTCTAGAGTTCAAGGTAAGAGATCAGGTTTTACTATGTGTCACACCAAGGTTGGTACACAAGAGTATTAGGAGACAGGGAAAGATTTCTCCGTGATATGTCAGGACATTTCAGGTTTTGGAGAGAGTTGGGCCGGTTGCCTATTGGTTACATTTACCTTAGAGGTACTAGGATATGCACGACGTCTTCCACATTTCTCAGATATGACATTACTTCTCAGAACAGCCTCATGTTTTTAAACTTGAGGAGGTTGATTTGGAGGTGGACACCTCGTTCGAAGAGAATCCTATTCAGATTGTTGATCGAAGTGTGAAGGTTCTCCATGGAAGGTATGTTCTTCTGGTATGGGTGCTATGGTAGCACAAGTGAGTACATGAAAAGACTTGGGAGAGGGAGGCCAATGTATGATCGCAGTGGCCGGAGCTGTTCGAGGATTCTTCTTTATCAACTTCTTAGGGAAATTCAGGAACAAATTTATTTAAGGGGGGAAGTTTGTAAGAACCCAAATATTCTTTTTAGGTATGAGATTTATTTTCAAGTGTTTTTTGAGGAAAAAGGAAAGAAGGAAAGTTTCAAGAGTACACTCAGTGTACTTCCTTGTACACGCCGTGTAATCTGGCACTGAGTCCAAGCCATGTATAGCTGTGTCATGGCTGCATACACGACCATGTGATGATGTGTCTGGGCCACTTAAGGTGGGAACAGTAAAGGAATATACACATCGTGTATCCTTAGGGAACACACCGTGTATTTATATTTTTATTTGTTATATCGGACAGGGGTTGTATCTCATTCATAGAAAACCCTTATTTTGACTTCGTCTCGTCCAAGAGAAACTGAAGCTGACGATTCTTCTCCAAACCTCTGACCCACCATCTGTTCTCTGATTCAACCACCATCAATTGTTTTGGAATTGCTACGATGAGTTTTTCCTTCTTCTAGAGTCTCATATCATGATTTATCCTCTTTCATGAGATATTCTTAGTTGAAAATTTTAGATGTTTTTTGTATATAAACAATGTTCTAGGTTGAATCAAAGGTTGGGATTCAACTACATCGACTATAAAACGTCAAGGAAGGTGGTTTGTGTCTTTCCGTAGTTTTTATTTTAATTATATGTGCAAAATTTCACAATACCCTAGTTTAGGGTATTGCGTGTTTAAGTAATTTAACCCTGTTAATGCCTGTCATTCCTTTTTTTCTTGAGTTAGGGATCTTGTTTGAGAATAGGGTTTATTTACCTTAACATGGATGTGTCTTCCCATGTTTGAACTGATATTGGTCATTGGGTCTATTTTTTCCTATTAGGCTACTCTGTTTTCTACACCTAGTGCTGTTAGGATGGAGTGATATTATTTGATGCTTTGTAGCTATTTAGATAGGTAGTATATTGTGATTTACTTTGGGTGCTAGATATTGTTTGTGCACGATGGACTTACATAGGGCTGTGGGAACCTGGTGTAGTTAGACTATAGGGGAAATGGACACTGAGGACTTTCCCAGAGTTTCTGTTTTACTTTCACGTTGCAAGACCATAGAGAGGATGGAAGTGAGTTCTCCCTCAGAGTGTATGTAGTTCCACATTGTGAGACCACAGGGGGAATTGAATATTGAGTGCTTCCCCAGAGTGTTTGTAGTTTACTATTACCAGACCAAATGGGGAATTGATAATGAGTGTTTCCTCAGAGAGTCTTTATCAAGCTGAACCAGACGGGTTAGAATGTCAGAACCTCCTAGAGGGTTTCTTGAGATTGTTTGGTTTTTTATTTAATAAATGTAAATGAATGTATTTGAAATTATAAGATTGTTTACTTTTGTGTACTTTCTTGTTTATTAATTCATTTTGCATATTTCCTGCTATATATATTCACTGATAGTTAAGAACAGATATTTGGGTGGTTTCCTACTGGGATTCATCTCACACCCTGTTTGGGTCATGATTTTAGGCCCAAACAGATTATATTGTTGTGGGTATAGATAAGGTAAATCACCCTTCTACTTAAGGTACTTGACTGCTGTAGAGCTGGAGAGCATGAGACCATGCTGAGGCTTGCGATGTTGTTGGAGTTGTTTACTTGTTTTTACTTTGTACTTTGGTTTAGTACTATATTCCAACATTGTGACTTGTTTGGATGCTTTCTTAGATACTTGTGACATGCATCATTATTTATATATATGTTGCAATGATTTATTTATTTTCAGTCTTCCACTGTTTACTGTTGCATGTTATTATTAATTCTTCCGCTAATATTATATGGTTGTTTCTATTGTGTTACTCTTCCAATGAGGGAATAGTTTCTCCACTATCACACTCAAGGCCCTCACTACTAGTCGGCAGCCTCTGGCTTTCGGGGAAATGTACTTGAGGCCATGTGACCAACCGGGTATAGGACACCTCTGGGTGGCACCCAAAACCAGGATGTTATAGGGTCTCCCAGCTAAGTGTACCAAAATAAAACACCAATAATGAGAAAATAATCCTATTAGGTTCATCAATTACTTTCTTTCCTCACACAATATAATTCAGATGCACATAGATTTGGCATGACCTACCCAATTGGATAATCGAGGTCTTGAAAAGTGTTTACTTTGAAAATAATCTAGCACTTATCATTTTAAAGGGTATTTTATCTCACCATATTATCTCATCTATTCCCTTAGATGTTTGTAATATTTTAATGATTTAGTTTGTAATCATATTCCTTCCACCAATTCAATACGTTGAAACCACATTGATGTGTAAATATTTATACATTCCATAATTAAATAAATATAAACACTTTATATTTATATCTAACATAAAATCCTTCATATTATCCTTATATGAAATTTTACTTAAATATATGATATTAAATGAAATATAACAATTTATATATTATAATTTTTATTATGTAAACAATTTACATAATCTAAATATCAAAATTTTAATATCATTTAAAACTTGATCATATAAATTACCAAAACTCCTTTTGATTTAGTTTAAATAATTTCTTAAATAAGGTATTTTAATTTGAACAATTCAAACCCAATATTATAAACTATTGATAAAATTAAAGATAAAATCTTTTATATTTTACCTTATTTTTTAATTTATAAATATTTTAGAAATTACCCTAATAATTTTCATATAAAATTTTATATCTAAATTATAAGGTATTCCATATAAAATTTATAAGGTATTTTAATATTAACATTTAATTTTATGGATATTTATTTAATAAATGTTTCATAAAGATTTATTTAATTAATTATAAACAATTTATAATTAACTAATTTATATTTTATTTAAATTAGATAAATAATGGAAAATAACTTTCTTTATGATTTATAAACAATTTATAAACCATATAATTCAATTCTAAATTGAAGTTTAGAAAAATTATGATTTCCATGATATCATATTTTATGATATGTGTTATATAATAATTTTCAAATTTCCACATTATCAACCATATTTTATGATAGATAATGATCGTTTGAAACATCATTCCTCAGTGCTCGGGTTTCATATCTTACGATATCACCAATACCATAAGGTAGAGATTATGCTTTAAAAAATTAATCATCACTATAACCCCATATGATAACCCCAATAACACACAACAATACATGAAGAATCGAAGAAATTGAATTGTTTCATCACTTATGATATCTCATATCATAGGGCATGAGTATATCACATGGGTTATATCCTTCCTTTTGGAATTTTTATGCCAAGTAATGAGCTTTATTCTTCCTTGGATAACATCCACATGTCTCAAACAAGGATCAAGATTCTTTAAAAATCTCATCTCAAATCATATATTTGGATTAGAATTATTCCCATGATAATTTTCTCCCTTTGAAGTTGGACAGGTGCCACATTGAAAAATTGGATGTGATTTTCCCAATTTGGATGAACCATAGGAATAAAATTAGATTTTAGGTTGAGATTTTAATCATTTTAGGAAAATACAGATTTTAATTTCCATGTAGTGTGATTGATTTTCCCATGAGGCAACCTCTTTGATTCTTCAAATTTTGTTAAGTCCCAAAACTTATGCATTACTCTTCCATGAGAAAAATATCTTATGTATCCCACTCCTATAGATTTAAAAACTCTAAAATGTTATGTATGCAACTTTAGTAGGAAATAAATCTTATGTATAAACTTCTACAAGATTTTGAAAAGTCCAAGATATTATGTATTAGCCACTTTCTCTAGAAAAATTTTATATATCATCCTCTATAGTGATAAAATATATTATAAATCACTTATTAGTTGAATTTTGTAAACTCCATAATGGTATGTATTGAGAAAAATATATTACGCATCATCTACCTCCTCAAAAATATGTTACAAATGATCTACAATGGGGAAAATATCTTATGTATCATCTGTACTCGGGAAAAATTATTTTGTGTATGAACTTTGTGAATTTTAAAACTTTTCCCAGGGGTAAAATTTTATATATTGAAATATCTCATGCCTTTTCCATTTCTTCTTAGCTTATAACCCATGAAAAACATATATTTAGTATATGATTTTTTTAAATTATTATATAATTGAATTAAAAAATAAAAATAAAAATTATAATCCTATAAACAGTTCAAACATAGAATATAAAAATTAATATGTGAATTTTTCAGTTAATTCCAAAAATTAATAAAACAACTAAAAATAACATATTTAATCCATTTGACACATTAATTACAGATTCACCTAAGTATAAAAAATGATTTAATTTCCTAGGTGTTGGGGTTAATTTTCATTGAAAAATAGACTAAAATTTTGAAAATGTTGGATCTCATAACTCCCCCACATTGAAATTATTTAAATACCAGAAAATAAAAATAATTAAAACAATAAAAATACTTCTATACCTAGCTACAAACACTCATACCAAAAAAAGGAAAAAGCATCAATTAAGTTATCATTGAAAATTTTATGCTTCCTTTATGTGTTAAGATCACTCCTATAGTATCCCTGACCCAATAGCCACCCAAAAAGTACTTTTGGGCCGGGTTCCACTAACCTTAGGTGTATCTCCCCAAATGCTAAAGGCTGCCGACTAGGAGTGAGGGTTTAAAGAGGGAGAAGTGGGGAGGATATACCCTTAATAAATGATATGATAATGGTTCATTATATATATATATATATAGCACATAGTAGAATTAGAGACTCAACAAACTTGAACCATAATCGCAAAAGGTGGAAGCACAATCTAAATCAATCAATAATGGAAGCATACAAAACAATAATAGTGAAAAAATAAGAAAACCAAGCATACCACTTATATCAATTTAAAATAGGGAATGTATACATATCAAGTCATACATATCTATAAATAGGATGGGTCTCCATTGGCTGACCATAATACATATATACATATATCATAATCATGCTGATACAAAAGGAAAACAAAACTAAAACTCCAGATGATGCTTGAACCTCAAGGTCCCCTGCCATCCATCCATGCCAACTCAAACTAGGATCCAACTCCAGGGCCTGAACCCTTACCTCAATGTAAAATCATAAAGTCTACATGTATCATGAATGTCCCATGTAGGGTGTGAGAATGAGTCTTAGTAGGGTACCACCCACATTTTCATATGTAACATTAGTGTTTAAGAGGGTGTGACTATGATAAAAAAAATAGCACAATGTAATTATTTAACACAAGCTTCCCTGGTGCTCAATATCCACCAGGAAGATTTTACCTACCTTGGACAATGCTAGAAAACTGAAGAGGAGAGGATCCTTGGCCCATGGATCAAGATATCCCCTGATGTCAAATATCCATGTGAACCCTTAGGTTCGACCTCCAAATAAGTATCTTGGCACCTCGTGCCAGCCGACACCTCGTGTCCCAATTCAAGTCACCAATGTCTCGAAGGAATGCCCAAGCAATAGAACCCTACCCCTTAGACCCATACTCTAAAGCACCCATTGGCTCGAAGCCCAATGTCCAAAGGCACAAAAATATCTATCCTCAAATAAAAATCAGCATCAGCTCATAGTACGATGTCCTAATGAACGGAGATCTCTATCCTCCCACAATAGTCCAAGCCCAACAACCTCAACACGATGATCCTCATCCCCCAACTGATAACCTCAACATTATCATCTGAAGGCTATTAACCTTCCCCATTGATTTCTATGGTAATAAGCCCAAAACCAAATTACCTAAGCCACACTAGTGAGGGCCTCTACCCACATGATTGGTCAAAAACACCTCATCACTGAGTCAACCTGTGTTCACATGACTCTAAGGACACTTTGGCCTATCATGGGTGATCGACAATCACCAAATAGTTCCTAAGCCACACCAAATATGAAACCTTATAACCTTGTGACCATATCACTCAAGTCTGATGGACATGATATCCAATATCATGGGCTATGCCCTCAAACCAATGACCATTCCTCCTCAATCCGATGACTGGGTCATCCTATCTAGTGATCAACATCACTCAATGTATCTCGGCCAAGCCCAACCAAATGAACACATCGCCTAAACCCGGATGGACATTCCATCTCAATTCCTCAATCCAAACCCATCAATATTTAAAGGATCGCAATAATATATCACAATCTAATACATATATAATTCTCTTCACTTTCAAAATAGAAAAATTCAAACTAATTGAATCATAAATTTTAATTTAACAAGAAAATTCAAATTAAATAAAGAAAACGCCCCAACCTAACTAACAAAGGTGGTTGATGACCTCTAACCCAACCTCACATGTATTAAAAAGGATAGGTCATTCCCAAAGGCATCCCATAAGTCCATACAATAAATTTAACATCCAGAATTAAACTAAAAAAGGGTCTCACTCAACTACCCAACGACATGCTAAAATATGCAGCCTTAAAATCAACCATGAAAACACAAATAAATTTATGCAACACATACCTTGGGATAATTGATGTAGGACATCTGATCTTAACCTCTAAATCCATCCAGTTTGGAAGAAATCTGAGTTTCTATTGAACACCCTGAAAATAGGCCAAATCAAATCAAATGGATTTAGTGCTCTATAAGGAATTAGAAAAGAAAAATATAAGCATGGATAAGGAGGTCCTTACTAATATGGATCCAATGCAACTGATATCATACAAAAAAAATTTCTATTGAAGGAGGTGGATCAAAATGAAGAAGAGGAGGAAAGGGGGGATCCCCCTATTGCTACGCGCAACCAAGAGGGGGGAAAGAGGGAGGAAAAATCTAAATATAATGGTGGATTTTTAATTTTTTTTCCTCTTTAATAGGATTCATGGTTATCTTTCACGATTTTCTAAATCGTGTGCAAATCGTGTGTGCTATAGTGTTGAGGTACTGCCTAAGTGGCACTACCCGTGTGGCTTGTGCCCAGTTTTCCCTAACCATGCACAAGCCGTGTGAAAGCCCTCTTTAAAATTTTTAGATATTATCTCATGTCCATGTGCATCACATCGAATGGTTTACCAAACCATTATTTAGTTCAAAATGAGGACACACAATTTTCTTTGAGAGGATGCATAGCTAAATGTAAACCATGCACCTTGACCTGCAACTCCCAAATAGGGTCTTCGAGCCTCTGACGCACAATAAACCCTTTCAAACACTCGATAACTTTGATAAACCTCTAAAACCATAAAAAAGATACTAGGTTTATTGAAAACTCAGAATTGAGATCTGACGATCGAAAAAGGAATTGACATACCCACTAATTCCAAAAAAACAAAATGGGAGAGGTTTTCGACCCACTCTGATTACCCTAGACTTTACAATCTCTCCAACTTAACATAGATCATCCTCGTGATATTAAAAAAACCCAAAGGTGATACCAAACATACCAATCCTAGTAAAAACAACCCATACTACCCCAATTAAAAGGGTATAAGCCAACTACCTCAAGGGGCTCCCCACCTTAGGAGTTACCAACCCCGGTCACATCCTGACCAAAACTCAAATCAAGCAATAGTCCATCAACTAATTTCTGGACTCAAAATCCCTCCCATGATGTATCATCACTCCTGTACTTCATTAGGTTCTCCTGTGTCATATCTGACACCCATTAGGATCTCGTATCACATTGATGCCCACCTCATGCCCATATCACACATGTTACTCATGAGGCCCTACATCTCAATAGATTCTCAAATCAAACCCCGGTCCTTATAACATTAATCAAGGACCACATCATAATGATTCCCAGATTCCAACACACCTCAAGTAACCTGCATCTCTTTGATGCCCTGATGAAAACACACCTCAATAAACATATATCCATCGATTCTCACATATAAGTCCTAGTGCCAAACAACTCACAGACACACACACAGATATATATATCACAATGAACCTGAGCCGGTGCCAATGTAATAACCAGTATCTAGTTCGTCTATACATATAACTCGTGAACCTAGTTCACCCAAAACAGACATTACTCAAAGGACATTCCAAAATAAATAAAAAATAATAGCTACACACACAACGTACCTTTGACCATTTTCAGATAACCAACATACTCATCACCTGGAAGCTCTACGACATGCACCTAGCCTGATGCTTGATTACCTAAAGCCTGGTTTCCTTGCAACCCTACACCAGCCACCAACCACTAACTCCAATTATGGGTACCATTATCTCTTCCATGACCTCTATGTACTACTGTATCTCAGATACCATCACCTGGTACTAATCGTGATCTGACCTCAGAACCCTGAGTCTGTCCTGGTCCCTGACCACCGACTGTCCTAGAAGGCTTATTACAGAACCTCTCGAGATACCATACCTAACCACATGCCCAGAACTCCTTTATAGTCTACTCACACTAAGTTTAAACATGTCCTAGATGGCCACATTGAAAGAAAACCATCAATGTTCCACTATGAGGTGGCCTGCTCGAGTCCTTGTCCTGAATGCCCTACTAGAACTGAACTTGACCATGCTTCTTACTATATGAAGTGTCTCTACTGAAATCACTGGAACCTTCACCCTACTCAAACATGATTAGTCTATTATGTTTTCCTCATCTTTGAATGCCTGGTTAACTACCTCTAAGAATGATTCAAACCTAAATATGTTTACCTTCACTTGAATGGAATTCTGTAAACATCCACAAAGCGCCTCACCCTCGAGGTGTCATCACTCACCATGTCACACTCAAAGAGAGACAATTCAGTGAACATCATTGTATAGTCCATGAAAAACATGTCACCCTACCGAAGGCTCAAGAAATCTTGAGATCTCTCTACCCTCAACATCTCTAGGAACAAGTGCTCGAAGAACTTAGCCTCAAAGTTATTCTAGGTCAGTCCCTTGTGTTTTCTTGCCTAAACCTACATGCCTCACCAGCACTTAGTCAGTCCTTTGAGCATGTAGGTAGCTAGATTCACTTTATTCCCTAGAGGTGGTTCTAGCTGCTCTAAGATCATCTTCATCAATTCAATCCAGTTCTTAGCCACCTGTAGACCACCCTCACCTTGAAAAAGTGTCAAGTGCTCCTGAGTAGGGTACTCCATAAAAGGATTTTCTCCTTGACCTCCCCTGTTGATCCCCTAGATCACACATACCAGGTTCATTATAAACTACTCAACAATACATGGCCCAAACACTGTCAAATATGGCAGTTGCCCCACCAGCATTGGGACCTATACCTGAGCCTAATCCTATACCTACTTTTCCTGACCCCTAGAGGTCTCAACCTTCTCGAGATCTAGCAGCACCCTATACCCACTTTCTCGATTCTCTATATGATCCGTCTAGGTGGAAACCCACTAAATACCATTACATGGTCAAAAAACCCAAATAACACACACACACACACACATCACAGATAAGGAAAGTAGTTTTAGGCAGCGTCAACTTAGTACCCTTACCCTTCCCTACGCGAACCATGTCATAAAAAATCCCAGCCTCATGGCCTCCTTACCCACTATTATCAGATCCAAGTATCAAATATACCACGGGCCATTCCTATCCTGACAACCAATGTTGCCTCAAACCGACAACCATGTCTCCAAACCTGGTGATCAATATCATCCCATATCGTACCTTCCTGCTCCTATAAGATCCAGACCCATATAGATATAAATATCACATCACAAATAGTTCATGTTGCAGACACATCAAATTTCACAAGAATTTCATATCACAAGCTCATGAATATGGAAATTAAACATCCTACCATGTGCCTACAAAAATTAATAACAAGAATAACAAACACACACAACCCCATTGTTATATCGGTCCAAGGGTCTATATCTCATCCATTTCCATACCAATCCAAGGTTACATATAATATCAGATAACAATCACACTCAAAGTGTACCAATCAAGATGGAAATAGCATTAATTTAAAATGATCAAAATAGGAAAACAATTCCCACCCATGGTAACTTGGTTCTTCCCTCATGCATGGGGATACATGAACCAAAGCACGAGTTATGAATCGAGTTTTGACCATATCCTAATCTATAATCTACCATAACCCAAATAGTATGACCATAAAAAAAGAAAAAAATATGATATCATCAATATATAGCCAAACACCACTACTAATTCCAAGTAAAGAATGACTCTGATACCATTTTTTGTGTCCCCGACCTAATTAGCTACCCGAATTGTGCTTTCAGTGAGTGTGCCACTGGCCTTAGGCGCACCTCCCCAAATTCCAAAGGCTACTGACTAACAACAAGTGTGTAAAGAGGAAAAACAGGGAGGCTATACCCTCAAGTAATGACATGATAATGGTATGAGTATATATATATATATATATATATATATATATAGCATATAGTGGAAGGAAAGACTCAGAAGACTCAAACTAGACCCACCAAAGGTAGAAGCATAGTCTAAATCAATCAATAATGGAAGCACAAGGAACAACAGTAGTAAAAAAAATAAGGAAACCAAACATACCACTTATAGAAATTTAAAATAGAGAATGTATACATTTCAAGTCATACATATCCATAAATAGAAGGGGTCACCATTGGATGACCATAGTACACATATACATATATCATAAGAATGCTGGTATGAAAGGAAAATAAAAATGAAATTCTAGTTGATGTAGGAACCTCAAGGTCCACTTCCATCCATCCATGCTAACTCAAACTAGGATCTAGCTCCAGAGCCTGAACCCTTACCTAAATGTAAAAGCATAAAGTCTAAAATCATCTTAAAGGGCCCATGTAGGGTGTGAGAATGGGTCTCATTAGGTTACCACCCACATTTGTATACTAGAAATTAGTGTTTATGAAGATGTAACTATGATAAACAAAACATCATAATGAAATTGTTTAACACAGGATTCCCCAGTGCTCAATAGCCACAGGAAGCTTTTACCTACCTCATCCAATGCTGAAAATGACAAGGAGAGGATCCTTGAACCATGGCCTAAGGTATCCCCTAATATCAAATAGCCAGGTGAACCATTAGGTTCCACCTACAAATAAGTATCCCAACACCTTATTCCAACCAACTCCTCATGTCCTGAATCGAGTCACCAACATCCAAAAGGCACACCCAATCATTAGAACCCTGTTCCCTTGGACCCCTTCTTGAAAGCACCCATCGGCTCAAAGCCCAACGTCCAGAGGCACATCTATATATGTCCATAAATAAAAATCACTACTGACTCATAGCACGACATCCTTAGGAACAATGATATCTGTCCTTCCAAAATATTACAGGACCAAATACCTCAATACGGTGAGCCTCAACCCCCAACCGATATCCTTAACTATATCATCCAAAGGTTCCTCACCCTCCTCGTGGATATCTATGACAAGAACCCCCAAACCAAATTACCTAAGAAGTACTACCAGGGGCCTCTACCCATACGAGTTGTCAAAACCACCTCATCACCGAGTCAACCCAGGTGCACATGACTCCAACGACGCTTTGGCCAATCACGGGTGAACATCATTCAACAAATAGTATCTAAGACACACCAAATCCATCACCTTGTGACCCTATAACTATATCTCTCAAGTACCATAGACATGCCATCCAATATCACAGGGCATTACCTCAACTTGATGGCCTCTCTGCCTCAATGCAATGACTGAGTAATCCTATCCTATGATCAACATCATTCAATTTATCTGGGCCATGCCTAACCAGAAAACTACGTCACCTCATCCTCGAGTGCAAAGCTATCCCAATTCCTCACTCTGTGACCATCATGATCTAAAGGATCATAGTATCATATCACAAGAAAACACACACATATATAATTCACTTCAATTTTAAAATATACAAATTCATCCTAACTGATTTTTACAATTTTAATTTAACAAAACAATTAAAATTAAATAAAAAACACACCCCAGACTAACTACCCAAGGTGGTCGATGACCTCTAACCTGACGTCACACATATGAAAAAAGGCTAGTGCATGCCCAAAGGCATCCCATAAGGTCATAAAACCAATTTAACATCAATTATTCAACTTATAAAGAGTATAAATCTACTACCCAATGGAACACTAAAATCCACACCCCCAAAATCGACTGTGAAAACAAGAATAAAGGTATGTACCACCTACCTTGGACTCTTAGATGTAGGCACGATTGATCTTAGCCTCTAACTCCAACAAATTTGGAAGAAATAAATGTTTACTAAGAATGACCTAAAAATAGGGTAAAAAAACTCAAACATATTTAATTCTCCATGAGACGAGAATAAAGGAAAAGAGAAGCATGGATGAGGAGAGACTTATTGATACATATCCAATGAAATCGATAGTGGATGAAATGGAGCTTGATTGAAGGAGTTGGATCAAAATGAAGAGAAGAAAAGGGGTGATCCCCATACTTCTATGCATGATCAAGAGGAAAAAAAGAGGGAGGAAAAACCTAAATAGAAGGGAGGGAAAAATAATATTTTTTCCTCTTTAATAGAATGCATGGTTAGATTTCATAATTTTCTAAATTGTGCACAAACCGTTCATGCTATAGTGTTGAGTTACTCCCTAAGAGGCACTACTCATTCATTTTACACATGGTTTTCATGGCCATGTTCCTCACCCTACACGATTTTACAAACCATGCTTCAGTTCAAAATAAGGGCACACAATTTTCTCTGAGAGGCTACATAGTTAAATGTAAACCATGCACCTCGACCTGCAACTCCCAAAATAGGGTCTTTAGGCCTCTGATGCACCCTAAACCATTCTGAACACCTGAGGCCTTCGATAATACTCTAAACCCATCCCAAAAAAATATATTGGGTTGAAGAAAAACTTGGAATTGAGATTCGATGATCAAAAATGGAATTGGAATACCCACCAATTCCAAAAATTAAAAAAGGGAGAGTTTTTCGCCCACTCTGAATACTTGAGATGTTATAGCATCCCCACTTTAACATAGCTCATCCCCAAGATATTAAAAAAATCCCATAAATAGTACCAAACCTACCCATCCTAGTAAAAACAATGCATATCACCTCAGTCAAAAGGGTAGATGACAACTACCTCAAGGGACTCTCCACCTTAGGAGTTACCTACCCCGGTCACATCATGACCAAAACTCAAATCAGGAAATGCTCTATTGACTAATTCCTAGAATTAAAATCCCTACCATGATACATCATCACTCTTTCACTTCATCATATTATCTCATGTCATATATAACACCCATATGGATCCCACATCGCATCGATGTTCGCCTCGTGTGCATGGTTAACATGGCACTCATGAGGCTCTATATCTTAATAGATGCTCAAATAAAACCTTGTTGCCTCACAACTCAATCAAGTACCACATCATAATGATGCCTAGATGAAGAAACACCTCAAGTAACCCCAATATCCTCAATTCCCCGATTTCAACGCACCTAAATAAACACGCATACATCAATGCTCACATATAATTTTGGGTGCTAATAACCTCATATACATATATATCACAGCACACCCGAGCCGATGCCAACCTACTAACCAGTGTCTAGTTAGTCCATATATATAACCCTTTCACCTAGTTCACCCAAAACGGACATGCCTCAAAGGCCATGCAAAAATAAAACACAAATCACAACTATGCCCACAACATACCTCTGACCATCATCATCTCAACAATCTACTCAACACCTGGTAGCTCCATGACATGCACTTGGCCTAACACTTGACTGCATGAATCCTAGCCTCTCTATGGTGTTGTACCAACCAATGGCCACTAATCCCACTACTAGGTCTCTCTATCTTTACCACGACCACTGCATATAACTATACCTCAACTACCATCCCTTGGTATTGATCTCGATCTGACTTTAGACCCGAATTATTTCCCAGTCCCTGACTGTCGACTGTCTGAGAAGGATTCCTGCAAAACCTCTCAAGATTCCCAACATAACCACATGCCCGACACTCCTTTGGATTTCATTATCACTAAGTCCAAACATGTAATGGCTTCCCAAACCGAATGAAAACCATTTAGTTTTCACTCTAAGGTGGCCTACTTGAGTCCTTATCCTGACTGCCTTGTTGGAACTCATCTCAGCTTCTCTTCCTTCTATCTAAAGCATCACTTCTGAAATCACATGGAGCCTTCACCCAACTCAAACATGACCGGTCCATAAAATTTCTCTCAGCTATGAATGCCTGGATCAATGCCTCTAATAATGAGGCCAACCTAAAGATGTTTAACAACACCCAAATGGCATGTTGTAAATGATCATTGAAGGGTCTCACCCTTGAGGTGTTATGTCTCACCATGTTGGGTGCAAAGTGAGAAAATTTAGTAGATTTCACTGTATATTCCATGGAATACATGTCATCCTGCTAAAGGTTCAAGAATTATCGAGCTCTCTCCACCCTCAAAATCTTTGGGAAAACGTGATCAAAGAACCTGGACTCAAAGCCCTTCCAGGTCAGTTCATCATGCATGCCTACCTACACCTACACACCCCACCAATGCTTAGCCGGTCCTTTGAGCATGTTGGTATACGACTTCACCCTCCACCCTGTAGGCATATCTAGCTACTAAAAGATCACCTTAATTGATTCAATCTAGTTATCAGCTGCCTATGGACCACAATCACCTTGAAAAAGCGGTGGGTGCTATGACTGGAACTCCCAAGTAAGGTATGACATCAAAGGATCTGCTCCCTAAGCTAGCCTGTCGATCCCCTAGATCACATGTACCAGGCTTGCTCTGAGCTTCTCATCAAGACATGACCCAAACACTATAAAATAAGGTGTCTACCCCACCTGCACTAGAACCTATACCTGATCATGAGCTTATACCAACTTTACCTAACCCTCAGGGGTCTCAACCTACTCGGGCTCTAGCGGTACCCTGTCCCCACCTGCCTAACGCTCCATCCAACCTGTCTAGGTGGAAACCCGCTGAATACCATTACATGGTTAGACAACCCAAATAACACACACATATGTATATATATCATAGATAAGGATAGAAGTAACAGACATCATCAACTCACCACCCTCACCCTTCCCTACCATAACCATGTCACAAGACATCCCGACCTCATGGCCTCCTTACCTGCCCTTATCAGAGACAAGTATCAGATATACCCTCATCCATTCCTGTCTTGACAACCGAAATTGCCTCAAACCAATGACCATGTCACCCAAACTAGTGATCAATATCACCTCATATCGTACCCACCCACTCTTATAAGAGACAAGCCCATATACATATACATATCACATCATAGACAGTTCATGTTTTAGGAACATCACATTTCAAAATAATTTCATATCACAAGCTCATGCATATGGAAATTAAACATCCTAATATATTCCTAAAAAAAGTAATAAAAAGCATAACAAACACACACAACCCCTTATTCATATTGGACCAAGGGTCCATATCTCATCCCTTTCCATACTGGGCTAAGGTTATATAGAATAACATATAAAAATCACACTCCAAGTATACCACTAAAGGTGGAAATAATATCAACTATAAAATGATAAAAATAAGACAACAATTTCCACCCATGATAACATGTTCCTCCCCTCATACATGGGGCTATAGACACCCAATCACGAGCTATGAATCTAGTTCTGACCACATCCGAATCTCCAATCTACCATAACCCAAATAGTAAGACTAGTAGAAAATAAAACAAGATGATATCATTAGTAGCCATCTGAACACCGCTACTAATTCCCAGTCAAGAATGGTTCTGATACCATTTATAGCACCCCTAAAATGATTAACCACCCGAATAGTGCTTTTGGGATGGGTACTAATGGCCATAGGTGCACCTCCCCAAATGCCAAAGGCTACTGACTAGTAGTGAAGGTGTAAAGTGGGAAATGTGGGGAGGCTATAACCTCAAGTAATGATATGATAATGATATAATTATATATATATATGTATAAAATTTAGTGGTAGGAAAGTCTCAAAATACTTGAACCAGACCCACAAAAGGTGAAAGCACAGTCTAAATCAATCAAAAATAGAAGTATAAGGAACTAAAACAATAAAAAATAAGGAACCAAACATACCACTTGTAGAAATTTAAAATAGAGAATGTATACATGTTAGGTCATACATATCTATAAATAGGAGGGGTCACCATTTGATGACCATAATACATATATACATATATCATAAGCATGCCAATACAAAAGGAAAAAAACTAAAACTTCAAATCATATAAGAACATCAAGGTCCCCTGCCATCCATCCATGCTAACTCAAACTAGGATCCATCTCCAAATCCTAGACCCTTACCTGAAAATAAAAGTATAAAGTCTACACATGTCTTAAATGGCTCATATAGGGTGTGAGAACATGTCTCAGTAGAGTACCACCCATGTGTGCATACCCAAAAATAGTGTTTAAGCAGGTGTAACTAAGATAAACAAAATAACACAATGAAATTATTTAACATAAGATTCAATGGTGCTCAACAACTACCATGAAGCTTTTAATAGCATCATCCAATGCTGGAAAACTGAATAGGAGAAGTTCCTTGTCCCATGACCCAAGGTATCCCCTATCATCAAATAGCTAGGTGAACCCTTAGGTTCCACCACCAGATAAATATCTCTACACCTCATTTCAAAAGACACCTCATGTCCCGAATCATGTCATTGACATCCCAAAGGAACTCCCGAGAAATAGGACCCTAGTCCCTCAGAACCCTACTTGAAAGAACCCATTGTCTTGAATCCCAATTTCTAGAGGTACAATGATATCTGTACTCAAATAAAAATCACCATCGGCTCATAACACGACGTTCGTAGGAACAATGATCTTCATCCTCCCAAAATATTCCAGGCTCAATGGACTCAATACGACGAGCCTCACCCCACAACCAATAGTCTCAATGCTATCATATGAAGGCTCCTCACCTTCCTTGTGGCTTTCTATAGTAAGCACCCCCAAACCAAATTACCTAATCCACACTACTGGGGGCCTCTACCCACATGAGTGGTCAAAACCAAATCAACACGATTCCAAAGGTGATTTTTCCAATCATAGTTGAGTGAAAATCACCAAATATTACCTAATCCACACAAACTATGGAACCTCATGCCCCTGATACCATATCGCTCAAGTCCAATGGCCATGCCATCCAATATCAGGGACCATGCCCTCATCCTGATGGTCTTGCTACCTAAATCTGATGACCGAGTCATTCTATCTTGTGATCAACATGACTCAATGTATCCAGGTTAACCCTCACCATAAGATCATGTTTTCTCAACCCATATGGACATTCCATCCTAATTCCTTGGGCTAATACCGTCACGATCCAAAGGATCACAATAGCGCATCATAATAAAAAAAATATAATTCACTTCACTTTAAAATAAAATAATCCAACCTAAACAAATTGTACAATTTTAATTTAATAGAAAAATTTAAATTAAATAAAGAACACACCCTGACATAACTACCCAAGGTGGTTGAAGCCTTTAACCCGACCTTTCACATATGAAAAAGGATAGGGAATTACCAAAGGCATCTGTAGACACCATGAAATGTGTTCCTATGCACTTTCCTGTAGAGTGAAGATATGATTCTCACATAGACAAAAAATGTCAAGTATGAGTAAATATGTTTTCACCATGAAGGAAGAAGAGGTATGTTGGATTTATATATTCCAAAATACTACTACATACCAATGTATATGTGGAATGATTCCCCCATCTAGAAGAATGAAGTGTATTTCCAATATCGATGATGAAAATGTGTTGAGACATTAAATTCAATTTACAAGTTTCATCCTAGAACACTTAGTAAATTAGACACCTAAAGAAGTTTAGATCATGTTGAGAGCTTTGATTTGACTGGTCATGAAGCCCAAAATGACTTATGGATCAAAATTTATGGCACTCAGAAGATAGATAAATCTTATAAAGGGATTTGAAGTACCTATGCGGAGGACCTACACAACGGACCTACACGGAGACTTGTGCCAAAGAATAATTTATACACCCCTACATGGAGGAACTATTCAGAGGACCTACATGAAAAAACTCTCTTCGAACAGACCCCCTTGTTTCCTATAAATAGGACCCTTGGGATCCCAATTTCAAAGGTGGAAAAAGTTGAAAGAACTCCTGAAGCTTCCGTTGCGTAGATCCTTTGCCGAGGTTATCAAAAACTCTCAAGTAATTTTCTAAAACATGAGAGAAGAGAGAATTAAAGGAGTAAAAGTGGTTTAACGTATCATAAGGTTCTAGAACATATATAGATACACCAAGGACTTGTGCAAAGGGCCTGTGCGGAGCACCTATGCGACACACCTTGGCGGAGCACCTGCACGGAGCATCTAGGAAGAGAACCTATATGGGGAAGCTATGTGGAGCACCTATGTGAGGTACCTTGGCAGAGCACCTGCATGACCCCACTGGTCCATACCGCAGGGGTGAAACCCACACACCCCTACTCGGGATTAGTGTCGGGCTGCGGTCCCGGCCCTTTGGGCCGGTCCCTTCACTTATGTCACTGACCCCGATGAAAAATGGAGAGTCGCACCATGAACTTTTCAGGTTAGGGTGATGACATTTTCCATTACACCCTTTGTGTGGCCCAACTTCCAACTTTGGAATACCATTATTTGAGACGCTCCACAACACTCAATGAAGTTCCTCGAGTCAACTTACTCCTCTTGGTTCCTTTTACATGTTACGAGTTTGGACTCTCATTATGGATTCCTTGAGTACCTTGAGTCAATACACTCCTCAAACATAATCACCTGAATCCTATGCCAGGTTAAACCTCAAATGGGCATCCTCCTTAGGAGTTATCCCCATCCAAACAAAAAATTAGCATCCTTCTTAAGAGTGTTCCCCAACTAATCCCTCAAAGGGTAGCCATCCGGGTGTAAGCCCCTAACCTTTTGAAGTAGAAGGTTGCAGTCTTGCTCCTCTATACTTCCTTCACCTTTACTCCTTCCTTAAATTGGACCCTTGTATAATGTAAAGAGAATATAGGGAAGAATATTCACCTCACCTATTCCCCGGTCACCTCGCCCTCTTCAATCATCGCCGCCGTAGGTGCGTCCCCTTCCACCAGCAAAGGAGGAAAAGTGTGGGTGCGTTTGTTGAATATTTCACATCCTCTTATTTCTCAAACCAATCATGACTCATGTGGTCTTAGAGATTCATGATTATTAAAAAAATTTCATAGACACACATGGTGAATAAACTATGAGAAATCTGATTCCCACCATAATTGGGATACGTAGGAAGCCTTTTTAGGGCCCGAGATCACTGGATATACTCTTTAGGAATCCAACCTTAATTTCCTTAATCTGGGCATCCTTCTTTGAAGTAAACCCCAAATTAAGATCCCAAATCACCAAGGAATCCTTTTTAAGAAGTAATCCCAAATTCATTTGTCTCAAAGGACTATACTCTCCTATGATACCCCATCGAACTATATGGGATTTGATTCCCATCCAAGTGGGATACGTAGGAAGCCTCCCTGAGATTCAAACCCAACAATTCAAATCAACCATGTTCTTTCTGGGAAATATTCCAAATATGGTCTAATATTACTTGAAAACCCATATTGTTTCCAAGTTACTTGGGCTAATTAGGCATAAGTCCCACACCAAACCTTAACTAAGGACCTTTTTCTTACATGTTCTTACCACATGACATTAAACTGTATGTTTAGGTCCTTATCACATGACCTTAAAAGGTATGATGTGTCCCATTAAGTAGCACCAAACTATGAGGGTTCTGATTCATTTCACAAGGATAAGTAGGTATCCCATTTACGGGTGCAATCCCAACATAAAAAAAAACCTTTGTCTCCCTAAATGACAATAAATTTCAGAGTGCCCCATTAAATGGATTAAAAACCAGTATCATCATAATGATGGTTAAAAGAATCTCTAAATAGTATATGAGAGAATACCATTGATGGAGAACCACGAATACATGAGAATGTATCTATTAATGAAGAACATCGAATACATACAAATTATTCTAAATTTCACACATGTTAATAATTGATTGAAAATTCCAAGAGAAACCGATGTTATACTTGGTGAATTAATAAGGATTTATGAAAGTATCTCAAATCTATAAAGGGAGTCCCATAGCAGACAATAATTCCCCCCAAAAGGGTGTGATGAGTCCAATCTCCCATCCTCTCAACCAATGCACGTTATTAAGTATTGTAAGTTCAAACTCAATGAATGATTGCCTTTGGAAAGTATGTCCCTTTTGGATAAAGAATTGTTGGATGTTTCTGGATCCATAAATTAAATCCAATGGAAACCGACTAGAAAGTGATTCTTAACCAGAACACACATTCCAAGGAAAAATTAAAAAACATCCCATAAGGTCATAAAATCAATTTAACACTAATAATTAAACTTAAAAAGGCTCTCTCTCAACTACCCAACAACGCGCTAATATCTACACCCGAAAATCGAATGTGAAAACATGAAGAAAGGTATGAAACACTTACCTGGGAATTGTAGAAATGGGTATGTCCAATATTATCCTCTAACTCCTACTGGTTTGGAAGAAATTAGTGTTTCCATCAAACACCTTGAAAATATGAAAAAATAACTCAAATGGATTTAATAATTCATGAGGTGAGAGTAAAGTAAAATAGAATAATGGGTGGGGAGAGATTTAATAATAATAATCCCATGAAACTTGATATGGATGAAACAAAGCTTAATTGAAGGAGGTGGATCAAAATAAAGAGGAGGAGGAAAGGGGCGATCCCCCTCCTGCTACGCGCAACCAAAAGAAAAAAAAGAGGGAGGAAAAACCTAAATAAAAGGTAGGGAAAAATTGTAATTTTTCCTCTTTAATAGGATACATAGTTATCTCACATGGTTTTAAGAATTGTGTACAAACCATGCATGCTACAGTGTTGAGGTACTACCTAAGTGGGACTACCCATGCAGTTTGCGCACAATTTCCCTAACCGTGCACAAAACATGTGAAATCACTCTATAAAAACTATATAGATTCTCACATGGCTCTTCACCTCACCACACAAAATTTTCCAAACCATGCTTTATTTTAAAATTAGGGTACACAATTTTCTTTGATAGGCCACACAGTTAAATGTAAATCATGTGCCTTGACATGAAACTCCCAAAATATGGTCTTTGGGGCTCTGATGCACCTGAAACCCTTCCGTACACCTGAGGCCTTCAATAAAACTATAAACCATCCAAAAAAGATATTGGTTTGACAGAAATCTCATAATTGAGATCCAATGATCTAAAAAGGAATTGACATACTCACCAATTCAAAAAATTCAAAAGGGAGAGGTTTTTGACCCGATCTGAATACCTAGGATATTACAACTCCCTATTTCACTTTACTCAAGTTTTCAACCTCTAAATATTTTCCAATTCACTACATGACCTATATCACTTAAAAATATTCTATCTTCAATTTAATAAATTATGAAAATAATTTTTTGATTATTCCTAGAGTTTATATGATCTTACCATTTGATTGACAAGTTTATAAGTTATCTACCATAAAAAAATAGTGTTATACTCAAGTAGACTTCTAAAAGGTTGTTTAGAGGTTATGGGTCAATAGGATTTGATGTTTAAAATTCTAAGAAAAAAGATGAGTTTTTAATCTCTTAAGTAAAAAGTATTTCCAAATTCAAAAATATAAAATAATGAATATAATTTCAACCCCTTACTATAATATTACTCCCAACTCCCAGATCCCTTTATTACTTTTGTGTGGTAGGTAAAAGAATGAAAGCATTGAATGAAAATTACTATTTTCTTCATTTTTTATATATATTTTTCTTTATATAATTGAAAGATAAAATGTGTAAAATAATTATTATTTTTAGCTTGTGAACCCATTGCCCAAAATAGATGCAAGGCTCTCTCCACTCAACCCAAATCAATGAATTTTCCTTATAATTTTTATGAAAATACCCTGTATCTAACACTTATAAAAAATATAATAATAATTTCACAATATATATTGGATGATAGGGATAAGTTTAGCATGTAATGTATCTTACCTAATAGATATTACATGGTTTCTATGGCTTAGGAGGGTTCAAATATTAAAGTGACCAAAAATAGAAGTTAAATATAAACATGTATTTTCAATTGAATAATGGAATATTTCATAAATATAACAAATTTTGAATCTTTATGGATTTAAGTAAGTACCAAATAAGGTTATAGTTTCTCTACATAACCCAAGGATCTTAAGAAAGTGATTATAAGATAGAATATATCAAAATTTGGCTCATAATGACTCTCGAGAAAAGAATAGAAAAATTGGGATAGATAATATATGGATTGAGCTATCATTTATAGTTTACTAACCTAAGTTAAATTCTATTAAAATAGTGGATATAATCACTCAATTATCATATAAACTCAAAATTTTCAAAATCAATGAAATCATTAAAACTAGCTTGGTATTTTTCATAAGGAAGGACAACATTTTAGCAAAAATTTACTGATCTTTAAAAATAGTAAAGAAATAACATGTATAAATTAATAAAAATATTCTAAAAAAATCATAAAAAGTCTCTAAATAAGTTTATAATAGGTTAGAACCCCCCAATAATATCTATTACTTCCCAATTAAACCTTAGAAAAATGTAAAAACATTATAGTTATAAAACAAATATAAAATGACAGAATCAACCTATTTATTTTTTATTAGAATCCGTTCATTAATTCCTTTTTTTTCCAAAGATGTTTCCCTCTATGAAATCCCTAAAAGAAAAATAAAAAAAACATGATAATTTTATTAAAAACTAATAAAATAAATAAAGGGAAAGAAAAAATAAGAAAAATTTAATTTACGCTATGAGATTAATGTGTTTTGAAAGTCCCCAGATGGAAATACCTATTCTTGCCCCAAATCTAATGGAGTATATGATTTTTGTGATTTAAAACACTACATCCTCTTCCTTACAATGTGGTTCTACTTGAAGATAAATTAGAGAACCATTTTTTCATAGTGCTTTATTTACACCCCTTGATCAATATAGTGTATCCTATAATGTTGGTATGAATGAATGATGTATGGGTCCTCCTATTTTATTTCTTTAGAAGGAGTGGTTTCCACTGGATGAAGAATCTATACTCCAGGATGTGTCTTCTCTTCTATTTTTATGTGAGTGGGTTGGTTTCTTCTTAAGTATCGCTCTATACCATCATCTTCTTGTATAAAAGTGTTACTCACACCCCCACCTCAATTATCTCTTCAAAATTATCCACCTATTTTGTTAAACCCCTTTAAAACTCTCATAGAGTCTGTAATAATAGTGCTAAACCAGTAGAATACAAATAAAGGGAATCTTTTTTAATTATTTTTCAATACGATCAAAATAAAATAAGTTCATACAAGAATAATCCCCCTAATTTTCATTATATTATAATTACTTATTAGTATAAAATACATATGATAATCCATTAGGAGTGAGAGATAGTGGTCTTTCTAGCTTATCTTCAAAGCACACTACCTATTTTCCATCATGTTTATCTAGGAAAAAATAAAACTCTACCAAATCAATAGAAGAAAAACTGTGAGTGATGGTTCTTAAGTATATTTCAAAATAAGTAAAAGTAAGAGAGTAAAAGGTTCTGTTATCTCTTTGATGTCATTTAGATTGTTTTTATTTTTTCTCCTTGAGTTTCCTAGAATTGTTTTTGAGATGTTTGGGAAATTTATGGTCCTCTAGCGAATACTCAAGATATCTGGTATCCTTTTCAATAAGGGGAGGGAAATTTAGTGGTGCTTCAGGTTCTTTTTCCACTTCTTGATCCTATTCTAATTATTATTCCACAATATTTTGAAAATTGGAGGTGAATTGATTAAATAAGTTATTTAATACATGATAAATTCTTGTTAATAATTCTCTTTCTCCACTAATAGACAAAATTATTAGTTAGTTAAGTTATTATTATGTAATTCTCTAACCTTTACTTTAAGCTCATATTCTTCTTTAAATGAGGCATATATGTGAGAATCAATTAGATAATAGTCCCACCTTGGTGCTCAACCTAGTCAGATAAAACAAAATAAATAAATAAAACAAGGGAAAAAACTGAAAAAATAAAACAAAGGAAGACAATAATTTAATTACAAACGTGTAAAAACAAGTGAATTAAAAACTAATATCCCAAAAAATGGAGCCAAGTTTGATGATTTCTTCTATTGAGGGATATCAAATAAAAATTTAAAATCCTTTATGTATATCTTATAGCTAACCAAAATTTTTTATCTCAAGGATCTAGGCCTAGAACACTTACTATTATCTAACAATTATGTTTGTTTTATTAATTTAATATAAAAAATAAAATGTGAAGATTGTTTTTTTGATTTTATAAAATTGAAACAAAAGTTAGGGTGAAATAGAATGGTCCCAGGTTAGGTTAAAAGGGTTATTCATTATCTAAAAGTTGTTCTAATCTCACCCAATAGTAAATTCATAGCCATTATTTGATTTCTAATCTCTATCTAATTTGTGGGAATGAATAAAAATGGAAAAGGTCCCTCTACATATCCATCCAACCTCCTCCACTTTGAAGAGGTAGTGAACACACTCAATTGAGACATCCACTATCTCTATATTGGCTCCATCATTTTTCATTCATCCCTCAATCCACAAAATTATATTCATATGATGTATAAATGAAGAGAAGGGAGAGAGAGACAATTTTTTATAGATGGGAGAACAAAAAAAGGGAAAAGAGGATATGATAACCATCAATCCAATTACACACCACTGATTTTCTTATAAAGGATAAGAAATAAAAATTTTAGAATTAAAGAAAAGGAATTTATATGCCCATGTAATCTCCCTCAGGGACCAACCCTCAAATTAATTTTCCATAAACCTAGAGTTAGAGATCACTGTGGCAGGAAGAGAGATAGAAACATGAAGTGTAGAAAAAAATTCTACTATTATACTAAAAGAAATAAAAATATTTATAGTAAAATTACTATCTAAATCCAAGTAAGGTAAAAGGTCAATTTTGAGGATATATTATAAAACGTGGAGGAGAAAATATTATATACATTATAGGTGTCATATCTTTCCTTATGAAATTTCAGTGCCATGAAGTGAGCTCCATTCTTCTATAGATGGCTTCCAAGTGTCTCATCCAAGGGTCGAGTTTCTTCAACAAGACATCTTGAAGCGTATCCATGGCTAAACATTATTTCTATGATCACTATATCCCTTCTAAGATGGATGGGTTCCAAATGGAATAGTTGGAGAATATTTTCCTAATTTTTCTAAACTAGAGTAATGTAATTTTATTTTAGGTTGATATTATAATCATTTTGAGAAAATTTATATTTTAATTTCCATATGGTATGTATGAATTTCCCATGACACAACCCCTTTTATTTTTCAAAATTTTCTACATTCAAGAAGTTATGTTTGCCTTTGCATTGAGAAAAACATCTTACACATTCTGATCCTCTAGATTTTGAAAACTCTAAAATGTTATGCATAAAAATTTCCTAGGAAATAAATATTATCTATGAACTTCTCCCAGATTTCACAAAGGCTAGAATATTTTATATCATTCAATTCCTATAAAAACATGTTACATATCATCCTTAATAGTGAGAAAATATATTATGTATCATCTCTAATCTAAATTTCATAAATTTATAATGTTACATACTGAGTAAAATATATTATGTATCATCTCTATCCTTAAAAATATGTTACATATGTTCTATAGTAGGGAAAATATCTTATATGAAAAATTTTAATATATATAAACTCTATTTATCAATTTTACAACTTTTCCCAAGGAAAAAATGTTACGTATCAGGAAATGTTATACCTTTTCCATTTCTATTTAACCTAAAATCCATGAAAAACGTATATTTAGTGCATTATTTGTTCAAATTAATCCAAAATTAAATTAAATAATTAAAATAAGAATTATATGCATGTTTATAGTTTAAAAAAATAAAAAAAATAAATGTTTGGACTTTTAAATTAATTAAAATATGAATAAAATGATTAAAAATCATAGATTCAATCTATTTAATAATTTAATTCCATATTCATCTAAGTATACAAAATTAGTTTAATTTCCCAGGTGTTATATTAATTATAGGGTTAATTTTCATTGAAAAAAATTAAAATTTTGAAAATGTTGCCTCTCATCATCTATTATTAATGAGGAAACATGTAATGTGAAGAATATAAAATAAAAAGTATACTTGAAATGAAGAATGATCTATAACTATAGAACTAAAAGGGGTTTTCTTGATCATAATCACCCAGTGATAGACAACAAACTCTTACCTCCATAGGGATGCCACTGAACACTAGAATCCTTATTCAGAATGAGAGGACCCCATGAGCTCCTTGATGTTCTAGCACTTTATCTGTAAAGACAAAAGGATAACTAGGGAATAAGTGAGTATTAGCTATGGATTATTTGTATCTTGTTTTTTTAAATAATGATTCACATCTATTTATATAGTCTCCCTTTATTCAATTAAGGGAATCAAGGGTCAGTTTCCATCACATGGAAGTCATCATATGTTATGATAATGCATGCCCATTGGTTTCATAATTGATTGAATGTTTAAAATAATTACGTGTAGCCATAAATGAATCATCCTATTGATTCATAACTAAAGGAAACCATGTATACAATGTGACAATATCCATATTACCATAACCCATATCATATTTCTATTGTACACAATTATAGAGTCATCTCATGTATCATATAATATCAGGATATCATAATCCATGATATACACAACATACTATGAATCAGGATATATTATACAATATGATATACTCATTTTATTTTATTTACAAATATATCCCTCATGTAGTAAAATCCCATAAAGAATTTATGAAAAAATTCATAAATATTTTTAAATCCATCCAAACACTTTTGAATATGGTTTATCAAACTATTTTATTTTGGAAGAAACACTTTGTACACAATGTAATACTTAGTCTAAATCCTAACTCTATGGACCTAAGAACCTTTATAGAATTGAAAACAAATATGAAATCCTAATTTTATAGTTTTAAGTAAATAGTGAACTGTAGAAAAACATTAGTGCTACTCAAGATACAAAAGGGGCTGGTTTAATCTCAATAAAACACTCATACCACTATATGAACATATTCACCACAAGAAATATCATATACATTATATCTAGACCTATATAATCCCTTTTTCCAAGACATTGAGTGACCACTAGACACAAAACATGTTAATCTAATATAGTAAAGATCATAAATTCATGATTTTCTAAAATATACTGACCAATATGAATGAATACACCGCATGCTATTCACCCAAGTATCCAAGAACATCACATGTCATTGAATTAAGCATGGCATGAATTTATAGAGTATAATTCAATAAAGGGATTAGATGTATTTAACTCATCAAATGAGTGGAAAAATCCCATCTTGGTTGATCTCTAGCTACTAACATGATCAATAACATACCCAACCACTTCTGATTAGCTAAGCCTCATGGATTACGTAAGAAAGGTGTCAAAGTATAAATATTATTATGATAGACATCACTCCAACCTTAGGCAATAAGGATTAATAAAAATAATACACCCCTAAGTATATCAATGACCATAATACATTCCCCATGATATACTTTAGCAGTTCAATCTAGACAATAAGTCTCAATTTATTACCTCATGATTTTATTATTTATATATCAAATACAACTAGTTGTATTGATTACAAGATTCTATTCAATATAATTTTAACATATCATCATAAACCATAATAATCTATGATGATCTTCAATTAGGGATAACTCAAATTCATACTTTGAGGGGATATTATCATTCCACTATTCATGTAATATAAATGCAACATGCTTTAATGAATGATAAATGAAGACTTCATTTATTATAAAACCATGATACATTTTACAAATATTTCATCTAATATCTTATGTACTTAATACAAAGAGATTAAACATGTCCCTCATGTTTTTATTATGCTAAATGTTTTGTTAATGGATATTATATATTCTCCTCTTTGACCAACCAATAGATCTTTACATCACCCATCTCAATGATTCCTCAAATAAGATGTTACTTTTAAATGATGTGTTTAGTTATTTAGAGATATTAGGGTACCTTAGATTAAAAAATAGCACCATTGTTGTCACATTAAATCTAAATTCCTCCCTCAATGTTAGGAACCACCATAAGTTTAGAAATAAACATCTTGATCCTAATATATTCCTTCACAATATCTGATGTAATGATGTATTCTTCCTCTACTGTTGAGTCTGCTATGGAGGCTTGGTTGGAACTCTTACAATTGATTACTCTACCATTTTTGAGAAACGAAAAACTATATTAAGATATTATTCATATTTTTTGGATTGGAAACTCACATAAGTTTAACCCTTAACAATGAGCTCATCCTCTCCTTGAAACACCATGAACATATCCTTACTTATTCTTAATTAGTTAAGTATGTTTTTGATAGCAATACAGTGAATCAATAACATTGGATCAATATATACTCATTACATTCAAAGAATAAGAGATGTTAGGTCAAGTATACAAAAATGCATGCATGATAGTTCTTATGGTGGATGAATAAGAAATTATATCAATCATTTCTAACTATTTAGAAGGATTTTGAATCTTCCTAAGATTTATGACATGTAAAATCGATAAATACCCCTTCTTGGAGTTCTCCATGATAAAAGTCATTAGAAATTTTCCAATATGCATGTTTTGAATTATTCTAAGTAGATGAAATTATAATCATTAAACCATATCAAAGTTTAGAAATTTATAGTTCTTACTTACTACTGTATAACAGGAACTAGGGTCAAACCTAAGGGAAGGCTTAAAAGGGCATGAATGCTTGAATATTTTCAAAAAAAACACCACTTTTGTTAATAGTGGTTGAGTTTTCTTTTTAATTTTTTTTATATTTTGATGAAGATAGTATGAGAATTTTTTTTTAAAAAGAACTAATTTTGAAACTAGATCTATAACGAACTAATAGGGAAATTCATGTATGAGAACAGGAATAGGAAAAAAGAAAAATTATTCAAGGAAAACACTCAGGAATTCTAAAACCAATGGTTAAATGGATGTATTCTTCACTAAATTTTATTGATAAAACACCTCACAAAATGATTGAAAAATATTCTTCGACATGAGATAGATCAAAAAAAAAAGATTGAATCTTGGAGTTCACCACTCTAAGATTCATCAACTACTAAGAAATTAAATGAAAATACAATTAGAATAAAAATCACAGTTAAATTCCAATATTAATATAAATAAATCTCGAAAAAATGTATTCAAGATTAATCTCACCGATTGATCTTGAAGTTTTGAATTTGAAATAGTATAGGTGTGAACAATTTAAATGAAAATCAGAATCTATATCACTGATCAATTCTGATTTCATAGAAGAGTAGAGTGAAAATGTTTGAGAAATAAACCAACATAATTTTAAAAATCATGAGCTAAGAAATTTAGCCTAGAATCATGTTGATAACAAGAATTGAAAATATTCAATTACAATTTTAAGAAATTGAGAACAAAAGTGGAAGAAATTTCCCTCTTAGTCCCGTATTGCTGCTCTATTTTCTACTCCATGATCTTTGTCTCTAAAAAAATATCCTGGATATCTAAGATGTGAATGTATGGAATGAATGAATGATTTGGGTGTCTACCTCAGTTTCTAAATTTAAGCTTTTTTCTTTCTATTGGTCACTTACTGCTTCCACCAAATTTAGTTGGTATATTTCTAGACACGAACACTTATCTTTATTTCGACTATGCTTTTCACGTTAGCAATCCACTTGTAACTGTCTACAACCTGGCGGTTTAGATGAACCTGGATGTATTTCTAGATATGCTCCAATCTGAATCTAAAAAAAACAAACAATTATTGAATAATTTAACATTAAAAAGACTTAACTTTTATAAATATTTATTTATCTATTTAAATATTACTAGATTAAAGTGAATATTAAATTATTATGTTAGTTAATAATTAATAACTATTTGTTTTATTATTAATTTATTAATTATAATTTTAAGTTAACTATTATAATTATTTTAATAATTTTATTTATGTAATATTATTATTATTTTTAATTTTATGTCTTTAGAATTTAAATTGATTATTAATTTTATTATAATTATTATTAAATTATTAATTTAACAATATTAATGTTAATGTTTTTATAAATTTATAAATAAATAATCATTATTATTATTATTTAGATTATTAAATTTTATTAAGTTAATTAATTAATAGTTTATTATTTATTTAATTATATTATTAATGTTATTATTTTTATTAATTTATGAATTAATGTTTAATTAAAATTAAAATTAAAATTAAAATTATTTATTTTATTTTAGTTTTATTTTATTTTATTTTCTTCCCCATCCCCTATTTTCTTCTAATCTGTGCATGGGGTGGGGGTGGGGGGGGGGGTGGGGTGGGGGGTGTTCTTATTCTTCCTCGAGAAGAAACTCAGCCATAGATCATTCTTCCTCCAGCTCAATGGCTCCATCCATGATAACGACTTCATTACGGCTTTATCCTAGAACGGAGACCGGTGGATTCCTCTTCGACCCCAAATGGCGGTGACAACGATGACTAGAGGAAACTACTCCTTCGTACCAGTCCTCTTCTTTCGGTACCTCTTCGCAATGGTGTTAAGATGGAGAGCGATGGTGACCATAGGTGATGACGACGAATCAGCTTCAGATTTTCCCACAATGGCAGTGAATGGTCTTCAAAAATCCTGAGATATGAAATCAGATCTAATTATTCCACTTGGCTCGGGGTTCAGCTCATGGTTTCATCTTATTCTAGATCCAACAGTGTTAGAAGGTGCTAGGGTGGTGATGAGTGGGTTGTGGTGGAGGTTCCAGTGGCGAAAGGGTAATGAGATTGAAAACAATGGATTTGGATTTGATATGATTTTGATATGATTTGATTTGGTGGAATTAAGGTGGATGAGGGTGGCTTTGGCTTGATTTTCTGTTCTGTGCATATGTGCAAGCAGAAGAATGGTCACAATGATGCAATGGTGAAAGGTTTCCCAATGCTGTGTTGAATGCTTCTCAGTGGTAGTGACTTGAAGCGAGCTTCTGGTGGGAGCTTGGGTTTGTTACTGTGGTGGTGTAAAATAATGCTAGCGAGTCATGGAGGGAATTACTAGTAGTATAAGGATCCATCGGTGTGTGGATTCCTTCCTAGCAGTATGTTTCAGATGGAAGAGGCTAGCGGTAAATGGACTTTGGGAAGCATCGGGAAATTCTGGCAGTGTCACCGACCTGACAGTGTGAGAATTATACTAAAAGTGTCTCATTTTTTGAATGTTGGCAGTGTGTTATTGTCTATAGAGGTACCATATTCTTCTCACAGTGTGTTCTGAAAATATGCTGGTGGTGTCTCAACCTTTTCTAACAGTGTGTGGGGGCTGGTGGTGTCTTATGAGACACCTTTGGGTCTGACGGTGTGTCAGACTTAGTGGGAAGATTCTTAGTGTTTGAAGTGCAGCAGAATAAAAAGATATAACTATAAAACTAAAAAAAATATTAGTTAAAAAAAATTAAAAAAATTAAAATAATTACGAATTAAAGAAACATTAATTTTAAAACATAATTCAATTAATTTAATAAATGAAACTTAAATTAAAAAAATTGAATTAGATAAAAAAATTAACAAATTAATAAATTCATAACAGAAAACTAAAAACTAAAAAATGAAAGTAAAATTAAATTAAAAACTAACTTAAATAAACAAGTGGAGCAGTTTACTAAATTAATCATGGGTTTTTAAAAATGAATTAAAAAATTAAATTAAAATGATTTAAATTAATAAATTTAATAAGATTAACTTCTTAAATTGATAAAATAAATTAATTAATATTAAGAATAAAGAATTAAAAGATTAAAAAATAAATTAAAATTTAAGATAATTAAATTTAAAGTAAATTTATTAATTAATAAAAATAAAAAATCATAAAATTTAAGAGTAAAGCAGAATAAATACCAAAATAATATTTAAAAAAAATAAACAACCAGAAAGGTAAGAAAGAGAAAAATAATAATTTTAAAGGAAAAAGTACAATATAAATTATAAAAAATGGTTAAATAATGAATTTAATTATAAAATTATATAAGTGAAATTAATTAGTAAAAAGTGAAAAATTAATTAATTCAATGATTGAAATTTAATTAAAAAGATGTGGCAAAATTATGCCTTTTAAGGCCACATAAAATTCTCCCAAACTTAATAATTGATTGTCCTCATTAAATACTATACTTAATTGTCTATTTGAAGAACAAAAATATGTTTTTTTACATTCACCTCAAAAAGAAGCAAGTCTAGCAGTTTAAAAGCAGAGGAAAAGAAATTTTGAAATAGGCTTTTGAAATAAAATACTCAAATGAAGGCTTGCCTTAATCTAATTACTCATTAGGTGATCAAGGGAGTTGTGATTCAACTAATTCTGAGGATGTCATGCCTCATATATAAAACTACCTACTGACTTCAATTCAAGCTCAAGTTCTAAATCTAAGAGTGATAAATGGTTAAATATAAGTGGAATTAAAAACTTAACAAAATATACCTTATACTTTGACTTACTCATAGGTTCCAAAAGGAAACAATTAAATTAATTTTTTTTGAATCACTTTATTTATACAATTTAAATTATTTTTAAATAAATGAATTTTCCCCTTCTTCATATGAAATTCAAAATTATACTCACCTTAATGAACTCATTTTTTGACAACCAGGAACTTTATTTTTTTTTGTATTTTCCCAACCATGTAACTTGTGTTAATCACTATGAATATGGACTTATTTTATATTTTATAGAGGGATTCTCACACACACTATGCCTAGTGTCTTAGAAACTCATCGTGGGTTCCCAAATTCCCATTTTACTCTAGTTTCAAAATATCTATATGAATACAATTTAAATTGGCTCACTAAGGTGATTACTTTTTTAATAATTAAAAAGTGACACCCCTAGGATGAAGTTCAAACTTCCATTTTTCTAAATTTATGACCATAAATCCACAAAATTGTATCCTATATCACTCTCAAACTTATTTCATAAACATAACATTCATAAAAGTGGTAATCAAATCAACTCAAAAATCATTAATCCTAAAAAAATTTAGGTTTGAATCATCTCTTAACTACCAGTAAGATATTACTCTTACGCAAGACAAATTTGAAGTACAATGTGAAGCCTAAATAAACTCAAATTGTGTTAGAATTTGAATTTTTTTGACAATTTTTAAGAAAAAAAGTTTATAGTTATAGGGATTTGATGGGCTTCCTTTAATCCACATAATAGCTCAACATAAGTTGAACCCCTCCCCCACACTTAAAACCCAACTTTTTCCCCAAAGTTGAATTCAAAGGTGGAGAAGACGAAAATTTGACTTCTAAATCTCAATTTTTTTTCAATTCAATAGATTAATGGCATGTTAAGGGTCATAGTGTAACTAAAACAATGTTATTGCCACAATAAACATATTATATAAATTCAAATTCATTTTCATTAAAGTTAGTGAATATAAATTTTCAATTAAGTTCAAGAAAGTAACATGTAAATCATGAATATACAATGAATAGGTTGTAGACATTTAAAATATTTGATTAAAAAATATGTATAATAGAGAAGAAAAATGTATACTAAACACCCTACTTAAAGAACAACCAACTAGAGGTAATTCCCTCCACACTTAATTCTATACAGTGAAGAGATTTTAAAATCAATGAGAATTAATTTCCAATAAACAAGCATATAATTTTTTTTCCAGAAACAAAAAATCATTATGACTCAATGCCACTACCACACTAGTGAGTCACCATTGTGGTGACTCACCACCAGTAGTGGAACAATGACTCAAGTGAAATGGTGAGTTAGGGACTCAATAGTGACTTGTTTTTATAGAAATTACTAGATTTTCAAGAAATGAATCAAAGTTTCCAATAACATTTCATTATGAAAAATTGTTTACAACAAAAGTAGGGAAGTGAATCAGTAATGAAGGAGAGAAAAAAATAAATGAAGAAATTAAAACTCCCTAATTTAATGATGATTTCACATGAATCTTGTTGTGATTTGAGAACATAATGGAGTTCTGCTCCTCCGGTGACACCAACAAAAAAATTATTCCTTAAAAAATGAAAACCAAGAAGAATAAGAACTCATATCTAGTAGATACAGAACAATATATAGAGTAAGGAAACAATTTATTAAAAAAACAACAATAAATGTAAAGACAAATACAAACCATGGGTTGAATCCCCTGAAGCACTAAATTTTATGTTTTCAGTTATACTTTATTGAGAATTAGTTTTCAATATCAGTGATAGTAGCCAAGCCCATCAATTTCCCTTCATAATAAAGTTTGACTCTTTGACTATTAATAAGAATGGTCATATTTTCTTCTCCTACATTATCAATAACTCCATTCTTAAGAACTCTAATAATTTTGAATGGCCGAGACCACTTAAATTTCAAATTACTAGGAAATATATTAAGTCTTGAATTAAAGTGAAGGATCTTCTGTCTAGATTTAAATTGTCTATTTTGTATGAAAGAATCATGAAAGTTTTTGGATCTCTCTTTGTATACCTTAGAGATATCATAATACTCTCTCCTTATCTCATCCATATCACTCAAATCAAGAAGTATCCTCTATCTAGCACTCTTAAAATAAAAATTTAGATCCTTAACTACCCAATATGACTTCTTCTACAAATCCACAAGAAAATGAGAGAATTTAACAAATAATAGTCTATAAGGAGACATACCAATTCGGGTATTGAAAGTTGTTCTATATTCCCATAAAGCCTCATCTAACTTTAGTGACCTATCTTTCCTAGAGTTTGAGATAGTTTTCTCTAGAATCTGTTTCAAATCCCTATTATAGATTTCTACCTATCTACTAGATTGTGGATAATAGGCAGTTCTAGTCCTATGGATGCATCCATACTTATCCATTAACTTCTTAAATTTTTAATTTTAAAATTGGTTACCATTATAAATTATGAAGGCTCGAGGCACCCAATTCTTGAAAAGATTTTCTTTTGAAAAACTTGATTATACTGTTAGCTTGATTGTTGGGTAGTGCTATTGACTCAACCTATTTAGACCCATAGTCAACAACAATTAAGATATACTCATTCCATGAGATGAGGAAAATGATCCCACAAAATCTAATCCCCCAAAATCAAATATTCCAACTTCTAAAATACATTTCTGTGGTAACTCCTGCTTTCTACCAACATAACCCAACCTTTAGAATATATCACAACCCACTATATAGATCATAGCATCCTTGAATAAGGTGGGCCAATAAAATCCAGATTTAAGGACCTTTTGAGTTGTCCTTTAACCACCATGATGTACTCCCCAAGGTGAGGAGTGAAAACTCTCCAAAATTGGCATCATTTCTTCCTCTAGCACACACCTTCTCAGAATTCCATCAGCACATATCTTAAATAGAAAATAATCATCCCGAATATAATACTTAAATTTTGAAATGAATTTCTTTATTTGGTTATTTGACAAGTCCATAAGAATGAAACGAGCTTCCAGAAAGCTGGTAAAGTCTATAAACCAGGTAGACTACCTAATTGGGACAGTGAGAAGCTTCTCATCCATAAAGGAAGTGTTTATCTCCCTTGGATCTTCATAGTGAGTATTATGAAGCCTAGAAAGGTGGTCTGCAACTAAATTTTAAAGCTACTTTCTTATCTCCAATTTCAAAGTCAAACTCCTATAACAATAGAATATACCTAATCAGTCTAGGTTTGTCCTCCTTAGATATTAAATATTTTAAGGTAGAATGATTAGTAAATATGATGAATTTTGAGCCTAGAATATACTGCCTAAATTTTTCTAGAGAAAAAACTACAACTAAAAACTCCTTTTTAGTAGTGGTATAGTTCTTTTGAGCCTTATCTAGTAGCTTTCTAGCATAATAAACTATATAAAACTTCTTATGTCTCTTATATCCTAATAAATCTCTAATAGCCATATCACTTTCATCACACATTAGCTCAAAAGGAAATTTCCAATCAGGTGCAGTGATGATAGGTGATAAAGTGAGTTTTTATTTAAGTAAATTAAAAGATTCTATATAGTTTTGATCAAAATTGAAGGGTGCATATTTAACCAATAAATAACACAAGGGTTTTATTATTTTTTAGAATTCTTTTATAAATATTTGGTAAAAACCGGCATGCCATAAGAAAATCTCAACACCCTTAACATTTTCAGGAGTTAGTAATTTTTTAATAACTTCAACTTTGGCAGTATCTTTCTCCAGACCCCTCTCAAATACCTTATGTCCCAAAACTATCCATTTAGTGACCATGAATTGGAATTTTTCAAAATTAAGAACTAGGTTGGTCTCTAAGCATCTCTATAAATCCAATTCTAAATTTCCTAAATAAGTATAAAATTTTCTACCAACTATGGAGACATTATCCATGAAAAACTCTACAATCCTTTTAATTATGATAGAAAATATAGCCATCATAAACCTTTGAATGGTTTCTAGAGAAAAAAATAAACCAAAGGGAATCTGATGACAGGCCAATGTCCCAAAGGGGCATGTGAATATAGTTTTCTCCTTATCCTCTAGAGCTACTAGGATCTGGTTGTAACTAGAATAGCTGTCCATAAAACAGATGAACTCATTCCCAACAGGCATCTCAAGCATTTGATCTAGGAAAGGAATTGGAAAATTATCCTTCCTAGTGGCTGAATTAATATTCCTATAGTTTATAAAAACTCTATATTTAATTGATTTTTTCACTTTTATATCTTCATTTTTTTTCATTAGTGACAATAGTGAAACCTCCTTTTTTTGGAACAACTTGGACTGGAATGACCCAAGTAATTACAAAGATAGGATATATAATACTTGTGTCCAAAATATTGATGAATTCATCTCCAACAACTTCCTTCATATTAGGATTTAGTCTCATTTTACACTATACTCTAGGTTTTCATTCTGTCTCCATAGGGATTTTGTGCATTCAGAAAGAAGGGATAATCCCCAAAATATCAACTATGGTCTAACATATGGTAGATTTAAATTTCTTCAGAACATTTAACAAATTTTCTTATTTATCAGATTTTATTTTATTAGAGATAATGATAGGATGTGTATAATTCTCTCCTAAAAATGAGTATTTTAGATGTGTAGGGAGCCGTTTAAGCTCTAAGGTGGGTGATTTTTCACTTGAAGGAAGAATATTGGTCCTAGGAGGTCCAAGGTCTTCAATATGTATTTTTTATAGATTTTGAAATGATGAAAGAATTTGAATTTATTAACCAGTATTAAGTTTTTCCTTACTAATATTAAAAGTGGAAAGATCACTCTCATAACTCTCTAGATTAGAATTCAAGATAATTATCAAAGAAAAATTATCTAGTTGTTAATAATATATCCCTCAAATTTATCAAAATTTTCAGAAGTGATGGTGACAAAAGAATCACCCTGAAGTTCACTAATAATTTATTTAAGTTCAGAAGTAGAAGATATATCTCCAATAGAAGCATAAATTGGACAGTTGTCTAGTTTTAGAAATTTTTCCAAATTTTTAGTTTGAACAGATTCTATTTTATATAAATTTTCATTTTCAACTTACAATTTTATTTCTTTAGAAAATTATTGTTTTAAAATTCTTCAAAATTTTCAAATGAGTTTTTAGCTTCCAAGGACTCTATCTAAGAACAATTTTCAGAAAATGTTGGTCCTTTTTTAAAGACATTTAATTCCTATTGTTTTCCCCCAATTTTAAAGATAAGTTGACCCTTAGATACATCAATGACTACTCCACAAGTGGCCAAGAAGGTTATACTCATAATGATGGGAACCTATTGGTCACACTCCATATTTAGGACTAAGAAGTAAGCTGGTAGAAACAACTTCTCAACTCCAACTAGCCGATCATCTACCCTCCTACAAGATGTGTGAATTAACAATCATCTATCTATAGGATGATAGTGGTGGGTTGAAGATCACCCAATTTAAACAATTTAAATTGTGATAATGGGAGAATATTGATACTAGCACCTAAGTCATACCAACAATTGAGTTGACCAGAATTCCCTAAGGTGAAGGGTATGAAAAATCTACCTAGGTCTTTGAGCTTGGGAGGAATTTTCTTTTGGAGTACAACACTAAAATCTTCAGTGAGGTTGTATGTGGAAAATTATTCAAGTGTCTTTTTATTGGAAACAAATTTTTAAAAGATTTTAGGTAAGATGGAATTTGAATCAAGGCTTTGATGAATGGGATATTCACTTGGAGCTTGATTAAAATCCCAAAGAACTAAATAAGTTCAGCCTTGTTATTACTTTTTGGTTTTAAATTTTTAGGGAAAGGGATGGGTGGGGCATAATTCCTAAGAATATAAGGTAAATCCCCTAACTATTTTACAATTTTCTCTTTAATCTTGTTCTTATTATTTTCATAAAAAATGTTATATTTATTTTCAGGAGGAAAATTGAGATTTTGTTAATTTTTAGTATTTTTATCTTGATTTATATAATCTGTGTGGAACATATTTTTCCTTCTAGAATCATACAGTTTTTCATTTTGGGTATTTTAAAAGTTTTTTTCAGGTTCAGTTTGAGTATTAAGGCCACTTATAGTGAAATAATCCAAGGAATTCTCTATAGGGTTGATTTCAGTTGTTCTAGAAAGCCTTCCTTTATCCCTAGATGTCATATCTCTAGCACATAGGCCTAGTTGAGTTTCCATATTTTTCATTCTAGCATAAAATTTAATTTTATCATAATCATATTAGGCTTGTTATTTATTCAATTGAGCCTTGAATTTTTCATCTTGAGAGTCTATTCAATTTAATATTTGATATAGTTTTGAAAACATTTGACCCTCAAAATTTCCTTATAAATTAGAAGATTCACCCCTTGGTTGATTCTGAAAGTTTTGTCTAGGTTGGTTTTGGTAGTCATGGGTAGTTGGTTGTTTTATCATGCCTTGTTCTTTCCATGAAAAGTTAGGATGATTCCTATAGCCCTGGTTATAGTTGTTTGAAAATGGTTCATCTTTTGCAGGAAGCCTAGGACCATAGTTAACAAAATTTTAATTTTTTTATTGGGATGGCATGTCAACGTTTGGGTAGAAATTTTTAGTATGAACGAAAATCCCACACTGAGAAAACTATTACCTAAGATATTTTTTTGATTTTTGAAATGCTAGTTGGTTAAAAGACTTTTTGGAATTTTGGTTCATTAAATTTTGAAGTTGATTTGTTATTTCATCCAATTGGGAATTCATTACTGTTCTAGAACCAATGTTGATAGCATTTCTGTTCAGTCTCTTCCTCCTTGAATTTTTATATTGAGAGTTCATAGAAAGGTTGTTAAAAATTTGTCTTAATTATTCAAACATTTTATCATTATAGTTACCCCCAACTAATTTATCCACATGGTTTTAACCCGAGGAGGATAGTCCTTCATAGAATATTTCTATGAGAACATGGGATGGGAGTTGATGATGGGGAAACTGCCTAAGAAGGTCCTTAAATATGTCCCAAGCCTCATTAAAGGATTTACCATCCTCTTGGTAAAAACTTATTATTTTATTTATAAGTTATCCTTTAAGTATTTGAGGATAAAATTTCATTATAAAGGAATTATACACTTGGTCCCAATTCTAAAAAATGTTATCATATAGACTCAAAAACAGGTTTATATAATTCCTTTTTAGGAAAAAGGGAAATAATCTTATTCTTAGATAATTTTCTATGAGTCCTAGAAGTTGTAATTTTTACACAATGTTATATAAATATCTAATTAAGGATATATAATCCTCATTAGAGAGTCCATTAAAGGCTGATAGTAGAGAAAGACGGGACTATTTGAGTTTATAATTTCTAGCTCTAGGAGAAAGTCTAATGGATGATAGATTGCTTGACACTTGAGGGAGTTGAAAATCTCTCATACTAGGCCTTTATATATCATCATTGAATTCGGGTTGAACGTTTTTTTCATTTTTAATAGGAACTCTCTCACCTAGATTTTCTATTTCAATTTTCTTTTTCTTTTTAAGGGAACTTAAATGATTTTATATTTTCAGGATCAAGGGATGTAATCTATCAATAGAAGACCTTGTGCTTATATAATATATAATAATAGATTAAATTCAGCACAAATAGTATTAAGCATTAACAACAAAAAATACAGAAATAATGGAATAGAAACAAACTTAAAAAAAGCAACAAATTGAAGAACAATTTGTTTTTAAAAAATTTCAAAAAATTTTAAATTTTTTTATATATGGATTTTTTTCATTTTTTTTAGATTTGAAAAGTGATTTCTCAAATCCTTACCTGAAAATGGTGAAAAAAACTTGACTCAATCATCATTAAACTATGTAAATGTTTAGAAATTTATAGTTCATACTTAATACTGTATAGTAAAAAGTAGAGTCGAACCCAAGGGAATGCTTAAAAGAGTATGAGTGACCAAAGATTTTCAAAAAAAACCCCCACTGGTGTTAACAATGGGTAGGTTTTCTTTTTAATTTTTAATTTTTTTTATATTTTTATGAGGACATTATGATAATTTTTTTAAAGAACTAAGTTTGAAACTAGATCTATAATGAAATAATAGGGAAATCTGTGTATGAAAATAGGAATAAACACTAAAAAAAATTGATCAAGGAAGAAACTCAGGAATTCTAAAACCACTGATTAAAAGGATGAAATATTCACTAAATTTTATTGTAAAAACACCTCAAAAAAAGATTGAGAAATATACCTTTCTTATAGATAGATCAAACAAAAGATTCAATCTTGGAGTTCACCGCTCCAAGATTTATCAACTGCTAAGAAATTAAATGAAAAGCCAATTGGAATAAAACTTACTGTTAAATTCCAATGTTAATGTAATTAAATCTTGAAAAAATTCATTCAATATTAATATCACCAATTTATCTTAAATTTTGAAATTTGAAATTGTAGAGGTGTGAACAATTTAAATGAAAATTAGAATCAATCTCACCGATCAATTCTGATTTCATAAAAGAGTAGAGTGAAGAAGTTTGAGAAATAAACTAGCAGAATTTTAAATTCCCAAGCTAAGAGATTTAGCTTATAATCATGTTTATAACAATAATTGAAAACATTCAATTATAATTTGATTAAATTGAGAATGAAAGGGTAAGAAATTTCCCTCTCAGTCCCATATTTTTGCTATGTTTTCTCCTCCACAGTCTTTGTCTCTAAAAAAATCTCCTTGATATCTAAGATGCGAATGTATGGAATAAATGAATGATTAGGAAGCCTTCCAGTATTTCTAAATTTAAACTTTCGATGTATTTTCATTGGTATCCCACTACTTCCAATGAATTTAGTTGGTATATCCCTAAACACCGAACGCATGTTTTCATTTATGGATATGCTTGTCATGTTAGCAATCCCCTTGTAACTGTCTGAAACCTGGTTGTTTAGATGAACCTAGATGCATTTCTTGATATGCTCTAATATACATATGCAAAAATAAACAATTATTGAATAATTTAACTATAAAAAGATTTAAATTTTAGAAATATTTTATTATCTATTAATTATTACTAGATTAAAGTGAATATTAAATTATTATGCTAGTTAATAATTAATAAATATTTGTTTTATTATTAATTTATTAATTATTATTTTAAATTAACTATTATAAATATTATAATTATTTTATTTATTTCTTTATAATTTAAATTGATTATTATTGTTATTATAATTATTATTTAATTATTAATTTAATAATATTAAAGTTAATGTTTTTATAACTTTATAAAAAAATAATCATTATTATTGTTATATATATAATTAAATTTTATTAAGTTAATTAAATTATACTTATTTATTTTATTTTATTATGTTATTAATGTTATTATTTTTATTAATTTATTTATTAATGTTTAATTACAATTATTATTATTAGTTATTTTATTTTAGATTGATTTTATTTTATTATTTTTTTCTTCCCCTAGCCCCATTTTCTTCTAATCCATGCATGGGGGGGGGGGTCTTCTTATTCCTAGAGAAGGAACTCGGCTGCGACTTGTTCTTCCTCCAACTCAATGGCTTCATCTGTAGTGGAAAATTCATTGCGATATTATCCCCGAATAGAGATCGACAACTTTTTCTTCGACACTAGCTAGTGGTGACCAGAGAAGACTGCTCCTCTATGTGGTTCCTCTTCCTTCAGCACCTACTCATAGTGGTGGTAAGACAATGAGTGGTGGAAACCAGAGGCAATAACAGTGGCTCACCTTCAGCTTCTCCCACAACGGTGGCAACGAGTCTTTAAAAATCCTCATATCTGAAATTAGATATGATTATGCCACTCAACTCGGGATTCAGATTGTGGTTTCATCTTATTATAGATCTAGCAGTGTTAGTGGATTCTAGGATAATGATGAGTGGGTTTTGGTGGAGGTTTCAGAGGTGGAAGGGTGATGAGATTGACAACAATGGCTTTGGATATGATATGATTTTGATATGATTTTTTTGGTGGAATTCTAGTGGATGAGGGTGGTTTTGGCTTGATCTTATGATATGTGCAGATGTGCAAGTGTAGGAATGGTCATATTGCTATTAAGATTGAAGTTTTACCAATGGTGTGTCAAATGTTTGGCAGTGGCGGTGACTTGTAGTAAGCTTCTGATAGAAGTTTGATTTTGTTGCTATGGTGGTGTAAAGGGATGACGGTGAGTTGCAAAGGTAATTACTGGTGGTATGAGGCTCCAACAGTGCGTGGCTTCATTCATGGAAGTATGTTGTAGATGGAAGAGGATGGTGGTAAATGGACTCTAGTAAGGAGTGGGAAATTATTGCGGTGTCACTAGTCTGGTAGTGTGAGAATTGTGCTAATGATGTCTCATTTTCTAAAGGATGGTAGTGTGTTGTTGTCTGTGGTGGTACCTTATTCTACTCACGGTGTGTCCTAAAAATATGATGGAAGTAACTCAGCCTTTTCCAATAGTGTGTGGGGGGCTGGCGGTGTCTTCTGAGACACCATTGGGTTCGATGGCATGTCAGACTCGATGAGAAGATTCTGGTCGTGTGAAGTGCAACTAAAGCGTAAAATAAAGCTATTAAACTAAAACAAAAACTAGTTAACAAAAATTAATAAAACTAAAAAAATTAATAAAACTAAAACAATTAATAATTAAGGAATCTTTAATTTAAAAACTTAATTCAATTAATTTAAAAAATGAAACTTAAACTAAAAAAATTGAATTAGTTAAAACAATTAACAAATTCATAAATTCCAAAAAAAAACTAAAAGTAAAATTAAATTAAAAACTAACCTAAATAAAAAAGAAGAGGAGTTTACTAAATTGATTCTGGATTTTTGAAAATGAATTAAAACATTAAATTAAAATGATTTAAATTAATAAATGAAATTATATTAATCTCTAAAATTGATAAAATAAATTAACTAATGTTAATAATAAAGAGTTAAAATATTAAAAATTAATTTACAGATTAAGTTAATTAGATGTAAAATAAATTGATAATTTATTAATTAATAAAAATTAACAATAATAAAATTTAAGAGTAAATCATAATAAAAACAAAAAGAGTATTTAGAAAAAATAAACAACTGAAAAAGTAAGTAAAAGAAAAATAATAATTTTAAAGGTAAAAAAGTATAATATAAATTTTAAGAAATGATTAACAAATTTAATTATAAAATTACAAAAGTGAAATTAATTTGTAAAAAGTGAAAAATTAATTAATTAAAAGATTTAAATTCAAGTAAAAATACATGAAAAAATTATTCATTTTAAGGCCACATCACTAACCTCTTTGATCTATCTCTATATATCTTCATTCTAAGTATATAAGAAACTTTACCCATGTCTTTTATTGAGAAGAATTTTCCTAACCACACCTTTACAGAATGTAAAGTTTGGGAATCATTTTTAATAAAGAGAATTTCATCTACATACAATATCAGAGATACCACAACACACCCACTAATAATCTTTTATAAATAATAATCATCTATGTTCTTGATGAAACCAACCTCCTTGACTACATCATTGAACCAAATATTCTAACTCTGAGAGGATTCCTTTAATCCATAAATAGTTTGTTGCAACTTTCAAACCATAGTATAATCATTTGAAACTTCAAAAACTTTATCCTATATCATATACATGTCCTCATCTAAATTCATATTAAGTAAAGTCATTTTTAAAGTCTATTTGATATATCTCATAATAATAATGAGATATTATGGAAAGAAATATCTGAATGGAATTTATCATTGAAACCAAAGAACATGTTTATTTATAGTGAATACCATGAATTTATTTATAAACCATTACTACCATGTGATATTTAGATATGGACACTCTAAAATCTATATTATTTTTCTTTTAGAAATCCCACTTTCACCCTATGGGCCTCACCCCTTTAGGAGAATCCACCATTTTCCAAACTTAGTTAGTGTATATAGAGTCCATTTTAGATTCCATAGTATTTAGCTATCTCTCAAAATCAGAACTCTCAATGGTGTATTAGTAGGTATAAGGTTCATCATCTTTGAACATTACTTCATTATCATTTTACATAATAAATCCATATCTCTTAGGATCATGATGAATCATACTAGACCTTCAAGGTTCTTGTATATCTTTATCCAGTTCTTCTTCCACAACTCTTTATGGAACCAACTCAACTACCATATTAGGAAACTTTCCTATTTATTGGCCTTGAACCTCTACAAGTTCAACATTACTCCCACTTAATTCTTGATTCATGTGATCATTCTCAAGGAAAACACTATCTCGATCCACAAACATTTTGTGTCTAGTAGGATTATTTAAATAATATCCATTTATTTCTTTGGGATAAATAATAAATAATCATTTTTATAATTTAAGTCATAGATTATCAAAAAATAAATGTATTACATATAATTTACAACCCTAAATCATAATAAAATACATATTGGGATGTTTCCCATTTCATATCTCATATGGAGACTTTATGACTACTTTAAGAATGAAAATAGTCTCGAGAGAATATCCCTAGAATGAAATAGGAAGGCCACAGTAACACATCATCAATCAAATAATCTTCAAAATGGTATGATTCATCCTCTTATATACACTATTCCACTATGGTGTTCCAAGAAGAGTGAGTTACAGAAAAATTACAAAATATCTCATATGAGCAGTGAATTACTAGATCAAGTATTCAATACATCCATCTGAGTAGAGAATATTAATACTTTTTCTAGTTGATTCTATAACTTTTTCTAAATCTATTTGAACTTTTCAAGAGTTTCATACTTTTGGATCATTAGAAACATATATAAATATCAATTAAAATCATTAGTAAAGGTTATGAAGTACCTAAACCCACCACTTTATTATATACTCATTAGTCTATATAAATCACTATGTATAAGATCCAATATTCCACTGGACCTTTTATCTTTTATACTAAAATATGACTTGGTAAATTTTTTAAAAATATTTTTAGTTATCAAATGATTCATAATTAAATGATTCCAAAAATCTATCTCAATAGAGTCTTTGAATATGTTTCTTATTTTTATGTACAAGGTGACAATGCCAAAAGGTAAGTGGGGTCAGAATCAAGATTGATCTTCTTATTTGGAATGTTATAGATATGATTACCCATATCTAGAATGTATAAACTATTTACCATTTTCCTGATTCCATAAAAATTTCATTCATATATGTAGAACAACTCTTGTTCTTAATTATGAATGAAAATACCATCTTGTACAAACAATATATAAAAATTAATTTTTTTTGTTTATAGTAAGAAAATAATAATGTTTTTTCAATTATAGAATTAATCCTTCAGGTAGAATTATATCATAAGTGAATACCTACAATGAAGCAATTCTTACTCCAATTCCAATATGTAGATCTACTTAACCTTCATTTAATTCTATTATTTATCCGAGTTAGTGTTTATCACCACAAATATTTGATGCCCACCCAGTATTTAATACCCATGAGTCATAGTTATATAAGTTAATCTTTATAACATTCACATTCATTTGACTAGAACGAATCATCTTAAGCACACTTATCAACCTTATATACCATTCTAGAATAGTTTTATATGTCATACCTATAAGTGATCTCAAAACGATAAACACGATATATGACATAATCTACAAGAAGTGAATTTATGGGTGAGTATCATGTTTTATATATTTTAATTAATGGATATTAATGAAAATACACCCACTAAAATGATGACCCCATACATCATATTCATTTAATGATCCAAGAACCATATTTCATCATGGATTAAAATTGTTATGCACATAAATAATCCACGAATATATAACTATTTTCAATCATATCATATATGACTCTTAGATAGTTGAGTGATAACTCTTTATCCAAATCCATCACGTGGATTCACTCAATTATATTCCTATAGTATCATAATGGTTAAGGTTTTCTAGCTCAGTATAACTCGAATAAAATTCCATGAACAAGACACCTAATAGTCAGGATCACCTTATTACTTGCTTAACTTACACAAGATAATCTATGGACCCTTAATAGTTAGGGTCACCCATATTAAATTATCAAGGTATTGAAAAGTACTTCTTTGGAAGGAATCTCACACTTAGTATTTGAAGATTTTTATTTTAAAGTATTACCAACTTAATATACATCACATTTGTATTAAATATATAACTATTACATCCTACAAAATATTTATTATCACATATATTATTCTTTTATGCATTCATGCTTATAAAAATTTAGTTTTTTAATCCCTATTCTATCAACCAAATTAATATATTCAAACCATATTAATGTGTAACTCTTTACAAACCCATAGTTTGTGTTACTCATCCATAAATAGAATCAAAACATATTTACACATATCCAAATACATCCTATGCATAAGGTACATGAAATTTTCATGTAAAGGTTTAGAATTATATGAAATTGATAATCCTTTCATGAGTAATTCTGAAGCCATAAATAACCAATCCTTACCTTTTTAGAATAATGTATAAACCTATAGGCTAATGAGAAGTTTGAACCAAAGTCCCTTTACCCAAGGATACTTTAATCAAGTGTGATTCCAATCCATTATAACTCTAATACATAATATATATAAATTATATTCAATAAATAAATTCTATACAGTAGCTTTAATTAAAAATAGAGATCAAGGTAGATACAAACTAAATCTTATGTTTTTGTACCCAATATGTAATTTATGACATGAAAATTTATAAAAATAAATTTATCACATAAATTAAATCATATATAATATTCAAATTTCATAAAAAATTTATAAATAGGAATATTCAAAAGAAAAAAATAAACATTTTATTTATATTTTAAACATTAAATATTAATATAAACATTTTCGTATAAAATCATTCTATTTACAATTCATAACTCTGGTATTTTATAAAAAATTTATAAACTAAAAAAAGTTTTAACCAAAATATTAAAATTTTTATTTTTGGCTTGAATCATATTGTATGATTGATAGAGTAGGATTGTAAATTGTAAGTTGTGATAGAACTATAAATCACCCTTATGTATCACCGAGTACCCTTACATTTCATTTATGTGGAAATGGTATACATAAAGGTCACTCGATTGGAACACTTGATACGTAATGGTTACTAGTGGTGTAGCCCTTACACATAGGTTAGCTTGATATGTAAAGTCTACTAGAAATATAACCCTTATGCATGAACTTTTAACCATTATGTATAGAAAAATAGACACTTATGTATCTGTTCATATTTGATGATATATGTTATATCATCATTATGACCCAATGTACAATTTTCAAGAAACCTGAGTTTCTATCATAACATAAAATATCACCCATATCATAGATTAAGGCACAGATCAAATCCATGAGTTTTCAATGTGTTGTACCTTTTCATACCGATCAGTTATACCAAATGATTAAGAAAAACAGAACCACACATTATAATATCCTATATAGTAAATCCAGGTAGATAGATCTGAGGGTTAAAACTCAGCCACCTCATATCATACGCTACGATATATACTAAAATAGATTTTGATATGCACGTTCTTAATTAAAATCATGAAATAACATGATTATTCATTAATTAATGTAACTCTTATAACATTGATGGGATTTTAGACGATCATATTATGATTGAAGAAGTATAAGAAAAACCATACATATAACCGATCTATCATCAATAAAACAATATATAGTATGAAGAAAATAAAACAATAGGCATAATTAAAATATTACAATATCTATATCTATCAAACTAGATGGAGTTTTATTGATCATAATCACCTAAAAATAGACAATGAAACCTCATCTACAAAGAGATTCCACTATCCATAAGAATCCCCATTCATAATAATAGGACACAATAATCTCATACGATGTTCTAGAACCTTCCCTATAAAGACAAAAAGGAGAATCAGAAAATAAGAGAGTATCAACTATGGATCATCAATATAATTTTTTCAATAGGGGATTATATCTCTTTATATAACCACCCTTCATTCAATGGAGTAATTATAGGTCCAGCTTCCATCACATAGAAACCATTATACATTATTTTAACACATTCTCATTGGATTCATAATCATTTTAACATTTAAAATAATTATGTGTATATATAAATGAATCAATCCATTAGTTCATAAATAAAGGAAACCATGTGGAAGATATGGAAATAACCATGAACCCATAACCCATATTTTATGCCTATCGTACACTATGATAGAGGTATATCATGCCTTATACAATATTAATATGTTATAATCTATGATATACATCACATGAATATCATAGGATACAACTCAGGGTATATTTTACAATATGATACATCTATTTTAGTGCATTTACAATAATAATAGTATATCAAATTACAAATTAAGAAGGAGGAATAGTGATTTGTAAGGGAGAAATTATCAATCAAAAAATTTGTTAAGGAATTGTCACACCAATTATCATGACAAAGAATCTTTTAAATAGGATTCAAGGATGATTCCTAAACCCCATGCATTTACTCATACATAAAGAGTAAATGTAGTATTAGTTACTACTCTTTTATAACTTTAAGATGATATAAATTCCAATAATTTCAACATATTAAGAATAATCAATGACAAAAAATGTGTTTAGGATAATAAAATGTTAATTTTTTTTAACATTCCACTTGCATTATACTAATCATAAACACCATTTGGATCATATAATTTGATTCAATATATCATAACAATTATGATGGTTTTGTGATATGACCATATAAAAATATGACGAGGATATATAATTTTTGTTATATCATATATTTTCTTTTGTGATATTTATAATCCATGAAATATGATATGCCTTGGATTTCATGCCTGTCATACCATAATATATATATATATCATACCATACAATATAATCTTAACGCATCACATGAAAATAAGATTTAGGATATATATCATTCATATCACCTAGTTAAATATAAGAGGGTAGTGAAGAAAAATTTAGATCCATCACCCAACCCTTGGATCATCCATTTTTTTTATTTCCTATATGATCCATTGATAAATTAAGTTTAGATATTTAATGTCTCTTTATTTTAATTTTGATTATATTTTATTTGGTTATCACCTCATATGAAATCTTTATTTTATCACTAGATGTTAAAGGAATTGATGCTGACATTTATACCTTTCAATTATCCATCACCACCCATATTACTAAATTATTTTTTATCCCAAATATTTGGTAGTTTTCTTGGTCTCATTCATCTTTGATCCTAGATTAGTATGCTTCAACATCATCAATTTTTTGCATCATCCTTTTCTTATAAGCTTAATCAGTAAGTTAACTAGTTTTGGTTTGTTGTCTATGGACATTATCCTTTTCTATTTATCTACCATAATGTTCTTTCATTTTTTTTATAAAAAATTTCAACTATTATACAAAATTCTTCTAAAATCAATTGGTTTTTAATTAATAAGATTATTACCTAATGATCATTAAAATTGACCACTCTAGAGGATAAAGAATGTAGTATTGGAAGGATGAACCAAAAAAATTCACAATATTAATATGAACAAAATTAAAATAGATCACAAAAAATCCTAAAATTACATAATTAATATTTTTTAAAAAATTAAACTTAAATAAATTCATAGTTTAATAAAAATCATAACATAAAGCTGGTATATTTTTAGTTATACAAAAACCATAATAGATGATACACTAATTATTTTAAATATAATATCTTGAATCAACTATAATAAGTTTGAAGAATTATTATTGAAAATAAAAACAAATTTCAATTAAAAACATAAACCCAAGTCAAAATAGTTTAAAATGAGAACAAAACCAAAATAAAAAATAGAAGTTCAATAAATAAGTTTGAATAAATCAGTAAAGAATGAAATAAAATAACATGAGGATTTATATGATTTAGTCCAATTATATGTATGTTTATAAAAAGTGAATCAATTTTTTTCACTATATAAGAAAGAGAAGAAAAATATAGGAAATGATAGATGTGAGAAAAAAACACCAGAGAAGATATATAATAATAGAGTTCTTGTTACTATAGGAACTAATGATCAAATATAGTATAAAGAGGTTATTGAATTTTTTGAATACTATTTCAAGAAATTGGAACCCATTTATCAGAATGAGGGTTTCGAGATGGTCTTAGATTCAAATATAGAAATGATAATGATGATTTTTTCAGCAAGGAAACATTTAATCTGGAATGAGGTTTCAAGGTTGGTTTGGAAGGGGCTTCTTACAATGTTCTCAACACCTAGTGATATCGTTCCATAAGTTCAGTTGATACTTTTGAAAGATGGCAGTTGTTTAGTTTTTTCTTGAGAGGTTATTAATTTACCAGGGGTGGTAGTCACCCTGAGGTTTTATATAGGATATCAGTAATGGAAATAAAACAATGTATGGAATCCCACATTTCATAGAGGTCGGTACAACTAGATGATCTTCTAACACTATCTATAAATAGTAGGGTGGTTCCAAATTTTCTATATGTGTTTGGAGATCAAATTTTGTAGTGATCCACATGGTTCATTTGTCACATGTTATAATTATTATTTTCATAGAAATAAAATTCTTCAATTTTTTTCCCATGGATTTATGAATTTTAGTATAAACCACATAAAAAACAAAGCATTCTTTCTTACTTTAATTTACAGGTATTAAATGTATGTTATACCAAAACTATTCTTTAATTCACATTACTACATGATTTATTACATAAAATTACACTTAATTTAACCTGAAAGACCAATAAGTATAGTGTATTTAAGAATTAGGTACATAACATAACATTTTGAACATGGGATACAGTAACTTTATTGAAAACTTCCATAACATACTTTTAATATTCCATGGATTTTTAAAACTGCATGAGATAACTTGGGAAAAAACATAATAAATGAGTAAGATATAAATCCCAGTAAGGGAATAAACAAGGCATAACATGAATATAATAACACATTTATAAAACATGCATATCAATGGGGCATAAAAGGAACATGAATAATAAGGCTTGGTACAACATGATAATCATAACATCGGAAATTTGGAAACAACTTAAAACACTACAATAAAAACATAAGTCAAGGCTAAACCTGCCAATACATCATGGTGGAAAAATTCACATAAAATAATTACGTTCAATACCTATACCAAAATGACATATCATGATACTAAACATTACCCAATGCATTGGAGTGCTATAAAATTCCATACAGGCCTATCACTTTCATTTCATTCACATGCTTAAATGTTCCACATAGATCATACAACATGGATTCATTCAAAATAATATTTTATTCCAGGATAAAGTATTGTATAATAAACACATTTAATTACTTAATAAAATAATTATAAGTTTATAAAGGTTAACACCCTTGATAGGAAATGGGTATGGTATTCACTACACAATTATTTTGGCATGGAAAATCAGGGTGAAATTTTGGCAGCATAATGACATCACTTAAAGAAACATAAAATGGGTTGATGAGAAAGAAAAGGTTATATCACCACTTCTATATAAAATGGTAAGTAATAGGGAAATGTAATAATATAACCCACAATTATAAATTATAAATAAATTTCATAAGGTAATGAAGAAACTTGAATAAAGAAATGAATCCTAACTATAATTCGACATGGTAAGGGGTGTACATAATGGATCATGAAAGGATTAATGAGAGTTAAAGGTGGGATCTCATAATTTATAAATAAAATTTATAGTAAGGTAAATATGGAAGAATGGATCCCAACATTATCAAACTAAAATTAAGAAGCATAACATAAAGGGGTGCTTGAATAAAAAGAGAGGAGAGAAATCCCTTAAAAAATTTTGGCATAGTAAAGAATTAGATAAAGGTAAAAATGAGAGAGTATAAATTATATTTCATTCAAATAACATAAATTTTATATTAATTTAATGATTATAAATTAATGATAACATAAAAAATTGAAATTAAGAAGACTAGTTTCAAAGAATGTGCTTGAATTGAAAGGAGGAGAGGACAGTCTCTTACTTGAGTGTGTGACTTAAAAAGATTTAGAGGGGATTATTAGGAGCTTGAGGGCACCTTGGGAGGACTATAGAGTTGGGAGGGAAGAGTATGGACATTCTCCAAGGATTTTTATTGAATATAAATGGGATCTTGAGTGGGTTTATATAGGAAAAGAGGGGGATTTCTTTATTATTTAGGTTTTGGACTCTATATAATAAAATAACAAAAAACCACAAACCTTACCATGGGTTTTACTCATGGTTTATACCAAATGGAATTGGTTTCATTATTTTATAGTGTAAAGGGCCGAAAATAATAAAATAATTCCTTTGCTTTTGTGGAGGTGAGTCACACTCTTAAAGAAATGATTTTAACCCCTTAAAATATATTATAGGATTTAGAGGATTCATAATGGCTTTAAAAAATAAATAAAATAAAATTAAAATCATTTTATTTTAAATGTAAAAAACTGATTTGTTTGTGGATCCCATTTATAGTAATTATTACATCACTTTTGGGTCATTATGATGTTATAAAACACAAAGTATATTTATATGATATTTAATTTTTACCCGAAAAATTTACCATCTTATAAAATTATGAAAAATTAACCATTGGATAATTTTTACATTATAATTTCAAAAATACTATTAATTTTATCTAAATAATTTTCTAAATATGTGATTTTTTTAAAATAAAATCGATATTTATTAAGAAATGTTGGGTTTTTGATAATAATAGTTTTCAAACCCTTATATAAATTACACTCGACTTCATAAAAATTATATGATCATTTATATTTGATAAAAAATATTTAATAATAATATTAAAATATTATTTATTTCAAAAAACAATTAATTCAAAAATTCATTAATTGAATTTTAATATTAACCAAAAATACAATTTGTGCTTTATTGTATCAAAATAAAAATAATTTACAAAGTAAAAATAATAGGATGAAAACATATTCATTATTATATATAAAATAATTTAAATATTCATATTTCTAGGGTATTGATACATATCCCTTTTTTTTTAAAAACCGAGACATGAATTGGTTACCTAATTATTTTTCAAAAAATTATTAAAATAAAAATAAACAGGTCCAGTACAAATACGAGGTGTGGCAATCTCACACCATCCTGGGATTGAGGGAAATAAAAAATTGAGAGACATAAAAACATCTGAAAGCAAACAAACATGTCTGTAACATTTCCTCAGCCTGAAAGAAACCCAATTCAAGAAAACAAGTCCTCAAAATCTGCACACTTAAGGAGAAAAAAAAATGATTAGGTCACATGATTCCAACAAAAGAGCTAAAAACCATGAATACCTCCCACCACTGAGAAACCAGAACACGAAATTTTTTTTCTATAGTAAGGTGAACGTTGGTTAGACTTTTATGGGTTGGTTTTGCAAGCATGGTTTGGGATGTGATATTTATGAGCTTTAACTTCTCCAGTAAATTGTTTTTCTCATGATTAAGTTGTTGGATCTTAGATTGGGATTCATCAAGGGTAAATAATATAGATTCTATCTCCCTCAAAAGCTCTGATAAATGGGCTTCGTATGGTACAATCCTACTGGTTTAGGCCATCACTTCTTTTTTTCTATTTCGAATGGATTTTTTAAAAACCTATATTTATACTAACCATGTGATCACTGTTCAATGACTATATTATCAAATAAAATGATACATAAAAACCATTTAAATCCAATTGGATATAATAAATCAAAATAAGAGAATGTGTTTTCTATAACCATATTACATGATGATACATTTAAATTGATCAAAAAGGGGAATTTTATTTATAATAGTTTGGGTCATTACAATATTCCCCCCTTTATAAATTTCACCCTTGAAATTTTCTTTTACCACACTAAAAAAGATGAGGTTAACTCTATTTCACCACCTCCTCTGGTTCCCACATTGCTTCTTCAAATTTTTGGTTTCCGCACAACACTTTGACAAGGTGCATTGTCATATTTCGTAGAAATTTTTCTCTATGATCTAATATCTTAACCAACTGTTCTTCATAGGAAATATCATTATCCAATGTTACCACCTCTATATTGAGTACATGTGAGGTTTTTGGTATGTACTTCCTCAATAAGGATACATGGAATACATCATATACTTAAGATAGGTTTGGTGGGAGTTCTAGTCAGTAGGCCACCGCTCTGATGTGATCAAGGATATCAAAGGGGATGATGTATCTTGGAATAATCTTTCACTTCTTCCCAAATCTCATAACTATCTTTCATAGAGATATTCAAAGGAATACCATGTCTCCAATATCAAACTCTAGGTCTCATTGATGATTTTCAACATAGCTCTTATGTCGACTCTGAGCAGCCTTGATGTGCTACTGAATGGTCTTAACCTTCTCCACCATTTCCCTGACTATTTTCGGACCTAAAACTTTTTGTTCCTCAATTTCATCCCAACATTCCATTGTTATACACATCTTCCCAGAAAGGTCTTCATAGGGATCCATTTGGATGCTCAAGTGGAAAATTTTGTTATAAGATAACTCAACCAAAGGAAGATGTTGGTCCCAAACTCTTTTTAAGTCCATAGAAAATGCTCACGACATGTCTTCCAGTGTCAAAGTAGTCCAATTAGATTGTCTATCAGTTTGAGGATGATAGGCTGTACTGAAGTTCAACTTAGTGTTTAGAGCATGTTGGAGACTTTTCTAGAACTTGGAGGTGATTCTCAGATCTTGATCGGATACAATCGATAATGATATTCCATGAAGCCTTACCAATTCTCTGATATATATATCCATGCAAGTTGATCTAGTGAGAATTCCTCTCAAATTATGATAAAGTGATCTATATTTTTAATATGATCCACAATAACCCATATAGCATTGTTTTCCTTGAATGTATTTGGAATTCTGGTGACAAAGTGCATGGTGATGTTATCCCATTTCCATTTTGGTATGGGTAATGGTTGCATCACCCCCTTAGACTTATGCATTTCATCCTTCACTTATTGGAATACTAGGAATTTTGATTTATATTTAGTGATCTCCTTATTCATATTATACCACCAATATTTCTCAAAGAGATCTTGATACATCTTTGTACTTCTTGGGTGAATGGGGAAAGTTGAACTATGTGCATCATCCAATAGTTCTTTCTTTAACTCAAGATTTTATGTAACACATAGTCTTGACCCAAATCTCACAATTCCTTCTTCATCAATTTTAAAATCTATGGATTTCCATTTTCTAATGACTTCCACATTCTTCAGAATTTCCATATAATTTATTTGAGAATCCTTTATTTTCTCCCTGAGGGATGGTTGAGCAATCATTTGAGAAAGGATTAATGATGTTCCTTCCTCAATGATTTCTATTTTGATCCTTTGTAGGTCTAATAAGATTTTATCCTTCTAAATTCTCATCATTGATAAAGATGCAAGATATTTTCTACTTAGATAACTGCCACAATATTCTCTTTACCAAGAAGGTAGTGAATTGAGAATTCATAGTCCTTGATGAGCTATAACCATATTTTCTAGAAAATATTAAGGTCATTCTATGTGAATATATATTTGAGGCTCTTATGATCAATATATATCTCACACTTCTCCCCATAGAGATAATTTTTCCATATTTTCAACACAAATATTTCAATTGCTAACTCTAGATCATGCGTGAGACAGTTTTGATCATAAATTTTCAACTACCTTGAGGCGTAGGATATCACTTTATCATTTTCATCAGTACACAGACTAATACATTATTTGAAGCATCATTTCAATCGAAAAATAGTTCCCCACTTTTCAATAGTGTGATAACTAGTGTGGTGATATGCCTCTTTTTGAGGTCCTTAAATCTTTCCCCACATTCTTGAGTCCATAAAAACTTCACTCCCTTGCTAGTTATCTTGGTAATAGGGTTTAAAAACCATGATAAATTTATCATAAATCTATGATAATACCTAACTAACCCTAGGAAACTATGGATATATGTCACTGATATTGGCCTCATCCATCCTTCAATTGCTTAAATCTTTTAAGGGTCTATAGATATTCCATTTTTTTGTAATGATATAACCCAATAATGAGACTTTATTTAACCAAAAAACCACATTTGATGTATTTTTCATAAACCTTATACTTTTTTAAGGTCTTTAGCATAGTTCTCATATACTCCTCATGATCCTACTTGGTTTTAGAGTATATTAGAATATCATCTATAAAGACTACCACAAATTTGTTGATTTAATATCTAAATACTCTATTCATCAAGTTCATGAATATTGTTAGAGAATTAGTGAGACCAAAAGGCATAAATATGAACTCATAGTGCTCGTACCCTGCACAAAAAATAGTCTTGGAGATATCCTCCTTCTTCACCCTAAATTAGTAATATCTTAACCGCATATCCACCTTAGAGAAGTATTGTGCTCCATATAGACAATCAAAAAAGTCATCAGTCCATGGTATATGATACTTGTTATTTATCATGATCTTATTGAGCTCATGATAATCAGTGTAAGGGAACATTAAAACATCCTTATTCTTGACGAAGAGGACTGGTGCACCCTATGGTGAAGCACTGGGTAAATGAACCCTTTGTCCAGATTATTATGTAGTTGTTTCTTCAGCTCCTCAAGTTCCAAAAAATCCATTCTATACAGAATGTTGGATATTTTCAATGCCTCAGGTATAATATCGATTGAAAATTTAATGGCTTGGCTAGGAGGAAGAACAAAATATTCCTCAAGAAACACATCATCATATTCCCTCATAATAGGCATGTCTTCAAGGATGGTTCTTTCCTTATACTCAATCATTTGAGCTAGTATGCTTGCTCATAGGGTAATAAATTCCATGCTTGAGATGTTGGTGCTAAAGAAGATTCATCCATCTCCTTGAATTTGTAAAAAATTGGGGGTCAATCCATGATATGCAGAGTGATTTCCTTCTTAATGAAATTAATGTTGGCTCTATATATGGAAATCCAATCCATTCCCAAAATTACATCAAATTCCCCTAAAGTAAATATGACAATGTTCACTAGGAAGTTCTACCCACAAACCTTTCTTGTGAAGGAGTTACATACTTGGGATGCAATAATTTCCCCATTTTCCATTTTTACTAAAAACTCTACTTCCATGTTTTTTGGTGGTGTTTAAATAGTTATACTAAACTTTTGTGATATAAAGGAATGTGTAGAACCAGAATAAAAATCTATGTTTCCTATTATTTAATGAATAACTAGAGTACTTATCACCACTTTATTATTGTGATACACCTTGGAAATTGTGATGGAAAAGGTCACCCTTGCTACCATGGAGGTTTTTGGCTGTCTCCAAAAACCGTTGGTTTAGCGCATTAGTTTGAAAAGTGCCATGGTTCCTTATAGTTGAAGCAACGAACAATGCACTAAGGGTTGACTGGAGAATTAATTTCCTCTATAAATTTAATGGGTTTCTCCTATTAGTAATTGATATCTATGTGTCATTCCTTCCTACACCTAAAGAATTTCCTCTTTCCCCTTAGTAAATTTCTAAGGTGCTTCTTCCCCCACCTTTGACAAGTGGGATGTTGAAATTTTTTGGAACTGTTTGATTTCTCCATTAGAACATATAAATTAAACAACACTTTACAATTCTTATCCCCATGAAACCCTTGATATTAACCGATTTCCATTTTGAATTTGATGGAATATTGGACAATTTCTTTATAGCTATCAAAGTCACGGATCACTAGATCTTTTTGTAGAATAGTTTTTGGCCCACCAAAGAATCAGTAAACCTTTAATTTGAGGGTAATGAAAAAACCATACGTTTATCGTGCAAGTTTTGTGAAGTTTGACTCATATGATCCAATAGATTATTCATATTTTTACTTGAGGTAAAGGAAACCCCTTTCCATTTTAAGTCGTAGAGTGTGAGGAAAATATTTATCGAAAAACTTTTTCCAGAATTCCTACCACTCCATCACTTCATATCTTCCCCAGACATTGTATTTTTGATTAATGGACACCACTAATCATATTATCCCTCAATATGATAAACATATAGTGGAACATTATATTGTTCGAAACATTTATGGATGGATAAGATCTTATCAATGGAGTTGATACATTATTTCGTTATTAAGGGATCAGATGATCTATTGAAAGTAGAATACCTTTGTCACATGAAACTATCGATTGGGTATTTTTATATCTCAGGGGGGTTTGGGTGCTCCACTTGATCTAGGTTTCTATTCATAACCTAAGTCAGATGAGAGAGCATCATCATAAAGTTCATGATTCTTGTTCCCATTGGGTTGGGAATCTTATTGGGACAATCATCATATTTCCCATCACATTGATTGTTTATCCAATTCCTCCTATTTATAGCCATTTTCTAGAATAAATGGAAAATTAGGGATAGGTATTTTTATAATATTAAGAAAATAAAGGGGGATCCAATTACATAAATTGGATAACTTATAAATTATATTTATTTCCTTAACTTATTAACTTTTACTCTTCAATATATGTTATCCATGATCTATTTGCTAACATATATTATTATGAGATTTTTTTCCATTAATAATGATTCATAATATTTTAATGAATTTACCAAAGAATTTCTCCTCGAATTATCAAACCTGGTGTGTAATAAGGCTCATTTTCATATACCAGGTTACCCCAAGTCTGGCTCAGGACACCTTGTCAAAGTTGTTACCCCTAAGTACATCTGTGTGAGAACCACACCACATGTAGTATCCTATCAGGGATTTATTTTCTTGATATACAACTTAATCTATACTTATTAAAATTTAGGGATCTTTTATTATACTTAGTCTTATCCCTAATGATTTTGGTAGAGTTTTCTTAATCCTAATACCAAATATAACAACCTTATTCATTAATTCACATTAATACATGATTTATTAAATAAAATTACACTTAATGAAACCCAAAAGATCAAAAATTCAAGTGTATTTTGGAATTAGGTACATAACATAACATTTTTAACAAGGGATATAACAACTTTATTGAATACTTCCTTAACATGATTCTAAAATTCAATGGATTTTTAAAACTACATGAGATAACTTGGGAAAAAACATAATAAATGGGTGAGATATAAATACCATTAAGGTAATAAACAAGTCATAAAATAATGAATATAACACATGTTTTAAAATATGAATATCAATGGGTAATAAAAAGAACATGAATAATAAGTCTTGGTATAGTATGATAATCATAACATGGGAAATATGGAAATAACTTAAAACACTGCAAAATAAACATGGGTAAAGAATAAACCCAAAAAAATAAAATGGTGAAAAAAGTCCCATAAAGAAATCAGGTTCACTCCCTATAATAACATGATGTATCAGGATACTAAACATTACCCAATGCATTGGAGCACTGTATAATTCTGGGCGCACCCATCACTTTCATTTCATTTACATGATTAAGTGTGCCACATTGATCAAACAACATAGATTTATTCAACATAGTATTTTATTCCATGATAAAGTATTATGGAAACACACATGTAAGTCCCAAATAAAATATTTATATGTTTATAAAGGTGATCACCCTTTATAGTATATGGGTATGGTATTCACTATACAATTGTTTTGGCATAGAAAATTGTGGTGAAATTTTAGCAGCATAACAAAATCACTTAAAGAATCATAAAATGGTTTGATGAGAGATAAATGGGTCTCTAATAACTTAGAAATAAAATGGTAAGTAATAGTAACATGCAAGATTATATCCAAACATTATAAATTATAAATAAAATGCCTAAGGTAATGAATAAAATTGAACAAAGAAAAGAATCATATCTATAATTCGGCATAGTAACGAGTGTACATAAAGGATCATGTGAGGATTAATTAAAGTGATAGGGGGGATGTCATAATTTATACATAAAATTTACATTAATGTAAATATGGAAGAATATAACCCAAAATTATCAAACTGAAATTAAGAAGCATAACATAAAAAAGGGTGGTTGAATAAAAAGAGAGGTGAGAAATCCCTTCCAAAATTTTGGCATAGTAACATATTAGATAAAGATAAAAATGAGAGATGATAAATGATATTTAATTCAAATAAAAATAATTTTATAGTAATTTAATGATTATAAATGAATTAAAATATAAAAAATTGAAATTATTAAGACTAATTTGAAATAATGCGTTTGAATTGAAAGGAGGAGAAGATGGTCCCTTACTTGAGTGTGCAACTTCAAAAGATTGGGAGGGGATTCTTGAGAGCTTCGGGGAATATTGAGAGGACTTTATATTGGGGAGTGTAGAGTATAGAAATTCTCTATGGAGTTTTAGTGAAGATAAAATGGAGATTGGGTAGGTTTATATAGGAAAAGAGGGTGATTTCTTTGTTATTTAGTTTTTGGATTCTATATAATAAAATAATAAAAAACACAAACCTTACCATTATTTTTGCCCATGGTTTATATAAAATATAATAGTTTTCAATTATTTTATAATGTCAAGGGCCGAAATTAATAAAATAATTCCCTTGATTATGTGGAGATGAGTCACACTCTTAAAGAAATGATTTTACAACCTTAAAATATATTATAAGTTTTGGAGGATTCATAATGGCATTAAAAAATAAATAAAATAAACTTAAAATTACATTATTTTAATGGGAAAACATTTTTTTGATCTTGGATCCCATTTATAATAATTATTACATCATCTTTTCATCATTATGATGTCATAAAATATAAAGTATATTTATACGATATTTAATTTTTACTCGAAAATTTTACTATCTCAGAAAATTATGAAAAATTAACCATTGGATAATTTTAACGTTATGATTTATAAAATAATATTAATTTTATCTAAATAATTTTATAAATATGCGAATTTTCAATTTTAAAATAAAATATACATTTATTAGGAAATGTTGGGGTTTTTACAATAACAGTTTTTAAACCCTAATAAAAATTACATTTTACTTCATAAATTTTTTATTATCATTTATATTTGATAAAAATTATTTAATAATAATATTAAAATCTTATTTATTTCAAAAATACATTAATTAATAAATTCATTAACTGAATTTGAATATTAATCAAAAATGAAATTTGTGCTTTATTGTATCAAAATAAAAATCATTTACAAAGTAACAATAATAGGATGAAAATATATTCATTATTATATATAGAAAATTTAAATATTTATATTTCTAGGGTCTTGATACATATCCCTTTAATACGACATAAAACACACTAAGAGTAAGATACGTTATGGTTGGAATTTCATTGGGTGGTTTGACAAACATGGTTTGGGACGTGATCTCAATGAGCTTGAACTTCTCCCACAAATGGTTTCACTCATACTTAAGTTATTTGATCTCATATTGGGATTCATCAAGTGTAAATACTGGAAATTATATCTCCCTCAAAGGCTCTGATAAATGGGATTTATAGGGTATAATCTTACTTGTTGAGGTTATCACTTCTTTTGTCTATGTCAAATTGATTTGTTAAAACCCTATATTTATGATAACCATGAAATCACTATTCAACGACTATATTATCAATGATAATGATACTTAACATTCATTTAAATCCAATTGTATTTAATAAATCAAAATAAGTTCATATATTTTCTAAACCATATTACACGATGATACATTTAAATAGATCAAAATGTGAATTTTATTTATAATAGTTCGATTCGTTACATATGTATTGTGTGTGTTGAAGTGAAAGGGGATGATTATTTTTTGGATTTAGTGTGGTGATTTGGTTGAATATAATTTTTCAATGTTCTGGAAAACTAATTTCAAATAGGGTTCCTTCTAGAATCAGTTTACACTTGTGTGATTATTTATGGAATAATTATAGTTTTTTTATAATGAAAATGGTGAAAAATTATAAAAAAGTAGTACCAAATATTGGTTCTATAGGGGCTCAGTAGTTTTCTTGCTAACTCAGGTAACATTTTATTGCTCATATGTCTTCCAACTTTAGTAGGAGTTAATGTTTTTAGAAGGATGGAGTAAAAAATATGGAAAGGCATGGTTTGAAATATGTTATGGTACAAAATTTAGTTTTTGGATAATGTATATAGAAGATTATCTACTTTATAGATATCAATATCTTACATTGAAGGGTGTCAAAGAGAAACCAATGGAGAAAGGTGAATGGGAAAATATAGATCAAAATTCACATGATTTTATATTAAGTTAATTTTTCTAGAATGTGGGTTTGAACATTCAAGATAAGAATAAAACAATAGAGATAATGAAAGACCTTGATAATATGTATGAGAAACCAATAACACCAAACAAAGTGTACTTGATGCGGAGGTTATTCAGCATGAAGCTATTAGAAGAGAGATCTATATTAGACCATGTGAATGATTTCAAATTATCCAAATCCAACTGGAGTTTTTGAAGGTTATAGATTATTTTTGTTATATTTTATTATTATTATCCTCAATGAAATCATTAGAGGCCATGGTTATAGCTGTGAGAAACTCCAATGGAAGAATGACTTGGTGTTCATTGATGTTTGAAACTTTACTCTCAATAAATATCTCTAAAACATAGAAATTTTATCCTATTAAAAAGATTTGTTGAATAAATATGGAATATGGGGCACAAATCATTAAAAAAATTGGAATAAATAAAATATAAAATCAAGGGAGAGGAGTATTGGCAAGTCTTCTAGAACCAGGATTGCTTGTTGGCATTATGGCAATAAAGGTCACCTCAGGAAAGTTTTTCATGATATAAATATGGTTTCTAAAAGGAAAACTTCTAGAGAAATGAATTTAAAAATAGTGAGTTTTGTAAATATACTTTTAATATTTAATGCTTCATTGTAACTTTTAATCATATATTCAATATATTCTTTCCATTCCACAGGTGAAAAAGGACGCATGCCAACTTATGTATTTGGAAACTTTGGAAGAGTTCAAATTGCTAACAATGAAGCTATATACATTATAGGTAAAGGGGAAGTGAAATTTTAGTTGAATAATGAGATTTTACGCATAATAAAAGAATCTTGTAATGTTCTAGGTCTATTAAAGAACCTGATTTTAGTTAGTTAGTTAGATGCAGTTTCATAATAAGTTTTTTTGGTAGGAGTACAGAAAATCACTTGAGGTTCTATTGTCATATATAAAGGTGTAAAATAGGGGTCATTGTATTTGATTTAAAGGTAAGTGGGAGTTAAAATTTCCAAAAAATAATCTTCTATAAATTTATAACTTTTTCATAATTGTTTTGGGAACCTCATAGATAAATGCATGAAGATTCTAGTGGAAAAAGGCATACTAAAGATAGATCATTCAGACTTCAGAAGATGTGGGAGTTGTGTACTCAAGAATCAGTGGAAAGTGTCTTTCAATATGTTTGGAAGAACAATAAAATTATTGAAGCTAGATTTGGGTATACATAGGTCTAGGGACCTTCCCTAGTTCTTTTTAATGGAAGGGAAAGGAACTTTGTTACCTTTATTGATGATTCCTCAAGAAAATTATGGTTATACTTTCTGAAACATAAAAGTGAAGTGTTTAGAATATTTTATAAATAAAATTATATGGTGTAAAGAGAAAATAGAAAAAAATATGATGTTTCTAAGTCCATAAATTAATTGGGAGTTTACTAGAAGGGATTTTCAAAATTACTATAGTCATAAAGGCATCTGGCACAAGAAGACTGTTCCAAGAGCACCTGAAAAAATGGTGTAACCGAGAGAATTAATTAGACATTGATAAATAAAAAAATAATTATTTTGTAACATTATAGAATGAATAAGGATTTTTTAGTGGAAGAAATATGTAAAATAACATACTTTCTCAACATAACCACATTATCACTAGTTGGAAAACTATTATTAGAAGAACCGTGGTCCAAAAAAAATTCAATAATTTTATCACCTTAGAGTATTTGGAAGTTTAGACTACATGCATGTGGATGACTATAAGAGAGATAAAATTAAAGAAAAATCTTGTTCAAGCTTCTTCATAGGATATGTAGATGAAGATTTTGGTTTTTGTATTTGGGATGATGAGAAGACTAAATTTTTCAGAATCTAGAATTTGATCTTTAATGAGCAGATCTTATGGAAATATCAGAACTTAAAGAGAAAAGAACTTTTGGGCAAAGATCCAACTTCAATTCAAGTTGATTTGGGTGATGGTTATATAAGATCATTTTTATGGAAAGTTAATATGTATTTACATATATCAAAAGATCACATATTCTAGAATAAAGCTCCAAGAGTGGTATAGAAAGTTCAAAAGTTCAGCCAGGAGAAGACATACCTGAAAGATTAGGAACTGATAAAGATCAATCTAGAGTTATAGAAGGTGAAGGTCCAGAAGTTATAGTTCCATAAGAATATGAACTATAGGATACTTTTTCAAGATCTTCAAGTGTCATATGACCATTGTATAGGTATGAAGATGACATAAAATTATTAATTTTAATAGACGTTGGATAACTAGAAATATTAGAAGAAGCAGCTACTCTGGGTTATTTCAAAAAGTTTTAGTTTTCTATGTATTAAGATTTGTATTCAATACAAGTGAATAACACTTAAGAGATAATATAATTACCATAAGGGAAGAAATCACTTTATAATAATTTGATATTATGGTTGAAAGAAGAATCTAATATAAGGAAGATGTATAAGGTGGGGATGGTTGTGAAAGGGTTTTAGCAAAAGAAAGGTATTTAATTCTATAAAATATTATCTTCATTAGTTAAACATATTTCCATCCAAAATGTGTTAATCTTAGTTGATTCTGAAAATTTATATCTTGAACAATTGGATGTAAAGATGAATTTTCTTCATGGGGGTTTGGATAAAGACATTTATACAGATAAACCTATTGGATTCATGAAAAAATGGAATCAAGACATGGTGTGAAATAAGGAAAGAAGTATTTATGGTTTGAAATAAGAACCACATTGTTGGAACTGAAAGTTTGAATCTTTAATAGAGGATAAAGTTTTCAAATAATGTAACTTTGAATATTTCTATTATCAGAAGGAATAAAATGAAAGGGACTATATTATATTACTCTTGTATGTGTATGATATGTTATTGGTGGGTCAAAATGTTTAGTTGATTCATAAGTTGAAGGAGAAATTTCCTGAAACGTTTGAAATGAAAGATCGTGGTGAATCAAATAAGATATCTAACATGAGGATTTAATGGGATAAACGAACTAGGAGATCATTTTTATAAAAAAATATTACATCTAGAATATCATTGATAGATTTATAATGAGAAGATTCAATCCAGTTTAAATTCCTCTTTCTAGTCACTTTAAAATTTCAAAGTAATAGGTACCATAAACATAATGAGAAAATAAGTACACAGAAAAATTTCAATATGCTTTGATAGTCATAAGTTTTACATATTCTATGGTGTAAACTCATCTATATATTTATCATGTAGTGGGAGTGGTCATCCAGTTCCATTCGAACCCAATAAAATATCATTATGAAGCTATAAAGTGGATTATTTGGTATCTCAAAGGAACATAAGCTACAAATCTTTATTTCAGATATGATGACCCATTACTCAGGTTTGTTGATATAAAACTTTGGGGTGATTTTAATTTATGTAAGAGAAATATTGTATATGTTTCTAATTTTGGAAGAACCTTAATTAGTTGGATATCCATGTAAGATCCCATCTTTTTCAAGGTATATCCCTCTTTAAGTTTTGATAAACCTCTTCTCATTATAATGGATTCCTCTAGAGAAATAGGATGTCCTCTCTAATGAATCTCTAAGGAATTTTCTGAGGTTGATCAGGTTGTTGATTGAAATAGAAAGTGGGTTTTTGCGTGTTGATAAATATATTTAATTTAAGGGAGATCCAATGAAGGGATTTTCCCATTTTGCCATCAGATGATCATATTAGAATTTCCATGGATGGTTTTTTTGAGGATACGGCTAGGTGGTGACACCCAAAACCCAGGGCAATTAAGGGTGTCCAATTAGACTTGGAAAACTTATAAGAGGTTATTAAACCTTGTTTTTCTTGTATCTAACATCGTTTGAGTTAGGTTCTCTAGAACAACTCCTTTTTTTTTCTATTTTTATTTTTCTAGTATGTGAAATAAGTGAGATCGTTTTGGAATTATTTGTGAATGAACTAACTAAATTGATAACAATTACCTTGATGAAAATTCATATTCCTAGACCTACCAAGGGCCCTTTAAGGTCCAATAGTGGTGAGACTGATGCTTTATACCACTTGATAGGTGTTCCAAACCATTAACCTTGATTAAATGGATGCATTTAGGTAATTGAATTGATGAAGAAATTTAGGATTAACATGGAATCGATACAACATTGTAAATTTGGATTATGGATAAATCATCAAGTAAAGGGAAACTTGGGTTTTTTTCTCTAATGGACTTGGTCATAGTCACTAGTGATAACCTGAAACTTGGAGAAAATGAATAAATGGATTGTTAAATTGGTAAAAAAATAAGTTAAACTTGATGGATTATGTGTATTTAGTCACCTGTTTCTTATCACTGGTGATTTTTCTTAACATAGGAGAATCTACTAGTTGGATGAGGTTTCTAGTCACATGAGGATTACCTTTAGTGATTTGTCATAGGAATGAGAATCCACTAAATGAGAACAAATTCCTTGTTATTTGATAATTGAAAAAATTGACCAACTTGGCATAACATGTGAATTATGGCGATTTCTTGAAATAAAATCACATGGAAAAAATTGGTTAATTGGAATGTCAATGAATTTTGGGCCAAACTGATAAATGAACAGAATTAGTTTCAATTATTATGATAACTAAGAACTCGAATTTATAGAATATAAATGGTTGGATAAATAGTAATTTAATTAATTTACCATCATGGAATATGATGATTTGTTTGGTATGCTTGGTTCTTGGTCATGTGAATTATTTATTTGATTTGTGTTTTTAGATGACTTTGTTATGATTTACACCTAAGGGTGGGATGTTATATATACTTTTTAGTTTTTTATCTTGTTATGAATCCTTGTTTATATGGATGCCTAATGGATAAATGCATGGTAACATACCACTAGAGGGAAAGATTCATGGTAACATACCACTTGTGTGCTAGATTCATGGTTATATACTACCTGAGGGTTATATGCATAGTACATAACACCTAAGGGTGAGATGGGATGTTACCTGATGCCCGAGGGCTAGAGTTATGTTTATACTTGATACCTGAGGGAAATATTCTCATTTACTTGGTTGCCTGCAGACAAGACAAACTGTTTCTTGATTCATGATATCGATGATTCATCTTAAGAAGGAGAATACATTATAACATGGGTGATTCATCCTAGGTAGAAGAATTCAACAATTGAAAAAGATACCCAACATTGTGTCGAAGTAGGTTGGGTTGACCTTAGGTGTAAACTTGGAGCTCAAGGGTTGACAAGTTCATTTTATATTCTACAATATTAATTTATGAATTGATACCCCTATTGTTATACTATTTCATGCACTTTATAATCAGAATGTATTTTTCTAGACATAGTTGGTAGTGGATTAGTGATTTTTACTAATACTTTTCTTAAGATGCTATTGCAATTGGGTACATGAGCAACACTTAAATGTTTTCTATAGGAAATTGGTTGAGATAAGGCCTAGGATAGCATGGTTGATAAGGTTATTTCAAAAATTACCAAGAGTCTAGATGATTTTCATCTTGGATAAGTTATAGAGCCCCTTTTGTTTTATTTTCTTCATCTTTTGTATATATTTGTGACCAACCCAGTGGGTGGATAGTTGTATGTCTCACATGACTGTTCGAGATTTTACTACATTTCATGTAATATTGATGTTTGTTTATTTATTATGTGTACTCTGATTATTTACTATTTTGGATGGTATTTGGTTATTATTCCATTTGTTTTGAACTATTATATAGGGGTATAGTCTCCCCAAATTACCACTTTAGTCCCCCACTGCTAGTTGGTAGCCTTTGGCATATGGGGAGATGCGCTTGAGGTCATGTTGAGAACTGGTATAGTTGATGTTTAGAGTGAGATGAGATGGGGAATTATATCTAGGTTATAACCAGTGATTGAACATTCAACAAAAGAATCAGAATATATGGCTATGAAAGAAGTTAATAAGGACATGGTGTGGTTTAGGAATCTAATTCAGGAAACCAAAATGAGTTAGGGATATGGGTCACTTCCCTGTGATAATCAAATTGTAATCCATTTGAATAAAATTTGGGTTTTCAAACAAAGATGAAACATATAGACCTAAAGTACCATTTCATTTTAAAGATGATGGAAGATGGAGAGTTAGAGTTATGGAATATTTTTGGGAAGAAAAACCTAGCTGACATGTTCAATAAGTGTATAGTTTTTGAAATATTGAGTCAACATCAAGCCTTATACATAATGATGTGAATGGAAGGGAGGTATAAAGAAGCATTATATGTAGTGGAAGTGTAAGTGTAAGGGTTCTTTCCAAGCTAGTGGTGATGTCGTGGAATCCTTGAATCAGTATTCAAGTGATAGATTTTTGGGTTTTTGTGAAACCTACTTTAATAAATCCTAACTATTCTATCAAAAGAGAGTTTATAGAAGATATTCAATTCAAATAAATTAGCGGTAATGATAGGTTTTCAGCAAGGCAACACGTGATTCAAAATGAGATTTCACTTTTGGTTTCGAAAAGTCTTCTTTCGATGTTATCGGTGTTTAATGGTATCATTCTAGAAATTTGGTTGGTACTTCTAGAATATAGTGGTTGTTCAGTTTCTATTGGATGATTTCTAATTTACTAGCAGTTGTAGTCATATTGAGGTTTTATATAGGATATCATTGGTGGAAATAATAAAATGGATGGACTCCCATATTTATTGAAGATTAGTGAAACAAAATGACTGACTGAAACTCTATATAAATAGAACAGTGGGGGAACCTTTACCATGTTTATAGAGAACACTTATTTTAGTAATACAATTGGATTTTTAATTATAAGTTTTAATTATTATTTCTATAGAAATGAAATTAGATAATTTTTCTCCCATGGTCGTAGGAATTTTAGTCTAAAATATGTAAAAACTAAATTGATCTTTCTTAATTTAATTAACTTTATTTGAATGTATGAATTATGTGTGTTAAAGTGAACAAGGATGAATCTTTTTTTACTTAGTTTAGTGATTTTGGTGAATATAATTTTTCCAAGTTCTATAACACTAAGTTCAAAGAGTATTCTTTCTAGAATCAGTTTGCAGCTATGAAATCCCAGCTTAACTACTTCCAGTTCTTTTAGAAGGATAGTGGTGGGTAATTCACAATAGAATATGTATATACTCCCATTATATATGGATGTATTCACCCACATAGAAGTGACCCCATACCCACACTCCCAAATTCGGTACTACAAATACATATTTCACACACATTCTCTAATACCAACTTTGATAACCCAAAAACATGCATATATTTTTACATGGTTATATATATCATCTCAATATTAAAACATACTCCTAGGATCCAAAGATTTTGTGTCTTCACAGAATAGATAAATAAATATATTATTATACAATAATGATTCAACTTCTCTAAAAAATCTCTCTAGATATGGATATCTCCTCGACATATCCATGTATATAAAATTCTTAAGGAAATATGGAAACATAAGAAAAGAGTGAGTTGAAAAACCCAATAGAGGGTTAAAAAATATCAATGAAATAGAGAGTATTTATCATTGTCACAAAAATAAATGAGGAAAATCAACATGGTATACATGAAATCATTAATATAATAAGATCATGGAATCATAATAAGTGACTATGAGGAATGATAAAAATTCATAGATCATGGAGTAGAATCTATTAAGATATTCCTAAAAACATAATATATATCACTATATAAAAAAATAATCATGAAAAATAAAAACGATCCATGGTGACATAATCAAGAATGTAGAACACAAATAAGTATAGAAAATCATAGAAAATGTTAAGGATCTCTTCCATGACCATCATAACATTGTGAACATAGGTAGCCACATTATGTCCACACATAAAATAGTGAACACAACTAACCCCATAATGTATATGAACTACATAGTGGAATGGTAATCACTACCCACATCCCCTAGTAATCTCATGAGATATTAATTTTTACCAATGTATTATATGGATATATAATTCTTGGTAAATCTATTATATAATGATAAACAATACATATGTGTGCCACATGAAGAAATTACAAGTTATAACATGATTAACCCAGGAAAATAAAACAAGTTACATATAAAAATTTATTAGGTATAAAAATAATTCAAATAAAGAAAGTGGGTGATACCATGATTATAAATATACATATCAATACCCAGTTTATCAATTAATGAATGGTTTACATAGTTTCCTGTATAGAATAAAAGAATATATGAAGTTTCCCCCTATAAATTGAAAGGTATGTTTATCTAGGAAAATACCCTTCAATCAAGAAATGGAAATATAGGGTATTCAAAATAGAAATGAATTAATTAAAACGTTATATTTAAGAATAGTTAATGATTAGAAAAAATAAAGTCATTAATGGATTAATCTAGAAAAATAAAGGATAATGGAAAAGAAATCATAAATAGTTTTCTTTATATTTTGGTGACATTGTTATAAAAAACAATGACTTAATGCACTTTAAAAATCATTTTTAAAATGTAATAAGAAAACTTTTAAAAATATATTTTGATAATAAATGTCTTAATAATGGATCCTTGAAAATAAATAAAGGTAAATTAGAATAAATATAGATTGAAAGATACAAAATATTTTAAAGTGGAAATAAATACCATTTTAATCATTTTATTAGTGGTTTTAAGTATCTAATTTCGATAAAATGTGTATAAAAACTCCATTTGAATAGATGATGTGGATATGGTAGATCATTTAAGAAATAAAAATATAAACCCAAGAAAAATATAGTGTAGTGTGTGACTCGGGTTATGTATTAGTGAGACAGACTCTTTAGTGTTTCTTAATGTGTGTGGGTTCAAATTATAGAGGGAAATATATAAAAAACTATGTGTTTATATTTGAGTAAAATTGAAAGGGTTTTTAAAAATCATTTTAGATAAAGTGGTCTCATCTTTGATATTCCCTCACCTAACCAACTAATTTATAATTAACTCAATGGAAACTCTCCTTCTCTCTCACTAATCAGACAAGGCATTAACTGATTACCCTTTCTTGGTGTGCTTGACTCCAAAAAAGAAATTCAATGATCAATTTACCCTCTTTTTTGTGAATAAAAATGATCAAAAACCTTTTATAACTCCTAAAATAGTCCTCAAATCCCTCCACCATATAGAAAATCAAGATTTTCTAGAGGTAGAATGTGTAAACCAAGAAATAATATAAAGGAAATTGAATTGAAATATAATAAAAAATATCTTAATATCTCTATAAATCGAACAAATCTAGTTAGATTGAACAAGAGATAAATATAAAAAATTATATTTCCTAATTAAGTAGTAGGGGTGGGAGAAATATACTTGGATAAAACACAATTGATCTAGTTTTCCATCACTATAGAAATTATAAGAAATAAAAAAAAGAATAAAACCACAACCAACCAGTAGCTAGTGAACCCTATTTATAGTGATTTCCATCCCCTTTTATAAGGGAAAGATTAATGTTCAAGAGTACTTTGAATATTCGATGATCTTAAATTTCTCCAAAAAGCTCAATATCCCCTATGTGGATGACATAAAAGTACTCTAAATTATTAAAAAAATGTTGTGTTCCCTAAATTCCATTAAATTACTTATTTATCTCTTGGATCATGCACCACCTATAATTTTTTATATTTTTTTTCCCAATTTAGACAATCCATGAGAATGAAATATTCCTTTGATATCCTTGTGCCTTTGATGGGATCCATGTGTACTAGAGATGATATCTATAGTTATGATCCTTTGAGTTTTCTCTAGGTGAAGTTGAGAAAAATTATTCCAATTCCCCAACATTTATGTATCATAAGTGTTGTGAGAAATTACTCTTATGTTTGGGATGGGTTAATTTCATGTATCAGAGATATTGATTTTTTTCAGTCCTTTATCATTTTTGTGTAATGGATTTAGCAGAGTTACTCTTAGATATGAGAAGTTTACACACATGTATCTTTAAAGATATCTCTAATGAAAAAGGGTGTGACCTTTTTGTATTAACTTTGGTGACTTTTACATATTTCCATTTTCTGATATCAACCTTTACACACTAGAATTTTACTTTCATACATATTTGTGCACCTTGGGACTTTGATAATTGTACTATATATTTTATCAAAGCGACCCACTTTCACTATGAATAGTTACACATACATACTTGATGATGTTTCCAAATTCTAGATTTGTTATATTCATCCTTAGAGTTACTTTTATGCATCTGTGGACTTAAAATAATTTCAATATGTAGCCTCTGAATGAATCTTACATGAGAGTAAATGACTCTTATGTATTAAAGTGTTCAATTTTATATATTAAATTAATTTTTCATTTTCATTAAATGACTTTAGAGATATAAATCTTACACATTATATCCCTTTCTAATTATTTAGCATCTAACTTATAGAAATTAGGATCTTCGTTACTTATCTTTCAGGAAATTCAACTTTTGTAATTTCAGAAATTACTTGAAAGTTGTAAAAAAAAATATTTAATCCATGATTGATCTAATTAAGTAAAAAATGATATAATAAATGAATAATAATGATTATTAATCCTTTTTAGTAAATTAAAAATTCATTCAAATGTCTAGAGTGAAAAAATTTATTTATAATTCAAGAAAAAATAAAGGTAAAAACTCTATAAAATATTAAAATAAAAAACAATTATGAGTTGATCAATATAGTTAAAGAAAAAAATAATAGGTAATGAAAATTTATATATATTTAACATTTAAAATAATCAAAATTTAGATTTTTGGTGAGAAAATATATATACATGAAAGAGAATAACGTAATAAAGAGGGTGATAATCATCCTTTACAAAAACATAATTTTATGAAGTAAGAATCAATTAAAAAGTGTATTTTGATAAGAAAGTGTAATATCTATAGAAATAAATAGAAAATTAATTATTAGGTAGGTAAAGAGAATAATATATGAAATATAGAATAAGATAGTAATATAATAAAGAGTATGACTCTATAAAAGGATATTGAGTAAAGAATAACCCTTATGACGTTTGTAATGTGTAAATAAAAAGACAATGAAAGAGAGGAAAAAGTGTAATTTTAAAAAACATTAATCAAAATAAATTATGATTAAATATATGAATTATGGTATTATATACACCATATAAAATAAAATTGGTGCATAATATGAAACTTGTCTTAAAGAGAATAAATTGATATAAAAAACCATTAAAAATTTATCAACTTGTAAAGTAAAAAAATAAAAGAGAATATATTAAAAGGATATAAAATATAACATTTAAAATAATATATGGATGTATTTTTATATTTAAAAATGTAAAAAAATACTCAAGATCAAATAATATAGGCAAATAAGATAAATCTTAGAGTTGAAGCTAGGAATTTAATAATAAGAACAGAAGAAAATTTATTAGAAATTATATAAAGAGTGAAATGGAAATAATAAAAAATTGGATATAGAAATAGATTAAAAAACATATTATATCCATAATATATTTCATTTATAATATTAAAAATAAATAATATATAAAACTCCTCAATAAAGACAGACAATAGAAAAGAAATCTCAATCATAAAAAAATATTGAGAAAGGAAACCCTTACAAACATCCTATAGAATTAATTAATCATAGGTTGGGAGAAAAAATGGATTGGTATTCAAATTACCAAAAATTAAAAGAGGAAAATAAATTAATATATTTAATATGGAAAGTACCTAAAAATTATTCAAATGAATATTGGCATAAAGGATCTCAAATAAGAGGAAAAATTGAAGGAAAACCCCCTACAAGCAAAATAAGGTATAAAATTAGAAACCATGAGAGTATTAAAAAGACAATTAAAAACATAAAATTAAATTTAATATAGTAAATTATATGTTCATTACATTTTATATAATACATATAAGTAAATATATCAATAAAGAAGTAGTACATGAAAAGAATGAGGATTTTGAAGAGAATCCCTTAACTTAGATTTCATCTTGATTTAGAATGCTATAACTTCCTATATAATCAATTTAGATTGATCAATAATATATTTTAAAACCTTATTTAACTTAGTTTCATTTATTATGAATCAATTATATTCATTTATTACTTAATTTTTCCTTATTATTTGTTTATATTGATCATTAGTTGTTAGCAGCTTTAACCATTCCTTCTTGTTTCATTATGGAGGTCTCAGAAATCATTCCTTATTCCTAAATTCATAATATATAGAATATTAAAGGTACTAAAATATTTTTTTTCAATCAGTTCTTATGTTACCTTTTAATTATATGGAAGTTTTAGGTATGGTTTACAAGGATGAAATCAATAACATTCTTGTTTTAATATTTTTAACAAACATAAGGTGATATTATAATAATAAGTTAAATCTTAATATTAAAATTATATAGTCTCAAAAAAATAATTATTTAATTATGAATATAATATATTTCCAGTATTTAATATTCTATAACCACCCATGATATTAATTTTATAGTATCATCCATGTATGTGGCTAAACCGGCCCAAACAAGATCATGCTATAATCAATGGATGAGTATGAATATAAAGTGATTTTATAATAATATCATTATTATAGATGTGACATGATATTATTTATATTTTATAAAAGGTATTAATCATACCCAAGAAGAAATAAATTGTGAATATTAAAGAAAAAAGTTAAGAAGTCATTACTTACAAATAAGAAATTGTATCTTCTCTTGGAAACCTTCTTAGATTTGAAGGATTTGGGATTTCCTCTTGAGAATAGAACCTCCAAAATGTGTGTAGGATGAAAAGAATATAGAATATGGGTATATTATAGTGATTAATTTTAATTTTAGTTGTGTTTAGGAAAGGTTGGTATAAGGATCATTTTATAAGTAAGAATGGGTGGATTTTTGAAAATTATCATTAGTTAATGTGTAAAGAATGTAATTTTATAAGTCATGTGGCTCCAAAATGGAAAAATAATGGATATAGTTCATTAAAAATATCATCCTTTTTTGATAATATTTTAGAATATTTTTTATTTAAACAATAGTTAAATCATTTACCTCATTTTACCCTTTACCATTGCAAGTCACGTTTTACTTTGATAACTTATTTTTTTTTTGAAAAATGAAATTCAGCATATTACCAGATTTTTAAATTCTAATTAAAAATATGAAATAAATTTTATTAAATTCATATAATAAAATTAATAAAAATTAATTTTAAATAAAAAATAAATAACACATAAAAATTATTTTTATAAATATATATTTTCAAACATTAAATTATTTTATTATTATTTCCTATAAATTAATAATAATTCAAAGAATATTAATAAATTTCATTAGATTACACACTCTAAATATATATAATTTAACTTTTAAATAAAAAATATAATATATAATAAAGTAATATTTTTAAATAAAACATTTTTTTTACTATGAATAATTAAATTTTTCTTCCTTATAACTCCATAATTATTTATTAGGAACTGTTAATTTATTTTAGTTAAAATAAATTATTTATTATGATTATATATATATATCATCTAAATAAACTTTATTTATATTAACCATATAATGGTAATTTTAAAGTGCTATCATACCCAACAACTATATACCTTTTAGAATAGTCATATAACACATTTATTACCCCCATCACATTCTATAAATTCATTCCATTATAACTTATCAAATCACACATCACATTAATTTAATTTTATTTTAGGATTTTATGAAATCATTTCTTCATTCAGAATTATTTTTTCTTATTGTAGGTTTAATTCTATTTAAAGATATACTCAAGGGTTAAGGTGATCCAAAGGATTTCATAATTATATAAATAATATTATTTTTATTATCCCATTTTATTTTATGTAAGATTAAAGGATGAAATACATGGTTTTTAATAGTAGGTCTCATGCAATTTTATTGTAATATTCTATTATGAGTAAATAAAGTGTTAATTTTATTCATATCATGTATCACTTATTTTATATATAAGTTAAATTATATTGAAAGAATAGGAAAATATATTTAAAAATAATAGAAATATAATTTATGGAAAGAAAATGTGTTCTAAAACCTTAGATTCTACATTCTCCCCCTTTAAAAAAATTTCTTCCTCAAAATTTGAATTTTCTCTTTACTAATGAAAAAAACTGAGGGTATCCTTAAAATTGGAATGAATTCTATTGATATCTCAACCCTATTATATTAAATTCATTGTGATTTATAGATCAGTGTACAATTTTTTATTAACTTTAATTTTTAACTAGTAAATGGTCAAGATGATTTTTTCATGATTGAATAATAAAAAACATAAATTTCATTTCATGTTGATCTATTTTTCAACCAAAAATTGATTACAAGATCCAGTAAAGGATTGTGGTCTTTATTGTATGAAGAATTTAATAATGAGTTGTTCCTCTCATTTACAATCATCAAATAAAAACAAATTGGTTAATATGAGTAATAATAAAATTAGAGAAGAAATTATATGATAATAAAAAATTAACCCAAATATGTCTTAAACAATGAAAACTTCAGTTTTATCAAAGTTAATTTAAGTTTTATAATCTTATTATTAATAACCTAATCCTAAAAAAACTAAACCCCACTTTGAGACCAACTAAAGTGAACCCATACCCACACTCCTAGATCCAGTTCTGTAAATAAATATTTTACACACATACTTTAATAATAAATGAGATGACAAAAAACATACATCATTTTACATGGCTATACATATCATCTCACTATTAAAACACAATTACACGACCTAAATTTTTAGTGTGTTTAGATATTATTTATGTAAACCTCTTATTACACAATAATAATTCAAATTCTCTCACTGAATTTCTCCATGCATGAATATTTTCTAGACATATCCCTATATATAAAATTTTCGGTGAAATGGAGAAACATGAGAAAGTAATGAGATCTAATTCTCAGTAACAAAATAAAAAATATCAATTAAATATATTTTAATTATCATTATCTCATACACATATTAGTAAAATCAACATGAGATAAATGAAAAGATTAATAGAATAAGATCATAAAATCATAAGAAGTAACCATGAGACATGATAATAAAACCATAGATCATAGAGTAGAATATATAAGGATTTTATTTAAAAACATATACCAATGGATAAAAATATGGAATCATATATGATAATCATGAGTCATGGTGACATAAATAAAAAATGGTCCACATACATAAGCATAGAAAATTATAACATATGTCAAGTATCTCTTATAATACCATTTTACGAACATATTTAACAACATTATGTCCATTTATAAAATTGTTAAGATAGATAACCACATCATGTACATACAAAATATAGTGGATTTAGAATCACTACCCACATCACATAGTAATATCATGAGATATTTGTTTTACCTAATGCATTAGAGGGATATATAATACCACCCATAACAGAATGATAAACCATATATATATATATATGTGCCACATAAAACAATTGAAAGTAATATCATGATTAACCCATGAAAATAAAACATGCTTCATATACACTTTTATGAGGCATAAAAACATATAAAGAAATAAAGTGGATGATACCATGAATATAAATCAACATATTAATACTTGGATTATGAATAAATGATTGGTTTACAAGGTTACTGATTTGGGTTTATTTTGATACATGTTTGGGACATATTTTTATAAAATTCTTATGTTTTAAAGATAAAATATTCTTTAAAAATTAAATATTTTAATCTTGATCATTTTGTGTCAAAAGGACAATTATTTGAATATTTGTATAAAATTGAGGATTTTTGGTTTTTAATGTTGAATATTCTATGCATTGAATTTATTTATGATCTTAAAAACATTTAATTTATTATTGTTTCATTTATTATTGAAATAATATTTTTTTTGTAGTGTTTCAACTATTTTTATTAATTTTTAAAAGTCTCATGATTTTATCTTGAATATCAATTTTTGGAACATTTTGTTAATTTCTATCTTAAAATATGGAAATTTGGACCATTCTTTATACTATGTTGGAAGGAGTTTATTTTTAAATGATTATTTTTTTATATATTTGATGAATAAATATTCAAAGTAAAAAATTCCATAAGGATCATTTTAAATTTCCATTGTAATAATAATTTCCTCTCCTATAAAGATGATTTTAAAAATATCCCTAAGCATGATTCTCAGAATAAAAGTTCATAAGAGTCAAATGTTTTTGTGTACAAGTGAAGTGAATATTTATAAGAGTGAATATTATCTAAGTATGAGTAAAAATTAACTTCATACAAGTAAAATTGATCTTTAGTAAACTAAATATAAAATAAAATGAAGAGGAATGGAGACCTAAACTGGTTGTACAAGTTGAGGAGCATAAACTAAAGATGAATCACTAATGAACTAATAATCACTTAAAAAATTAAATTAACATGTTCGATACCAAGTGAAGACACAAAGACCAATTATAATATGTTAAAATACTAAAGATGGTAATATAAAATTAATTTTAATGGATTAGGCTGAGGAAAATGACTCAAGTTGAAGAACTAATGCCTGGCTGGTTTGCCATATCAACATCATTTGATGAAAACTAGTCTGTCTAAGGAAGAAGAACATTGATACTCATAAGGACTGTCAACTTGAGGAGATATAGAGTGAGATCAATGGGATTAGACTGAACATGAGATTAAAATCAAGACACACCTATGATAATGGTGATCCCTGATCAAGTGAAGATTTAAGTCTTGTGTTTTATAGGTTCTTTTATTTTTGTAAGATTAAATTGATGGGTCCTCAACATCCCCAATCACACAAATTGTGAAAGTATCAATCAACACACACTAGGTGATCAATAAAAATCCAATAAGGAACTACAGTTTATAGAACTTTGTTGAGTCCTACTTAGAGATGAAGGGTATAAAGAGATCAAGTTCAGATGATTGGAAAGTACAAATACCTCTATTGGAAGAGGTCACTAGAGTTTGATTCAAGTTTAGTTAAAGACGAAATGCTCACTACCAATTTAAATTGATTTTATAAGAATGAATTTTGATCTTTTTGGAGAATTATTATTATCTATAAAGGTATATGGAGCTTAAAAGTTTGTTTTTTAGAATATCTTTGAGTTTTAAGAGTCAAGTTTGATTGGAGTAAGACAACTAACCAAGGTGAAGTTGCAAAATATTTTAATGATGGATATTTATAAGTGAGAATAAAAGGTGAAGGAAACTATTGAATCCATTTAATCTAAGTTATAATTGGATTGAATTGGAAAATGTGATGATTTTCATCAGTTAAATCCTTTAAATAACAAATAAATAAAGGAAACTGATGATGCATATCAAGTTGGAAGAAAAATATTTGTGCAAGAATCTAATTATTTAATAGTTGGATACAAATATTTTGTTTCTATATTTCAAGGATATTATTTGAGGAATAGTATTTGTCAAATGTTTTAGATAAAAAGACAAATCTATTGATGAGAAATTAGTTAATTGATAATTGGTCACATGCATGTAGGGTATTCATGGAATTTAACAAAAAATAAGGTAGTGTATTTAGAAACTAAGTAGGTGGAATGAATTATTTAAAAGGGGGAGTGTAGTAAGATTTTAATAGGAACTATTCTAGAAACTAATTTATAGAAAACAAAAAAATTATAATATATTTTTTTGGAGTGAATGATTAAGATTAGTGAGGAAGTAGCTAGAGGCATGAGTTGGTCTTCAAGAGGGAAAAAGTAGAGAATAAATGGGGAATTGGAGATATAAAATTGATAGAGAAGAAACATTTTCTTCCCTATCTCATTTTATAATATATTTTTTATAATATTATTATGATGATTTTATAAATGTAAATATTCATTATAACTAATTTTTTTGAGGGTAATTAATTATTTCATATTTTTTCAATTATTATCATTCTTATTCAATTCATTCTAAACTACAATCCATTATTCTTGGGTATTCAACTTGAATCTAGTTCTTGATTTTTTGATTGATGTGTTGACAAGATGAAAATACAAATTCAGACTGATTTAATTCATTTAACCACTTATTTAAATTGATATATTAAGTAAAGTAAATAAAATAATGAATATCAATAGACTATTTATAGTTATATTTATGAATTACTCACCATGTTTTCAAGATAGTTGAGCGAATTTTCAAGAATTTAATTATTTTAAAATATTGTTTAATCAAACTCCATATCAAATTTATTTCACATGTATCCTACATATAATAAATATTTTTTTACATTTCTAACTTCTTACAGCCACTTTTATTTCTTCATTTATTTATTATTTACACACCTCCTTACCAACCATTCATTATTTTTGTCCATTTTTCTAGTAGTTTTGAATTTAATAAGACCTTATACTATTCACCCACATTCCCCTTGGGTTCGACCCTTCACTACTATGATATTTAAGGATTTTATTAACTAAAAAAATAAATTTTTATTCTTTGCGAAAGAGAATATAATGGAAAGTGATTTGGAAATTATGGAAACAACCCATTGTAGTATAAGAGCCTAATAGGAAAAGTTAGTAAAAATAATTATTCACAACAATCAACTCACTAATTTAAAAAAACTATCATCAATGATAGAAGACCTAATGAATTGTGTTGTGGAGGATTATGAGAATCATCAATAACTTGAAGAGGGTAATTCCATTATTTTCTTATTACTTAAACTCTATAAAACATTATTTTTTAAAAGTTTTGATGGTATGATATCTTGGGTTGAGGAAAAAATTATAAATGAGTATTTAAATATAAAAAAACCATTAATCTATTTTGTTTAAATGTTGAGGTATGAACCAAATATCAAAGTTATAAAATAGAATTAGAAAACATTAAATAAAAAAACATGAATTATGAAATTTTTGAATCTATTTTAAAAAGTAATATTTCTTATTTTGACAGTTTAAACCCAATGAAATTTATCTTGGATCTTGACGAAGAGGATAAGGGAGTAAAATTTAAATAAATGTTTATTTGTGAATAATCAATTTTTTATCATCCCACCTATAATTTCTATAATTCCCTTCTAAAGTACATGGGAAACAATGCCGATAATTTGGGA